>CM032473.1:18970141-19570141 GCA_019059595.1 Marasmia exigua
CTACGCGCACCCAAAGAGCATCGTTTTGCTCCGACAAATAATGCCCTGCGTCTGATCGGGGACATAATGATTCAGCATGATGATCTGGATTTATTTGCTGACGAAATTGGACATTTATTAAATCAATTCAATTGTATTATTAATGGAGTGGATAGGATGTAATAATAATATTTTATTTAATTTGATTGTCTGTTTGCCATATTTTATTCATTTATTTTAATTATGTACTTATTATTTTTTAATTTTTTGACGTTGTATTTTTGTAATAATTGATTTAATTAAAATTGTATCACATAATTATGCATGCATGTAAATTACCGTATGACTTGCTAGCAAATTGGAGAAATCTGTAAAGCTAGCATGTAATGATTATGAATAAATAAATGAATAAAATTAAATATCTAGGACTAATAATCGATGAGAAGTTGACTTTCTGCAAGCATATCAAGTACATCACCACAAAAGCGCTCAACATATTCAAAAGACTGTGTGTATTCACCCGTACCACTTGGGGGATACACACAGAAAACATCAGAACTATATACCTACAGGTAATCGTACCAATTATCACATACGGGGCGGGTATATGGGGACACGTCGCTAAGAAGCGATACGTGATAAGGATGCTGGATGGCATGCAGCGGCTGTTTGCCATAAGGGCGACCAGAGCCTTCCGCCCCATCTCAACTGTCGCGGCGCAGGCACTTGCACGCTTCCCACCGTTACACCTGAAGGTTTTGGAGGTGCATGACTTGGAGAAAGTGCGACTCTTTGGC
This sequence comes from Marasmia exigua, assembly GCA_019059595.1. Taxonomy (NCBI): domain Eukaryota; kingdom Metazoa; phylum Arthropoda; class Insecta; order Lepidoptera; family Crambidae; genus Marasmia; species Marasmia exigua. Next base: position 18,970,918 of record CM032473.1, read on the forward strand.
ACAGTGGATACTCTTCCCAACGACATAGTGCTGGAGAGACCCGTACCACCACACAAGCTCCTGCCGCCGAGCGAGCGAGTCACCATATGCTACGAGAGGGCAGAGAACCAGGAAGAGGTGGCAAAATACATCACCCCGAACACCATCGAAATATTCACCGACGGAAGTAAGTTGGAAGATGGGAGTGTGGGGGCAGCTTTTGTGGCCTTCGACCCGGGTGGACAATCCCCCACGGTCCGCAAATATAAGCTGCACCCCTCTTGCTCCGTCTTTCAAGCCGAAATGGTGGCCATCAATGAGTCTCTGCACTGGCTCTCCAAGAAGCGTTCCCCCCTAAAGCCACGCTGCTGTCCGATAGTCTATCATCACTGATGGCGCTAGAGGATCGCAGCAGCACTAACCCCCAGGTCGCCTCCGTACACCGCTCACTGCACCATTTGCGTCCGAGTGGGGGGGGGCGATTGAATTCCTGTGGGTAAGGGCTCATGTGGGGATCATCGGAAACGAGGCGGCAGATGTAGCTGCAAAGGAAGCGGCGACGCTGAAGAGCAGTTACCACCACGCACTCTTCCCGATGAGCTACGCCAGGAGGGAGGGGAAAGCAGGGACTCTCCGGAAGTGGAGAGACCTGTACGCCAGTGCGTCAACCGCCAGCCATACCAGGTCAATATGCCCGGAGCTGGATGACGTACTGGAAGTCGCGGCAAAGGTCCCAACGTCATTCTATCTGACGCAATACCTAACAGGCCACTCATACTGCCGGAAATATTTTATACAAATTCAAAATAGCGAATACCAACTCATTGCCCCTGCGACAATACGAGCGAGCAGAGTATTGAGCACTTACTAGAACAGTGTCCCAAATTCGCTAGGGGAGAGGCTCAATTACGAGCAACTGAGCGCCCCACCTGCGAGTGCCCCCTCACAACATCTTGGAGGCACTCAAGAAGGAGACAACAGCGGAGGCCTATCCTCGATTTATAATATCAGTGCTCAGCCAGGTGAAAGCGTTCAACAACACAAATGATGAGAACATGTAACCTAGTCCTCCCAATATACATTTTCGTATAGTATAGATAATATAACAATATATACATATTTATTTTAAACTAATATTTATACGTTTAGAAATCAAACCAATAAACTGCGGAGAAACATCATAAAATCAGAATCCAATGCACGACCGTATCAAATAGCGGTCTTATTACAAACCCACTGTAAATCAAACACATGATAAAAAAAAAAAAAAAAAAAAAAAACCTAACCTAACCCAAATAGACCGAACCTGTATCATAGAAATCGTTTTTATGAGATCGGAAAAAAAAAGGTGGGGGGTAATTTCCCCACTTTTGGGGGAAATTTCCCCAAAATTCATGAAGTCTTATTTCGACGTGGAAAACGTCGATTTCGGGCAAACCTAACCCAAATAGACCAAAACCTGTATCATAGAAATCGTTTTTATGACATCGGAAAAAGTGGGGTAATTTCCCCAAAATTCATGAAGTCTTATTTCGACGTGGAAACGTCGATTTCGGGCAAACCTAACCCAAACAGACCGAACCTGTAGCATAGAAATCGTTTTTATGACATCTGAAAAAGTGGGGTAATTTCCCCAAAAATTCATGAAGTCTTATTTCGACGTGGAAACGTCGATTTCGGGCAAACCTAACCCAAATAGAACGAACCTGTATCATAGAAATCGTTTTAATGACATCTGAAAAAAAAAGTGGGGTAATTTCCCCAAAAGTGGGGAAATTTCCCCAAAATTCATGAAGTCTTATTTCGACGTGGAAACGTCGATTTCGGGCAAACCTAACCCAAATAGACCGAACCTGTATCATAGAAATCGTTTTTATGACATCGGAAAAAGTGGGGTAATTTCCCCAAAAGTGGGGAAATTTCCCCAAAATTCATGAAGTCTTATTTCGAACGTGGAAACGTCGATTTCGGGCAAACCTAACCCAAATAGACCGAACCTGTATCATAGAAATCGTTTTTATGACATCGGAAAAAGTGGGGTAATTTCCCCACTTTTGGGGAAATTTCCCCAAAATTCATGAAGTCTTATTTCGACGTGGAAACGTCGATTTCGGGCAAACCTAACCCAAACAGACCGAACCTGTATAATAGAAATCGTTTTATGACATCTGAAAAAGTGGGGTAATTTCCCCAAAAGTGGGGAAATTACCCCAAAATTCATGAAGTCTTATTTCGACGTGGAAACGTCGATTTCGGGCAAACCTAACCCAAACAGACCGAACCTGTATCATAGAAATCGTTTTTATGACATCTGAAAAAGTGGGGTAATTTCCCCACTTTTGGGGAAATTACCCCAAAATTCATGAAGTCTTATTTCGACGTGGAAACGTCGATTTCGGGCAAACCTAACCCAAACAGACCGAACCTGTATCATAGAAATCGTTTTTATGACATCTGAAAAAGTGGGGTAATTTCCCCACTTTTGGGGAAATTTCCCCAAAATTCATGAAGTCTTATTTCGACGTGGAAACGTCGATTTCGGGCAAACCTAACCCAAACAGACCGAACCTGTATCATAGAAATCGTTTTTATGACATCTGAAAAAGTGGGGTAATTTCCCCACTTTTGGGGAAATTAACCCAAAATTCATGAAGTCTTATTTCGACGTGGAAACGTCGATTTCGGGCAAACCTAACCCAAACAGACCGAACCTGTATCATAGAAATCGTTTTTATGACATCTGAAAAAGTGGGGTAATTTCCCCAAAAGTGGGGAAATTACCCCAAAATTCATGAAGTCTTATTTCGACGTGGAAACGTCGATTTCGGGCAATCCTAACCCAAACAAACCGAACCTGTATCATAGAAATCGTTTTTATGACATCTGAAAAAGTGGGGTAATTTCCCCACTTTTGGGGAAATTTCCCCAAAATTCATGAAGTCTTATTTCGACGTGGAAACGTCGATTTCGGGCAAACCTAACCCAAACAGACCGAACCTGTATCATAGAAATCGTTTTTATGACATCTGAAAAAGTGGGGTAATTTCCCCAAAAGTGGGGAAATTACCCCAAAATTCATGAAGTCTTATTTCGACGTGGAAACGTCGATTTCGGGCAAACCTAACCCAAACAGACCGAACCTGTATCATAGAAATCGTTTTTATGACATCTGAAATCTCAAATCTCTCTCTCAAAATAAGAAACAGAACAGAACGCCATGGGCGTTGGCACTGATTCTTGTTTTGACATCAAATGTAGGTACTAAGTCTTATAGTGCCAACATTCTGTCAACATATTTAAATTTCAATTTCCCGCCTGTTACTTGATACTTACTATTGGAAATTGAAAAGTCTCGGTAATATAAAAGAAAACTCTGAAAACATTCAAAATTGCGTGCATACATAAATACCTATTTGAAATGTGCGAGTTTTTCCGTCCACACACTTGGCCAATGGACAACATTTCATATTTTTAACATGTCCATATTGTTTTTTTATATGAAAGTAGACATAAAATGAACAGACCCATATTTTTTCTTTTTTCAAAATTTGTCCATTTTCATGCATAAAATAATTATTGAAATGTTTTTTATTCTGAATAGACGTAAGCGCCAAATGACGTCATCGGACGGCTGAATACAGCGATATTCCTTTGCTTATCATTGTTTTAATAAAAAAAAGGTACTACTGTCAAAGGTAAATAATACTAGTGTCAAAATTGTCAACGTCATTCATACATTCAACGTTGACAAGTTGTCTTTTTTTTTGACAGTTACATGTCATGGGTTTGGCATTACGTAAATTTAAAACTATAATGTGCTAAGCAAAGAAATATTTTACATTCTGCCGTCCGATGACGTCATCTTACGTTTTTTAGTTTTTAATTTTTTCTCAGTAAATAAGCAATATAAAAAATGAATAAATAAATATTCGAGCAGCGGAAAAGTAAACAAAGAATTGGTATTTTTTGTTTCAGAGCTTAGCAATTTTGAAATGTTGTCCATTACAAGTGTCATGATTCTCAATGCTAACTACCTAGCATTTAGAGTTCGCGACACGAAAGAAGTCCCGCGGAAAAACATAGAACTAAAATTTGAGATTCCTTGTGCCTATTTATTTTTATTTTATAATAAAGGAATAACAAACATCCAACTTAGCAATATAACTTAATAACTATAAAGCTATAAACTATGACTATAAGGTCCAATTTGAAGGCTGATGGCGCCTCCAGCGCGCTTTTCACGGGACTTTTTTGGTAGCGCGTTCACTATGTGGTAGGTCTTAAAGCTAAACACTATCATTGACGGGGGATGCTGGTTCTGAGAAAACAATAGCCAGAGTGGCGGTTAATAAAGGTACTGTTTACACATGCTTATTTTCATGCTTAAAGCATGCTACTTTTGAGCAAGTGCTACTTAGTAGCATGTGTGGACGGACGTGTGCTGCTGATAAGCATGCCAATTTTGAGCATGCTGAAAAATCGTCCGGCCGGTCAATTTTTAAGCATGCTGCCTGTAGTGCAGGTGGAAGGGGGAGTGTGGCGGAGCGCTTGTTTTTAAGCATGCTAATTTAACCTACTAAATACAGCCCACAGACGCAAAACATTTTTAAGGAAATAATGGACTTAAAAATTTATCGACAGTCTTCGGGTGGGACTCGAACCCATCATTAACATCGATTTTTGTTTGATTTTTACTTTTACATTTTTACCATGGATTTCGCCTACGTCCGAGTATACGCAAGCAGCAGCTGCTGAAGTGTAGACTGATGCGAATGCACCGATCCCCCGGTGTGGCGGGCGTCGACTTTGCTATAGGTGCATTTATTTTGTGCCTGGTTTAAAATAAAGCTGTCGAAGATTTTTTTTCACGTGATGATTATTATTTATTATAACATACTTACATAGGTACTTCTTTGTTCATATATACAATATGTTTGCGAATCATATTTCCTTCATTATTGGTAATGCATGTTGCGTTTTTATTAGAATACGTTTCCTTGTTTTATCTGTTCTAGTAGCAATGCATTCCTTTCTCTTAACACAACGCCATTGCTCACTTTTGCTTTTGTTCGTAATATGTTTATTATACGAGTAACCACTACAAAGCTAGGTGTATTGACCGCGCTGATTTTCAACTTTAATGTCATGATCCATTATGATTTATTTAAAACAAATAAAACGAACACCATTTAGAATTGTTGTACAAATATTATACACCTCGTTAAACCATACATCGAGTCAAATGTCATATTATTTCGTAATACCCACATAAACAGTGAATAAAAATAAAGATGTTCAAAACTTTTAATCATCCTATTGTAGCGCAAATGGATTGACACACGGAGCCACGAGCGAACGGGCTCGTAGTTATCTCTATCTACAAACTCACGCTTCCGCCAATATTCCGCGCCAAAACTAGCCCTAACGCCTGACAGAGCGCGCTCGGTCGGCAGTCCGCCTATGGCCGCGACGCGCGCGTTTACCTCTCCCGGTTTTTATTGTATTTTCTATTGTTTTTGTTTACTTTTATGTCTTGTGTTTTTTTATTATATTGCACTCGTGGGGTGCGAGTATAGACGCAAATAGTGTGCGAGCGAGAAGTGAATAGATGCGCCATTTTCTAATCCCATTCTTTATCCGCACAGGTAGTAAACTTTTACAATAAACACTGAGTAGCTGATAGAAAATATTTCTACAACGAGTAATACATATATAGAAAATTATAGTTTGAAACGAGTGTAATGTATTAAAGATGCAAAGAAATCTTTTAAGAACTATTAATTAGTCACAAATTGAAAACATAATAAAATCACTTGTAAAATAAAATACTTTAAATTAAATGAAATTACACTTTAGAGGTTATAAAAAAAAACTTCGTGAACGAGACACTCACCCTGTAACGGGGTTCGGCAACACAAGAAAAAGCGTACCAGTAAGGTCTGCCTTTTATATTCGCGATCATAGAATAATAACAAGACTAGAAGGATAGTTTCCTTACTGCTGTTACCTCAAATTTGAATCACAAATTTGGTTTTTCAAGTTGGTACTACGTACGTAGTATCAATATAAAAATCCTAATAATGTTACCAGTCACAAAATGCTTATGATAGGATGGATGATCCCTAGGATCCCAGGGAAATCCCTAAAACATGGGAAATGGTTATTGTAGTAACTGTACTATTTTAATAGTACCTAGAACAACGCTTATAAGTATCCTGTAACTTATAAGTCCTAACTGTGATTTTAAAATTAGTTTTATTTTATTTTATTTATTTTTGTATTTAAGCTTTTTTTTTTACTTATCATCACAATTTTGTGTATAAACTACTAAATGGAATATATTTTAAGGGTCTTATTCATATTAAATGATTGTTAAACCTTTGTTAATAAAACGGTGTTATAAGTAGGAAGCAATGTTCATTATTTTTTCGAAAATTTTGTATATAATGTGGTTTTGTTTCAAACGTCAAAACTGCTCCTTTACACCGTTTTAGCTAGCAAAGGTTTATTGACCGTTTATTCATACAGCCACTATGATTTAAATCTTAAGGATATCCAAATAGTGACAACCCCAATGCTCTAATCAAAAGTAGCTAGCTATCTAAAATGGTCTGACTTAAGCTGAAGCTAAGATATTATAGCCTTTAATAAAATTATATAGGTAATTCAATTTTACGGAAATTAAAGGGACAACCCTAGACTCAAAGACAAAATGGCGGAGTGTCGATACTGCTTTAGCGTAGGTATATATCTACTGTGGTTAAAGTTGGTTTTGTTAACTGGGTATCCAATTTTTGTGGTGAACAGTACGGCTGGTTAATGTTTAACTTAACTATTGCTGCTCGTTTTCGTAACTGTCCGTTATCTAGATTTTGGTGAACTCTTAGGAACGTAGGAACTTGGAGAAGAAATAAAACCGCCATGTATTTAGTACTTTATTCGCTTAAGTATACAAATAAATAACAATAAATCACTCTAACGGCTGACAGCCAGTCTCTGCATGTGATGCAAGTGCACTATTCCATCATTATTAGTCTATCCATTCCATGATTATTTTTAATAGCAGCTCAAAATGTGTCATTAAAATATGGAAACAAAATGCTAACAGATTAGATTAACTCACACGTATCTCGAACGTTTACCGTCTAGTAGTCCTGTAGTTTATATTAGACTAATAGAATAATTACAATTTATATGAATGTTACTACTACTATCTACTGCACACTATTCATGAATTTCCACGAGCTAAGCCTAGCTACGGCAAACTTTTCAACTCATCGAAAAGTTACATGTGGGAGTAGTCGGACGCAACCATCGATCTAGAAGTCAACGGAATTTGCCATTTTCGAAACAAACGTTACAGAGTGTGAATGATATCCAACGGGTCCCGACGTATAGAAATACGGGTGTGGTAGAGAAACAACCTGGCCTTAGTTTCGAGTTTCAGTTTCAAGTAGTTTTTAACCGACTTCAAAAAAAAGGAGGAGGTCCATTGAGGAGGTCCTCAATTCGTGGAGCACCTGGTTTTGTACCCTTGTGTACCCTTCAACGGCCAAGTCACACAACATTAACTATAAACAATAAAGAAATCGCAGTAAGAAACCTTAGACCTGGCACGACTTTGTTTAGATTTCATTACTTTTTAGAGATAAACAATCAGCTCCATCGAGACTTGGCTAGTTTTTTACAGAATGTTTTTGGTGGGATATTATATATATTTTATGTTTGTTCGACGATTACTTTGCCATTTATGAACCGATTTAGATGATTCTTTTTTAGTTGAAAAGTAGATAGCTGCCAAAAAATGAGACACTAAAAAGCTTGAAAAAAAAAATTCTGCGAAAAAAAACCGCCTTCAAAAACCACGAACAAAATGTGTAAAATAATATTTTTAACACTTTATACGCTTCAAATAATACTCTACAACAGTACACTCAAGACAAGGTTTTATCGAAGTCAGCGTCTAATCCCTGTTAAATAATTAATCTTTGTTTTTTAAAGGCACAGTCTGTTTCACATACATTGATCTGACTCCGAGATAGGTAGCTCAAGCACCTGTGTTACGGATATCAGAATCAACAGTGGGATTACAGATATATATCTACATATAATACTTTTTTTTTGTAAATACATACTTATAATACATAAAAAACACTCAGACCAATACAAACAGACATATTTACGCACACAAATGTTTGTACTGTGCGGGGATCGAACCCGCAACCCATGGATAAAAGGCAGCGTTCACTACCACTGTTCCAAACGGGATGTCTATGGATGCAACAGTGAACAGTCACGGAATGGATAAACTAGGTTTCGCGACACGTGTGCGGCGTCCGGTTGCGGGTCAGTGGGGCCGCTTGGGCATGCGCGGCGGCGCGCGCGGGCGCAGGCGCCGGCGCAGCAGCCAGGCCGCGGCCGCGCCCGCGCCCAGCAGCAGCGCCGCCGCCGCGCAGCCCGCCGCCACCGCGCGCAGCCGCGCGTACGCCGGCACCGCCAGCGCCGCGCCGCCCGCGCCGCCGCCGCACTCCACGCGCGCCCAGTACTGCCCGCCCTCCTCCGCGCCCGACACTGCACCCACACATTATTATACCTTACTATACTATATACTTTATTATTTATATACATTAAATTCCTTGGACACTGATGCCGTGCCTTTTTTGTGCTTATTCTTTTTTAAGGGTCACAAGATTTTAACATTTTCTCTGCGAAAATTAAATTAAATAAAATTACAATAGCTTAAGTTTAGGCAGTCATGCATGGTTATTGTTAGTAGAATGATTTTTTTTATGCAAGAGGCGGACAAACGAGCAAGCGAGTCACCTGATGGAAAGTAATCAACGCCGCCCATGAACATCCGCGAAATCAGAGAGATTTAAGTGTAATTGTAAGTGGGTTTTTATGTCTTTGGGGGTAGGGGGTTGAATTTAACGTAGTTTATGGGCCTCAGAGGGGAGGGTTTTGGGGTAAGTGGATATTTTGTTTTGTTTGCAAGCTTGTTCCTAACCGCGTCATCACCACGACGGATCGCCATTTTGAGGCTATACTCCGTGATTTTTTCCATGGTAGTCTTCGATGCCATGGATATTAGACGTGCTGTGGCGTCACTAGCGGCGTTATCTGTATTATATACACAAGTTTTTGTGTGTCTGGAGATGGCTACCACCGTGTGTGGGACGCTTTGCAGGAGATGGGACTGTTTGGGAGTTGTTTTTACTATCGCAAAGTTCTGGAACGTCTGACCCTGGGCTTCGTGGATTGTCAGAGTGCACGATCCTTCGTTTGATCCGTACCCCTGGCTGATTAACAGAGCCTTCCAGCCTGGGTGTAAACGAGGTACAGGGTTCTTTCGGACTTAGGTATCTGCTATATACTATATACTAAGCAGATACCATTTAGGTACCTACATTTACTTATTCGATTTCATTTGAGTAGTTTGTGAGGAGCGTAGCTAGCAAGGGTGGCACTTGGGGCGAATACTCATTTTAGAACCCGCGCCAAAAAAAAGCCCCGCGACAAAACATGGAACTAAAATTTTAGATTCCTTCCACCTTATTGTTATTATTTTATGACATAGGTAGGTGGCAAACGACCATACGGATCACCTGATGGTAGGCGATTTCCGCCGCCCATGGACACACGCAACACCAGTAGAGTCACTAGTGTGGAATCACAAGTGCGCTGCCAACCTTTAAACTTCTGTGGTTGGTCAAAAAGTACAATATCTATACCAAAAAATGTAAAGAATACTATGGGGCAAGGGGAAGAAAGGGGGCAGCGGGTAGAAGGTAGGAAACGCGGTACCAACCGAGCATGTAGTCGTGGTGCGTGTGCGCGGTGGCGAGCAGGCGCTCGCCGGGCGGCGCGCCCGCGTACCAGCGCAGCGTGCAGCGCGTGACGTCACCGCGCGCGCGCCGCCAGCGCACCAGCGCGCCGTCCTCCAGCAGCCGCACGCTCACCTCCAGCGCCTCGCCCGCCTCACCCACCCCGCCCGCCCCGCCCGCGCCCACCTCCGCTGCCGCCGTGGCCTCCGTCGCCGCCGCGTACGCCGTCGCCACCTGCTCTATGTTCTCGCTGTCGGGATCTGCGGACATTAAGGTGACGGGTAGGGCACACTAGCGACGCTAATCGATTTGTGAATCAATTTTTCGCGTACAAAAACTGGACCCAACATTTGTGCATGATTATTTAATAAATAGTATAAGTGCTTTCCGAGAGGTTGTAACCCCGAAATTGTTTAAAATAGATCCGGTTTAGTAACTAAAGATTAAAACCCTTTCGCCCTACCCGTCACCTTAAATACCTATCAATGAGTACCTATTGAAATCATTTTCTTTTTTACGTGCTACATTGGGTACAAACAGAGTATCTTAAACTACGTAGAATTAATCTTGACCAGAAGTGGGCATTTATATTGTCATATCATATTTAAGCACCGGTTAGGCCAGGTCAGGTCACGGGTTTGACTTCCGAACTTATTGACGTAGTTAGGAATTTTTCCTAGGGGAGGGTACAAGAATCGTTTGCTACGAAGAATCCCCGACAGCTCATCATTTGCTACGAAGAAATCCGCAGCCACACATTATTGCTACGAAGGAGTCCCCGACGGCTCATTCATCATATTCTACGAGCGGGTCCACCAGCGACTCGTTTCATTTGCTAGGACAGGTATTTATCTAAGTTGGGCCTGGCCCACTCGACCCTCCCCCTTGCTACGCCCCTACCCACACTAACACAAATGTTTGTTGAGGAAACATTTATTTGTGTCAGGTGGTTTTTGTTGTTGAATCTTTGTTATTTCTTTATCCTTAGTTTGGGACTAAGACAGATAAAATATGTTATCTAGGTTAGTACTTCTATTTAAAAGACGCAGTTAGAGCATTTTGAGATAAGGATAAACACATGTCAAAAGTAATTGTAACAGTGATACCGAGCGTCCGCACGACGACCGGCTTGCTGAAGAGCCCGTCGCCGATGTGGTCCTGCGCCAGCACGCGCAGCTCGTAGTCTGTGGCCGGCGCCAGCCCCACCAGCGTGGCGTCCGTCACGCCGCGCGACAGGATCTTCATGGTGCGCCACTCGCTCTCCGCGCGCGACCGGTACCACACCGTGTAGTCCACCTCCAGCCCGTTGTGTCCTGCTTTAAACCCACCAACATCCAGATGTCAGTCACATCTTCAAATGAAAATGAAAAATGAAAAATATTTATTTGGAACAAATAAGCATAACATAAAACTAGTACATAAATCTTAAACAATTTCAACAAATATGATTAGACCAGCAGCAGTGTAATAGCCAGTTCATCTATAGAATGTATCGGTAAACATTTCTATAAATTTAACCACGTCTTCTACCAACCATTCTGTCGGAACTACACTTGTTCTTCGAATTTTGGAAATTACCTAGTCGAAAAAAAAAATCGACTTGACATGATTCTTGATAAGAGTTCAATTAAAGAGCCAGCGCGGCTTCAGTTTTAATTTTTGTTTAACAATTAAGTAGATCTCAGTCAATGAATAATTTCAAACATCCGCAGCGCGGGTCGTCTTTCAGTCCGTGCCTGCATTAATTCTGTGGTGCCTGCCAAAATACTGTCGATCACTCTCTGTCGACACTTTTTTAGATTATTAACAGACAAATGAAGTGTCATTATCTATAGGCACCGCACTCACAACAACCTAGCTGCTGCCGCGAGCCATGTGCGCGCCGAACCTAGCATATCCTACTACAGTATGTGGAGCTGTAAGATGTAGAGCACCCACCTGGCACCCAGGAGAGGTGCACGGCGGTGGTGGCGGGGCGTGCGGTGAGGTTGTAAGGCGCGCGCGGCGGCACGTTCTCCACCAGCAGCTCGGCCTCCACGCTGAGCGCCGCCGCGTCGTTGCTCACGCCGCACACGTACACGCCGCGGTCCTCCTCCGCCACGTCCGAGATCGTCAGGTTGCCGCCGTCGATCGAGTGCCGCCCCACCGGTAGCTCACTGCCGTCCTTCTGCAAGATTCATTCATTCGCATGCGTGAGATACCCAGTCCTAGCGATTATTGCTTACAAACACGCTCGCAGTGACTACAGTTAAAAATAAGGGTTTTAGCCACTTTCTGTCTTCGAGAGTTGTTGTGTGACGGATTTAAACCAACTAAAAACCTAAGTTAGCTACGTTACTTCGCTACCTCCGCGAAACTAGAGGAGATGGCAGGACATGGAACAGAGGATCATCACGATATAATTCTAAGAATCCAGAAACGCACAAAACTGATAGATGTAGGATACCGCCGAGACGCAAATCAAAATGGGGCGTGAGCCGGCCATGTGTGCAAAAGGGGGTATTGGAGGTGAAATAAGGATGTTTTTGAATGGAGACCTTAGATGGAAAGAGCGTGTTGGTGGACTAACTGCCAGAGGTTTCGACGACGTCAAGGCATATGCTAAGACAGCGTCTAGGGAGACCGACAGAGGAAAGTGGAGAGGCAAATGCTCTGCAGTGGGTAAAGACATGCTGCTGTAATGAAGAATTTCCGTGTTGGTTTAAATAGACAAGTTGCCTCATGTCACCATTTTATAAAAATAACTTTTAATTCAAATATTATTCCGTACAAGGATCCGAAATAAATAACCTTCAATAAATATAAATAAAGGATTGCTGTAAAAATTCAACTTAAACCCGTTACATTTTTACTTTTTTTTTTCTTTATTGAAAACACCGTCAGCCATAGTTCTATGTCACCATTATTGTAAACGGTTATTTATTTATTTATTTATTTAGTTCACCAACGATTGTTACATTTGATACATACATAAAAAAACATTCTAACTGACATGGTATAATGCACAATCACTAATAGGTAAACAAAACATACAAATGCAGAAAAAAGACTTAACACTACTTAGGTTACTTAATTAAAAATTAATGCTACTTATGCTATTAAAAAATAAATAAAAGATAGATAAAAGAGAGGTACGCGAATAGAACCGCACCACAATGTGTCCTCCGGCCTCAGCCAGCCCAAAATATCTCTATCGGTTATACGTGAAATGTTATGACAGTTAGTCATGATATCACGCGTAAGAGTATTGCTTACAATAACAGTGACGTCACGGCACAGATAATTAAAAGACATCATAGCGCCCGGCTTTTATGGCTGTGGAGCGAAAATATAATTTAAAATTTGAAATATATTAGGAAATGTGCTTCAAAAAAAATTCATATATTTTTTATGGCGTATTATAATCGTAATGAACCATCCTATCAAATAATAAAAATAGTGGCAACTAGTCCTACTTAAGTTTCAAGAACGAACCCGTGTCCAGGTGAGTGTGGGCGTGAGCGCGTCGGGCACGGGCGCCACGGCGCAGGGCAGCGTGAGCGCGTGGCCGAGGCGCGCCACGTACAGCGGGTGCGGGCGCGCCGCCAGCGCCGGCGGCCGCTGCACGCGCACGCGCACGCCGCCCGACGCGCCCTCCGTGCCCAGCGCGTTGTACGGCGTGCACGAGTACACGCCCTCGTGCGACTCGTCCACCTACCCACCGACAAACATCATCCACATCAAAACAATATCTACGCTAATAAATATCCCACATTAACAAGTGCAAAAGGAGAGTCAGACAAAAGGCTGATTCTCATTATTGATATATTGCTTACAGGGTGTAAGGAACTGATTTCATAGGCGGCATTGATTACTTTCCATCAGGTGATTCGCTTGCTCGTTTGTCGCCTCTAGCATAAGAAAAAGTGTGTTTGGGATACTGATAGTTAGTAATATTTGGATTGGCGTTACTTGATTGAAGAGCAGACTGCCGTTGCGGCTGTAGAAGACGCCGGGCACATTGTAGGGGTCGAAGAGGAAGCCGTCCTTCTCCCAGCGCAGATTGGTGAGCGGCGGATTGGCGCTGAAGTGGCAGTCCAGACTAGCGGGCTTGCCGTACGGCAGGTAGCGCTCCTCCGGCGCGTACACCACCTTCGCCTTGTCTGCCCACGCGCATACACCGGACTTATACACTTATTTTATTTTACTGATAGCAAGAGGTCTATGCCCGCAACGTATACCTATTGCATATTAAATAATACCTGGCAGCCATTATATTGTTGTATTCAAGAAGCCACTTACATTAATTCTCAAGTTATTAGGTCTTTACCTATGAAATTACCGTTTTGTATGGCGATTTTCTTAGAATTTGTATTTTCCATAGTACCTTTTTTTAAATCCATAATTAACGTATGCTTTAATGGACGTTGTTTAGGAATGTGTAGGAAAAGAGATACATCTTAGTATGTCTAGAAAAAAAAACGGCAATTTCATAGGTAAAGAAACACTATTACTTTAAGGAATACATACAACATAAATAAAAAAGTAATTTTAGGGATATTTTGAATGCGAAATAGAGCGGTTGTAACGGGAAGACAGAACCCGATCTCCAAAAACTCCATCTTAGGTTGTTGCAACGCTAAAACATTAGATACATTTTGAATATAAGATCGAACAACACTAGCAAATTGATATAAGTAACTGTTTGTAAATTATCTTAAACCAAACTACCTACATGGCCGAGCACTTCTACTATCTCTCACGACAGCGTGGCGAGCTAGGTGCTGATAAACCAATTCGTCGTCGAAATAAATTGTGACTCACACTGCACGTCAAGAAAAGCGCTAGCGACTTGCTGCTGGCCCTCGTCATCGTGCACGCGGCACTCGAACTCGCCGGGGTCGGTGCTGGCCGCGCTGCGCAGCACCAGCGAGCCGTTGGGCTGCAGCTGCGCGCGCGCCGCCAGCTCGGGCAGCGCGCCCAGCGGCAGCCCCGCGCGGAACCACTCGACCGACCACGCGCTACTCTTCGGCAGGCACTCCATCTCGGCGCGCTCGCCCTCCAGCACCGTCACGTTCATCGGGGGCGTCACGATCAGGTTTCCGCCTACAACCCCCACACATCAATATAAAAAAGTTAAATTCATTTTTTTATGTGATGGGTGGAAGACGAGCAGACAGATCACCTGAAGGTAAGCAATTGCCCTCGCTTACGCACACCGGCGACACCAGTGGAGTCATAAGTGCGCTACCAACCTTGCCCCGCCTCCCCCCGGATTAGGCCTCCGGTACCCTCACTCACGCAGCGAAACACAGCACAAATGTTTTATTCATTCATTCATTCATTCACACTGCTGATTCAAGCCCGTTTTCTGTGAGGCCGTGGATTTCACTCTGGTCTAACCAGCCCATGCCGAAGCGTGGCTCTCCCAACGGTAAACATTAAAATTTCCTATAGGTACTTAGAAAACATAATAAAGATTTGCATAAGTCCGTTTGTCTAGCAAGCCGTTAGGTAGATTACCGTATTTGAGAAATTTGAAAAATGGTATAAATAAACATGCTTTACGTCCCCACTTCGCCAGGCTTACACAAGCATGTTCTGGCTGTGTTAACTTGGCTGGCTAATTCCAAATTAGGTCGAATGTATGTTATTATAAGGAACAGCTGACTTTTCTTTAAGGACAACTACCTAATTATTAATAATGGATGGGTAAGTGTGTGCATGGTATGTGCGTAGTGAAGACTGTACATAGGTACTGTAGGGAGTTAGTGTGGATACGGACAGAAGATACTGCAAGCGTGCATCAGCCAAAGCTCAGCGAGCTGGTAGACAGGAGAGACTGCAGACCGTCGACGTCGAGGCGGTAGAAGGTGCCGTTGTGTCGCTCGGGCGGCGTGCGGTTGGGGAAAGCCACACGGCAGCGGTACAGCCCGGCGTCGGTCTCGCGCACGGCGCTCACGTTGATGGAGCCGCGGCCCAGCCCCAGGCGCCCGTCCAGCACGCGCCGCACGCGTCCTCCCCAGCGGTCCGCCACGCGCGCCTCGCCCTCGCCGCTGTACCACGAGAAAATCGTTTCTCCCTGCAACATACAACACTACTTATCAGATCACATATTAACTCAATATGTTCGAAACAAACAATTGAATAATGATGACTATAAAGTGGCTTCCACATGACTAAATGTGTTTGAACCCAATAGTAAAGCCGACTAAGTCAACCTTGTAACTAAACAGCAGGATGGTACCTTCAATTCGTCAACATTAATTTAGATATTCTTACAAACGCTCTGAATTACGCGGTCTCGGGTCGGGATAATAAAGAACAATCTGGTTTGTGACATGAGATCCTGTTTCTGTCTGTCATTAAATCCGTGAGGCGGGTGTCGCATGTGGCGGCCACGGCGGCAGTTGCATCACCGCGGCCTGATTAAGCACGTACGTAAGCGCGGTCGCTGGGTGCGCCGCTGACGGTAGCGCCGCGCGGAGCCCGAGCGCCTCGCTGCATGCCGAGCCTCGTAATTGGCAGGAAGTCCTCACTTGCGCGGTGCGATATTCTAATTACTTGAGTATGAGATGCGGCACGAGGCTCGAGGCGCAGGCGGCGTGCTTTATGAATTAATGTGTTTCTCACTTGACGCGTTATCACACTTATCAGACGTTCCTTTGCGCGTTGCTCCCTAATGTAATAGGATAGGTAAAACCGACATTGTCAACAATACATATTGGCCTAACAAGTAGGATTAGATAAATAAACATGAAATCATAAATTAACGTGCTTTAATCCTTCGTTGTGGTACACAAATAAGATGACAATAAGAGTGACATGAGGTGACCCAGTGAATGACCGATTAATAGTAGGTCCCTGACCCTGATATCATAGCTCCAATGGCCGCAGCTGCGGGATAGCAACATAGTAACTAGAGGTACAACGTGTGACACCATAGAACTGTTACGTAGCGCAGACATATTGTACCTACATACGAGTATATGTACAAGTTTGTACGCGCCTGATCATTGCCACTACTAATAGACACGAGGAGTTACTACGGGGTGACATGTTACCCAATACCTGGATAGGACTTTCTAAGTGGAATACCTAAATCAGTTAATTTCGTAAATAATGAGGTGTTACACTATTGTAGTAGTGTGAAGTCCAGTGGGATAATAAACGCTCTCCAGGCTCGGCGGCCAGCAGTCTGCGGGCCGCGTGAGACCCTCGCGATGCACTCGACGGTGTCAAGTGGCGGCTGCGGCCGCGCTCCCACGCGCGCCGCGCGAGTACCTCCAGCGCGCCACACGATATCGTCACCACGCACCACGCACTTAACACCTCTATATCGGGGAGGTAAATTACTTACCTACTGTTTTGTCATACTTACAACCTGTTACTCATCAATCAGTTGTTAAGTACACAGTCTTAGTTTTAATGCGGCATCAAAATAATGTTCTAGAAAAGTAGGCTAAAAAAGGTACAAAGGAAAACCTTAGTTTGTGAACCAGAACAATATGATGCTGTCTTAATTTATTTTATCTACCAATTAAAGAACCCTAATCTAGTCTCGGAACAGCACAGAATACATAAGGATCGAAAATCATTAATTAAGTATACCAATACCATAGGTCGTGTGTTCGATTCCCGGTCCTGGACAAACATTCGTGCGATGAATACTTGTGTTTGTTCAGTGTCTGGGTGTAATATATGTATTTAAGTATATATTTGTGTTCCTCTGTTGTCTGATATCTGTAACACAAGTGCTTAAGCTACTTAGTACGGAATCAGGTCAACGTATGAGATGTTGTGAATTTATTATATAAAAAAAAATACAGATTAGACTTTTAATACCTGATTATAAATCGCGATCTAAAGTTATTATCGATTCTAAATATTAAAAGGGCCTGCCACGAATTTTGTTCCGGGACTATCCTTAGTTCACAATTAGTAATAAGGGGGTGAAACGCATCCTGAGTAAATAAATTGCACCTAGTTGGAATTTGTATATACTAACCTACTACCTACCTACATAACCATATCATTTAAAGGTTACTGCCCCGGTGGCGTAGTGGTTAGTGGGTCGCACTCTAAAGCGACGGCTGCGCAAGAGGTCCCGGGTTCTATCCCCGGGTCGGGCCAAAAATTTGTAAGTACCTAAGTTTTCGGTAAGAAATTCTTAGTCAGCCCGGAGTCTGGACGTCGGCGGTCGTGGACCCCTGTGCCTCGGAATCACGTTAAGCCGTTGGTCCTGCGCCCAATCCCTCTCCGGTCGTGTCACGCTGGTGTCCCATCGGAATATGAGGATAAGGGAATAGAGAGTGCCCTTGTGTTTGCGCACACACTTGAGCACTATAATATACCTATCCTGCGTACGTGGCTGATCGTTGAGATTGGCCGCCGTAGCCGTAATAGGTTGGAGGATATTATTTAAAGATTTTCCTCCTACCTAGAACTATATTACGATATTTGCGCTTCATTTAAATCAGTTAAGTGGCAACTGTTTTGAATGGCAAGATGCATCTCATAAAACATCGAGCACATCTATGATTGCTTGCTACACAAACTACCTACGCCTAGGTTCTCAGCGAATGATGTAACTCAATGCTACTCTATTTATAGACAACTCACTAACAAATCAGCAAAAGAAGGGATGTTCATTTGTTCGACGAACAAGGTACGTACGTTACATACTTACCTACCTGCTTACTAATGGAACAATTGTTTAATAAAGGATGGCCTCCTATCATGAGATTACCATTCGACACATGTACCTACTCTCTCTCTAATTACATTTCATTTCATTTCATGCCAGCCCACATCCACCCACTGCTGAGTATAGGCCTCTTCTTTATCATGCCATTCCCTTGCCAGCCTTATCTATCCATTGTTTCCCCACTGCCGTCACAATATCGTCGGACCATCGGGCAGGTGGTCTACCCACACGCCCTGTGGCTAGGGGCGTATAAGAATACTGCCAAGGTTTTCCCGGCCTGTCGTAAGAGGAGACTAAACGGGCTTTCGGAGTACGTGAGCGTATCCACTGCTGGGGAGTGGCTTGCTCAGCATACGACTCCGCGGGGGACGACATTACTGGGTGTCCTGGTAGGTCGTACAGCGTTGAAGGGCTGTATCGGGGTGAAGCGGCGAGCGCGATTAGCGGTAGCGGTCTAGTCCCGGCTGTGGGGTTTCCGACCGCGATTGCGCGGAGATGGACTCCCCAGGGGTTTTAGTTAGGGTTTGAGTCCCACACACCACCTTGTTCCCTACATGCGGAGCAAGATGACGGCCATGATGGTGTCCCCTGGGAAAAAAAGGTGGTGTACCCACAGGACGTCGTCCCATTCTTGGCTGCCATTCGGTAAGCTTTATTATAGTCCACCTATCATCTTTACGCATTGCCAGGTGTCCTGCCCATCTCCACTTTAGCTCACACACTCGCATGGCAACGTCTACTACCCTGAGGGCCTAATTTAAAGCAGACGTTACGACCGAATCGGAGTTTCCTTCTCTTTGACACGCTCTGTGTGTCTCCTTTATTTGGATGCGACAGGTATATTCTCGTTCGTTACGGGACGGCTTTAAATTAAGCCACCTGGTTCTCTTTCGAATTTTATCGTTGGATACGCGGTCGCGTAAAGAAAGACCGAGACTCGAAGAGAGGGGAACAGTGTTTTGAAGAGTTCCAGTTGGGATCATCGATGTCTGACATTTGTGTTTCACGCTGGTGCTTTTCCTAATGCTTATTCCGAGCCCACTATAACCACTGTAACTATGGTGCATTGAAGTTGGATGTACTAGGATCCAACTTTAATGCATCATAGGCTAACGTGGCAGGGAGAACTCGCCAAGACGCACTGGCCAGCATGGCGTTTTACGGCTATACTCCTTCTTTCTAATTACATACTAACCTACAATAAATAAGAACTGAATTGAACATTTTTGGATTTGAAAAATACAGAGATGCATGTTCGCATTCGAACCTAGGAACGAAGGCGCACGTTCTTCCACTAAAGTCTTAAGAATTAATAAATCTACTGTGATCAATCAAACTTAGTAGTAATAGTTAGGTAACTGTTACGTGTACGTAAGTACGAGTAGCTATGTAGCTAACTTAGCTATGCGTTGCCTTTTTAAGAAGCTATTGAAGCATGGCCAGAATGAATCGCTCATGGTCACTGACAGATCATCTGTCGCAGACGACATGACATACCACGCGTACTCGTGCTATAGGGTACTCTAACAAATCGAATACGAAAAGAATCGACTGGAACGATATAAATGATTAGGTATACGGAGTGGCCACACAATGCAACAAAGCCAGGGACAACACACAGTGCGAGGGTCAGGCGCAGGTCGCATTGTGCCAGGGCGGGCCGCAGGTGCGCTCCACACCTGAGGCACGCGAACGAGGCCAAGGCTCGAGCGCAAGGGCAGATCGCGACGAGTGCACCAAACTACTTGAGCTCTAATAAGACGGAGTGCAACGTAAACGAGATGCGCCGTACATGTCTACTGTTTCGACCGCAGCCGCAAAAAACCTACATTACGCGCCTCTATTGACGTTTGTAATCTTCACTAAGTAACCAAAACATTAGGTTTTGAAGAGTCAATTTTGGGAATCTGTATTTCTGTTGAATATACATTTTGTTTTTTTGAACTAGTAAGATAGCTTTCAGAATGATTTAACTTGTAGAAATCAAAAAGAGGTAGGTATCTTGTTAATGTTAATTTTCTCACTGAAAATATTATATACATATATTGTTAAAGAATTCATGGTGTTTTAAAAGTACCCTATCAATCCGACGGAAAGACGAAAGACGACTACTTGTTCATGGTCCTTCGAGCCGGATCAAGGTAGTGTGGGCGCAAACCAGTAAGTAAAATCAAATAGATTCCAAGTCAGCACATACTACACACCAAACTTATTTTATTTTTTTATTTTCTTTATTGTAAGGAAACATACAGTACTTAAAATAACTCTATTTAACACACAAAAACATATAACTTAAAATTATATTGACCGTGGGAGAGCCACGCTTTGGTGACCGTGGGAGAGCCACGCTTCGGCATGAATGGGCCAGCTCGACCGGAGTGATAACACGGCCTCACAGAAAACCGGCGTGAAGTAGCACTGTGCTGTTTCGCTGCGTGAGTGAGGGTACAGTCCAATCCAGGGAAAAATGGGGATTAAAGGTTGGCAGCGTACTTGTGACTCCATTGGTGTCGCACTAGACCGTGGGCGGCGGCAATCGCTAACCAACAGGTGATCCATCTGCTCGTCTGCCGCCTATCACAAAAAAAAAGAAAAAATGTATTGATTTCACTGAACTGACCGACTGATCGCGCAGACTGGATTCATTACTAGGGACATGCGAAAGAATAGATAGCGCACTAATTTTAAAAAGCCACCTAAGATCACGAATAACATTAAGTTATTTAGAAACTAGACTGGAAAGTCTGGGGCAACAATGATGAGTATTCAATGAGGTGCATCAAAGGATAATTTTAATGAGATAGGTAATTTGAACATGTTACTGCGCAAGCAAGAGATTTGTTTAGCGATATTTAGGTAGGCCTAAAATTATGTGTAAAAATTAAAATACATTTGTGTTGGGTGTGTATATGGTACCTTCATTGTTCCTGGTTTCCAACTTGGGTGTACATAGGTACGAGTACATTTCGAAGATCCCTTTACTATACATAATTAAGCAGGATTCGGATATCGGACCAGTGTGTAAACCTACACTTATGTTAAATCATGATGGAAAAACACGGCTCACTTGCGACCAATCGTAAGGATACTTACAAGACGTGCCTCGTAGGTATTGTTTAAGTTGGCAACGTAGTGCATCTTTAGATCTACTGAATAAATGCATGCATAGAACTAACACAAATACTGTATCTACCTACTCACCAACCTAGATAAAAAATTAACCCCGATCACCATTGAGTGCTACATTGCAAAGTTAAAACTTACATCTTTATCCCACTGCAAGTGGTAAGGTATTTCATTGCCGAAGGGGAAGTCGAGGTGGCAGTTCATGACAGCGAAGCCGCCGACGCTGGCGCGCAGCTCCTCCGCCTCGAGCGGCAGCAGCGAGCCCGCCGCCCACGACGCCCACGCCAGCGCCGCCCACGCCGCCCGCGCCCGCGCGCCCATCCTCGCGGGATACACCGCGCTCGCACGCGACACCAAGACTCGCTCACTCGCGCGCCGCCGCGACCGACCGGGATCGCAGCGCGGGACCAATTGACCGCTCCTAGCTGTAATAGAGTTAACCTCAGCGGATTAGGCGCGGAGTGAGTAATGTCCGCGACGCCGATTTGCACGCTGCGTCCCCCGCGGCCGCGACGCCGACGTGCAAACAAAGGCACGCGCTGGGACTCGCCAGGAGCAGGAAGCGCCGCGGCCCCCACCTGCCGCGTCGCGTACTGCGTCTTTTATTCTTGCCTAATCACTCAAGTTAACTTTTGTAATTTCCTATTTGCGGAGCATATGTAGATACCTGCCCATACTGACGGGTCTATTTAGGTACGATTTCGCAACACGACAGGATGGCATGCACATCTGTTGTAAGTCGTGATAATCTTGCACACTGAATATCAAATATTGATCTACTTATTAAGTATGTAAAGGTACCAAAGGACATTGCCAGTTTTTGTATGGGGTTTGGTTCAAGTCTTGCCTAGGCATGGGAGTACTCCCAAATAGTTGTTTACGTTACTAATAAATAAAAAAATATAAGTAAAAAATCGGGCCTAGGGTTGACGCATAATTAAGTAATTTGTTTTAAAAATTTCTTGTAGTATTAGTAGTAAGACACTAAAAACGGTTATTTTCTATATTTTTAGAACATAGTTGGGTTTGAGATTGTCCGCATTAGGCAAGCGTGGTGACTAAGGCTGTTTTAAGGAATTCCTGAGGTATATCAACATTGTCCAAGACATGTATTCCTACGATTCGATTATCTAGTTAGCACCATTGTTTGCGACAATCAAACCCCTCCCCATCACTTACTTACTGTCGAATTATACCCTGGTTCCTTACTTATTTACCCAAATTAAACCCGCGGCTAACAAAACTTCAAAACTTCTAGACTTCTAAACCTCAGTAGGAAAAACCTCAGAATAATGATGGGGACAATCACGGGCCACTGTCCCCTAAATAAACACCTTTACACCCTAGTCGCTACCGACAGCCCCTATGCAGAGGATGCTTCAGCGCCGAGGAAACAGTCACACACGTGGTCCTGGAATGCGATGCGGTAACCAGACAACGCGAAGAAATTCTCGGATCAGCGGGGTCAATCCGCGAAGCCTGTGAAGCTCCCAGGAAGCTTCTGCGCTTCTGGGCGGAGTTAGCTGGCTAGAATAGCCAGGACCCAACACGCACTAATAGACCAAATGAGAGTCTAAGTGCGGAAAAAGGAGTCCACTTTACATTACATTACATTAGCATGGTTCCGTGCTGAATCCATTTCTTTTCAACGTGATATGAGACGAGTACATCAAGTTCACAAAGATCAGGGGGGTCAGCAACCCCCCTGATCCCTGTGTAACCCGGACAGCTACGTAGGAAACGTGTCTGGCCATGCCACCGCGCCGGGTCCCGGCAGAAGAGGATAGCCCCAATACGGTGTGGCTTGACATCGTAAAGGATGACATGGGTGCCAATTAGATGACCACTAAGGATGCACAAGACCGTGCGAAGTGGAGGAGTTGAAGTAGGAAAGCGAACCCCGGGCTCCGAAGCGAAAGCTTGGGACAAAACGCTAAGATGATGATAGACGATAAGACGCCTTGTCAGACAGCATCGGAAATCCATAAGTATTGCCCAGCGCGATATTGCAGCATATAGGTACTGTTAATATCGCGCTGGGATACTCGGACCGGGAGAGGTTGGGGAGATGACTAAGTATGCGAACGACGCGACGTACGAGAGAGAGATCAGAGTTGCTAGCCAAGTATTTGGTATCAGCATTCTCAAACGACATTCCACGATATCGTCAGTATAGGTATATATACATGCTGCCGTAGGGACTCGTTGAAAAGAAATGTATTCAGGACGGAGCATAGTCGGTGATAAATAGGTTGTTCGACCCGGCAATCGAACCCAGAACCCCGAGATCACGGCCCGGTACTTAAACACTAGATCAATAGGGCATGTTTACGTAAACATAAAAAAATCGTTTTAGTGCCTTAATAAGCAGAGAAATCTTAAAAACAAAATAATATTTCATTTAAGTGACCGCTCTCTAGGGCCGATATTTTTTTCATTTACTACTAACGTAAATTTCCACGTCTGCATTGGGGCCAAACCCTGACAATGTCCTTTTTGTATTTTTTTACCTCATGTTCACGTTACAGGCTGCAGAGATTCGCAATGACGATCAGCGGTGGCATGTGGACCGGCACCTGACGTATCGCCCACCGGGCAGGTCAAGTTCTCAATCTGGTTACTTCTCTAAGATGGATCTTCCGGCGGATTTAATATGGGATCATCGGTACAATGGGGAAGCCCAGCAACAGGTATAGCAGCGACTTTACTACGTGGTTCTCTATCAACTATTCCAGTGGCTAACTAAAAATAAAAGTTTTATTTTATACCTACATAATATTTCCTAATAATTACACTATAGATTACACGTATTAAAACTTAGGTCGTAGGTACATAACGTTTTTTATTACTCATCATCATTCAGTCAAACATTTTTTCCACTGAAAACTGTTAGGAATACGCGGACATTCGCCCTTCGCGTCTTCCTCTTACGCCGTCTTCGCATAGGAACGTGCTAGGAAATTACTGCACAGATGGTTTTGTTCCCTCCCTCACGACACACGACAGTCGCGGCGGGCTGGAGGCGGAGGCGCATCACTCCTATGATTCTACAAAAAATAAATTTCGTGCGAAATACTGTTGCTTCCGCTCATATAAGTTGAAGGCCGGACGGCGTCGAGGCGCCGCGTCGTCGCAGCGTTCAAGTGTGCCCGCGCCGCGACTCCACCGCCATGCCGTCATTTCGATTCGTGCGTATGACTCATTTAAATGAGAAGGAAGCATTGTCGCCCCTCGCCTCGAGGCTCCACATAGAGGCCAAATCCTAAAACGCGCTTCGACTCCAAGCCGCCGCTCCGCCGCGCCGCGACTAACGTGTGGCCGACCCGCCTTAACGGATGGTCCTTCGGTATAGAACTCGGTTAGACAAATGTGTCTGACAAAAATCAAAGTCATTGATCAGCTCAAATCGTAACTTTATTTAAGTTTCTTATCCTTAACTTTGTACGCTCCTGTACAATATTTACTATACATAATATAAAATTTCTTAATTCTAACAATTTTGGAATAAGTTTAAATGGAAATCATAGGGAATTATAAAGTTGGCATAAATATTAACATAATGATAGTTAAATAAGATAAATGCGCGTGCGCGGGCGATGGGATGAGCGCGATGGCGGCGGGGCGGGGCGGCGCGGGTTAGCCCTGCATGATGAGGTGCACGAAGTTCTCGTAGTTGATGTTGCCCTGCGAGTCCTCCTGGCCCTGCAGCAGCTGCTCCACCTGCAGGCAGTCATTACATTACTTACACAATTAATTTACTGATTCAGTACATAACTATTACCCTGTCAATAAAATCGTGAAAATAATTGATGGCGCCACTGCAGCATGAGTCATAGGGCATAGTAACCCCATTGGTTGGAAATCATGGGAACTCTGTTAGTTCCTCAAAAATCCGTTGTCACGACTTTTTGACCTCAATAAAGGGCACTGTCCACATTTGGTAATAAAACTGAACTATTTTAATTATATTTAACTTTTTAGAAAAAAAAATGAAGTAACTTGCAATCACCAGGCGACTCGCACGCTTATTTGCCACCGACGATGTATAACAAAGAAAAAAAACTTGGTAGAAATTAATTAAAATAAAGTAACGGAGTAAATTATCCCGTGGATAGTTAAGTTGGCTTAGTTGAGCCGGCCCTATTTACAAAGCAATACAGCATTAATTTACTATGGTGCATTTAATACCGATCAATATATGCAATTTAAATGAGTAAATTCGAAGATATTCGAGATTTAAAAAGCAGGGACATAGCAGTTGTAGTCAGCGTCGGAGGCCGCATCTCGACCTATCGCCTATTCATACTGTTTGAAACTAATGTCCCGAAACAAAGTGAGGGCTGGCCGCTAGTATTTTATATAGGCGAAAATAAGTAAATGATAGGCTTACCTCATCATCACTTAGTTTTTCGCCCAGAGTGGAGAGCAGGTGGCGTAGTTCAGCTGAGGAAATGAAACCATTTCCATCCTTGTCAAAGTGACGTAGACCTTCTATAAAGTCGTTTGCAGTATCGCCACTGCGTGCCTTTGAGATTGCCTGTGTGAAAATAAAAATAATTTTATCAAACAACTAAAGTGCCCAGAATTAAAATAATAAAAAAGTATACAAAAATGTAGATGTTTCATTTCAAAACGGAGGTAACTTAATGTAGTCAAAAATATTTTATACTATTAACCACATTGCGAAATAAACCAATTACATGTTGAATTTCAACAAGTACATAATATTACTTCATCACTTTTTAATACAAGGGATTCATGGGATTTTTAGTAAGTTTGACGAGGCCCCAGTAATGCGTTGCGTTGCGTCGCGTCGCGACGTCAATAAATAACACGATGCAGCGTCGATGCTGCGACGAACAACGCACTAATGGGGCCTCACGCTGAATTTTATTTTTTGTTAGGCATAATTCATAACTTCAATTAAAACAATGTTATTCTTTTAACATTGTTATTCTTATTATGTAGACCATTACTATAGAACATGAATAAGGAACTAAATTAAAAAACATGCACATGTCCAACACAAACTAATTTACCAATAAGGTTTCTTTTTTATTATACAACAGACAAGCGTTTGACCTCAATCTCACCAGATGTTAAGTGAAGATGAAGTCGAAGTGGGACATGCTTGTCCGTGAAAAGCCTATTCACTCTTGCCTTAAAGAGGCCCAGGTTGTTCAGAACAGCCAAGGAGTGGAACTCATTGCCCGTTGATGTATTTTTTTTTTGAGGGCATCGGGTTCCACTCCTTGGCTGTTCGCATCAGAAAGGAGTTTGCATAACGCTTAGTGCGGATGACTGGAACTTCAACCATATAGGGATGGTCACCCAGCCAGTCTTCGCCTAGTATCCCTATAATGGAATGGGGCCGGCGGAACTAGCTCATGTTGCTCCTTCGTACATTCTCTAGAATATCGTGGCACACTTTCCACAGAATCTAGAGCTGCCAGCTGATACTTGGCGGATCCATTCCAGAGATGACTGCGGTATTCTGCGCACAGACGTACTTGAGCTTTGTAAAGCATAAGTCGTTGCGCAGACGAGAAATACCACCTCACCCTGGACAGGATGCCAAGTTTTTTCGCGGCAGTTTTTACGGCGGATTATATGTACTTAGCCATAGTTCATTTTGGACGATATTTCCATGCCGATAATATTCAAGTGATCAATGATACACGTTAGAATGACAGAGTTCCATTAAATAGACTCATCTTGGCGGAAAATAGACACGCCTGTGTTTTGGTGGCATTGAATCAACAAGTTTCGCTTCGCCCCATTCGGAGACTAGTGAAAGATTCAAGCGTTGAGCCATGAACTCTCAACAAGACTGGGTTTTATCTCTGCTAGGCCTAGCATTGGAGAGATATCTATCTGTAACTGCGCGTTCGTCGGCGTACCTTACAGTACCTAGTACTAGTAGGTCATTTATGTGCATCAAAAAGAGAGTTGCAGATAGAACTGACCCCTGAGGAACTCCGGCATCGATTGCCAGTTGATCGGAGGATTATCCTTCTAGGACCACTCATATTGATCGGTTCCTTAGGAAGTCTGAGATCCAATATCACAGGCCAGCAGAAATACTAAATGCCGGAAGCATGCTTATCTTTATCTTTATGTACATTCATGTGTGTAAGTTTATAATGATAATTTTTTATTATTTTTTATTTTCTGTATGATGCATTTTTATCATATGGTATTTGTGAGTAATATTGTGATATTGTAATTTAATTTAGTAATAGTTTACTATTAATGTATGAATGCTATGGATGCTGAATCTGCAATAAACATTATATTATTATTATTATTATATTATTATCAGGCTTTCATGCCAGAACCTGTCAAAGGCTTTCGAGATGTCGAGGTACACCGCAATGGCCTCCCCGTTTTCCATGTGTGGTGTACACTAAAAGATCTCCGGTTGATCACGCTCGTCGGAAACCGATGTGGCGGTCGCTTTATTCTTGAGATACACCATGAGTCGGTTATTCAGTACATGATCCATAGTCTTACAGATTATGGACGTTTTTTTTTACTGTAGATAGGTAAGCGTTTGACCATATTTCACCTGATGGTAAGTGATAATATGGTCTAAAATGTAGCACGATTACCTAGCAGATACCTATTCACTCGCGCTTTGAAAACCCCAAATTGTAGCCTCTAGGGAACACCTCCTCAGGCAGCTGATTCCACTGTTTTTCAGTACGAATAAGGAAACAGGATTCAAACCTCTTTGTGCGGACTTTTGGTATTTCTACCATGTACCGGTGTCGATTGAGGGTCTGCCTGGTGGAGTAGTGGAAGAACGGAGATGCTCCAATGGCACTCGTACAGTTCCGTGGCGCACTCTCCAAAATGTATCTGATAGAGGATCGATAAGCTTGCTAACTTGCGTCGGTGTTCAAGGCTTTGTAGCCTCTTACCCACAAGCTCGTCGTCGCCAATAAGCCTCTTGGCCCTTCTCTCAATACTCTCTAACGCCTCAAGCTGGTATTTGGCTGAGCCATCCCAAAGATGAGAACAGTACTCCATGCAGGCTTGCGCTTGATACAAGTTAAGCAGCTGTCCTGGCGTAAAGTACTGCCTCACTTTAGCCAGAATACCGAGCTTTTTTGAGGCAAGTTGAGCTTTGGACTCGATGTACATGCCAAAGTTGAGGAAAGGGGTGAGAGAAATGCCAAGAAGCTCAAGACGGCCGGTAATCGGACGTGACCGAGATGGACCGATAGTTGGCAGGGTCTGCACATCTACCTTTTTGGGCTCTGGCTGCACGTTAGCTAGCTTCCACGATACCCGTACTTTACCAGTCTCAAGTGAGGCGGTACAGGCGTGTTAGTATTGGAGACAACTCAGGTGCAAACTTAGGCAGAACTATTGACGGAATACCATCAGGACCACATGCTTTATTCATATCCAGACTTTGAAGAGTTCTGAGTACTTCTTTTGTGTGTGTGCTACTGATATACATGCCATTTCAATATTACGTAAGAAGATTTTTTGAAGAGTTCCGAGTACTTCTTTTGTGTGTGTGCTACTGATATACATGCCACTTCAATATTACGTAAGCAGATTTTTAGTTAATTTTGGAACACATTTTAGAAACAAGGATTTAAGTGGAAATTTATACTTAGTATGATCAAACTCTAATCAAAATTGTAAGCGCCATTGGCATTTCCCTGTTGTGATTTCGCCATGAAATCTGCAGTATTGCACACATAAATCTGATCATTGCTAATGATTTAATCAGACAATATCACATGTGTACACCAACCTGTTCGCAAAGTCATTGTAATCAGAAATTTCATAATTATGTACCACAAACTTTACTTTAATAGACATTATAACACCAAGAACTTAAATAGACATTATGACACCAAGGCACAAACTGAATACAATATTTTTCCTCTGAAGTCGTCCAAGTAGGATCCAACTCAGAAAACATTAGCGAGCATGAAGCAAGGTCACCAATTTGCATTCAGGACAGTAAAATTTAATTTAATCAATATTATATTTACCATCTTGGAGTATGGCTGAACTCATATAATTATTATTTTTAATTAAAAATATTTGATTTAATTTGAAAAATTTATAAGGTAGGCCAGACTACATCTGTAATGTACTAACATCTGTTTTTGTGTACTACACTTTATATTAACACCACATATACTAACTAAATGTTGACCTTATTTACTATAGCTAATAGACAAAATATTTGTAAGGCATACCTGGTAAATGGGCAAGAAGACTTCAAAAGATATCCTCTCGTCTGGCTTCAGATGGTGGGTGCACTTCTTGACATCCGACTCGGTGGGATTCTGCCCTAGGGCTCTAAGTGCATCTCCGATTTGCGCCACATGGATTTTGCCATCGCCGCGCGAGTCGAAAAGTTGAAAGGCCTCCTGAAATTCTTT
Source organism: Marasmia exigua (assembly GCA_019059595.1). Lineage (NCBI taxonomy): Eukaryota > Metazoa > Arthropoda > Insecta > Lepidoptera > Crambidae > Marasmia > Marasmia exigua. The sequence continues at coordinate 19,000,944 of CM032473.1, forward strand.
TGAACAAAACATGGTTTTATTTAAATCATAATATGAACTTTTAAGAAAAGTGACGGTTTAGAAGAATGTACCTTCAACAGATGTGAGTCTGAGCTTTGTAGGTGGGTCATACACGAACATGTTGCGAGCTGGGCGAGCGAGGTTGCACTGTCTGCAGACCCGCCACCAGAATCGTTTTAAAATTCCTACCTTATAAGGAAACTAGGGCGCATGCAATAGCCACCGCTTTCGGTAAAGACGTTGATTGACATGACTCACGAGTCACGACGCGACACACCTCGCCCTACGTACCTACGGTACATGCAGGTCGCACGACCAGTTTTGTCATCGATCAGTAATGTAGTTTGAGTACTCCTCTTATCGGAGGCGAACGAATCGTTAATGTTGTTTTGACAAACAAAAGTAAATCGCTTACCAGCTAATTGATCTTCTGAGTATCCGGCCTAGAACAAAGAAAATAACTGTTTTTATAGCATTTAATTTTCTGAAGTGAAATTCGATGAAGAAATAGGTACTTACCATTTCGAAAAATATTGATGCACGTTTGATTCACTAAAATGTTTTTAATATAAAAAAGAGGAAACAGATTAAGAGTTAACTCCAAAGGATTGAATCACCAAAATAAGTACAAAATTATTCACAAAATATCGCAAACATCCGCCTGACCACAGACAACATGAACAAAAACGTTCGTTCGTAAACATGAATTCTAGACAGATAACCAGAGAGTAACTGCAGATAACACTCAGATGTCAGATCGGTTCTGAAATCTGTCATTGAAAAGGTTCGATCTGAGGTCCAAGGCCTTAGAGACCACACCACCAAAGAAGTCCCGTGAAAACCGCGTTTGAGTCGCCATCAACATTCTGAGCTTTATGTACAGTCAGCGTCAGATCAAGTCGGGGTGACTTGATCTGACGCTGACTGTACAAACTGACCTGCAGTGAAAAATAGCACTTGTGCCCCAGACATAAGGATGGTCCAAAGGTCAACAAGGGTGACTCGACGTGACGCCGTTTGTACATACGCACAAGGAATCTCAAATTTTGGTTAGGTGTTTTTCCGCAGTACTTCTTTCGTGGCACGGACTAATAATTATAAAAAAACAATTAAACCACGGACTGCTAATAAATACTCTGTCAATTTAGTTATGTTTATACTTCTGGGGCACAATTCTCAGGCCACTCGAACAAAGTTCACATTCGAAAAAAGTTCGCAGATCAAATTTTTTTCGAAGGAAACTACTTAACAATCGAAATAGTTCGAATGAACGTCGCTCGAACCTATATGGCTCGAACTACGTTCTCTCCATAGAGTAAAGTAATACACACTTCGAGTGCTAAGGACCGGTAGAAGTCGGAATTGGTATACGAATTTACTTGTCAAACTTTTTTTTTTTACGGTTATCTGACAACAAATATGACATTATTTAAAATACGAATCTAACTCACAGAGTACTTTATTTTATTATTATATAGGAAAATCTAACTGTTACTGGGTGTCACAGAAAATTATTTTGTTTGTGAAATCATAAATATTTATGTAAGCCTGTTTTCTATCTCTTTTTCAAACTTTTCACCAAAACAAATAAACAAATTGGAGTTTTAAACATAGAGTAACTTATTTAAAATTTTGCGAAGATACATTCTAGGTTGACTTTGGCACGTTCCGTTTCACCCGACATAGTACACTAAATATTCAGATATTAAATTTTCTAATCAAAATTTACTAAATTATTGGACATACTAAGCAAAAATGACAATAACTCTTATGATGGATTTTAAATTTGGTCGCAGCAGCATTTTCAAAAATGAAGTCTTGCATGCAGTACCCATGATTGTGACGGAACGTTAAAAATATTGTCCATGATACCTTTGACTGCGTAGTTCGATCGTGAATTGTTATATTGGTGCTGAGAATAGAGTTTATGCACAACGTTCGAACTTTTATAGTAGAATCGGAACATTCGTATACGAACTACCACACGGAAAAAGTTCGAGTGGCCTGAGAATTGTGCCCCAATCATCACTGAAGGCACTTCTTTCAGTGAGAGCCAAAGAATATAATCAAGAATGTTACATATTTATACTTCGTGAATTATAAGGGTTATTATAATACTCTCACGAGAGGTGAAAGCGTTGCACAATATTTTTCTATGGGATAATGTCAAAAACATTAAAACTTATAAAGGATAGTTCCGACTTTTGCTGAGTTTATTACATTGGTTACATACACCTCAATCAATTGTTTATTTACCAGAAAATGGGAACTCTTATATAATTCCTAAAATATTACTTAAAATCGTGTCTATGTTGTCCCAGGGAATATGAATACAAAGCAAAACTAAAACCTAATAAAAATCGATTAAAGCGCCCTCATGAATGACCTCTATTGATTGACTGACACCAAGACCAAGTGTTCGTTCAGAAATTTTATTTGGATACATTCATCTTGCGCCAGTGTGCGACGGCGCAGTTCGCGTTTAGTTAGCAGCTTTTTGGTAGGTGAATGAACGAAACGAAAGACCGCTCACCGCAGAAAGAAAAATGGCAAAATGGTGCTGTGGTGTCTAGAAAGGTTAGTGCTAATTTTCACGTTATTATAGATTCGTCCTAGTCGCCTTTTAATTAAAATATGCGTCACGCTTTCATTTGTTTTTTTCGTTGAATTTAGTGAGTATGAGATGACTCTATTAATCGCGACGTGAGATTAAATTTTGTGAACGGGCGCCACCCGACGACCGCAATGTTCGGCAATCGCTTTGTTCGCCGATCTCCACGTGCCTTCCGCCATTTAAAAGATATTTTAGAATTTATTTGTTCTTATTCTATGGAATTGGGCAGCGAATCTTTCGGATCGATAAATGCGAATCCTTATTTTTAGCGTATTTCGCGAGTTTTATCTTGAACGTCACGTAAAATGGTGGTAATGATTGCATGGCGGCGTGGTCGTTTCGGGCGGCGCCGGTCCGTGGCGTCGTTGGCAGTGCTCTCAAGCGATCGTGGTGTTGCAGGTGAGCGAGGGTGCGCGGCGCCGGCTGCGGCAGCGGCATGGCGGCCGGTGGTGAATTTGTCGAGGGATGGCTCGTCGCCCAGGTGCTCGGAGAAGGTGCTTACGGAGAGTAAGTTTTCTCTACATTGTGATTCTTTAAATAAAATCTGAATTCACTCACTTTGATAGGCGAGGTATCTACCTATTCGAACTTCGTACATAATTAAATGTTTTTTGTTGGTTTTTCAAACTTACCTCTGTACCTATCAGCTAGGTAGGATACAGTGTACTATTTATCATGTTCCTTCTTAAATCCCATCATCTTTTGGTAAACAAACTTACCTAGACTCCGCATATCTCCGACACACAATTAATTCAATAAAAATCGTTAAGTTTGTCCCGTAGAACATTAAAATGTAGATTTCAATTTACAGCAAAATAAAGCAAACACTGAATTGAATATTTGCAAGTTACTGAGTAGGTTAGGTTAGGAACCTTCTTTATTTTCTTTATCTTCAGGAATAGGCCTTTTCTATAGAAATTTAGGCCTTTTATGAGTCAAACTCAGCACAAGCAGTTCAGTATGAGTTTCTTGATAATTTAAAATAATTTTAAACAAAATGGTTAAAGATTTGAGTAAGAACAGCTCTAGCTTTTATCCTGAACAATGTAATAGTAGGATATGAGCAATTTAATTTTAACAAATTAGTTATCTATATTTTTGTATTTATTAGTCTATTAAATTAGTCAAAATCTTATGGTTATTATATTTTGCTTATGATTTCATTGTCATCAGCTAGTTGAGCTTTTAGACTTTGATGCCTCGTTCTTTTCTTCTTTGTACTTTTAAGTAACAATAAATAACTATAATGCATTCTATGTCAAGATAATAATTTTTTTATTTAATGTTTCTACAATTTTTAGATATTCTTTAGGTGATAATCTTACTAATTGTCAGCTTTATAGGTGTGATCTTAAGAACTAATGTAACATTAATTCGTTTCTACCCTCCTAATAAATATTGGTTACAAAAATTTTAAGTATTATTTCCCAAGTTCATTAATCAACCCAAGCCAGACAGGAGATAAATACATATAAAATAATTAAAATTGCATTAAGCAAATAACAAATTCTTAATATAGGTAATTATAATATTTTCGTAAATCCAGTGCGATGAAAAGACAATACTTATTATATACATATTACTATTTGTATCCATAGTCCTAAGTAAGTTTAGCTAGCTTGTACCACATCAGTTTTCATCTGAATCATTCAGATTGGTCTAACAATTTATGCGGCTACAATTTATTTTTTCTTTGTAGATATTATTTTATGAGAATTCCCTAAGTGGCAATAGTTTATACATATTATTATGTTACAACTTGACTAGTATGCCTATGTCATGTCATATGAATGATGCTGCTAAAACGACAGCATCACGTAGAGGGCTGTAAGCGCGGGCGCGCGCTCGCGCGGCGGGCGCCGGTGGAGGCTGCGCGCGAGGCGGCGGCGAGCGCCGTGACGGTTAATTTTCGTAGATGGACACGGAACTAGATTGAGACTGCAGTTTGTGTTGAAAAAACGCTCATGATTGGAGCTCGCGGCCAGCGCGGCGCATCCTTGAAAGTTTAACCACCCCGCGCGGTCACTGCCGCCCAGTGCCGCCGCGTCGACGGCTTGTTTTTCTACTACCTACTTGATATTTCGGCTCCGACACCTTTGCATAATAGCGCAATGTTGGTTTGCATTCGCGCCGCGCGCGCAGCCTCTCGCTGGAGGCACATGTCTTGTGCTTACAGGGGTATGTAGTGGGGAAACAACTTTTTTTCAATTTCATTTGACTTGGTTTAGTAGATTGTTGTTTGATCCTACTGAGTACATGATAGGTGTTCTAGGTACAGGTACCTAATTTTTTGACAACTTCTGATTGATTGTAGTGTTAGAGTTAATCTATTATGAATGTTCTAATGTGCTCTGTCGCCTCTATGTGTAGAAATGAATCATACATAGAACTACATTACCTCAACATTTCTAATGTCAATGACCTTTCTTGTCTTTGTATAGGTAAATCACCAAACCACCATGTTAGCTGTCCATTATTTTGTCTGTACAGCTCAACTTGTCTGTTTTATCACAATACCTACCTACATGAGTATCAACCTAGTTTTAATTGTTTCAAACAAACATTTAGCAGCTCACTTAGTATTTTGCTTCACAAAGCTTATTTTTGCCTCCCAACCAAAGTGAACTGGAATTGCATGATTAGTTAAAGATGAAGTTGTTTTTCTTTTCACATTCACACTTCGAAAAAAACTATGCCGTACCTCCTACCTCGGCCAGTCTCAGCTGCCGCAGACTACATGTGTTAACCCTTTCAGCGTATAATTTTTGATACACATGACATATTCAAATTCAAAGCTTGGCATTGAAAGTGTTAAATACCTGGGATTCTACCTGGACCAGTGCATGAAGTGGAAATATGTGATATTTCCACAGAAAAGAAATGATGTCTACAACCACTATGCACAGGTGCAACCTTTGGGGACTGGTCTGCTTCGGTTTACCCCATTATATTTATTTTATTATTATTTCCTTTATTTTGTGTTACAATTAAACTGTATGGCTTGGTATGATGATGACACAACATTGTATGACAGTTTGGCGATTAAAAAGAGTAACTGGCGAGTTCTTGCCGGATCTTCTCGACCAGAAACAACTTTCCGAGCCGGTGGTAGAATCGCGTTATATTTATTTATTTCTTTAGTATATTTTATGTATCAACATATATATGTATTAACATGTAAATTATACATAAGTACTTATAAATAGTTTTAGTCATTCAAATGCATGACGATTTGTGAAGTGCTGTGTACTAGCCTATGCAAATGAAGAATTATTCAAGTTTGAGTGGGTTTTAATAGTTACAAAATTGTCTTTCATTTTGCGCACTCAAAAGCGCTCTGGAAGAGGAGGCTCGTGCCTGAGTGTGTGTCTGTGCCGGCAGGGTGCGGCTGCTGGTGCACGCGCGCAGCGGCGCGGCGGTGGCGCTGAAGGCGGTGCGCGCGGAGGGCGGGACAGGGACAGGGGCGGGGGCGGGCGCGGGCGCGTCGCGCGAGGCCGCGCTGCAGCGCGCGCTGCGCCACCCGCACGTGGTGCGCTGCCTGGGCGAGCGCACGCACCAGGGCCTGCACTACATGTTCCTGGAGTACGCGCAGGGTGGTGAACTATTCGATCGCATAGGTGAGTTAACGCCCGTAGCTACTTCATTCACAGCCTTTTTTTACGAAAATCTATTATAATCTCTTAAGTCTCTTTAGTTCGGTAGCTAAATAATAATAATACCGATATATTATTTCAAATGTCGAAACATTCGACACTAAAAAAGAGACCTCGTTACTATTTTTTTTCTTAATCTTCAATGTAAAATATTATCGGGGCCAGAGCCGGACGTGGGCATGGCCGAGGCGGACGCGCGGCGCTACTGGCGACAGCTGCTGGCCGGGCTGGAGTACCTGCACTCGCGCGGCGTGGCGCACCGCGACATAAAGCCCGAGAACCTGCTGCTCGACCACAACGACAACGTTAAGATCTCCGACTTCGGCATGGCCACGCTGTTCAGGTGAGGTGCGTCACTTCAGCATGCCACAAACCTTGTTTATTTTTATTAGTCGTTCTGGAACATAAAGCTCGAGCTCAAAGTGTAGTTAAATTTACTTTCGTACGAATGAAGATGCTCCCGACTTCCGGCAAACGATAACGATACTTAGAAAAATATATACACAGCGGACTCGTCGCGGCAGTAAACCGCCTCGCATAATCGAGTGTGGCGCTCCTCAGGCACGGGTCCCGCGAGCGCCTGCTGTCGCGCGTGTGCGGCACCGTGCCCTACGCCGCGCCCGAGGTGCTGCGGGCCGCCGCGCGCGCCTACCGCGCCGCGCCCGCCGACCTGTGGGCCGCCGCGCTCGTGCTGCTCGCCATGCTCGTCGGCGGTGAGTGCCCGGCCTAGTCGCGTCTCCCCGCTTGCCTGCCCTGCGCCGCGACCGCCGAGCGCCCGCCCTCGACGGCGCGGCTCGTCTCTTTGGTATCCTAGCTGTAGGCGTATTGAGCGAACCCTAAAGTTATGGTACCGAAGTTACGAGTCGCGCCATTCGCTCCGAGTGGAACCCGCCGCCCCGCATGAAGAGTGGATCCTGGAAATCGTGTGGTGTGTTTCGTGCATGATGTTTTTTTAATAGTCATTAAATACTATTATTTTGAATACTCCGCCGACCGAACGAACTGAAGCAAAGTTTCCTCGCAGAGCTGCCGTGGGAGCGCGCCAGCGAGACGGACGCGCGCTTCGCGTGCTGGGCGCGCTGGGCGGAGGCGGGCGCGGGGCCGGCGCCGGCGCCGTTCGGCAAGCTGTCTGCGCGCGCGCGCGAGCTGCTGCGCCGCGCGCTGCGCCCCGCGCCCGACGCAAGGCCCTCGCTCGAGCGCCTCGCCAGGATGCGCTGGCTCGAGCCCAAAGGTCAGTTCGCCTCGGTCCTCTACTCTGCACTCTCATTGCTCATCCTTATCCAAAATGTAACTGTTCGACTTATAGCTATGTATAAATAACGTTCCTAAATGCACCTGATATTTTTCCTTGATGGAATCGGGGCTACTTCGTGCCGGGGCGCGCCCGTGCCAGGTACTAGGTGACTCTGAGTGGCGCGCGATCTCAGAGCCGCCTCGTGCCTCAGCACGACGCCGTCCGCCGACCCCCGCCGACGCCGACGGACGCCGACCGACGCCCGCCGACTCCTGCCTTGAAGCCTGCGGACAGCGCTTCGCGGCGCTTTGGCGATTTAGCTCCGTGACGTGTTCAGTGCTCATAAAGCTAGATTACCAAAGCACCGCGTCGTCGCACTCTCTTCAGCTTTGACTCCAGGGATGACTCCTCACGTATAAATCTTTTTATTTTGTAAAAACCATTAATGCATATTATATGTCTTGAATTTGAATGGTAACGTAGAAATTGTATGTAATGTGAACCATTTTTATTACACTACTTATGATTTTAATTTAATAATTTATGCTTATCCTACTTTGAGGTATAGGTATAAGTAACAGATTCTTTTCTATGTTGTTTTCAGTAAAATAATTGTATAATTAATTCTTATGTATAAAATATTGTAATATTTAAGAATATGACAATTGATTGTATTTAATTAATATTTAATTTAAATGTATTAAATCATTATTAGTAATACTCTTGTCTTCCGTAAGGAACGAATGTCACGCGGCACTCGCGCCCAGTTCGACGTGGAAATCTGAGTCTGGGGACATGTACGATGTGTGAATAATATGAAAAAAGATCGTAAGACGACGCAAACGTCGCTCGATTTCGATCAACATCTTCGACGACACGCGTCGTCGGTGGATATTGTTCCTTGTAGAATACGTAGTTTCACCGAGAGAGTGCGATATTAACTAGAGTCCACGCCACCAAAGGAGTTGCCGTTAAAAGCGCGCTTCAGTTGCCATCAAAATTAAAATTTGAGCTTTATGTTCATAGACACAAGGAATTTAGAATTTTAGTTCCGTGTTTTGCTGCAAGATTTCCTTCGTGGCGTGGACTCTTAACTTTGAGTCTAAAGATAAGTCGCACTTAGATGGCGCGGTGCTGTGCGGCGCGTCACAGTGGGCTAACTCTATCGTGTCGCGCAGCGACCCTACTCGTTATTACGTGATGCGCTGTGCACTGTAGTAGACGTGTGTAGCTCTTTACTGAAACGACTCAGTGATCCGACTCAGACAAATAATACACTGTTCCGAATCTCTAATGTTCGCTCCGAATGTATCATTCGACTCAAATAGATTTCGAGTCCGAGTGAACCGGATGATTCAAATGATCCGTTGAGCCGAATGAACTGAATGATCAGAGTGAGTCGAATGAGCGGAATGAACTGAATGATGAATGAGCCGAATGATTTGAATGACCGGAATGAATCACAAATCTGTCCGAGAGTCGATGTTCCAAATGAAGCGTTTCACTGTTCCGCATCCCTGCACTGATCCAGATGCAAATGTTCTAATCTTTTGAAAGATACGTTTTTGCCAGGTCTACACTGTAGTGCGGTGGGAATTTAAAGTATTATATTTGGGTGTAGAGGAGGGCGGGCGCGCGTGGCGCTCGCAGCCGGCGGGCGCGGAGGGCGGCATTGACCAGGCCGACGGCCGCGACGGCGACCGCGCGGACGCGGGCGCGCTCGGCGCCGCCGCCGTGGACGCGCTGCTCAGCCACTCGCAGCCCGCGCACGCCGACGACCTGCTGCTGGCGTCGCAGCACGACTCGCCCGCCGCGCCGCTGGACGCCGCCGTGCTGCAGCGCCTCATGCGCCGCCTCACGCGCGTGCGCCTGCGCTGCGGACGAGGCGCGCGCGCTGCGGGCGCTGGCCGACGCGGCGCACCAGCGCGGCTACGTGTGTCGCCGCCTCGACCACAATCGGGTCACTATACCTTCCTTTATTATTACTATTTCCCTACTTTTGATAGGTACGCTTACGTTTTGTGGACCTCTCCAGAGACCCCATCATGAGTTTGAAATACTATCCTCGCTATCCAAAACTATTGCTCTGTCTCTTTCACATGTAGCACAATGAAAGGGACAAAGCGATAGTTTTCGGACGCGAAAACAGTTTTTCAAACTCATGGTAAGGGTACAGGTCTTCCAAAAGATATCTTCTATAGCACGTTTTTTTTTATGCTAGAGGCGGAACAAATGAGCAAGCGAGTCACCTGATGGAAAGTAATCAACGCCGCCCATGTACATCCGCGAAATCAGAGAAATCGCTAATGTGTTGCCGGCCTTTTTAAAAAAGAGTACACTCTTCTCCTGAAAGTCCCTAAGTGGTAGCCGTTCGGAAATTCTCCTGCAAGCCAATCCGTTCCACAAAACTGAGGTACGTGGTAGAAAGTTCCGCGAGAAACGCACAGTACTATTAGACCGCGATCCAACGAGATGATGAGGATGGAATGACAATCGCTTGCAAGTGGTTCGATATCGAATCGTGGTGGTAGATCAAACAGTTCCTCAGAGCACTTACCATTATAGATGCGGTATAGAATGCTGAGGAAAACTATGTCCCGCCGCTGTGCTAGATGATCAAATCGACTAGAGAGCAGCCCTACGTTGTACGCGGTCAAACGGAGGAAGTAAGGTGCACCAGTCCAGAGATGGGAGCAGTATTCCATACGAACAGTACGTAGTTTCGAAGCAAGTATAGGTTTAATAAGATTCGGAATAATGTTGTTGCAGGTGTTGATCGAGTGCGACGGGTCGGTGCGCATGCGCGCGTGGGTGGCGCGCGTGGGCGGCGGCTCGCTGCTGGAGCTGCGGCGCGCGCGCGGCTGCGGCCTGGAGTTCAAGCGCCGCTACCTGCAGCTGCGCGCCGCGCTGCAGCCGCTCGCGCTGCCCGACGACTGACCAAGCCCGACCGCCCGACCACCGACCCAGGGGACCTGACGTGATCTAATTGTTAAGACTACAAGTATTATTATTGTTAAGGATTATTTTTCTACTTTTATAAATAAACTTTTAATGATACCTGCCTATTCTTCTTCACGCATACCTATCCCCTAATTGTCCCAATCTATTGAAGAACACCTTTCCAACGCTTGCATATGATAAAAAAAAACCGGCCAAGAGCGAGTCTGACTCGCTCATGAAGGGTTCCGTAACAGCAATTAGATATATGGAAGGTAAATTGCATATAATGTATCAAAAAAATCCATTTGCTAGATCTAGTTCAAACCAATTTACTATATCATATAATCTTTTTTTAGTTTTATAATTGTTTTATTATGGAAGTTAGAGGGGGGGGCACACAATTTACCACTTTGGGAGCGTCGCTTGCTCAATATAAGAGTTGCAGTTCTAAGTACGGGTACCCCCCTAAAAAAATGATTTTTCCCTATTTTTGTGTAAAAATCATAATGCGTAAATATATCTAAGTATTTACTAAGTTTCAATATTATTGTTCTTATAGCTTCGGAAAAAAGTGGCTGTGACATACGGACAGACATAGACATGACGAATCTATAAGGGTTGCGTTTTTTGGCTACGGAACCCTAAAAACGGTCCTGAGGGCCTACAACGAAACCGTCCCAATGACAATAAAATTATCTGTCGTAAACAAAAGAGGTGCACAATTTGAAAGACTGATAATTAGATTGTCGCGAATTCGGTTTCGTTGTAGGCCCTCTGTACCCTCTCATTCTAAGTAAAATCCTATAAAGTCCACGTAAACCGCACGTCATGTTCGTGTTTAAGGCGATAGCGCCGCTAAGTGATTTATATTGATTGTAGCGAATAAAGACTTTTTAAAGTGAGCAATAATGAATATGAATAATATTAACAATTTCTTAAGACAATGTTATGTATTCATTATATCTTCCTATAACATTAATATCGATAATTGATAAATGTGGTCACTTAGCAATTATGGAGTTTATTATTACATAGTATCGTCGCAAAAAATTGAAAATCATTTCCTTAAAGTATGGTTACCTACTAACCATTATACTATACAATACCAAATAACATTCCTAATTTAATTGTTAGCGTAGAGGAAGATTAAGTTAAAGTTGTAATTGAATGCTTATATGATTAAAGTTTCTATGACCTATTTTTAGCCTGAAACAGGTCACCCTAGTTCAGGCAAAATGTTAAATATATGTACTATCATATAAGATTTATTGATCAAAAGTTGTATTAGACATAAGTTAGTTGAAATAAATATTTTATTTTATTTATTTTTATAACTTTTTTTTTAAAGTCCTATTCGCAACAATATCAATATAAATCACTTGGCGTCGCTCGCTAGTATCGCGCGGTAGGTATCGCCATAAAGAGTGCGGTTTACGTGGAATAACGCGTTGTCCTAATATTTTATATTTGGTTATATTAATGATGATAAAAGTAAAATTTTGGCCGAATCCTCAAACGCTTAACTTTGAGTGGTGCACAAACATGTATCGGGGCGTTGCCGAGAGGTTGTAACCCCGAAATTGTTTAAAATAGATCCGGTTTAGTAGCTAACAATTAAAATCGATTGGCGTCGCTAGTGTGCCCTACCCGTCACCATAATATCGGCGCAAAGATCTGCCTCTGTCGTGAAAATTCAGGTTTCAGGGGTGGTCATGCATGTTATGTTGGGGTTACGGCGTGGGAACCTATATTAAACAGGATAGATCCTCAAGAATTTTCAAGACTAAATTGTTAAAAAAGGACTACATACAGTTTTAATAAAATGATTTATTACAAAATGCCTTTTATCTTGTGGCGACGACAGCCGAGACCCGCTAGTCTCGACACTGACTTAGTATAAAGTACGTACATCAATACTATTATTCAAAACCACACACTGTCTGGGATTTGTAACCCTCCTATAAGCGTTACATATGCAATTAATATTAGCCTGTCCACATACATATCCAAAATGTTGTAAAACTTAACACGTACTTAAAACAAACAATTAAATTGGCTGATGATGTCCAAACGTTTTGAAAGATGCCCTCTATCATTTCTTCGCTATAACTTCAAATCTAAATTAAAGAGGCGCCATCTTACAGATCAGTTGTCCCGGAAAATAGCTTTACCGCCACAAAATTGCCCTACCCACACGGTCCGCGGGACGTGAGGGGCGGAGTAGGCTAGAACTATCAAAAAAGTTTATTTTATTTTTGGGCAACTCTGCAGGGAGGCGGAGTGTGCTTGACCTATCGAAAAAGTTCTCTTTGGAACTTGCGCAATCCTGCGACGTCATTCTTATTGGTCTGCGACGCGACGCCGTAACTGATTGATTGGGTCAAACAGAATATTTACTTTTTGGGTTGGTTGAACGCATTCCGCACCCCGGGACCCTCGAACCATGGGGAGGTCGCCTTTGTGGCAGTAGAGAGCTATAGCCTATGTTAAGATAGAGATAAGTTAGATTTTTCATTTGTTACAATAGTATTTGAAACTTAACATGTTATAGAAGTTGAATAAGCTTTTGGATGTAACATGTTTACGAAAAGTGAACATACAACACTACAGACATGCTTACTATTGTAGACTAGGATAAATAAATAAATAGACTATTGCATTTAATAATTTTTATAAATAAGAGAATATGGGAGTGTGCATCATCCATTTCAATGGCCAGTTTTTACTAGCTCTGCGTAAATTATTTACTCTAAGTAGGTAGGTACAGGTTTAGATTGTTTTAAATGCTAACGACTCATGCTTTTTACTTTCCTAAACTTTACGAGACAGCTAAATCTTCAGTTGTACCACAAATAGTCTCCTACCGTCCAGGGCTACCTAGAAATTCAAGGTTATGGAAAATCTTAGTGGGCGTAATAAGTACTACCTAAGTTTCTACATCAGCAAGCTTTTATCAGTACTGATACAATTATTTGTTTAAATAACGTTAATAAGTGGTAGAATACTAAATTCGTTTGAGTGAATTGGAGACAAAATAAGTACGGACAGCCACACGTCAATATACCTACTTACAATACAGAACTGTCTAATTTCTACAAAATCGAATCTCCCTCCTCCATCCCTTTGGTTTAATATCAATTGAGGAAAATTTAATATTGTAAGTAGGAATCGGCATACCTACCTAAACTGTGGCTGTCTGTAGGTACATTAGATTTGTAAGAAAATCATCAGTGAGATTAAAAACGAAGAATGTTTAAATAAAAAAAAATAGCCGGATCGATTTAATCATCTTTGATTACAACAGTAGCCTCCGAAGACCAATTAGGAAATTTATAAATAAAATGGTCGAACTGAAATGCAAAAATTGTACCATTTTAAACTGTAGTTTCATGCATTATAATGTACGTTGAGAGTTTTGCGAGTTTCATTGCATTATTATAAAACATAAAAATCGGGATGACAACAAGCCCGGCCCGCGGCGCCTCGGCGGCGACGGGGCTACCACTACTTACAGCTAAGTTTTAACTTTACACAGGCAATAAATATACGTGTATCTACAGGTCTAAGCTCCGACAACGGCGCCTAACACAAACATTGCAGCGGATAGAGAATACAATATAACTTTTTAAATCTAATATTTTAAGAGTGCCGCTGTAACAATTTTACACATGGTGTGCAGAGGACCGAAAGGTCACGTGTAATTTTACGTCGAAGGGAGCAACATTTTAGTAGGAACGTCTCCTCGCCCCGCGCTTCTTAGTGATATGTTTATTACACTTTACTTGTTCCCAGACCTCCACGAGAAAATCTTACTTCCTGGCATAAACGATCGACATCAGTATTACTTTTATTAAATATCAAATCGACACGAATACATAATGTAAATCTTAACTATCTTAACTAGTCACTTAGTCGGTTAAAATCGGAACGCGCTCCTCAGCACTCGAAGTCCGAGACTCGCCGCGGTGACGTCACCGCCCTCGCCGACTGCGCGCCGCGCCTCGCGCTCGCTCAGAGATCTGATTCCGTTCTTGAGTAACCTACAGAGTTTTCGCTTTTTCTAACAATTCGTTGATAAATTTCTGTAATCAAATTGAATCGTAAGTTATTAAATGGAAGATTATTATGTAGCGATAATATTAGGTTTTTCTCCATTAGGATCACAGTCAACCGTCCATTTTTAAATAAGCCCATCAGGGCTCATACACAGCGTGGCGTTTAGCTCAACAACTCAATTCGATGAACGGATGCAGTTCATCGCGCACTTGATATTAGTGACCGACACGATATGCCTCTCAGCTTAGTTAGAGGCCTGTGCCGCTGGAGGAGCACTCCGCTCCTCACGCCACCTGCTCCAATAACACCCAGACCCAGAAAGGGCCTGGAGAAGAAGCCTGGGTTACCGGCTCTAGGCCCGCACTCACGCCCATCGGTGTGAACGAACAGGGCCGACGCCACTCACTCAGTCAGCCGTTCACTGTGCACCTAAAGGAGACATAATGGCATAAACTTGTTTGGAACTTACATTTACATCCTTTTGTGGTTTTTTGGCATCCGCTAGTAACTTCTGTAACAAGAGAGTTATAGGATAGAATTTCAATTGATTATGAATCAACAAAATGAGCGAAATCCAATTCTAAAATCATAGCTAGTTCGATGCATAAGAACGTGTGGCGGGGGTGTAACTAGGTAGACTCGAAATAAATCCAAGTTTGCATCTGCGGACCACGGATCTATTATATTAGTACTTCTACTACCACTATCTCGGCGATGAAGGAAAGCTTCGTGAGGAAACCTGTATGTTTTCATTATTTCTCAAATTTGTCTAGACAATGATTTATTAATGTGTGTGGGACTCAAACCCTAACAAAAACCCCTGGGGTGTCCATCTCCGTGCGTCGCGGTCGGAAACGCACAGCCAGGATTAGACCGTTACATGAGGACAATCCTAGACCAAGGTCTAACAGTAACATCCCGCGCGCCGGGAGCTGCGGCGGTGGCGAGAGGTACGCACCGCGAGGTGTCGGCGGCGCAGCTCGTCGCTGTCCATGTCGAGTAGCTCGTCGATGTCCACCTCCACCTCCTGCGAGTTGCTGCCGCCGCCCCCGCCTCCGCCGCCGCCGCCGCCGCTGCTCTCCTGGAACCACCACACAACACAGATTTTTATTAAACGTATGGATAAAGTGCCGAAACGGGTTCGATTGTCAAATTCATTTATTTAAATAGGTACACAGACAGATCACAACCATGCTTGTTGTAAGGTTAGGCAACGTTTCTTTTCCAGAAAGTTTTAGAAAGAGAATCAGTTAGAGAATTCTCCAAAATTCGACAATTCCTGAACTACAAAACTAGAACATATGTACATGGGGGTGTTTCGGGTACCTACCCCAAAGGGTGCTCTATCCATGGCCTTCCGATTGAAACCCTACATGAAACATTCTGTATGTACCTATTTAATTATTTATTCCCACAACTCGAATTTACGAACCGGTGTTTCGTAGAGCTTCTGGAGCTCGTCGTAAAGCCACATCTCCACGGCCAGCCGCTTGCGGATCAGCGCCATCTGGTGGCTGCCATACTTTCGCTGTCAGGAATTTCTCACGTCGCTCCTTCACCTGAACAGGATTTAAAAACATGAGAAAAAAAGATGTTCCCCCAGTTTATGGCCTATGGCGCGTCTCGGACACGACAGTCGAATCGAAGCAGAGGCGCATTAGCGGCGCACCGTACTCGTACCTAAGGTTTATTCATAAGTAAATGGCGTGCGCTCACTTACCGGAGTCGCGTCACGGGCGAGGCGAAGGCGGGTCGGCGTCGAGGCGCAGGCACGGCGGCATTCAAATGTGTCCGAGCCACGACTGCATCGCCATTTTGTCATTACGTTTTAGAGAAAAATAAAAATGAGAAGGAAGTATGGCCGCTCACGCCTTAAGTCTAGAGACCAATCCTAAACCGCACCTCGAGTCCGCGCCGCAGCTGCCTCGATGCCGCCCCGACTTGGCAGTGGGCGACGCGGCTAATAGGAAAACAGGGAGACACTTCTTAAGTTGCTTAGGTGGGAGATGTCTGCACCTGTCGTCATCTCACACCTAAGCAACCGCCGACAACTACCGCCTACAAAGTGTCGCTATTTGTCTTGTTCTTGTCAGCTTGACGAAAATCTCCAGTTATAAAGTTCCTGTAGGTCTGGCGGCAACCTAAGGCTATGATAGGTTAATAGCGGATCCAAAATTAATTATGACAATCTATTTAGCCCTATGTCAATCCATAATCCAATACTGTATCACGTCATGGGGAGGTGCACTCAAAACTATAACAATACCCCTTGAACGAGCTCAAAGAATAATCTTAAAAGTTGCTAATTCCCTTCCTACCGCACATAATACTAAAACAACACTCAATAATGCCCTATGACGCTAACATCACAAACAAACGACGGAGAGATATGGTTTGCACTTCCCACTCAACATCCAAATTTATTTTTACTATTAAGGTTTTTCACATTTCTTGGACCATACCTTTATAATAAAGGACTAGAGATTAAAACCTAAATAACCATAAGTGTAGATTAGTAATAAATTCTTAACATTATCGTACGACGATACTGAATATTTACTTGTAGTTTGTAAATAAAAGTTTAGTCTTTACTTAAAAATGTAATTTAGTTATGCTCATAATAACTTTAAAATTGTTAATTAATTGTGAGTAACGAGTAAAAACTTTTACCTTTATTTGTATAGCCCGAAGCACAGGATTAACCTAGTTCAGGCAATGAATAACCCTGGTATTGTAATTTATTAGTTTAAATGTAATGTAATGTGCCCTTATTTACTGAATAAACAATTTATTTATTATTATTTATTTATTATAGGTCATTAATCTCCGGTCGTTTTAAGGAAAGGAAACTGCTAGAGTGGACTGTTCACCCTTGTCAGTAGCGAGTGACCTTTAATCCAACTCCTCACGTCCTGTTTTGTAGCGCAAAACCTATTGTTCCATGAATAGACTGATAGAAATTATGGGAGGAGAAAGAGGTTCAAAAATGAGAGCGAATGTTGATGATCACCTCGCCCTTGTCGCTGAAGTTGACGTGGAGGCCGGACTTGGCGGGCGAGCGCTCCGTGGGCGACAGCGCGGGGTGCGCGGGGAACCCCGCCGCCACGCCGCACTCCATGCCGCACCCCGCCGCGCCGGACCCGCTGCCCCTCTGGAACAACCAACATGATATGATTAACCTCTACTTCCAGGCAAACGAGTCAAACACCCTGACCTCACCGAGGCTTACCATCAGGTGCGATGGTAAGGCCACACACTGGAAGTCACCCAACACCAACATTGTTTGCCAAGTGTGTGGCCGTATTTTTTTTGTTTTCCCAGAAGGCGAAATGCGTTACGCATACCCAGTTGCGGTTATGTCGGGACTCCCCTCGGATAACGGCGAGGGTCTACCGACTAAAACCCCTGGGCAACCTCTCATCGGCATGGTGGGGGATCGTGTTTACGGGCACGAAGCCGTGCACGAAAGTGTGTCGTACCTATCCGTCCTTAGGTACGTCCGTACCTAATACGATGGATAGGTACGGTACGGTTAAGGTAATACGGCCAAGTGCGTGGCCATATTACCTTAACCGTACCCATCCGTCTGTACCTAAGCCTATACCAGTAA
The DNA here is from genome assembly GCA_019059595.1 of Marasmia exigua. NCBI lineage: Eukaryota > Metazoa > Arthropoda > Insecta > Lepidoptera > Crambidae > Marasmia > Marasmia exigua. Next base: position 19,019,051 of record CM032473.1, read on the forward strand.
ATATAATTTTTCAGGACTACGGTCCGACCGCACGCGTGACGTAACTTCGTAATACATCGATCAGGGACAATCGGAGTGCCCTGTAATATCTTAGATGGATTATCCGTTACGCAATTTTTAGTCTGATCATGCTGGAAACCGTACGACGTGTACAGAGTACTTACTTAGATAAGTAATAATAAGTATACACAATTGTGCCCCTAAGCATTTTATGTAATTTACTTAAATCGTTAATAAGTGTGTGATACACTCAATTGTTCTTCATTGAGGGCTATCATTCAATCAGCGCGGCGCGGTGCAGCCAGCAGTGCATCGGTGCGCGTCAAGACCGGCTATCCAGAAGCATCAAACTCATTTATTATGTTATGGTGTTTTTCTTTCATCAGCGGCCAGTGACCACCAACACGGCTCAGTAAGTAACGCTTAGGTTCACCGATAACTCACCGATAGCTAGATACTAAGTTAGACTGGCGGGTTTAAAATTGTAAGGGACGCCAAAGGGGGGCCAAACGTAGACGTAGTCTACATCAGTGGGGTCCACCTAAGCCAAGCGAGAAAAGGCTGATTCCCTTCTAAATGCTTATTTTTTGGTCACTACACTTTCTTAACTTTAGGGCCCCTCATGAGACCGTCTTGCTTGACCGCGAGGCCGTGGTCAGAGGCCCACGGCCCTGCTTACCCCTAGCTGGAGCAGTGGATGAGGTACGTAGCACAGTACACAAGACACTGTCATCAGACAAAATCATTACAAGGAAGGCGAGTCCTCGAGCTCAGTGGGCAGCGAAGCGCGGGACCGTATGTAAATTGCAGAGGAGGCTCACGCTTCGCTGCATGCGGAGTTCGCTAACATTAAGTTATACCTAGAGCTTTATAGGGTCATCTAAAGGGTCTGAAGATTCACTTGATTCTAATGAAAAACATTCATTTTGGGTCGCTGAGTGAACGGAGTAAATAAGTAAGAAATAAATTCGTACAGTTCTAAGTTCATGACGTAGGTAGGTACGGGTAGGTAATAATAGTTTTGCAGTGCTAAAACAAAGAGACCATGTTTATTACTTAAGAATTCTGAAGATTGCATGGCATGGTCAAAATTTCAATGTGGGTGAAAGTTTCATGTCACGGACAGAAAATTCAGATATTTTTATAATAATATTTATTACTTTATTAATTCTTTAACATCAGTGTTTAATGATTGTTCACGTTTTGCCTCGTTATTAGCATATTGAGGCGTATCAGGGCTAGAATTTTCTTAGACAACCGGAGTCGCAGCACAGTAGCAGATTCTATTTGTATGAACATGATTGTGAGTAGTTACAGGGAGACAGAGAAGACGCGGTGGGGAGGGTCGGGAGGCGGAGTCGCCGCGATACGATCGAACCACCGACCGTGCTTCCTCACCGTTCCGCCCACACCGCGCGACCAAACACTTTGCCACACTGGTATACATATTATGCCCTTCTCCTTATGGGCAATAAATAGGAAACTACTGAAGTTATTCATTGTTGTCTAGCAAAGCAACCTGAAGTGATTTTTTTTTTTCAAACAATCTATAGCTTCGTGAGGCAAACGCACATAATTAGACATATTTTATTTAGGCACCGAGCTACCACAGAGCCAATATCCATGAAAGTAAAAGAGCTACTTCCAGATAGCGTCGCGTCGGCCGGGAAGGTAGCTTTGCCCCTGAAGTGGCGGAGAGCAGGAACCGTGCGCCCGCCTTACCCGCCTACCCCGGCGTGAACGAGTACTTTGTTGTTACACACGTAAGCGCTAGAGAACAAAACGCTTTCACATGGACAAAAAGCCGTTTGAGGGCGCTCCCCGCTGGCGCCGCCACCCTCCGCACCAGACAGACACTCGTTGAGTAGAATAACTAGAATAAGTAACTACCGCCCGCCCGACGCCAGGCGACTACCTACTCCCTATATTATTAGATTTACTTTGCTGTAGATTCAATACTCTTTTAAATATTCCGAATCCAAAATCCAATTCAGAGTAGGCACCAAAGTAATTTTTGGTCCCATCTCACTATTTGAACTTTATAATTGAAATCATAAAAGAGGCCTCACAATTAACTATGTTTTTAACACTTTGACAGCCGACTTGTAGCTATTATGTATGAAACCACCCGTACCCAGTACCTACGTGATCGGCTGTCAAAGTGTTAATATAGCTAGCTCAGTTTAAAATAAGGTAATAATGTACTTCTTAGGTCACAAAAAGCACTTTCAGCTATCGAGAAAGCACTTTTTGCGGAGTTATTTATTTGTAACAATATGAGATGTCACAACATATCAATCTTTAAAAATTAAATACAAAACATAAGGTAATACAACATACATTTTACAAAATTCAACGATTTGGTAAGAAACAAAAAATCTAACTTATAAAACAGTAATTAATACATCCAATCTTAATGTACGGCTGTGAACCCTGGACACTAACGCTTAAGGAAGAGACCAAGCTCCTTGTGGCCGAACGCAGATTCTGGGACCTATACATACACTGGATGGAAACCTGAAGGAGAAGAAAGAACTGGGAGCTACAAGATCAGGTAGGCGATTTGTTAACTTTTTTTTCTATCGATGAATCATTGTTCAATTAGACAGGTACCTTTAGAATCCCAAGGTAGGTTGGTATATTTACATAAGCTCGACGATGTTTTATCAACCGCTGGGCTAGTGTTTAGTAACATGCGCCCCTGCAGTGACGGTGACGTCACGATAATCACTGCTACTTCTGTTTTCCGTGATTAAGTAAAAACTCACGCATCAAATGCCATGATAAATACCTAAGGGCCTTTCATTTTATACTAAGACTTATTAGCAGTTCTACTGTTTTTTTTTGCCCCACCCCCAACCACTAAATAAGAACAAAATAGGCTGACCCCCTTCCCCTGTTCAATATTAAATATTTTGTAAGAATCTAAAGAAAAAATATATTTAAGTTTGGTTGGTTATAATGTTTCCGAGCGCTCTTCGGTATCCTTCAGATATCTAGTCAATCAATCAGTCATCAATCTCATGGTGGATTTATAATTATACAAAATGTGGTGAGTAGTATTACACTGCATGAATAAATTCTCAAATCAAACCAAAGGTGCCTAAGTGGTAACTACTTATACCATTTACCTACCTACAAGAATAAAGACTTATACTTTGGGTCCTTGACGTAAATGTGAAATACACTTGCATCATGGATGCATGTATTGCGCAGCGCCGGATATTTGAACAAGTTGCTGCAGGTGCGCCTGCGCCCTGTGCGGTCGGCTGCGAGCGATGCAATTGATCCATTTGTAATGTACGCGCTAAACACTTGTTATATGCTGATAAGATAAACGACACTATCTACTTAGAGGAAATTCACGAGACATCTAATTTATCTTTCATTAAATAAAATTACAATTTTCAAGGAACAAAACTAGGTAATGTAAGTATGTCAACGAACGTTTGCGTATCATTGACAAGTATTGTTTCGGTTCGGCTTTGCTAGTTGTCCACTACTACCCAAGCTATGCCCGATCCGCTTAATGTAGGTATGTTGTGTACGAGTGCAGCGAGCGATCATAAAAGCACTATTCGTCGACGAGTTTTAAAAAGGTTACAGATTTTTAAATGACTTTCATAGCGGATCAGGATTTTGTTTCATGGGTTAAGTCACTAATTCTGCGTTTAAAAGAAAAAGTAACAACACGTGATAATAAACACACGTCATCCACAGAAATAGTCGAGCGTTCGCATCGAGCAGCAGAGTCCGCCCATGCCAAAGTAAGCACTTGATGTTTACTAAATGTACGGCTTAAGGTGACGGGCAGAGCACACTAGCGACGCCAATATATTTAAATTGTTAGCAACTAAACCGGATATCTTTTTAACAATTTCGAAGCTTCAGCCTCTCGGAAAGCACATACTATTTATTTAATATTTATAATTAACTTTTTGTTTTTACTCGAAATTTAAATGTCTGTCAAAAACGGCCACTAAAGGCGTTAATCCAAATGTAGAGTGCAAAAACAGATCAAAAAGTGGTGCACCATTATTAAATAAATATTATAAATGTTTGCTTAGAGACTCGAGCTACGAAATTGTTTAAAATAGATCCGGTTTCGTAGCTAACAAACGAAAATACACATAACTAAATAATAAATATAAATAAATATTTCACAACATCACATACATTGATCTAACTCCGAGATAGCACCTGCGTTACAGGATATCAGAATCAACAGTGGGATTACAAATATATACATATAATACTTTTCTTTTGTAAATACATACTTATAATACATAGGAAACACCCCGACCAATACAAACAGACATGTTCATGCACACAAATGTTTGTACTGTGCGGGGATCGAACCCGCAACCCTTGTATCAGAGGCAGCGATCACTACCACTGTTCCAAACGGGTCGTCAAAAACAAACATAAATGGTATCATTTAAAATAAATAAAAACTATACAAGCTGCAAGCGATTTTATCTTTTCAGGTGGTTAAGCGCCAAATTCCCCGACCGTACCTGATAAATAATAATACTTACATTAATAACAATACATAATATCCTCCAACCGATTACGGTTACGGCGGCCAATCTTAACGATCAGCCACGTACGCAGGATATATTATAATGATCAAGTGTGTGCGCAAACACGAGTGCACTCTCTATTCCCTTACACTCATAATCCGATCGGACACGACTGGAGAGGGATTGGGCGCAGGACCAACAGCTTAACATGCTTTCCGAGGCACGGGGGTACAAGACCGTCAACTTCCAGACTCCGGGCTGACACTAAGAATTTCTTACTGAAAACTTAGGTACAAATTTTTAGCCCGACCCGGGGATCGAACCCGGGACCTCTTGCGCAGCCGTCGCTTTATAGTGCGGCCTACTAACTACTGCACCAACCGAGGCGGTCACTTACATTATTATGGGAGTAATCTAACCGGTCATAATTATTTCTTTCATAGTACTTAGTATCTTCTTATCGAATGAGTTGTTAGGTCTCTGACCTGGTGACCGGCCGGACCATCGTGCCCTATGAAGCATTGTACTTAACTTCTTGCCGCAGTTTTAAGATATCTATACTTCGTAAGCAATAAAAATATGTATTGCAGTAAGTCTATGTACGCGTTGATAGTTTGGTAAACCGTAATGCGCGGAGGGCGAGTGCCCGCGTGCAGCGTGCAACAGTAGCGCGTGCGGCGGTTGACGCCTGCACTTATTGCATTATACATAATGCCATAACGCCACACGTAACGCCCGTCCTCGTCTCTGCACAACAATAACGCAGCGGAAACTATTACGACCACTACTACCACATATTGTTTACAAGTTTCTACAACACGGGATCATGATCCAATGAAACAACAACAAAGGTACTCTTTGTGAAAAAAAAAACAAGTAAAATATTCATTATTGCAATGCATTGCAGATAACGTGGAAGCAACACCTACTACTATGTCGATATCAACATTGCTGATTTACAAGATGATAAATTTTAAAAATGTATTATTTATAAAGATAGGTAGTTTCGAATTAAATGGCATTGAGTTGCGAATAATAACAAAGGAATGTCAAAGATATTCTTAGATTTATGTACTTCGCGGTGCTTCCGAAACATCAGGAATATATTTATGACCGCCTCGATACGATAAGCGTTTAACCTTGTGTAAGATTAGCCGTTGTTTATTATTGTTTGATATTTTAGCGAGTAGATGCAAATTCGAGTGGCTACCTAGTACCCCGTAGTAAACGTAAGCGATTTGTCTAGCAATAACAAAATATATATGGATGTGGGGAACACCACTGCTGCCCCCGCGGCGGCCCGCAATAGCCCTGGTTCAGTTTTGGAACTCAAAGTGCACCCTTAATGTATAACTACGAGTATGGGTATTTAGTGTCGACGAACCTGATGCCGGCCTTGCCGAAACCAGATTCAAATGATGAAATTGTACACTGCAAAACTGGTCAAACCAAGAAATAACACGCTTTATTACTACGGCAAGTCCCTTCTAATAGATATAAAGTCTTGATCAAGAACTTGAGATGTAAAGGGCGCAAGCCCGGTGTCTTATTTAATATAAAATAGAATACAGCCAAAAAGGATAGGATGTAGGTAGATACAAAAACAAAGTTAACGCTAAAATAACACATACCTACAACAAAATAACACATGAAGTACACATTCATTAAATTATCTTCAAGCGTGCATGCAGTGCAGTGTTATGGAAGATAAATCCAAGGAGTTTCGTAAACATAACGTGATTGGTATTCTCGTAAATTGATTATAACGGCAACTCAAGCAAGTTCAAAGGAAATAATTATGTGCATTAACAATGTCGATAGCCAAGTACCTTCACTAAAAGTATGAGTAGGTACTAATTAATCATTAACACGATTGTTTTAGGGTTTTATAAGGTTGGCGGTATGCGGTGTGGTGGTGTGGTGGAAATAATTGCTAGATATTTATAAGTCATAATGTTATCAACTGCTCGTAAAGTGAAGTACTGGCGAGCCGCTTATCGCGCAACGATCGCAATTCATTCAATCAAAATAATATCTTGGCTTGCGGAAGATTAGTTACGTTACTAATTTAGATAATTTACTAAAATGGAAATGATAATCAAGTAAGCCAACAAATTATGACTAGTACTTATGTACCTAGTACCCACGACAAACGGACAAAAGTTAACGGTTAATAAGTACAAGTTCCAAAAGCAATAAGTACGTTTTAGAATATAATTTTGTAAGTAGATAACAAATAATGATCATGCCATGGGAATGCCATGGACACGATTGGATATTCATTTAAATATTTCTAGTAAAATGATATGAACTAATATATGGAATCGAACGAACTTAATAGGTCACGAATAAATACGTGATTTTACGGCGCCGCGGGGGGCGGAGGCTCAAAGCACACGAGGGTTTTAATTGAGCCACACGGCTGTAAAAATGTGATCGGTAGCCCGAGGAACAGGCCTGCCGTGAACACAGGAACCCCTCCACTCATTTATCGATTACTTGCAGGGCTGAGTTATTATTAGGTATTCGTACAGGTAATTAAGTTCTAGCACGTGTTTTTGCGTCAGCAAATCAAAAAACCAGTGTTGATTCACGAAAACATTGTAGATCGGTGTAAGTAGGTGCTCGCTAGTGTAGCATCATCGACGTAGCAGTTATTATCGCGACGCGATCGTCAAGCGGCACCGCGGATGCCTCGAGCACGTCATCAGCGCACGCCGCGCGTCCACATGCGACCTCATTATCGCTCTGGTGCGGTCTTTATTTCAATATTTTAAGACGATCTAGTGACCATTTCCTGTGATCTGAGCGCTATAAAGTAGGCGCCGGGGTAAGTGGCGTCGCGTGTCAAATCAAACGTAAACGTCGCTCGGTTCTTTCAGCGCACGACAGCCGCACTCTACACAATATGCTTATACCCACGTACTAGGGCAGGTAATTAGATTAAACGGGTGTTATTTCATTCGATCTTTAACAATGTATAATTAAATAAGCTAATATTCCACTAATTAATAAAACGATTGGATAACCAACACGGATAAATAACCAACCAATACGTTTGATTTAATACAAACAAAAGTTAAATTTAACCTAATAAACAGTTAATCTGTTAAAAGTAAAATAAAGTTGATAAAAATTATAAACAGCCTTAGTTGAAATAAAAGAAATATCAATTAAATATTACTATAGAATAGATGTACATATTCTAAAATGTTTCAAAACTAACTAGGCACATGTAGGTTACTTCTATTCAAAACTCTCGATCAAAAAATAACTCTAGCTACGACGTTAGTTTGGCGCCAGTTTCTTTAACTTTATGATAGAAATTTGATACCTAATGATAGCTATCACAATTCTTTCTTCAATGCCAATTTCAATTACTTATCTACCTATCTTGAAAGAAAATATGATAAATGTTTTAAAAACAAAACATCACGTAAATCATTTTAAAAATTAAGGATGATGCAGTGATTAGCGAATTTAAGTAGGTGGTATAGGTATAAATCCGTTAGATTTAATAGACAGAGTGGGTTAGGTATTCAAATGACCGAAAGACGGTGCGCGTTACGCGCGAGTGTGTAGCGATCATCTCCGTTCCGTACCGAGATCGCGTCCGCGGTCAGTGCCCCCGGCGGAGGCCGCGGGAGCTCGCAGCGTCGCTCTCGTCCGCGAGCCTGCAGACTCCGCGCCGAACACTGGCACAGCCACAGCACAAGACAGGCACCGCACTGGCACTACCTCAGAGCACGCGCGTGACTAGCGACTGGAGGGCAGCGCGCGCGAGGGGCCACTGCACTGTGCGTGTGCACCGCGCGGGCTCAGCAGACCTGACTGACGGAGCGGGCGGCGCCGCGAGCCGCGCGGGGGCGCACTCCGCGCACAGCTGATACCGCCGTCCGACATCATCTCTGACGTTTAATAAACTACACACCGAGATAATTCATAATGAAAACAAGCCTGATAGCCACCTGCATCGCATAGCCGGGTTGAAGTCTTTACACGCCTTCCACCTTATAACTTAAATGTTTTAAATTGGCTGCAAAATGTTTTTAATCATCGACGTATTATTATTAATTAATAATCTAATGTTTATAACAAGAGGCAGGCCCAGAAAAAAAAAGATGACGTGATCATTAAGATCACCAATGTCCGGATTGGCAAGCCTTACCTTTTTGCAGCATTGTGTGGAGGAGTTTAAGAGAGGTCCAGCAATGGGAAAATCCAAGCTAACAAAAATATTCATTTAATAAATAAATATTTCACAACATCACATACATTGCTCTGACTCCGTGATAGGTAGCTCAAGCACCTCATACCTGAAATTGTTTCTTAGCTATCGTAACCAGTGCGTAGGTATTCTATTATAAACTGAATGTTTTTACAATATTTAAGTGACACGACTGATTTTTAAAATAAAATGTGCATTCTGCAACCTACGCTTTCAATTTAGCGCTACATTATATCTGTGGCGCTACCCATAAACACAAATTAACATCCGAGATTGTTGATTGAACAGTCGAATATTTTTTTGTTGAAACACTTTTATTAATAAATAATAAAGGAAAGCACTTAACAATGACGAAAGCACTTGACAATGACAAAAGAGCTTGACAATGACGAAAGCACTTATTGCGCTTTTCATGTGTAGTACCTACTTTGCGTCACAATTTCTATTCAAATTTCTTGTATTGTATAATTTAAGTGCCGTCAATATCTTAAGAACCAATATTATGTAGGTATTATGATTAATATGACTTTAAACAAATAATCGTATATAAGTAAATACATTATGTAAATCTACTTCATCATCATCATCATCAGCCTATCGCAGTCCACTGCTGGACGTAGGCCTCTCCAATTGTTCGCCACTGTGATCTATCCATGGCTTCTCGCATCCAGCTCTTGCCAGCCATCCTGCGCAGATCGTCCCCCCACCTAGCCAGAGGGCGCCCTACATTACGCTTGCCAAGACGCGGTCTCCACTCTAGAACTCGTTTACCCCATCGGTTGTCGGTTCTGCGGCTAATATGGCCAGCCCACTGCCACTAAATCTACTTACAACAGTATTATTGTAAAGAAAAAGTAACTATTTGTTTTTATTTTTAGTTGGTATCGGCTAAATCATTCATCATTTCATTCTAACTCACTACATGCGAAATACCACATTTTATTTTATTTGATTTTAAGTCTAAGTTTAAGACTGATTTCTGCCTGCGTGCAGTAGTGCTCACTCTGGAGGGACATACGGAAGACCAGCGTCGGGGAGTCCTTGACCCCCGACACATGCTGAGTATGTTCCTTTTCAGTGTTTTGTACCTATGTTTAATTATTTTTTTCCATGCAACTAATTTTATGTTTACACTGAGTAAATATTTTTCTATTTCTATTCTATTTCTAAATCCAAATGTAGTACAGGACTTTTGGAATATCTTTCACCAGTAGGATTCTCCGTTATACTAGAGTAACATATACATATAGACACCAAAACATAGTACGAAAAATGCGGGCAACGTTGCGTGCGGAAAGCTACTGTGTAAATAAAATAAATGTACCTAGGTATGCTTATAAGATTGCGTGCGAACTAGGTCTGAGAACAATTAAATGTGCTAATGTAATATAATATTATTGATATCTCTCGTTGGTTTATAAATATCAAAAGTAAGATACAATAAGGCGACATAATAGTTTACTATCAAAGTAGAAAAGTCTTTTAAGTGGCAGTGATCGACCATCGCTGGGGCAGACGTGGTCTGGGAGTGAAGGCCGCATTTATACTATAGGTTTTCAGAAGATATCCCGTGTGTCTGGATGCTTTGGACACAATAGAGCACCGTGCGTAGAGACTCATCGGTGATGACGTACTCTCAGAGGCTGGCTTACAGTGCCTTGACCACCGCAGAGTGTGGCAAGCCTCTCAGTCTACTTCTACCGGATTCATTTCGGGGAGTGTGGTCAAGCGTTGCCTATAGTTCATAAAAAACAACTTTCTGAAACCACCTGCCATTTTTAATATATTTTCTTGTTTCTTCGTAATCTTTTTCAATAACGGGTACTTAATTTTCTAGAATTTGATTCGATTAAACTTTATTTCAAGTAGTGGTTATATATTATACTTCGCAGCTTAGTGTGTACAAAAAAATACACGTGATCTTAGGGGAGGGATAGTAAAAAAGCTCACCAAATATCACCAGGGATTAATGGACGACCCCTTAAGATATTGTTCTAAAAGTAAATTTTGTCAAATGCACAGATATTTATGCTACGTTTGAACACACCATACAAATATTTAATTATTAGGTACTATGAGATTTTCTTGTATGCGTACACACTAGTTCAGAAGGTACTCCTCCACCTTACATAAACAACTTGTATAGTCGGCTGCAAAAATTTAAATACCTTGTCATAATATCTAGCTATCTGACTTCATCTTTCGTACACGGAAGGAAGGTATAGTATTGTGAGAATGTTTAGTACCTTGTCACAATACTATACTTACCTTTATTATAGGCACCATATTTTTGCAGCCGAGTGTTCATACATTTTATGCGTACATGTCACGCATATTATGTAAGTACATAACATAGTCGAGCTGGAGTAAAAAACAGCCTTGTAGATACCTACAAAAAAAAGGTTTTATCTGAACGTATTATTGAGCTGGTAGCTTCTGGCAAAATTGAGGGGGCGGGAAACATCTATCTAGTCAGTCTAGACGACTAGCCCTTTAGGTAGCCTACACCCCGGCTAGCTACCCCACCGGGCAAGACCCGAGCGTTATGTTAAATGTGTTGTCTATACAATTGCAATATCTTTGTTCTGACGTGTGCTCATTACACCTAATGTGGTAAATAATACCACTTGATAGACTTCATTCACTTCTGAAGGTGATTAGTTACTTAATTAGTATTATGACGCGTGACGCTGCGGGTTATTCTGGATATCCCCATCAAGTAATTTAATTATTATTGCAATACATAAGCAACTAACCTGTTTATTCGGGTATTGTTGTCACAAGTAATTGAATTAACAAATATTTTCAGACTTTAGGAATATCATATAGATTTGTACGCACCTCGCAAATTAAATCCCATAACGTAAAGCTTAACAGAATTACTCGTGAGGGAGGGGACCCTAATGGAACCCCCGTTTCCTCATATAGATACACATAGTACATCTTTGAATTAACCATTTCATATTAACAGCGCAACGAGCATAGATAATCGCTGAGTCCGCTTGTTGTCGAAACTATAAGCCAGAGGTACTAAATCAGGACTTAGAATGAAAGTGCTAGGTGTTCGTAAACAATCAAAACGTCAGCAATTATCACACAATGAGGAGGAGGGCGTGTCGGGTCGCGGCCGCAGCGCGGGCACGCGCGGGTCCCGCGCGGGACGGTCGCGCGGGCCCGGCGTGCCGCGCGCGGGCACAGGCGGACAGGGTGCAAGTACTCACGCCGCTCCGGAACTTGAAGAACAGCGACATGAGGCCGGCGGAGCTGCGGGCTGCGGGCCGGTCGCGCCGACACTGCCGCGCCGCCGCGCCGCGTCGCCCGGACGCCCGCCCGGCACCCGCCGCTGCTCGCCCAGCTTTTCATGATGATGCTACACAAATATAAGTGATTTCTCAAATCACAGTAAAACGATCAATGAAATTATATACAGTCCTAAATTACTTGCATTTATTAAATTTAGGATCCCGTTAAAAATGCAACCTACTATTATTAAGATATCATGATCAGCTCAGCGTAGGTACCAGCCACATATTGGAGGGTACCTACCATGCACCATTATAGTGCTATTTTACTGCAACGATTATTATTTTAATAGCTAAAAATCATGTAGGATGTATGCCGACATAGAAAAATATGCATACGGAAGGTAAGTCCACCAGTGAACATATCCCGAGGAGCAAGCGAGGCGCAGCCGCGTCAGTATCGATCGGTGCCGGCGCCGCCGGCAGTGAGGCGCTCAGGTGCTCGCGGGCCGCTCCGCCGAACGCGCGTCGTCAGCTGCGAGGTCCGCATCCAGCGTGCAGTGTTTGTATGGACGTGGTGGAGTAGGCGGCATGCGCGTGTGGTGGCTGGCGCTGCTGGGCGCGCTGGCGCGCGCGCGCGAGCTGGACCCGGCGGCGTGCGGCGCGCGCTTCGACGTGCAGCGCGACAAGATCATCCGCACCGAGGAGTCACGCGAGATGGGCGCGCGGTACCTGTCTGAGCTGGACGTGGGCGCGCGCCACGAGTGCCTGAGACTCTGCTGCGAAACTGATTCCTGCGATGTCTTCGTTTACGAGGAAAAGGTAGAGCCCTGGCCTACTTCAAGTTATCTCGATCAGCGGCCTTACTAATTTGCCTACGGTAAATTATTTCTAATGCTCATAATGATGTAGCTAATTAGCTAGCTACAGTAACATTTATATTCTCAATCAACAATTGAGACGCAATTTCATTCCAGAAAACAAGGAAACATGGAATCCAATAAGGAAATTTGTCTAACTAGGTAGGTACCTACTTATAGATTAAGTAAGCCACAGCACATTGTGCCACGTTGGGTCATGGTCAGGTCAGGAGCAAGTTTACCCACAAACAATTGCTTTCCTAACTATTTGCATCAATTACAATCTCTTCGCTGAAATTCCGGCATTAAGTTAGTGATAACAGTAACAGTGAACGTGTGTATCGATTGGAGCAATACTGCGAGAGATGCGGGCAGCAGTTCCGCGGAGAGGCCGAAGCTGCCCGCGCGGCACAATCGATACCCGCACGTGCCGCTACGCCGCGACACTCAACAATAACAAAACTAATGTATGCCTCAAATTTGCATGAGTATTTTTTCATTACAAAAATAAATCAATTAGGTACTACTAGTAACGCACCTACATAGCAACCGTCCGTTCACACGTATCAAACCAATTAGGAATTCAATCATTGTAAATTGTTATCTATGTAAGTCAAGTACCCTTTACACAATGGTACCTACACACCTAATGATCACTTTAATTAATCGTAGATAAAAAATGTTCCGATAATAACTCTATTAAATAGAAGAGATGTATGTAGTTCAATACAAGCCCTGTGCAAAAGGTTACATGACTGCCACCATATTTTTTTTTATGAGCTATAGGCTAACGCTTGACCAAAGTCTAGGATGTAACGCGTTCGCCTAGAAGATGCCTGATCACTCTTGCCTTAAAGATTTCCAGATTGTAGTTGTCCGGAAAAACAGACTTTGACAAGGAGGTTCATTCCTTTAGCTGTCCGCATTATGAACGTGGAAGCAAATCGCTTCGTGCGGATAAGGGGTAAGCCAACAACGTATGGATGAAACCCCTCGCTGCACCTTGTTGTACGGTGATGGAATGGGCTAGGGGGGATCAAATTATGCAGAACCTCCGCACACTCTCCGAAATGAATCCGGTAGAAGACTGAGAGGCTTGCCACACGTCTGCGGTAGTAAAGGCTCTGAAAGCCAGCCTCTGAGAGTACGTCATCACCGATGAGTCTCTTCACACGCTGTTCTATTAAGTCCAAAGCATCCAGCTGATACCGGGCAGATCCATCCCAAAGGTGACAGCAGTACCCCAAACAGGAGCGAGCCTGGGCTCTGTAAAGATTTAAGAGCTGCTCAGGCTTAAAGTACCGCCTGACCTTCCAAAGAATGAGACTGGCAGACAGATCCAGGCCCAGGAGCTCTAGGAGGTCCGTCACCGGTTCCAGAACATTTCGGAAGGTCGGAGTAAGGTGGAATGGATTCCGCTTCGCCGAAAATAGACAGGCCTGTGTTTTATTAGGGTTGAATCCAACCAAGCTAACGTCTCCCCAAATGGAGACAGTATTCAGGGTTGCATTCACATTCACCACTATCGTTTCCCTGATTGAACCGATGTCTGCACTGGACCTCGAATCCGACAGGTATCTTTCCGTAACTGTCCTGTCATCAGCGTACCCAAATATTCCGGGTGTTAAAAGCAAGTCGTTGAAGTGCAGCAGCCTAAGCAAACAAATACCTACGCTTACGTAAGCCAGAGTTTCTGCTTCCTTTGACGACGTCCGTAACGAGGAAGTGACCTTACTTATCCATAGCAAATCCACGGATTGGGAATTGGTAAACAATGGTTACAAATCACGCTGCCTTCCTATGTATTTAAATATAAAAATAATGTCTGTGTGCAGAGTCCGGGCAGCTGCTACCTGTTCAACTGCGGGCCGCCCGAGGACTTCCGCTGCAAGTTCACTGCGCACGGCAACTTCAGCAGCGGCGTGCTGGCGCTGAGCCGCCGCCTCGCCGAGCTGCAGGACCAGGAGCGCCTCGTGCAGCACGAGCAGCAGCTCGCCAGCCTCAGGTGCGTCCGCCAGCTCAGCACTAGGAGCGCCCCGTGCAGCACGAGCAGCATCTAGCCAGCCTCGGTAACCAGCTCCCAATAAGGCAACGCGCCTGATACGGTCAGTAAAACTTCTCGCCGGCTCAAGCAAACTTGACGTCTTTAGCGCTGTTTGATGTCTATTTAAATAAATCCGTGTTTCCATGGTTTTATCAAGTGATGTCCCTTTTCTTTAAACTAAATCTCTCCAGTGGGCAGTAATCGTCAAGATTGAATGGAAATGTTTTGGTATTGTTCAGAGGCGCGAGTGCGAGCGCGAGCGCGACAAGCACGTCCAGCACGAGCAGCACGACGAGCACGACGCCGCCGCCGCCGCACGTGCAGGAGCCGCCTCGTACGTACGCCAACTAAATACTTAGCACAAAGCAGCTCGTAACTTACACTTATTAAGTATTTCTACGGTCTCATGATGAGGTACAAGAAGTAAGAGTGGTAAGAGGAAATGGCCGCTTTAGAAAGAGTAGTTCAATTGGCGATTTTTTTTCAAATTGGAGGTATGGAGGTATCCATTAGGCTACATTAAAATTGTAAAAGGTGTTGAAAACTTCGCATCGACTTTCCAATTTTCCTTGACAGGAATAGAATGTTGAGCAATATTTGTGATGAGTCAGGCTAGGTAAACTGCGACGAAAAATGTATCAACTACGCAATCCGACCCGAGAGCGCGGCGCTCCTTGCGGCCACGGCCAGCGCCGCGGGCGGGCGCGCTGCCAGGAATTATTTATGATTATATTGCATTCATATCTTGTCATTTCCATTTTACAGAACAATATAAACTTGGGCAACTTCATAATTATTCAACGATTTGCATGTTATCATGTGCACACGTTACCATCGTGTTCCAATTTAAGAGTTAGTAGAGTTCAAGCACTCCGACTTAACACTTATTGAGGTGCTTTAAATGCTATGAAATTAAATATAATTATAGTTAAAAAGTTGCCATGTACATGTCGATTGTCCGATTATGAGTTCCGTAGTACAGAAGTAGGAACAGAAATGTTTTAAATTAGACCCCACAATACATAATGCGGTTAACAGAATATATTTTCTATGAAGTTTCAGTGTAGTAGTTCTTCCTATAGATTTGGAATAAAGTGGCTGGGACATACCTAAGGACAGACAAACAGTCACAAAAGACGGAATCTCGGTTCCGTTTGTGCCATTTTTATTCGTTGCTAAGGAACCCTAAAAACTAATTGATACGGTGGTAAACTGCGCGAAAAAAGGTTAGGTAGGACGGCGCTGATGACGTGACTGAATTCCGCGGAATGGTCTGATTTGCTTTTTCAGATTTTGGGTTAATGAATAAGTGGTGTGATTGTGCCCGCGAACAAAGCCGCGGGCGAGGAGCAGCATGAGTCAGGGCCCTCGGGTCAGCGGCCCTGCTGACTCACGTCGACACGACAGCCTCTAACGGCACCGGCATTGTGCCTAACGAGGCTGCCACCATAAACATTGCCCATTTAAGCTACTCGCATATCTACGGTCTAGTATAACAAAAAGCTCAGTCGCTTGTCGCCAAGTCTTCACCGACAAACGTCAGAACTCTCGAAGTTTCTAATAAATTGATGCCACCGGCCCACGTCGCTCGGGTGAAGATTAATACTTGCGATAATGCAAAACGAGCAAAAAGCCTTTACTGGTTTAGTGGGTACAGGCAATTAGTAGATTGAGTCATCCCCTTCACAACGGTGGCTTATCTTAAGCCATAATTTGCTAAGTAGGTGGAGAGTTGATAGATACAATAGTACCACAGTACAGCTGCACCCAGGTGCAGGGGACAAGATAACTTTTTGGCGAGTGCCACTCCGATGTAATGTAACACTCCGATCCGTAACACAGGTGCTTGAGCTACCTGTCTCGGAATCAGATCAATACATATGTATGTATGTCAATGTGAACAGACTCAGGGTACCCAAATTTTATAGTTTGTTTCTCTTCGTTATGAAAACGCCCACTCTATCGCTATAAAAAAATAAAGTTTTGAAAATAAAACCCGACTACCACAAAAACACGATCTAAAAAGTACGAAACACTAAAACTGTCTCTGCTGAAATTATTATGCCGTATTACCGTGGTCGTGCGAGTATGCCACATTGAATTTATTTTATTTATTTATTCTTCATTGCACAAGAAAATAAAAGTACAATTGGCGGACTTAATGCTATACATTATTCTCTACCAGTCAACCATTAGTTTACCATTATTTTATTATTATAAAGAATCGGTTTTGCTACAGTAGGTGGCATACGACCACGGAAATACGGCATAACAATTTGAGCAGAGACAGTTTTCTTGTTTCGTATTTTTTAGAACGCGTTTTTTTGGTAGTCGGGTTTTAGTTTTTAAACTTTTATTTAATATATTTTCAGTAATGTAAATAAATTTACATATTTGAAATGTGGTAAAAAAGCTCCCATTTGATACCCCACACGGTACCGCCTAGCAAATTTTTTTTTAGTTCCTTACTCTAATTCCTCTAGAGGGCGCTGTAGTCAATTTAACATAGCGTCATATAGCCTATAAACAGAAGACAATCAAGACGCTTCTAACGACACCTCATTTGTTCAGATATGATAACTAGCTTAGAAGTTATATGGGAACAGATGAACAACGATAAATACAGGCCAAAATCATAACCCTCCTTTTTACTTCGCCGTAGTCGGGTAAACATAAAATATTTATTTGGTATATGAGATTCACGGCACAAAAGATAAGACACTTCCGTCGGACTTATCAAGCCTACAGCTAATACAGAGTCAAAACTAAGCCACTATGTAAGTCTTTCCATTGTTCATAACAAAATACCTACCAGTTGTATCGTTTCGTTACGTTATTTAGTACCGGATATGGTTAATGTGTTTTTGAGGTGAAACATTTACCATCGACCATTATCGTAAATGTTTCCGCATTGAGTGCGCTCGACACATGCACCGCGGCCGGGCCCGGCGCGGAGCGTGACGGATCCAAGGAGAGTGTCCACTCCGGCCGCCGCTAGCGGAACGACTTGACTCGAGGTCAAAGAGCATCTTTTCATGAAAACCTGTCGTTGCTGTGCGTACTTTTCAAATCTTTTTCCTTTTTATAAATGAGTAATATGAAGGGCGCTTTATCGAGGCAAAATGGTTCACGTTCATTTTATGTTTTAATTCTACACTTCTTTTACTTCAAAGTGTAATTTTCAGATGACAGAAAGTAAGATGGATGGAGGAATGATTGAGTATAATACTTAGAGGTAGCCAAATCGAGCTTGTGTCTACAACTTTTTCTCCAATTCCGGCTCCAATATGCGAAGAGGGTACTTGGAAAACTGGTCATGGTTGGCAATACCGACGGGTAAAGATGACGAGACCGGTCAACAATCCGATTGGTAGTCTTAAAAAATTAAAGGAAAATATCCCTACGCAAGTTATACGACACCATGATTTTGGAATCAATGGAGTAATAAACATATTTGTATGGTCACCTGGTTGATGAGTTCCAGTCGACTAGGATCTTGCAAGATCCTCAGTAAAATGAGGGAGCGACTTAGAGGTGGTATGAAAGCGGCATCTGTTTTGATGAATAACTAAAAGAATACCGTTTATTCGTGGGTGTAATGAGAAGAGATAACGAAGACAGATAAGTAGGTATGAATGTTAGCAGGTGGATGAACAAAAGACGGCCGGAAAAGGATTTTCTGAACAATGATTATGATTGAAATGGGTCTACTTCCATTTCAATCATAATCATTGTTCAGAAAATCCTTTTCCGGTCGAACCGATTCGAACGATTGACAGTGAGGAATTCAAAGACATCCTTTTTTTTTTGGTTTCCCGGGAGAAATGCATTACGCAGACCCTGCCGCCGGGGGGCGACAGGGTACTGTGGGACTCACCCTCCGGGCCGCTTCTTCTAACAAGAAGCGACCTTAGGGCATACACACTAAAACTCCCGGGGCTCAACCACCCGTGGATATGGAATGGTGTCACGGGAACTGCACGAGGCTATTCCCCGCAACCGCACTCCCCCACAGGCCCCTATACGGGGTGTGCGGCCACGCCCCTCCTCAGGCTGGGAGGAGGGGGGTTGGGGACAGCCGGAAGAGCTGAGCCGTCCCCAACGAGCGGTGGAGGTGCCAATGACAGTGCCGGCACAAGGACCCCCGTCCCTGTTGCCGGCTGGCCAATTCAAAGACATCCTGCGCCGACCCCACATAACCTGGGAACAGGCCAGAAGATGATGAGAGAGTTCAGCCCACTCATTGTACTAGTAGATAAAGTTGTTTGCGTTTGAAAGTCCTTTCTACTGTGTTTCTGAGCTAGTTTTAACGTGTAGCCATGAAGCTGTAACCATGGTGCAAGAGTGACAGGGATGTCTGTCTGTCCCATCCCTAAATAATAGTGCTTCCCATGGTCTGCGGGACGTGGAGGGGGGAGCGCGCTTGAACAATCGTAAAAGTTAATATTTAGTTTGAGCAAATCAGCGGGGGCGGAATGAAATCTATAATCGTGCGACTGCGTCAGCTCCAAAGAGAACTATTTCGATTGGTCAAGCACATTATGCCTCCCGCTGGATATTGGGCTAAAGAGAAAATAAACTTTTTTGATTGGTCAAGAGCACTTCGGCTCCCCGCGTCCCGCGGACCATAAGAAGGTCGACTTTGTATGTAGGGGTAAAGCTATTCATTCATATCAGCCCACATCTACCCACTGTTGAGTATAGGCCTCTAATTTATCACGCCACTCTCTTCGGTTCGGTCCCCTGCCAGCCTTATCCATTATTTCCTACTAAAGGAAAAGATGTAGACGCCTGTAGGGTACACGGAACGAGTACTACAATGAGGGTGGTGTGGTGGTCCAGCAGGGCGCTGCAGCCGGTACCAGTTCGAGTGCCGGCGCGGCGGCGAGTGCATCGCCGTGTACAACGCGTGCGACGGCGTGCCGCAGTGCGCCGACGGCAGCGACGAGGCGCCCGAGCTGGGCTGCCCCGCGCCCGCGCCCGCCTCCGCCGCGCCGCCCGCGCCCGCCGCCGCGCCCGCGCCGCCGCCGCCGAAGCCGCCACAGCCGCTCAAGCCCATGCAGGTACGGCTAAACATCATGTATAGTGGACTCCTGTTCCTGGTCCATTGTGCGTGTTGGGTCCTGGCTATTCTATTCAGCCTAACTCCACCCAAAAGCGCAGAAGCTTCCTGGGAACTTTGCCGATCCGAGGCTTTGTTCGCGTTGACGGGTCACAGCATCGCAGTCCAGGACTACGTGTGCGAATGATTCCTCGGCGCTGAAGCATCCCCTGCACAAAGGGCTGTCTGAGCGTCTCATTCCCAGTTGCACCGTCCATTTCGCAGCAAGTACTCTTGAAACATGATCCTGGATTTGGTAAGTCTGGTGATTGAAATGAAGACTGCCATCTGACCTTCACAACGCTTAAACACGAGAACCAACGGATTCATAAGCCGAGCTAGAAGTAGACATATAGGTACACGCACGTAGATTAAAACAAAACCAGAGCCTATTCAAAAGGCATTTTTATTCACTCTCTTCCTCACTCAGCTTATCAGTATTTGAGTTAATCGGTTTAATTACATCCTACATCGAGGTCTCAACACTATAACTGGAAGAGTGTACACTTATTGAACTGTTTAATGTGTAACACCGGGGTCCTCAGCATTTAGGAAGTTTTTATAAACGTTCCGAAGCTGACAAACCAAACTATTTTCACCTGCGACCAAAGCATATACAATCAAATCCTAAAGTATTATAATATCAAGTCGACCAGAGCATCAAGATTGAATCTCTAAAGTCCACATATCTAAAGAATTATTCTTATAGTATAAAAAAGGCAGACGCAATCGCGATTTCACATAGCAATGACGACCGTCAGGAAAAGTAATTTCCGTAGTATTAAGACAATAGCAATAAGTGAAAGCATACCTGATCGTGACCACTGATGTGCCGTCGTGTGTTGCATCAGGTGACTGGGGAGGCTAGCGCGGCGGGCGCCGGCGGCGTGGGCGCGCCGGGCGCGGGCGGCGCGGCGGCGCGGGCGGCGTGGCCGGCGTGGGCGCGCCGGACGCCGACGCCGAGGCCGAGGCGGACGCGCTGCCCGAGCGCTGGCCGCACCGGCTCACGCAGGCGCAGCCGCCGCACCGGTACAACGGTACGGGACGACCATGCTCTTCTACAAATAAATCCAAACTACTTTTACTAATCGTACCTTAGATTAAATCAAATAGAGATTTTTGGTTCAATCTAATAATCGTACGCATTATTCCACTTATTACATCTGTTAGGGGCCATCCTAATGGAACTCTTAGACTTTTTCAGCCTATGGTATTTAGTACCTCTCTTATTATCCTTCAAATTCTTACCTTCGAACTATCGCCTGCGGTAATCCCGTACCATTGCGAACTACAAACCCTAAAAAACCGGCCAAGTGCGAGTCGGACTCGCCCACGAAGGGTTCCGTAGCAGCAAGTAAGATATATGGAAGGTAAATTGCGGTTTACGGTTTATAACGTCCTAGTTTCGGAGAAAAGTGGCTGTGACATACGGACGGACGGACAGACATGACGAATTTGTCTTCTGTAGCCAAATGGCAAAAAACGGAACCCTTATCCGTTTTTTGCCATTTGGCTACGTAACCCTAAAAAAGGGTTTATACCTGTAACTCTTCTGGTGTTGCAGATGTCCAATTACCGCCGGTAATTGCTTACCATCAGGGGATCCGTCTGCCCCATATCTCATAAAATAAAACCTCACGAATGATTCTTCTCATCAATAGGTATATTTCTCGGATTGAAGTGCTTGCATTCTTCCCGAGGGCCTAAAACGACAACACCGTCTCGTAATGAACGAGATAACTTTATCGGATATTAAAGTAATGAGTTTCTCAATGACTTTCTCAATCTCGTAATGAACGTTGAAGGATACATGTGGACACACATTTTTTATATTTTTCTTCTTTAAATTGGTGAATTAATGGAAGAAATTCAACACATGTATCTTTAAACGTACTTTTTAAATATGATAAAATCGATGGTACTAAGTAAAATCACATATGCTTATTTTCCACTGGGGGTTCGACTTGTGCGTACTAACTCTGGCAGTTACTTAAGTACCTATTGTTTAAATAACTTAACAATCAGGATTAAAAACACAACATACAATATTGTGACAGAGTTACCTGTGATGCCCGCAGAGGTGCCACGCGGCGGGTCGCACATCTTCAGCCACAAGGGCGGGCTGCTGCAGGAGGGGGCGCCGCCGCCGCAGTACGCGCCCTTCGAGCCGCCCTGGACGCGCCGCCTCTGGAACCAACAGCCAGGTCAGACCACACTCCTACTTACACCTTCAAGAAAAGAGCGTATTCCTTATTAAAAGGCCGCACTTGTGACTGCTCTGGGGTTGTGGGGTGTCCATGGGCGGCGGTACTCACTTGCCATCAGGTGACTTGTCTGCTCGGCTGCCACACCTTTCACACATAAAAAAGAATCGCATGTTATTTGTAACGGCTTTGTGTTTTCAGGGGGCGAGTGGGGCGGCGGCGCGTGGGGGGACCCGGACCCGCGGCGCGCCTGGCCCGTGCCGCAGCCGCCTCCCGATCCGGTGAGACTTTCATATTTAACCACCACATTCAATATCTCACCATAATGTGACAGAATCAAATAGGGGGATTCGCTAGGCAAGGAATGCTCAACCAATTTAAGTTTCTGTAAGCTTTCTGTTTAAAGAGCCAAGAGGGTAAATTTAGGAGTACCTAGTAGTAGTAGGTAGGTTTACTTTCTTTTGTACCATTTCCTCTTTTAGTTGCAGCAAGGATATCTTAAGAAGATAATGAAAGGCTAAGGATAATGTGTACACTGCCTGTGCCCGGAGTGAAATAAACTCCTTTAGTAGGTTCATGTTACTCACTAGTGCTGATATTCAGGAGCTGCCGATGTACGTGCCGCCGAAGACTATGCCAGAGCTGCCGATAGCGTACTCGAGCCAGCAGCAGACGCTGCGCGACAGCCCCAAGAAGGGCCTCGACCTGCCGCGCGCGCCCGCGCCGCGCCCGCCGCCCGCGCCCGCGCCTCCCCGCGACCCGCCCACGCCCAAGCCCTTAGACAACACCACTACTAACAAGAAACTTGTTACCACTGTAAGTTCCCTGTTGACCCCTGATATTATTATTTTACCACCCCAAACTTTTACTGACTTGGGCTCAGGGACCCGAGGTGGTCCTTAGCCTCCGACGCGAGAATTCGCCTCTCAGCCACCTGTCGCCAATACGGCCTTTGTAGGTGATTGAGTCCTTCTCGACCTGGTCTATGCAGAGATACCTCGGGTGCCCTATTGGGCGCTACCCGGATGATCGGCCCAAGTATTCTCTCCTGGAAGCTCGATCCGACTCCATTCTCTCAGCGTAGCCAAGCCAGTGCAGTCTAGCTGACTTTGTTTCGCCCATTATGTTTGGTTCGGCCAGACTTTTGTAACGTCACCATTTTGTGTATAGGTAAAACTAAACACTTACCAGCTCTCGGCCACTGAAACTTTGCTAGGCGTCCAACCTCGTTCAACTTTTTATCAGGTAATTACAATCGACCAAAATCTACAAAATCACATAAGTATTATTCTGTACCTAAATCACTAAATAGCTAGAATAAATGAAAACAAAATGGTGCCTTAATTAACTACCCACCATCTTTGATTATTTATATTTTCATAACATTTCCGCATACCGTCACTATTTTTGTATTTTCTACATTCTCGTGTAGCTCGTGCGACAATTTAATGTTCCATACTTAGGTTCTTCTAGCGAATTTACATTCCTTTAAAAACGTGTAGTTATACCTACTTCGAACGCTTATACAAAAAAATATACTAGTAAAATACAATTTTCATAGTTGTGAATATAAAATGAGATAAGTACATGATTGTTCTAGAGATACCTATACAATGCATCCAATCAATAAGTGTCATGAAAATTAACGATGGCGCCACTGTTGACACTTTTCCTTACATCGTAGTGGTATGGTAACTTGTGGCGGCATCGGAAACGTCTTATTTACTTAAATATAAATGCCCCCGGTTGTTCAAATAGATTTTTGGAATTTGTGTTACCGAGTAGATAGCACAGCATTACTAAAATCGATTGCAGCGCCACCTCCATTGTGAGTTAAGACAGGTTTTACATGACTCCCGTGCCCATATCATCACAAGCGTTGCGGTCCCAGAGTTAATTCCAATTGGCCGGAGATTATTGAATATCCGGTTGAGGCCGCCGCTTCAATTCCGTGCGTGTAGTGAAACAATGATTTGTAGTTGGCCTACTTCTGCCACAGGTTTCAATTGATTTCATCAGCTTTTCAATGTCATCGTAACTACTTACTCATTCTGAATGCTCATTTTCCCAATAACTTTTTTATTTTTTCATATAAGTACAGACATCAGTAGCAGACACATATTGATTTATACAAAACTGTCAAATTCATTAAATTGATTCTAGCCGTAATGCCAAACACGTTTGGTTCAATATCAAGAAACTTCCTGTGTGGCTGTACAAAGTAATTATATATAAAGCTAAATGAGACTTTTTCTATAAAACTACATCTAATCTAGTAGCCGTCACTGTCAGCCAGTACCTTGTCTTGAACCCCATTTACAGGGCCTGTGAACCTCGGATTGTACGCTTTGTTAGCCAGCCTTTAGTTTCTGTGCAAAGAGATGGGGCTAGGTGTCGGCGTGCACGTCGCATTTTCGGGGTACCGAAAGCTTTGTCGTATGCTTTCGGTAATTACCTCTTTATTGAAGGTGTAGGTAGATGAGTGATACATACAAGAACCTCACCTATGATACTTACACCAGCACCTTTTATCTGTATGTGCCTTGTAAACACGGTTCGTTCCCTGGCCGGAGGTGTCGGTGGCTAACAGTGCGCATGGTGTTGCAGACGCACGCGGCGCCGGCGCCAGGCGACGGCGGGCGCGCAGCCGGCGGCGTACGCGGCCGACGAGCATGACGGCCTCAGCGACCACCCCCCCTCCGCGATCCTGCTGCTCGTACTAGGTACAATCGGCAGCTATTAGATAGCAACATCCAAGGCTGTCAAATAGTTGGATACAGCCAAAGTTTCCATTGACATCTATACCGCCAAAGTAGTCAATTTATTGAATGCACCTAGCCTGACCAAATATATCGATACACCGTGTTGTTAAATACATAGATACATGCTAGCCGTAATTATTATAGCGACAGGCAAAGCGTCAATGGTAACGAAGCACCCAAACTAGTCAAATATATCGATACACAAATAAAAGAAACGTTATATGTTTTAATTTAGATCGGATAAGTTTTTTTTACTATGTGATGAATCGCGCCTCCTTTATGATGCATTTATCTGCTGTCTATGTAATTTATTTTGAGCTTTGTGCTCATTGCATAGGGTGTAATTTTGCAGTTGTATCGATTAATATGGCGAAGATGTTGCTTGGTTACATATGGTGATTTGGCTGTCTCATGTAAGAGGCGCCCTGGTAGAGCCGATATAATGGGTGACTTGCACGTTACGTTACTTTTGACGATAGATATGTCACTATCTATATGAGCGCCTCGGGTGTATCGATGTGTTAGAAGAACACTTTGGCTGTATCTAACTATGTTGTGACAGCCTTGTATGTCGTTATCTAATTGCTGCCGACTGTACCACTACTTACTTCAACAACTCTACTACTATCGGGAATACAGACTACACTACATAAGTCAATACTACATACGTAATTATTTATTACAAATAGTCATGCATAATATAATACCACACAGAAGTCGTTTGGACTGTATATTCATAGGTCGCCGGTTCAATCCGGCTCGAAGGACCAAAATTGTCGGTCGTAACAAAGCAAAGAATGGTTAAAATGGCAAGAATAAATACATCGCTAAATGGGCATATTAATGGTAATGCAAATGAGTATGGTTATGGTGTGAGCGCACACGGCGAGATTTGTAACCGATCGTGAACTAAAGCCAAGTACGTGGTAAAATGTGAAATGGCAATAATTTGGGTCAGCGTGAAATGCTGCTGCACACGCGCCCTGATTTGAACACTGTACTTCGTACACTCCTCTTTCTTTGTTTGATTGAACATTACATTTGCATAAGGATCCATTGTTTATGAAATGTAAGTATTTGGATCTGAATTATCAGGTTATAAAATAGTGGTGTGGTTACAGGCGTGAGCATGACGGCGGTGATGGGCGCGATGGTGGGGTGCCGGGCGCGCGCGGCGCGGCGCCGGCTGCGGCGCGGCAAGTCGCCCTTCGCGCACGACGCCGACTACCTCGTCAACGGCATGTACCTGTAGCCGCCACCAGCCACCGACCGACAAGCCCACACACATCTCCGGCTGAAACGCGAGGGTTACAAGGGAGAACTATAGCTTTTACCGGAACTGTCCGAGGACGTTAAAGCGCCCTTCACTTACAGTACAAAACTGATGATGAGTGGGGCCCAAATCAGGCGTTTGGTCTAAGCCAGTCAGAGCAGAGTGCAGCGATGCGCACTCTAAATGGGAGCTTCCCCTGTTGAAATGCTATGCCCTTAAACACGGTGCTCAACGAGCACCGAATCTACTCAAGTAAATGTAACACCGAGGCCCAATCCGGGGGAAAGGGGGGTTTAAGGGTTGACAGCGCACTTGTGACCCCACTGGTGTCGCGGGTGTCTATGGGCGGCGGCAGTTCGCTTACCATCAGGCGATCCGTCTGCTCGTCTGCCACCTATCATATAAAAAAACGTTCCAACGATTCGTACCTAAGGTAGGCGTAGCGAGCGACAGTACGCGAGCCGCTTCATCATTTGTTAAGTTTCGTATCTTGATCTTTGTAAAATATTATAGCTAATTGTTATTTTTTAAAACGTCCTGTTTAAGACACGTTAAAATATTAGAGAACATTCAAATCATATCATCCTTTTTATACAGATCGTTGAAAGATATATCTGATTAGGTGACTTATTTCAAAAGTGTGTGCTAAAGGAATGTTAGGATGAAGCAGACTGATTGATCGTTAATATCGGTTTAGGCTGCTCGCGGCGGCGAACCAGGGGGGTCCATGTTGCGGAGTCGCTGCGAGCACAGTTACATCAATATAAACAAATAAATAAAATAAAAGCATACCTACATTTCTTAAAAAACAATATGTATCACCTTTCATATTAGGCATTTTCTGAACTTACGATAAATGTAGTTATCATAATTAAAAAGACAGTTTAATTTACGTCTAAGAATAAATATTTTGTATAAGATACTGTAGACTTGTTCTAATTGATTTGATTTTCTGAATAAATGTTACATAAACCAATAATACAACACTAGTTTCATTTAATTGTATTCGTCATTGTAAAAAACTTGATAGTATTCTTTATTAAGTTTCATACGATACGAGTAGTAGGTAGACTTTAGTACACCTAGAAGTACTAAAACTGTATAGTATATTAATAGGGGTTATGTCATGTATTCATAATTGTTAAAAAATAAACGTATTGATTTTGTTCAACACTTTAATAATAATCACAATGTCAAAAGATATCTTTAGAACATAGACTATGAGGGCCAGGCCGCTATTACCAAACTATAAAGTTAAATCTGCACGGTAACGATGGCGTTCACGTATTATTGTGTGGACATTTTATAACTGAATCTCCACGTACACAGGAACGAGTCGTTGCACAACGCCAATACCCGGCCGCGCTCTTGCCAGGTTTACACAAACTTGTACACAGAGGGCTGGGTGCGTCACATTCATCGTATAAATCACTATGTACTTATAATAACAAATATAAATAGTGAAAACCTTTGCTACCTCAAATAACTTTGTATATACTTGTTTTGTTTATTTTTGTTTCTTTAATTTTTAAACAAGTCAAAATATTAACAAAACAAGTGTATGCAATGAGGTAAATAATAACAAAAACATGAAGTAGGCACTGTTATATAGTGTAGTATGGGTTTAAACCATACATTTATCCCATTAAATTATGCTATACTTAACCTAGAATCGAGTGCCTCCGGGCGCTCCGAGGCGCGGAGGCGCGGAGGCGTCGGCGACGGCCTGTCTACTGTACCGAGGCTCGAGGCGATCAGTCGCGTGTCCGCGGACACCAGTCGTGGCGCTTACAGCTAGCTGGAGGGAACTGGGATTGAGACATTGATATGAGGGATCACACAACCCGAAAACGACACAAATCAATCAAACGACTATAATCACTAGAGGGCAAGCACTCAAACAATCAAAACTTGTTCAATTATCTAACAGATATTAGAATTCAAGGTTTTAAAAAGTTACAGAAAATACTACCCGACCACAGTCTAGATGTGTACCTACATAATTATATTTACTCAGACAGCTCTATTACAAGAATAATTTAGAATAAATTTATTCAAACTAATGTTATAATTTCATCCTCTTCTTATCGGGTTGATTTTCAATTTAATGAAATAAATGACCGTCTACAACGCTATTTTAAAAACAGTGGTAAATCAAAGCAACTACTTAAAATAGCGTTTAAAATATTTACCAATTAAGATAAACGTATCTAAGACAAGTAAATGTCATCACACAGGATACTAAGCAATCTTCATACATTTCACTAATTGCGTCATTTCGTTTTTAGCCTAACTACATCAATCATTCATTACTATTGAACATATGCAATCAACTTTTTATCTTGCAACTTCACAAAAGTGATCATAATTTTAGTAATTCAGTCAACATCAATTGAACGTTAGCAATACTTGGAATATAAGTTACAAAATAAATACCAACTTACTCCAGTAATTTTGTAATAAATGACTTAGAAAAAAATCTTATCGAAATCAACAACATTCAAATAGTTTTTATTCGTATTATACCAATACTGGAATGCAATTTATATCAGATAAATCATCCGAGCGTGGGTGTGTGCAGAGCCTCGGCCACGGGTGATTTACCAGTCAGAGAGCCAGCGATGACCACTCGTCGTCGAGGTGGTTGTACTGGGAGTATCAGTACGAGGAACAACAATATCCGCGAGTGTAGTTAGGATGATCGGAACAGATACAGTGCATTCCGACGTGGAAGTGGCGCATGCGGAGATAATCGGCTAAATTCTCGGGTACTTACTTTTTAAATCGAGCAGATAAGGAACGTCAAGTGCGTCTTACATGAATGATGTTTTCGTGCACGGAAACTCTCTTCAAGTTTTTTTTGTTTTTAGACCGATATACCTACCTAATTACAGGGTGTATCTGTGAACATTTACATCCCTTTAACCACGTGTTCTACTAACCATTATGAACAACATTTGTTCTATCACTTTTGGAAATTCGCATGAAAAAATTCAACTTTTCATATAAAGTCGGTCACGTGACTTGGTCATTTTGTATGGGGAGTCGAAAAAATTTTCGATGAATTCAGAAAAGTCGTTGAACAAATGTTGTTCAGAATGGTTGGTAGAACACGTGGTTAAATGGATGTAAATGTTCACAGATACACCCTGTATACCACAGGAATCTATGGACAGTGAAGTGACAGTGTGTCAAATCACAGTTAGAAAACTATTAAAATCGTCATAGAAATACAATATTAGGTACTTATAAATTATGTTTGTGGTATCAAAATATTTGTTACCTATGATAAATAATTTGTTAACTTGAAAATGTACACGGTAGAAGGCAATAGGTACTAGTGAACGCTTTTTATAATGTAGCTGTTCGTTAGCTCCTATTTTGTTTTGTTCGATGTTTAGGATCTTGTCCCGACTATATCGGACAGTTTCGGTTCGTTCGTGACAAAATTGTTAATATTATTTTATGGTTAGCAGCTCCAAAATCACAGTAGGTATGCTGACACAACTGCTCATCTGCTAGGATATAATATGACTGCAATACAGATGATGTGTCCTGTGTGTTACAAAACAGTAAGTTGCCGCACTGTAAGTCCTGTTGTCGACGTATAAACAGTACATTGTCAATAGACACTACATCGAAATTGCAGTCTATCTTACGTAACCCCCGCCTCGCTGCAGGTGTGAGCAAAGCGGGGGTCGCAGGGGCACTCGCATCAAATACTACTAACAAATGTTTAGTATGGATTTACCGCTACATTTCCCACTCCCACGCCACCGGGGCTGATGCACCCTCCTAACTACAGCACTACAGACTACGAAGGCACTCACGCGGGCGCGGGCGGCGCGGGGGCGCGGGGGCGCGGGCTGGCGGGGGGCGTCAGGGCGCGCGCGCGTGCGCCGTGCTGTGCGCCAGGTGGCAATTCTCCACGTATAGATCCTTCAATAGAAAACATTATTGTTAATATAATCAACTATCGTATTCTAAGGACCGATTTTTTGATCCGTTGCTACCTTTTGGTTAAATTAACTATAGTTAACTGTCTAACCAATAGTCAAAGTGACAGCGTCAAAGTGACGTAATTCCTTGTAATCTAACTATTGGTTGAGCTAACTGTTGTTCAATAACACAACAAATATTTGACCATTGGTTACTTTTTTCAACCATTGGTTAAACTTAACTAGGGATCAAAAAATCGGCCCTAAGCCTACTAACGCGAAAAGGTCATATTCGATTTATGTTTATTATCAGTAGCGACATCTGTATTTACGATCTAAAAAAACGTCATTTCGGTGGGGCACTATAATTACCGTCCGAGCTGCGACAGTTCCGCCAACTAGCAAACACTAATATAGTGAATGTGCGAACTGCTTTTCGTCGGTCATTAATTATAAAATAAATCATATTCCTATTTTTATGGGTGCAGGGCGGGAATCGAACCCACGAATTGTGGGACTGTAAAGCAGGGTTAGTACCAATTGAGTCAGTCACATAAGTAATTAATGACCCAGAATTGGTGCTGGAATGGAGGCCACGACCAGACAAGCACGTTTACCCACATCGTAGGACGTTCGCCAACATGGTGGACATAGTCCTCCGCTAATAATGATTGCAAGAATTAGCTGGACGCAGATCGCATCCAACCGGTAAATCTGGAAGTCATTGAGGACGCCTACATTCAGTTGTTGATACCCTACAGCTGCTACGATGATGATTATTTAGAATTGCTCGATGAGCATAACTAAAAAATCTAAATGTTTGAGTTGACTTCTTTTAGATCTGGTACGATTAACAATTTGTCAGTAAGTCGAGAAAAAATGATGGCGCCACTGTCACTTTCGTCATAGTGGTATGTTAACTCCATCGGTATGACAAATCATGGGAAGTTTCTCATAAACATTTCATGATGCATTATATCTGATTTACCTTTGAACACGGGTAATAGTGTCACAAAATAAGTATTAAAGATTTCGTTATAACTAGAGTTTAAACTATATCGTATCGTCTCTTCCGTACGTATCTGTTATTATTGCCGAAACTAGTTGGAAGTACCTGTAAATATGTGCATTACTGAGTTTCTTGCTGGTACCTTCTCCCAGCGGTAGATGATGATACGTGTACCTATTTTGACAATCATAAGTGTTCAGTATGGACCTAAATTGAATAAAGATTTTGGTATCTTTTTATCTTTATCGTTTGTTAGTTTAAAACGGGATACCAAACCGAAAATAAACGGCGAGTGAATCAGACAGAACAGGGTGTTTCATTCCTCCGTCTCCCTGGACCTCGAGGGTGCCTTTCTACAGTTCTCATAACAATAGGGATACTATTGCTAAATTCTGACGCCAGAGTGCATCAGATAAAGAGATAAAGATAGCGGCGCGGGCCCGCAGCGCCGCGGCCTCGCGCGCGCCCGCGCCGCGCAGGTAGTGCGGGGTGCGGTACGTACCTTGACGAGCAGGTCGGCGGCGTGCAGGCGCGCGTGCAGGCGGCGCACGGCGGCCTCGGCGCGCGCGGCGCGGGCCCGCAGCGCCGCGGCCTCGCGCGCGCCCGCGCCGCGCAGGTAGTGCGGGGTGCGGTACGTACCTTGACGAGCAGGTCGGCGGCGTGCAGGCGCGCGTGCAGGCGGCGCACGGCGGCCTCGGCGCGCGCGGCGCGGGCCCGCAGCGCCGCGGCCTCGCGCGCGCCCGCGCCGCGCAGGTAGTGCGGGGTGCGGTACGTACCTTGACGAGCAGGTCGGCGGCGTGCAGGCGCGCGTGCAGGCGGCGCACGGCGGCCTCGGCGCGCGCGGCGCGGGCCCGCAGCGCCGCGGCCTCGCGCGCGCCCGCGCCGCGCAGGTAGTGCGGGGTGCGGTACGTACCTTGACGAGCAGGTCGGCGGCGTGCAGGCGCGCGTGCAGGCGGCGCACGGCGGCCTCGGCGCGCGCGGCGCGGGCCCGCAGCGCCGCGGCCTCGCGCGCGCCCGCGCCGCGCGCCGCCGCGAGCGCCGCGCCGAGCCGAGCGCAGCGCTCCGCCAGCGCCGCGCACGCGCACTCCGCCCCCAGCGCCACCGACATCTTGTCTGGGGAACGTTCACATCACTTATCTCGGCTGCGCAATTTTTAAACATAGCAAGGGACATAACACATTTTTTTTAAAAATGTAATACATCTGCTTACGTAATACTTGAACGTCCCCTTAGTAGATTCCCTATTGATTCACTTGTATTATTAGAATTCACAATCTTGTGGTAATCAAAATAATTCAAAGTATTCACGTACGAACCGCACGCACGTGCGGAATAAGAAGCGGGTTAGCGTTCTAACTCGGCACCGCGCCCGCAGACGCATTAGGGCAGGATCATTTCACTTAGGTACTTTTTCCGAAAGGCGAAAAATAAATAAATAATAACAAATATATAAATATTTCACAACATCATATACATTGATCAGACTTCGAGATAGGTAGCTGAAGCACCTGTGCTACGGATATCAGATCGACAGTGGGATTACAAATATATACATATAATACTTTTCTTTTGTAAATATATACTTATAATACATAGCAAACACCCAGACCAATACAAACAAACATGTTCATGCACACAAATGTTTGTACTGTGCGGGGATCGAACCCGCAACCCTTGTATCAGAGGTAGCGTTCACTAACACTGTTCCAATCTGGTCGTCAAACCAAAAAAATAGTTCAGCGGGTTCCGTTAGATGGAGTAAAAAACGGATAAAACAAGTGTTGCAAAAAGGCAATCAAGCAGATGGTTCGGCGATGTTTCGGTAGATGTCGCTTTGAATTTTTACATCGCGCTAATAAAGCGTGTTTCCGATTGACCTCAAGCCGCCTACCTACATTAGCAATTTTAAGAAAGTATGGGAAATATACCAGAGATCTAGACGGTTCTAGGAATTTTGTTATATAGCAAATAAACTTATTTCTGATATTTATTTAATCGTCTCCCTGACTGATTCTCGAAGGTGGCCGAACTATATAGGCATTGAGTACTTGTCGTGTTCCTTTAGATGGCGCTAGCACTGGCTAGCGGATTGATGCCTCTTCTATCTCAGTATATACAACGTGTAAAAAAAATTAACAATAATGCGTATTATTGCTTATTATTTTTATTTATATATTTATTTTATTTTATACGGAAGGCCAACAGCTGTCTACAGTAGCATTTACAATGGATGTCTTAGAGCTAATAACAGGTCTTCACTGATAGAGATAGCAACAGATCAAGTTGGGAATGAAAAATTTCTACGAAAAAGAAGCCGCCTTCAAAAACCACGAACTAAAAAGTATAAAATATTTTTTTAACACTATACACTTAAAATAATATTTTATAACAAGGTGTTACCGAAGTCGGCGCCCAAGACTATCTTGTAATACTTCATTCAATTATTCAACAGGGATTAGGCGCGGACTTCAATAACACCTTCTTGAAAGCGGTTTTACTTTTGTAGAATTATTATTTCATGCTTTTTAGTGTTTCATTATTCGGTAGCCCCCCCTGCTCCCCCCGCTCTCCCCCACCCTCGCCAATAACCATAAGCCTAATTGTGAATACGGTATTGAAAGAGTTATCTTTTAACTCCTAACCGTTGAGGAGTTGAGCTTCCATCATCAGCTGACCCACAAAAATAATACGGCGTAAATACTGGTGCAGCTTTGATAAAAAATACAAAAACATTTTATGTGCCTATAAATTTGAGGGTTGCCCTCGATTTCTTTGGGATCTCTTCATCAGATCCTGACATGGTATAAATGGGACCAACTTGGAAGTGTATTCTTTCAAATAAAAAAGAATTGTGCAAGTCGGTCAACAATTGGCGGAAAAATCGATGAACATACTTACATAAAAAAAAAACAAACATACTGTCGAACCGAGAACCTCCTCCTTTTTGAAATCGGTAAAAAGTAAAAATATATTTAACATAACCACACTGTTACACGTTTTGTAAGGTACTCCATGCACCAAGGACCTGTGTTGGGAGGTAGTGTGAGGGTCCGCCCTTCTGAGCCCATGACCTTTCCCACTTAAAGGCGGGCCGGCGGCATTCCCTGGCGACAAATAAAAAAGGTACCTGTGTTGGCGGGCACGAGCGGCGGCGCGGCGAAGGCGGGGTTGCGGTAGTCGCGCGCGCGGCGCCGCGGCTCGGCGCGCAGGCGCCGCAGCTCCGCCTCGCGCGCCGCCGCCTGCTCCGCCGCCGCCGCGCGGAACGCCGCGAACTCCGCCTCCAGGTCCGCCACCTGGAACATTATTCAACACAACTTATCAATACATTATCCTCCCACGGCTTCCCG
This sequence comes from Marasmia exigua, assembly GCA_019059595.1. Taxonomy (NCBI): domain Eukaryota; kingdom Metazoa; phylum Arthropoda; class Insecta; order Lepidoptera; family Crambidae; genus Marasmia; species Marasmia exigua. The sequence continues at coordinate 19,053,582 of CM032473.1, forward strand.
CCCCTCGTCACTCAGTTACCGCCGCTACCCTCCACTATTTTAAGACGCTCTACGAACACTTTTTGGGGGGAAATGGTTGAAAGAGTCAAACATTAGTTCAATAAACTATACCCAAGTAAATGCATAAGTTACAAATAATAAGTAACTTTAAGTAATACACAACCTTCCAGAGGGTTAAAGGGGAGTTTGAAGTTTGCATGAAGGCTGTGATGAAGGTCCGTCATCTTTATTGTTAGGACTATGAAAATTTAGATTTAAACTTAAAGAGATAAAATTAAAAACATGCTTTTTTTATGCTAGAGGCGGACAAACAAGCAAGCGAGTCACCTGATGGAAAGTAATCATCGCCGCCCATGAACATCCGCGAAATCTGAGAGATGGCTAATATGTAGCCGGCCTATAATAGGGGTATGTATAACTTCTTTAATAAGCATAAAGTCACCATTCTACAATGTACAAAGTAGGTAGGTACAGTCTACTGCACGCTAGCATAATTCTTAAGTGTATTACCTCATACAAGTCGTCGTTATTTGTTATTGTGTATATCACGTCAGTTCATAGCAGCCTTTAGCACAATAAGTGCACACATTTACAAGTTATCAATAAATCAAGTTATTTCAAACCTTCGAGTGTTGTCAATTATCAAGATACTCCAAGTCTATGTATGAACCAACCAAGGATAACATTAATGGTCCTGCGAGAAAATAATTAGTACTTTCGTCTTAATCTCGTGCGGTTGCGAATCTCACCGGTCGAGTTGAGAAGGCGCATAGACCATACCGGGTTATTGAAAACATTATGTGAACAAGCACCAAGTGGAAAACAAGTTCTACGCTCTACAGCTGTCAAGTCTATCAAGTAATCAAGAATATCAAGTAATTAAGAATATCAAGACGGTACGTACCTATCAAGAACAATAAAGGAAAACAAATTTTCATTTTGATTTAATACTATATTTTTCAGATTTATATTAAAAATAATTAGATATTATATTAGATATTGATGCGAAAAATTTCAAAAAAGACCCTTATTGTACTTGGCAGAATTTACGTTTTTATTATCTTCATCATCATCTTTTTAGCCAATGAAAGACGTCCACAGATGGACATAGGCCTCCCCCAATGTTCTCTACACAGATCTTTCCTGCGCCGCCCGCATCCAATGGATTCCCGCTATCTTCACCAGATCGTCGGTCCACCTTGTGGGGGGCCTGCCACGGCTGCGTCTTCCTGTACGTTTTTATCAATAATAACTTTTTATTAAAAAATATTTTTTCTGAAAAACTATTCTACACGTTTCTTAAGAACAGTTAATTATGAAGTAGTAGCATTAATAGTAACTCTGCAAATTAAAAAAAAGTTGGTATGGAAAACACCACTTCTAAGAAAATCTCCATACAAAATGGCAATTTCATACTTCTTTTTTAATATTTCACAATATCACATACTGACTTTGATCTGACTCTGAAATAGGTTGATAGCTCAACCACCTGTGTTACGGACTTTAACCCCTAATACTTTCAAAGTTCGTGAAAATTTTAAAGTGAGTCCTTGAAACTGTTATTGAGTTATTAGATTTTTTTTTTGTTTTTATGTCCATTTACGGTCGATAGATGAATAATCCGCCCTGTGTACCTGGGCCTCGAGCGCGGCGCGCTCCTCGATGGGCGGCAGCGCGGGCTTGTGGTCGTCGCGCGCGCGCGCCAGCAGCGCGGCCAGGCGCTCGTCGCCGGCGCGCTGCTCCGCGTCGTGCGCCGCGCGCTCGTCGTCCAGCTTGCGCGACCAGTACTCCTCGCAGCGCTCGTACTCCTCGCTCATCGCCTCCAGACTCGACTCCAGCGTGCTGCACAATATTACAATATTATGCTTACGTGGAGACACTGTCCAAGACGTCGGATCAAGACTGATGGAACTAAAGTGGAATTGGGCAGGACACTTGGCTAGGCGCGGTGATGGCAGGTGGAGAAAAATCCTGACCGAATGGTATCCTAGAACCGGCAGACGAAATCCGGGTCGACCAGTGTCACGATGGATCGATGTCATCACTAAAATCGTAGGGACTACATGGATCCGAGCGGCTCAAGACCGGGTATATTGGCGTAAAGGAAAGGGGGCCTATACTCAGCAGTGGGTACTACCGGGCTGATGATGATGAGACACTGTCTCGGATCACCCGAGACGGATGAATGTCAGCCATCTCTTTTTTCTAACATGGAGTGTTGTACTTCCATTCCTCCTATCCGACCTAAGCCGCAGAACAGAACGAATATGTAGGTACTATGCCTAATTTCCTCAAATGTAAATGTAAAATGTAAACTAAATTACGGTAAAGATCTATTGAAGAAATTTGACAAATGTTAGACATTAATGTTTGGGTGTCTGTACTTGTCATGTTACAATTTATCGAAAAAAAGTAATAAATATATTGATGTCCAAATATTTCAAGCTATCATAGGTTTTACTCGCTCGCAACATATACGAATCCCTACGATAGTTAGTAGACCATGATGGAATATGGAGAAGGGGGGAGGATCTGAAGGTTCTACTAGGTAGGTAAAGTGATAATTTTGATAACAGCTCGGAACATGGTCTATATTTATCCCGAAGTGATCATATACAATTATTTTATTTTGCATTATTCGGAAGACCAACAGCTGTCTTAATACAGTAGCAATTACAATGAATGTCTTATGACAGGTCTTCACTGATAGAAATAAAGTAGGTAACAGTTTTAACATGCGAAGACAACATATATTTATTTACTGATTCGTTGGCTGGTGTGTAGCTACATTTGGACAGTCACAGGACAGATCTTGACCTCATGGAAATTGCAAAGTGTACGAAATGATACTTTTCAACATCACTTTTATACAATACATTTATACAAAGATGTATTATGTATGATTAATATGCAAAACTGAATCTTACCTGATCAAGTCTGATAATTTTTTCCTCTCATCCTCGTGCCTGAGCTCGGTGTCTGCGAGTTCGCTTCGAAGCTCATCAACTAAAATCTTTAGCTGGGCATCGCTTGTCGCTTGAGGCGCATCGACATCGGTTTGCATCGATGACTCACAGGACTCCGTGGCGACCTGAGCACTCGCGTCATGCGAGCCGATGGCGGAGTCGGTCTCCACGGCAGCGTCGAGGGTGCTCGCGGGCGACGCCAGGATGACGGCGTCGCTTACGTCACGCACGCGCGCCCGCAGCTCCGCCAGCGCCGCGCACGCGCCGCACGCGCCCGCGCCCGCGCTCGCGGACGCCGCCGCCTCGAAGATAGCGCGCAGCCGCTGCGCTGCTTCTCTGTAGTCTATTACTTTCTGTTCGATGCTCGTTGGTGAGGAATCACACTCCTGAAGGCCAAAATAATTAAGATTTATTTGCAGTTACAAGCAATTTTAAATAATAACATTGGTTGTAAATAATTTTAGTAGAATTTGTTATTTAGTCAATGGCAAAGTTTTCTCCCACCTTTTGTAACATATGAAGTGCAATAAAGAATATGAATATGAATATGTTGATTGCCAAATGGCAGGTAGTTAAGTGATAGTACTTATCAGGGAATATGAAAGTGACCCATTCATCATCATAATCCATATGAGCACAAAGCGCTAAGATGATGATGGTGATGAAAGAGATCCACCGACAAGGATTATCTTTGGATATGTCGGCCTCTCACCTCGGTCCCTTCCGGTGATAAAAGAGACCGGAGCTCCTCGGAGAGGTCGCCGCACGCCGGACCCTCGCCGGGCGGCCCCGCGCTAGCGCGAGCCTCCAGCGCGCCGCACAGCTCGTCGTTGCGGTCACGCAGCCGCTGCGCCTCGCTGCGCAGCTCCTCCAGCCGCGCCTCCAGCGCGCGCGTAGCCGCCTCCGCGCCGCCCGCGTCCGCGCCCACCCCGCGCGCCGCCGCCGCGCGCGCCTGCTCCGCCAGCCGCCCCGCCTCCCGCTCCGCGCCCAGCGCGCGGCCCTCCGCCGCCGCCGCACGCGCCTCCAGCCGCTCCGCTCGCGCCCGCTCCGCCTCCGCGTCGGCGCGCAGCCTCGCCTCGGCCTCGGCGTGGCGCCCCGTCTCCGCCTCGAGCCTCGCTCGCAGGGCGGCCGCTCGTTCCCGCTCCGCAGCCGTTTCCTCGGCCGCCTGCCGGGCCGTCTCCGCGTGACGAGCCTCCGCTCGACGTAGATTAGCGGCCAGCTCGGCCTCCATCCGGGCGTGAGTCTCGTCGACGTCCTGCGCGAGCAAGCGGGCGCGCCTGTTGGCCTCGGCGACGTCCGCACGCAGCTTGTCTCGCTCGGCGGCGGCGAGGTCGGCGCGGCGACGCGCGCGCCGCAGTCGCAGGCGCGCCAGGGCCAGCGCCGCGGACAGCAGCAGCGGGCGCGCGTCGCGGCGCTCGTCCAGCGGCTCCGCCAGCGCCGTAAGCTCGTCCTCGAGCGCGCGGTCGAGGTCCGGCGGGCGCACGGCGGCGGCGCCAAACCCCAGCTCCAGCAGCAGGCGGCGTGGGCGCGGCACGCCGGCGCGCTCCCAGGCGTCCACCACCAACTCACTCGCGACGCCCGCGTCGTCGTCCTCGGCGTCGTCGTCGACGATGGCGTCCTGCTCCCCCTCGATCGACGACGTCAGCGAGGCGTTGAGACGGTCGAAAAACTCGCCGACGGTGGTGTCATCAGCGCGAGAATCGTCGAATATGCGATCTACGAGTCGGCGATCGATGCCATCCATACGTAAGTCACGGCAGAGGGCGAGGGCCTGGTCGCGGTCGATGCGGCGATCGTGATCGAAGGTTTCGGCCGAGGGTTGATCGTCCGTTGTAGTGGAAAGGTCGCGAGTCTCCATCGCGGAGGCACTGCGCCGGCACCGCATGCGCTGAGAGGAGCGTGCGCGTCCGTCGTCGGTGTCTAGGCGGGAGACCGACGCAGCGCGCGGGGCGTGCGGGTCAGTAGTGCGCTGCGGCCGCGACCTACGACCGTACTTCTTGGAGCCGAAGATGAACTTAGGGGCGACCTCCTGACCGGAGGAGTCCTCGTCGCTGTGAGCCGCAGCGGGCGCGGGGGTGGCCGCCGCGGTGCGCGGCGTGGAGGCGGCGGGCCCGGGGTCGGCGGGGGCGGAGTCGCCACTCAGCACGGACAGCAGCCCGTTCCGGAACTGCGTGAAGGTAACGCGGTCGGCGCTGCGCTCGAACAACGTATTAACGAGGGCGGCACCGCGGTCCTCCAGCTGCAAAGCGTCACACAGATCAAGTACAGCAGTTTTGTCTAGGGCTTCCTCGTTATCTACGTCGAATGTTTTAAAAACCGTGTACAGCTGTTGTTCGTAGGGGTTCATGGACGCGCTTTCCATAGCTAGGGGCCGCATTCGGGAACCAGTCAACACCAAAATCCCCAAGGAATTAGACTATGAAATAAACATATTACTAATATTCTAAAGACTCTTTTTATCAATCATTTTACACAGACACAGTTATCCTTGATCTTATTTTGCGTGCGTGAATGTCAAATGTAAATGACGTCTTTCGAATGTCATTGTGACATTTTTTATTTTGTCCAGCTGATACATATTGTTAAAGGATTTGAATTTATACAGCCTATAACACAATCAACCTATTTTTATCTTACTCTATGCAAGCGACCCATACAATTTCATTATAAGTAACGTTAGATTAAACCAAATCAACCAACCCACTTTTGGTCTCTGTCTGTCTGTTTTTACTCTTCTTACATAAAAAAAGTCTCCAAACGTGTTGCTTTATACATTTCTACGTATAAAGCAAAGTTTCATGTTCTTCACTCACTCACTATATACAACCTGTGCGGATAAAGAATGGGATCAGAAATGGCGGCGCATCTATTCACTTCTCGCTCGCTCACTATTTGCGTCTATACTCACACCCCACGAGTGCGAGTATAGACGCAAATAGTGTCCGAGCGAGAAGTGAATAGGTGCGCCGCCATTTCTGATCCCATACTTTATCCGCACACGTTGTAGCACAAACTACGTATACAGTGTGTGTGAATTTACTTTTCTAAGATTTAAGTAAAACAGCAAGTTTGCTTAGCAAAGAAATATAAATGATTACCTCACGTGATCATTGACGCTTAATATTAAAAAGAAAACAAATGTCACAGATATAAAACGTCATACATACGTCAAACCAATTTGACAATGACATGATAATACAAATCGATGAAATGTATGTATGTAAGACTTGTTTACAATTTTTGTTTAATCAATTAGTCGTTCTATTTATTAAATAATACTAAGATAGTTAATGATCCTTCACTACTAGTTTCCAGTAAATTTTCGAGTCTTATTGAGGTAACCTATTTCTTTACTCTCGTATCCAAATCGGATCGAATTTGTGACTATTAAAAAGTAAAACTTAATCTAAAGTTTTAAACTGTTCTTAACAATGCTTGGTAAGAGTGATAAGTGCTATAGACATTTAGAAGAACCACCACCAGATAATTGGAAACCAACAAATACAGCGGCGCATACAGTGAGGGTCGTTGCGATTGGGCTTGCGTTTCTCACGATCGCTACCACGACCTTGGTTTTGTTGGAGCCCGCAGTAAGAAATCGAATCGATGTGGCGCTGCACAACAACAAAGTAAGCGAACAAAGGATCGTATCTTGCTACTACAACACGCCCCGCGCCTACGCGTCGGGCGAGCTGCTGCCGCACGACATCCATCCGCAGCTGTGCTCGCACATCAACGTCGCCTTCGCGCGGATCGTGGACAAGCGAATTGCGCTGGACGACATCCAGTACAGGGCCCTCAGAGATATTGTAAAACTTAAAAAAGTAAACCCAGATCTTAAAATCCTTTTGTCTGTTGGAGGAGCAAGCAATGATAAAGGCTTCTCAGACATGATCATAAATCATGCATCAAGAAAAGAATTCATTAAATCAATAAAATACTTCTTAAGGAACTACACTTTAGATGGCATTGATCTGGACTGGGAATTTCCTGCCTTGAGCCCTAGGAGCAAACGTGAGAGACAACATTTCTCTCAGCTGCTTTATGAAATTAAGCGTGAATACATCAGAGAAAAAAGAGACTACTTACTGACTGTAGCTGTGGCCGCACCAGAGACAATAATAGATATCTCTTATGATGTTGACCAAATTAACTTGTATGCAGACTTTGTGAATATCATGACCTATGACTTTCACTACTACAAAAAATTAACTCCATTCACTGGGCTAAACTCTCCACTTTATGCAAGGCACGAAGAACAGCTGTCAACAACACTGAACATAAACTACACCGTGCACACATATCTGGCCAAGGGCCTGGATAGAGGTAAAATTGTTGTAGGAATACCAACATATGGCCACTCATTCACATTGGTTAATCCGGGAAACACTAGGATAGGTAGTCCTGCGTCTGGGTTCGGCAAGCTGGGCAGCATGGGCTTTTTCAACTATCCCGATATTTGCAATTTTTCAAAAAATCACGATAATGTAGTGATCGTGCAGGATCCTGATGCACAGGTTCCTTATTTGTCCAGTGGCTGGGAGTGGGCTTCATTCGACTCGCCGCAAAGCGTAGCCGCCAAGGCGGACTACATCAAGCGCCTGGGGCTGGGCGGCGCCATGATCTACTCGTTGAACGCCGACGACTACAGCGGCGCGTGCAACACTCGAGGCGCCGAAGTGAAATTCCCTCTAATTTGGTCCATTAACAATTCTCTATTTGGCAACGACAGCTCGACCGCGGCGCGAGTGACGAAAAATGAAAACGTTAGCGAGCGACGATAACCAGCCACCTGTGGATTAGAAATGTGCGTGATTGTTAGTACAAGCGCGTATTTGTCGTGTTTACCTGCTTCTTCCTGGCCACATATGTAATTTTGTACATGGTACAGGATTTCATATTAGGTGCGTGCGACAGGTGTGTTATGGTCGTTGTGAGGATTAGCGCAGGGCGCCCACGCGCCCGCCGCGCGTCCACTGCGCCGCCGCCACTAACTGCGCCGGCCCGCGCCGCTCGCTGCTCACCCGCACAGAACCGCACGCGCATTCATTAACCGTCGCATTAACTTTTACAGTTTGAAAAAAATGTAAGAGAGTTTCTTTACTGTTTCATGTTTCCGCTCGACCGAGTGTGTTGCAGTACACTAGCTTGATAATTAATTCAGTTAACCGCCCACGCACCTCCGCGGCGAACCTACTATGAATATGCGTTGTTGATGTTTGCGAATGTTGTTTATTGTCTATCTGAATATTATAAATCCAGTGGGCGATAACATTGACATTATCGCCTTGAGATGTATTGTGTCATTTCTGTGGTATATATATAAGGTAACTAACTTGTTATGCTTACTGGTTTTCTGTGGATAGAAGTAGTGACCGATCATGTATCCGAATTAGTTGCACACCTACAGTTTTGTGTAAATATGCTCTTATCATTCCCTTATTACAAATCGCAATCTAAGGATAGATTCCGAATAAAATTCGTACCAGCCCTTTTAAAATTGCGTGTTAGAAGGGGATTACATGAGCTTTAAAGTAAACATAAGCAGCCTACCCTCATCCCAGTTTTACGATAACAACAAGATGTAGCCGTAGGCTGTAGCACGGGATGGCGTAGACCGTACTGTGATCTCGGTTGATGCACGGTATGCGGGTAGTTGTCGCGTATTTGACCCACTGAGGCTGCAAGCGCTGCAAAATCACACTGCAACTGGTTAGAATGTCCTCCATCAAACAATACGACGGAGAATTTTGTTTTTGAAGGTGTAGCAACCGAAATTTATCTCCTCTCAGAGCTTAAAGCCTTGGTGCGCGCCATAATGTAGCCATAAGTAGGTTGATGTGGGGTTAGCATGGTATTTTTATGTTGTGAGATTGTGATACTAAAAATCCTTAGTGAATTAGTTGGTAAGGTCTTGGCCAGGGCCAAGAGACACTACGTTTTTTTTCTGTGGTGTCTATCAGCAAATACTTTTCATTACATCGGGTACATTCTGCGTACCGCTGCGATGGTCATACAATCACTGATCTTCTGCAGAAGTGCTCGAAGAAGAATCACAATTCATAAAAACGCGTAGTGTGTCTTAGCCCTAAGTATTTTAAGTTATATTTGAATGTGTATTATTTTTTAAATTAGATTTTAGGTATTGAAAGGTATTTAATTTAATTTTTTTTTCAAAGTTGTACATACCTTTTCAAATTATACGTGATATAAGTGGTATTATTTTTTGTAGTACAAATGGAACGATTTTGGAGGGCTGTGATTGATATCAATCTCAAATGTAATGTTAGGTACTTCTGTTACAGTAAATTATACATATTCACAGATGCTCCGTGGTGTAGTGCGGATGTCGGCCACCCTAGGTGGAAGATTATTTTGTCGCCCTCTTTTCCTCGACACCCCCCAGGATGAAGCCTACATTTATCTTCTCTCTAAAAAAATAACGTTCCCTTCGTATACATATTGTATAATCAAAATTAATTATTAGTCTATTTATGTATGGCAAATCCGTCAATTAACGCGTATGTAAGCTATATAATTCATTCAATTGGTGGCATGTTATAATAAGCATTTAGGTAAGCTGAAATATTCCAAATAAGTATTCCATCATTATCAGCTCTCAGAGCGTCATTTCCGGTTGCGTCCGGCGCCGCATCGCTTCGGAGCGCGGGCTATGATGGTGGCCTATGCTACCAAGCAATATCCAGGATTTGGAAAGTCTGGTAATGAAGCGTATGGCGTCTGACCTTCGCAACCCGGAATCATGATTACATATTCAGAATCATTATCCACTATGTACCACTATGATATAGAATAATGTATCTATAGTATACATAGATTATGTTTATGCTAGAGGCGAAAAACGAGCAAGCAGGTCACGATGTACCTACACTTATCGCTTGCATTTTATTTCGTCATTTAAGGATTCCATAATTATAAATAAACGATAAAAGCAGTTCATTCTTAGAATTAATACATAATTATATTGCAAACATTCCTGGTAGGTGTACCTACCCCTTATTCACTCGTACATACTACCACAGGGTATTAAAAAGCTAGGTTGGGTATGTATTATCTTACATAATTATATTTTGTAGTAAGTAACTACTAATATTAAATACCACCATTTATTATTTACTTTTAATAGTCGGTCGAAACCAAAATGTACCAAAAATGTAATAATAGGTAATATTAGTTAATTTACTAGTACAGGATGAGGCAAGCCAATTTCCCCAGCAAGGAAAGTCCCCCTAAATAAAACTTTTCTAAGTTCATGTGTGGGAATAAAAACAATATTTTTTTATTTTTTGACTTACCAAATACAGGGTGTATCGGTAAACTTTTAGGTACGCCTAACTACCAAACATTCGGCACAACATTGTTCTATGACTTTTGGAAATTCGCATAAAATTAATCCAACTTTTCATTCAAAGTCCGTCACGTGACTTGTTCATTTCCACAAAGGAGCTCGCCCTCGACGGATACGATGCAGTAAGGACCTTTGCTTATACTCAACCTGTATAATCCTTGAGACCTCCTTAAGGTGACGTGTAGGACTCACTAGCCACGCCAATTGATTTTAATTTTTAGCTTACTAAACCGGATCTATTTTAAACAATTTCGGGGTTACAGCCGACTTTTGGCGTGAATCAATTTTTCGCATACGCGTTGGACCTAACCTTTGTTCATGGTTATTTAATAAATAGTATAAGTGTTTGCCGAGAGGTTGTAACCCCGAAATTGTTTAAAAGAGATCTGGTTTAGAGCTAAAAATTAAAATCAATTGGCGTCTCCAGTGTGCCCTACCCGTCACCTTAAGCGGGTGCGCCCCAATCTAGAAGTTAAATATATTGGCCATTTATATATTAGTTGTTAATAATCTATTGGTTGAGATCATTTTAATTAAATTGTGTTATGTGTACTAATTTTGTATTTAATAAATTGTTAAAAAGTATGTGAACATTTTTTCTTAAGAGAACAACCAGAACTGAAACCTGTATAAAATGCGTTTCTTAAATTGATACGACCGGGAATCGAAACCGGGATCTTACGCATTTGGGCGCAATTTTGCCCAAGTAAAGACTATTTATCCATACTCAGAGCTTAGACATTCTGTGAGGTCTAGGTAGCTTGAAAAACATTGTCATATTGGGAGTAAACAGTGTAAGAAATTGTTGTTTATTACATATGTATGAGAATAAAACAATAATTTTAAAAATAGTCAGGAAGCTCTTTAATATGGCACTACCTTAAAGTACCTATCTAAGCATCTTTATACTAGTAAAATACACTCATCAAGGCATCGCTGACCGCCTGTTGGAGCACATTCTGAACCATGTGAAATCCTCAGTTCTAATTATTAAAATTTTATTGTTTTTTAAAAATCACTTTGAGAGCTTTTGACTTGATGAGAAAGGGAGGCAAACGAGCAAGCGAGTCACCTGATGGTAAGGGATCACCGACGCCCTTGTACTTCAGCCACAGCACAGGGAGTGGAGATGCGTTGCCGGCCTTTTGATACTCTTACTTAACTTCGTTGTTTTTAGTTATCCTACTGTTGCATTTGAAGGAATTCAAAGGACAGTTCAGAATATGTTCTGGCGACATAAAAACTTCTCGCACCGATAACAACAATCAAGATTTAAGGATACCTTAACAATATCAGCTGCCGGAGCTATTGCTTATGAGTGGTACACATTAATTGCAATAACATAACTTTATTTTAATATTAGGCCCCATTTTATTCGAAAAATGTAAATGTCTATTCAAGTAGATCAATAAATTTCGCTATCCCCTTAAGTATTAAATATAAGGCTTCCGTTTTTTAGCCATTTGGCTACGGACGGAACCCTAAAAACGCCATGAGAATGGTTTCGGGACACAAAGCTCGTTCCCACCCCTTATACATTGCGTCTTGGAACGTGATGGCATAAACTTTAGTACGCTAATAATAACTTTATCTCACGTTTAGTAATAAGGTGGTTCAAGTTTACTTACCAACTACTTGGGCAGACAGGCTGAGTAACAATTTTCTTATAAAATGAGGCATTATAGAACTTCATAAAAACTAGTGAACAAAAGCACCTAGGTTATTATATTTAATCATTATCGTGATGATGACAAACTTCTACTGATAGCTATCAAATTGATCAGTTATATTTCGCTTTGTTCAGCCCTGTAACAGCATTGAACTAAAACGTTAGTAGTCCCTGCCTTACTCCGCGAGCAGGTGACTCGAAGTCGGCGGTGACGTATTATAACAGAGTTAAAGATCTACTTAATAAAGTACAGAAGTGGAGCTCAGATTGTACTTTTTAAAATACTTTATTACTATTATGTAGATATGGCTGATATTTATGAATAAGAAAGACCAGCAGTTTATTGATTTCTGCTTGCTTATTTATACCACCTAGAGGCACTGCAGTTTAAGCTTTAGTAGACAAAGTGAAAGCAAATCATTAAATATATCTAATAAATTTACTACACTGTCACTGGCAACTAATGTTAATTTCTATGTCATCATTCATTATTTATCAAACATGTGTTCATGAAGGTAAAATTTTCTTAATACTTAAAATAATTTGTGCAGTAAAAAATATGAAAAATAACACTAATATTAATACTACCAAAATATCTTAACTCAAGAAACTATTAACTAGCACAGACCAAAACCAATAGCACTTTTAGAATTACTAGAATTATTGACTTAACTATAAAAATATTAAATGGCCTTCATTTTGAGGTGTTAATACCTATGTATTTATCAACTTTATTATCATACAAAAAATCCGGAGTTTTTACCTGGACTTCCGTTAAGAGAGCATAAAACAAACATTAATATTTTGTTGAGTATTATGTAAAATAAATGCACTTAATTTTTTTTTGAATTTTCAAAATGTTAAATACAATAGTCAGGAATCAACATGTTCTCCCAACGGGAATGTGGTGTACACAGTACGAGTAAACAATCAGCACAATGGGTCTGTTACACACACCTATATCACACTTGCACAAAAATGGCCACTTGGCATGTGCTTCCGCTATGGCAAAGGCGGGTACCCACTGCTAATTTACTTATCTAAATACAAGTTACAACTAAAATATTGTAGATTCACACAAATTGTAAATTCATCCGTATCACAAACTATAGGTTTATATACTCTATACTTCTCTATAATATGCATATACATATAATTATGTATTATAATAGTTGAGTATCTAAATATTAGGATATGGCAACTTAACAACAACTTATTGTCTAGTGGAATATTCTATCATCTATTGAGCTCACAGGCCCCTTACATTACAACATTGTCCATCAACTCAGCAGGTGTAACAAACTATAACATAATTATTGTATCATTATTTAGAACAACTGGATACATTTCAATTATTCTGGTTTCAGTAACTAAAAAAAGTTGAAAAATCATTTATATGGCATCAAAATTGTCACAAGGAGTCATGTTGACAAGCTCGAGGCAGGAAAATATTCCCAGTATAACAAAAACAAGCTAAACTATGTTATATTATAAAAAATTACATCCACCCTGAGCTCATTCCCAGCTACCAGGTATAATTAAAGTACTAGAGAATTACTAGCTAATTATTAGTCAGATTAAAATTATAGCAGGACGGTTCGGTCGATTTCATATGCAGTGTGTCATAATTATCATACAAATAGAAGCTGCATTCTAAATTCAAAATGCGATATGTGTTTTGCTATCACATTAAAATGCTACAAATTTCACTCAACGATGAAAGGTCAAACTTTAAAAATGACCACAATAATGAATCAGGATTTAGATAGATAGATCTTAACGAAATTTAGAATTCAGTGATATGAGAGAAGCCGAGAAGGCGCCGGCGACGCGCGCGGCTGCGCGGTGTTACGTCTGCAGCCAATGGAACATGAGGCTGTGCACCGTGGGGTAATCAAGCTCTGCATTAGGCGAGCTCAGGAACTCTCGCAGGCTGAGGGTGACGTCGCCGGGAAGCGGGGGCTCTTTCGGGTCGGGCGCGGAGTGCGCGGAGTTGTCGTCCGAGGCGCAGTCGGAAGAGGCGGCCCGCCACTTGTCGTCGTAGTTGAGATCGCAGAGCGTTGGGGGCTCGTCACCGTCGCTGAACTCCTCCTCGAGCACGAGGCCGCGCGACTTGGAGCGCGCGCCGGTGTCGGTGTCGCTGGTGTCCCGGGCGCCGCCGCCCTCGTGCTGGCGGCGCGCGTTCTTGAGCGCGCGGTACCGCCGTGACCGTTCACGCTGCAATCTCCTCTTTCTCTCGTCGGCACGTTCCAGCTCCTCGGGCGTCTTCTTCAAGGCGTTCTTACCAAAGAAATACCTCATGAACGACTCATCGCAGTTTCGCTTAGAGAGGTAGCTTGCCATCAACTTGTAATAGTACTGATTGTCCATCTTGGGAACGATTTACGATAGTTAACTCCTTAAATGTAACAAACTGTGTCGATATTCTCGAAATTGCGAAATAAATAAAAATAATGAGAACGCACGAAACTGACGATGACGTGACGTCAATCACTTCCACAGATGATAACATCAATCTGTCAAACTAATGTCAACGCGTTTTATTCTGATTATAATTTACGTTTTGTTCTCTATTAGCAAGTGACACTTGCACTTTTCCTTCGCTTCTTACTTCGGAAAGAAGTCCTTTGCTTGGACCTAATTGTTTTAACACTCGCGATTGTGTTTAGATCGGCAGAATCTGTTGGTCGATAAAACGCAAAGCACCGGCGTATTATTGAGTGACTGTGACATTGACAGACTTCGACTGTTGACTATAAGTTACTTGACATTGACAAGATTTCTTCTTCGATTATACAAAAAATCTTCTAGAATTTTGTTCAGTTTAAATGTTCAAACCCATACAGTAAGGTATTATTAACTACTTGTTTAAACCACTTTAACCAGTCTCGGCCGGAACGTCCGCGCTACGGAAGTCCCGTGGCCAAACACGGAACTAAAATTTTAGATTCCTTCCATCTTATTACAAAACGCGATCTAACTTACTTATTACGATTACCGTACTCATACCATCCTGTTCTAACACGCTATGTTAAAAGGGGCTGGAACGAGTTTTGTTCCAGAACTATTCGTATATCCCATTTTGTAATAATAACCTCCTTATTACAAAACTTGTTTATGGTCATAAAAAATTCGAATGTTGATGGTTGATGGCGACTGAAAGGACTTTGTTCTCTATGCCAGAATATATTATATGAATCTATGCCAGATAGGGTCCCTTTAGGGCTTGACTTTGTTTTTATGTGATAGGTGGCAGACTAGCAGATGGATCACCTGATGGTAAGCGATTTTCGGCGCCCATGGACACTCGAGGAGTCACACACACAACAGTCAGGGCGGGATGGAGTCGAAAGTAAGTTTCTTCGAATAATAAATGGCGTGCGCTCACACACTGGAGTCGCAGCACGGGCGAGATGAAGGCGGGGGGCGTCGAGGCGGCGGCGGTCTGTAGTCGCTGGTGGCGGCGTTCAAATGTCATTTCGTTTCGTGCGTATAGATGAATTAAAATGATAAGGAAGCATACGCCCCCGCCTCGACTCTACGTCGAGACAAATTCTACAACGCGCCTCGACTTCAAGCCGCCTCTGCCGGGACTATCGTGAGGACATTGAGCATTACACAACAAAGATGATTCACGCCGGTTTTCTGTGAGGCTGTGGTGTCACTCCGGTTTATCCAGCCCATTTATACCAAAGCGTGCCTCTCCCACGGTTATAATATTTATATAGGTTATGACTTGTAACGTCTACTTCTCGTATTAAAATTAGGGATAAGTTGTTTTAAATTATTTTACTTTTTCACGTTAACTTACATTATATACAAAAATCTTACGAAAATAACAATTTAAGTACAAAATATACAAGAGTCGTTGGCTAGAAGACGGCGATCTCGGAGCGCGGCACGGCGGCGAGCCCGTCGTCCCACGTGAGCATGGCGTTGAAGGTGAGGTACAGCGCCACGG
This sequence comes from Marasmia exigua, assembly GCA_019059595.1. Lineage (NCBI taxonomy): Eukaryota > Metazoa > Arthropoda > Insecta > Lepidoptera > Crambidae > Marasmia > Marasmia exigua. The sequence continues at coordinate 19,069,547 of CM032473.1, forward strand.
CCGACAGCATGTGCCACAGGTCGTGCGCGTCGTAGAACTGCAGCACGAGGCACTCGTGGTTCCTGCGGGACACACGACAGACAAGTTTCAAAAGGGGGCCGTCCATTAGTCAAAGGCCCAAAAAGGAGAGGAAAAAAGTATATTATAATCATTAGGGGGTAATAAGGGTCAAAAAAAGGCACTAAAACCTCATATCACGGACTTAATTCACGATACCTATTATAAGTTTTCGGAATGTCAACGATACCGCAACCGCAACTGTTGTTGGCCGAAAGCGCCGAGGGTCTGAGGACCGTCTTCTTCGAGTCGTTTCCTGACGGTGCACTTAAACCATCGCACAGCGGGGTTGCAGGCGCCATTTTTGTCTTCGGACCTGGGGATGCTGTGTCCGGCTCCGGCCGCGCGGGGTGCGCGGCGGTATTCCGGCGGGGCGCTTTGACGTCGGCATCCCCCCAGGTTGGAGCGCTTTCGGGCGCAGTGGCCGCAAGGCTCACGTTTTGGGACCTGCGCTGCAAGGTCGCAGCCAGCGGATTGCGGTGGCAGGTCGGAGGTTTTTCTGCGTCGCGGATTTTCCCGGCTCCGCAGCCAGCGGAGTCGGTTTCTGCGACGCGTCATTGTGTTGAAAGCCTGCGGGTTTGTCCCTAACTCGCACTGCACTGCAACCAGCAGTGTATGTGCGGGGAGGGGTGCCCGCAGTCCTACTTTCGGTGGTGGTTGCACTGCAGCCAGCAGTGTGGGTGCTACCCAGAAGGTTGAGTTGGAGAGAGGCCGAGCTGGCGAGCCTCTTCGTCCTGACCGGGCGACGGATGAAGCCTCCGTGGCAGTCCTCACCCCGGTCTGAGTGTATCCTGGGCGAGGGAAAGTAACGCCCCAGTGTTTTTATTGGGTATGCCTCCGGACGGTCTCTGATTAGCAGAGACCTAACCCGGAGGAGAGCCCCTCTCAGCGTGCATAAGGTGCATTTTCACTGGGTCATCAAAAAGAAAAGGCTACGCTAGGCTAGGCTGGGCTACGCACCGGTGGCGGGAGAGCGCCGGCGTGCTGGACCAGGAGGAGGAGCCGCTGGTGAAGTAGTAGAGCGCGGGCGCCCACGCGCCGGCCGCGCCCGCCAGGAAGCCCCACGCGTACCAGCGCGCGCGCTCGCCGTGCAGCAGCTTCATGCTCAGGTAGAACGCCATGTACACCAGCGTGTTGCCCAGCAGCACGAACAGCAGGTGCGACGCGAAGTCCGCGCTCTGCGTGAACAGCCTGCGACACAACACACCACGTGACCACTTGGGCTTAGGTATTTCCAGACCGCAGGTGTCTTGATATGGAAAATATAGCGTATTCTTTATTTAAGGTCGGCGGCACATTGGTTTTGTAGTTGTCCATGGGTGGCGATAATGGCATCATATATTATCAGCTGGTGGTCTGTCTACACGTCTGCCCCCAATCTCACCTAAAAATATATTATGGTCTCTTAAAAGCATTACTGATCGTTTAAAAAGCACTGGTATAATTTCTTCAATATGATAAATTAAAATAAAATGAGAGTGACTTGAGCTAGTGCAGGGAGTATACAGTATGGAGGGGGGAGGGTTACCCGTAGAGCGCGAAGCCCCAGTTGACGGCGTTGGCGATGAGCAGCATGACGAGCCGCGCGGAGTACAGCGGGCTAGTGCAGGGAGTATACAGTATGGAGGGGGGAGGGTTACCCGTAGAGCGCGAAGCCCCAGTTGACGGCGTTGGCGATGAGCAGCATGACGAGCCGCGCGGAGTACAGCGGGCGCAGGCCGCGCTCGGGCAGCGCCCGGATCTCCCGCGCCGCCCACGCCAGCGTCTCCTTCTCTGTACCACGTACCAATATTCACACACATTACTTATGACGTCACATTTTATAAAACCTGATCTGAGCCTACAGTTTTTAAACAAAAACAAGGTGTTTCCCAACTTACCGAGTGAAACCTTGACTCGACTGAATTTAAAGATTACATTTGATATGAATATTGTTAGTATGACTTATTTTTAAATAAAAAAAACCTTTAGTTCTACCGCCACAAAGTCGACCTTCCCATGGACACGGGGACGCGGAGTGCATTCGACCAATCCAAAAAGTTTATATTTTGTTTGGGCCACCAATCAATCAGTCGGATGTCGTCACAGACCATATGAATGACGTTCGCAGATAAAGCTGTGCGACTGCGCAAGCTTCAAAGAGCGAACGCACTCCGTGCCCCCGTGTCCCGCGAACTATGGGAAAGTAGACCACTTAGTGACGATATATATCTATATTGAGGGTTACCGCGAATGAAATGATCATGCATGATAGCTTGAAGCTATCATCTATTTATATTGGATCTCATACCTACGTATCAGATCCAATATAAACGTCATTAACGATTGTGAAATTGTCTTAATATCCCATTCGCATCGAATCACATTGTAGATGGACCTCCTCAGTCCTATAGTACGCTATCTAGCGGATTTTTCTTAAGCCATAGTTCCTATTCAGACAATGTCGAGCGAATAATGGAGTCAGTGAGTCCGTTCGTTAAATGTAATGTCGTGACGTATGAGCAGACGCACCGAGCAGGCGGAACTGGCCGATGTAGTAGATGCGCAGCGACAGCAGCAGGAACGTGAACACGTGCAGCACCGTCCACACGCCCCAGAACAGCGCGCCGCCGCCCAGCACGCCCCACACCACTGCGCGCCGCCAGACAAAAGCATACAATTATGTATTTACAGCTCGCAATCACTACTTACCTATAGTCCATTCGGTATCTAGAGGTGAATAGGACAGTTCAAACGTTTCGTATCATGCATCCATCTTTCTACAAATAAAAATATTAAGTTGTAAAAATCATTAAGTAAACTTTTTTGTGTTCTTATTCTTCCAAAGTAAAAAGTATTAATCTTTCTCAATTAATCTGATTAGGAACTTAAAATAGTTATTACCAATAAAATTTGTAAAAATATCTTATGAATTGCACAATTGCAAATGCGCTAATTGGAATTTTTCGCACATAGGGATTGACACAAACAATCGCAATAAATCTGTAATCGGTACGGCGACCATCTTACCATCGAATCACGATTATTGCCTCATGCAAAATATGCCCGCATAGATTGCATTAGGGACCAGGAACTAGTAATTGCTTTTGGTGACCAAGGTGGTTCCGACACGTGAAGCGAGAGTTGTTATTTTTCAGACAAATAAGATGCATATTATTTAATTATTTGTGATTTATTGCGTGTGTACCACACGAATATTAACATTGTATTCGTATACAGATAATTCAAATTCATAGATAAAATGTTAATTAAAATTAAAAATCAAACAAAAAGTCGATTAGATTTCTAAATAAAATATTCTGGATTTTAAAAAATATCAGTTAGGATTATAGGAGCGTCTCACTTTTAATAGCAAAATGAAACTGTCCTATTCACATTCAGATACTGAATGGACTATAACTAACCTATACAGAGTATATAAGGTTTACCGCTACAAAGTCGACCCTCCCCTGGTCAAACACATTGCCTACACTGTAAGTTGATGAGGATTCATGAGTCAACTCGGCAGAATCAATATAATATTTCACAACATCACATACACTGATCTGACTCCGAGATAGGTAACTCAAGCACCCGTGTTATGGATATCAGAACTGTACGTGCTACATTGCACAGACCAACTCAGCAACGACCTACATGCAGCGCGGCTGAACGGTGGACCGTCTTCTTGCACCATCGGCACTCTACACCGACGGCACACTAGCAAATACCTTTTAATGTGATAATAACATAAACAATGTATAAAAACTATTTACTTTCGAACATTAAACAGATTTCAACCGTCTGTGTTGGGTCTCATTTCTCCCGCTGCGGCCAAGACACCTTTAGTCGTCACTATGATCAGGCGAGTGAGCTTGCTCGACTGGCAGCGGTCCCCCTTCTACCTACCGTCCTGACTCATCCCGCTTGCTACCCCGGGAGACCCGGGAGCAAGCTCCCATCACTTTATCTATTTATGTATTTATTCCCATGGATAGGCAGGGCTAGGGCTCTAGGGACTTAAGTGTCTTAGACAAAGGGGCTCTAGGCTCACTAGAGAGTTAGGTTCCCTTCCTTTCACATTATATTCCGTTCGCCGGAACGCGGTGCCTTACAACCATCGCTTCCCGCCCGTACAAGAACCAAGAGCAGAATTACAAATATATACATTTAATACTTTTCTTTTGTAAATACATACTTACTTATAATATATATTCAAATTCAAATTATTTATTGCATATCACATTACAATATAGATTACACCCAGACCAATACAAACAGACATGTTCATGAACACAAATGTTTGTATTGTGCGGGCATCGAACTCGCAACCTTTCAGAAGTAGCGTTCACTACCACTGATCCAAGGGTCGTCTTGAGAGATCTTGCACGATTAGTATGAGTCGCAAAGGTCAGACGGCATTCTTGCTTCTTTTTTCATTACCAGACCACAAAACACTGTTTTCATTACCAGACTCCAAACCTCCAAACCCTGGGCTCCGAAGTGATGCAACTGGGATTGACACGCTATAATGATTATGTTGTTTGAAAAATGGGACATAATTGAAGTATTGCAGCCCGGAAGCAATACGAGTGAACTGACCGATGGCGATGAGCACGGCCAGCACGCCGAAGGTGGCGTGCGCGCGCGCGTTGACGTCGGGGTGGCGCGACTGGTAGATCTTCACCATGCTCAGCACCGCCAGCACGTACATGAACGCCACGTCTGCACATATTACACATACAGTCATGCTTATATCGCTCGTATTTAAAATTCAAAAACAAAAGTAGTCGTAAGAGAATCTGCTGTTTCCCTATGGGTCTCAGAAGAGTTCATAATTAGGTATTATTAGTAAAAACTACCTCAGTGGCGCAATAACTATTGAGTTGCACTTTAAAGCGACGGCTGCGCTTGGGTCGGTTTAAATATTGTTACGACTATGCGCCCTGCATGCTTATTCCGTGTGCTCCATGTCTCATATGCCCAGTCGACCGAACATTCTACCCCAGTCGACCGAACATACTACCATAAGAAATGGAATAATGTCGAACGTTCTAGAAAAGTCTACTAATATCCAGATACCGTAGTCGCAGTATGCGGTCGAAAGTTTGAGAAGCTTTGAATCGAAATTTCTAGAACGTAGTAGAAAGAAATGGAATAATGTCGAACGTTCTAGAAAAATCTACTGATCTCCAGATACCCTAGTCGCAGTTTCCAGTCGAAAGTTCGAGAAGCTTTGACTCGAAATTTCTAGTAACAAGAATCTAGAATTTCGAACTCCTTTTCGAGAAAGTTCGCCCTAATGGACAGCGCGAGTATAAAAGCGGGTCGTGCTATATAGTATAAAAGGATAAAAGCGTGTTAGCCCGTAGAGTCAGTTCCGATTTGGAAAGCGAAGCGACTCGCTGGAGACTGCGAATTAGGAGTGAAGAAAGCGAATAACCTGCGAAGTATTTAGAGAGCGTATAGAGTTAATTAAGTGAGATTAGTGTGTAATTGTTTCTCGTCAACAAAATGAATTGTCTTTTTGTGACTTTGAAGTTTACTTGAATCTACGTACCCGTACCAGCAACAATATATTTTCAATCTTGAATCTGAAAGTTGGCGGTTCTGTGACCCCGTTATTTGGACAGCACGTTAAGCCGTTGATCTTCTGCCCGACCCCTCTCCTGTCCTAAGCACACTTGTTTTTATCGGAGCGTGACAGTAAGGAAGTAAACTTGTGTTTGCTGCGCACGTACTTGAGATCGGCCGCCATAACCGATACGGCCGGAGGTAATCATTATTATGAATAGAACGCCTAGTAATAGGTGTGGTGGGGAGGCGTACCGAACTGGAAGTTGAGCCTATTCGGGCAGACGTGGTAGCTGGCGGACAGCAGCGCCACCACCATCATGCCGACGCCCAGCGACTCCAACAGCCCGTAGTGCGCCGGGATGCCGTACTCCTGCCCACCACACGTACAAAAAATAAATACGTACATCAGTAACAAATCAATAAAAAAGCGGTTTCAGTTTCATTTACCCCCACTGCTGGACCAGGTGCGGTCGCAACCTGAAATATTAGTGGGGATCTCTATATTAGTAGAGTTCAGGCCGGGTTTGAAAAAAAAAAGTTCGTAGATGAGGGGGGTGGCGGGGGTGGCTGAAGAAATGATGATGGCTGGTCAAGTAGGGTAAATGCCTAAAGCCAGTCCTCGGGGAGAGTTACCTCGTCCCGGGGCGCCCGCTCGCGCCTGGCGCGGCGCCGGCGCAGCTGCAGCAGGAACAGCGCGCCCAGCAGCAAGTAGCCGAGGTTCGACAGCACGTGGTTGAAGTCCGACAGCTGCCCCGCCGGGTGCGCGCACAGGAAGTTGTAGTAGCACAGGTCCTAGCGAGCCCGACACGTTCATTATCTGAACAGAACGGATCAGTGACGATCGGTCGGACATATTGTCGTCGGACGGAGGAAACGACTAGCAAGTACTTTTTTTTATGTGATAGGTGGCAGACGGATCAAGTGATGGTAAGCGATTAAACCCCCTCTTCTCCCGGATTAGACCTCCGGTTCCCTCACGCACGCAGCAAAAAAACATGCAATGTTCGGCGTCGGGAAATGTAATAAGACAACTGAAGTCGGTGGTAAACTGAATCCTTTATTGAGAAAAAAGGGGCTTATATACTATCTATTCATAATAGGTCATAGGTAACGTCTTATCGTAACATTTACATAGTTTAGAAAAGTATTCGATTACTTACATATCGTATTACATAGGTAAACAAAAGATTTATAACTTAGAATTATGTTATCGGTATGTGCCACCTATACACCTGCATGATGATGACGTCGTGGACCACACTACACACAGCACAGTGCTGCTTCGCGCCGGTTTTCTGTGAGGCCGTGGTATCACTCCGGTCGAGCCGGCCCATTCATATATCCTGTTATAAGTGTTTGTTATACTTTCGTTGTTTCTGGTTTCCATAATACAAGGGAAAACCTTAGTTTAGGACCAGGATAATGTATCAATTTATTTGTTTTATTTATATATGTGGATGTCACGAGCAGATATCCAACTGCTCGTGATATCAGGAGCCCAATTCTCGGGTTCGTGATATTTTGAAAACATGGCGGATATCACCTGAAAACCATACAAAAAAACTATGTTTTAGTGATATATGTCGTATGAAAATAAATGTCACGAGCCCGAGAATTGGGCTCCTGGATGATAATCGATTGCCTCCACCTATGAATACCAGTACCACCTGTGGTACAGAAAACCGGCGTGAAGCAGCACTGTGCTGTGTTTCGCTGCGTGAGTAAGGGTACCGGACGCCTAATCCGGGGGAAAGGGCGGTTTAAAGGCTGGCTGCGCACTTGTGACGCCACTGGTATCGCGGGTGTCTATGAACGGCGGCAATCGCTTACCATTAGGCGATCCGTCTGCTCGTCTGTCAACTATCACTTAAAATAAAACCCGACACAAATTCTGTTTCATTAACAAACATTTGTATCCGTGCGGGAATCGCGACGCAACCCTTGAGTCTCAACTCAACCGGCGCTCAGCTGTAACGGGTAAACGGGTCAGTCACGGTGTAGAGTATACGTACGATCTGGAAGGCGACGACGAACTGCACGACGGGCAGCGCGTAGAACACGGCGACGGTGGCGAGCGTGGTGACGTAGCGGTCGGAGCGCGCGCGCAGCACGCGGGCCTTGCGCCGCGCCAGCGCCGCCACGCGCAGCGTCGCCGGCAGCCCGTACAGGTTGCTGCCCACGCTCTGCGAGCCAACCCGCCCACATTACAACCCGTGTATGCTGTTGCCTATCGATACACTAAATACTATTTATTTATTTCAATTCATATAACTCGGCAAATACCAATTCATTCATCATCATAATCATCATTAGCAACCACAATGCTGGACAATAGGTCTCCCCTAATGCACGCCACTGCGCCCGATTTGATTACACGGCCACTCTCATCCAGCCCACACCAGCCAGCCTTCGAATGTCATCATCCCATCTTGTCGCAGGGCGTCCAACACTACGCTTACCGAGTCGCGGTCTCCACTCAAGGACTTTGCGGCTCTGCGTCAGTTCTGCGGCTAATGTGACCAGCCCACTTCAATTACAATTACATTATTTGAATTAAATTATTTCAGAATACAACTACAATACATTACAATGATAATTATTATAACACAATAAATTAAAGATAATACATGTACAAACACAAGCCCTGTCATACATCTCGCTCACAAAATCTCAAACATTCAGCCACCAGCTTCATACAACCATCTGCGAACAGATCACACTGAGGGTTGTCATTTCCAATTCTTCGACACCCCTATCATCATCATCAGCCCATTTCAGTCCCCACTGCTGGGGCACGGGCCTCCCTCAATCACATGAGGGGTAGATGCCATACTCACCACGCTTGGCAGACGGGTTGGCGAGGGTTTTGATAAAAATGCAGAGTTTTCCTTCTCTGGGTGCTGATGATCATGCTAGCAGTTTTACCTTCGACAACACTATAGATATTACAAATTTACATTAAAAATTAAATTATCGTTTTTTTAGGTACTATTTTTCAAGATCAACTATAGATAGCGAAACTACCGGGCAACACTAGTAGCAAGGTCACCCTGGTGCCAACAAAAATGGGGCCTCAATCACCCACACAGTCACTTAGCCCCAGGGCGATCCAACGACTCACCGAATCATCTGCGACGGGGGGATGATGATCCTGTATCTGGTAAGGATCTGAGGGCCCTCTGAGCGTTGGGGGCCCCAGGGCATCTAGTCTAAGTAGCTAAGCCACTGCGATCACAATGACAGTTAATTTTGAAATTATTGTGACTAACTTACAAATTGATGTACGCGTTTAATACATTGGGTTATATCGACGATATTGCGCATTAATTTTTATATAAGTATATTTTTATTTAGAAAATTATAAGAAACGGATTCAATTGAAAAATAATCACAAAATGAGATATAATTATGTACTTCAATTACATAAATGCGTTTATTTATTCAACTAGATTGGGGAAAGAAGGCCCTCTAAAAGACTATTTACAATTTTAGCGGTCAAGGAGAAAACAAAGTTACTAACCGGGCGTCCATTAGCACCATTATGCCTGGGGTCGCTCACGATGACGTCATCCTGGCGGTCGGGCTCGCTGACCCCCGCGACGCCGTTCGTGGCGCGCGTGACGTCAGCGCTGGCGGCGTCGGGGCGGGCCGTGACGTCAGCGGCCGCGACGTCGGAGCGCGCCGTGACGTCGTGCACGGTGACGTCGGCGAGGTCGGTGCGCGCAGTGACGTCAGCGGCCGCGATGACGTCGGTGACGCTGGCGTCGGTGACGCGCGGCTTGGCGGGCGGCGCGTCCGACTCGTCCGAGTCGCTGTTGTCGCTGCTGTCGAATGTCGCGTCTATTGCAACAAAATTCATTCTTTCTACTCGATACGCTTGTAATAAAGGTACTGTAAACTTAGAGCGAAAGTAGCTCAGTAGATATAAACGTAAGCTTTCTGAACGGGAAGTCGTAGTTTCAGATCTGAGTCACACGTGCGTATTTCTACCATTCATTTATAGGTGAGGGAAAGCATTGTTTTAGAAATTATTCTGATCATGTAATCATGATTGAGTTGGTCTGGTTAGCCTGTCTAAGAGTTGCGAAGGTCAGTCGGCAGTCACTTCATTGTAATCCAGACCATGCCAAATCCTGAATCATGGTTCTAATCAGTATACCCAGGTCTCCGAAGCGACAACTTTCGACGTCGTGACTGACCTTCTCAACTTAGACATTGTAACTAAACCAACTGGATCATAGTTACACCTTCAGAATCTATATCTCAATGTGAGTATCTACGCATCATCCTATGATGTTTGGTAAGCTACAGGCTGTCGGATTTTATGACCTGAACTGAGTTATGAGCACTGAATTCCCGCTTACAAAGATATCTTAAACAGTGTATAATATTCTCACCCGAGGCCCGGCGCCGGCGCCGCGGCGTGTCGGCCGTGGGCTGCGACGCGTCTGCTTCCGTCTGTGACTGCACGCCACTTTCCGCATCTTAAAAGTAGAATAAAAATGTTGGTGCGATCACTTTTCCCAATCGAGTTACAGCATCATTTGCTAATTCAGTAAAGATTTTACTGATCAGGAGCCCAATTCTCGTGCTCGTGATATTTTGAAAACATGGCGGATATCACCTAAAAACCATACAAAAAACTATGTTTTGGTGATATATGTCGTATGATGATAAATGTCACGAGCCCGAGAATTAGCCTCCATGCGTTGAACCCGGGTTTTTATTGATTGTAATGAAATTAAGACAATAAATGGGCAAGTGATCTGAAATAAAAAGGGTTCTGTGATTTTTCAAGCTTATAGTCCATACGCCATTGATGTCTCAATCATCTATAGTCCGACAACTTCGTGCGAAACCGTCCTGCGGGGTGACACGTTGGCAGATGTCAGCGGGTAGCGGGCGGTGTAGCGGGGAAGGGAAACGCGTGCATCGGCACGTCAAATACGGCAGTCTCGGCCGCGCAGTTGAAGCGGCAACACGTGCTTGACACTGTACTGCTTTGAATACGACGCACATGAGATTAAGATGAGTAAGGCTATCTCAAGACAACTTAAAGAGGTTGTACATAAAGTGTACATTTTTTGAAAGGCGAATAATTCGGTTCAATAGTGGCAGGGTTGTGATAATCACGTCATAAAAATCGAGGATGAATATTATAATTCAGATAGAGTATGTGATGATGATATGGACAGGTACGTTATTGTTTATCTTTAACATAATCGATTTTATTATTGTTTGGACTGGACAGCCTGTAATTTCTATACCTACATTTTGTTTTTTTAGATTCATCATTCAATTGAATGAAAATTGAACAAACAGAAAGTGAACATGAAAGTGATATGGAAATTGACTTATTTATTCATTTTAATTTTATATTTTTTAATAATTGGTCCTAAAGCGTTATATAAAATAAATAATAGTTTTATCTATAATGTTTACTCATAATTATATTGCGTCAAAAGTACAACTTATCGCAAGATTTATCCTACCAAACTTCTCTTCGTGTGTAGCCGTGAGCTAGAATAACGTGATACCTCGCCCCCGCCAACATCTGTCACCCCGCAGGACGGTTTCGCACGAAGTTGTCGGACTATAGTAAGATTTTTAGTGTTTTGGAAATTTCCAGCGTCTGTGTCTTGGCAGTAGCGTAGCTAGCAGAGGGGTGTCACCCACATTTCATTTTTGGCTTAATGCGGAGAGGGAATGGGATGTAGAGGAGAGAGGCCTAGAGGAGAATGATGGTTTCGTTCCACTCTCGATGAATGGACTGGAATTCTCACCTTCGTACACCATTGCTTCTTGGCTAAAATTATCATGATAAAAGCTCACTGGGATCCTTAAGCACAGCCTTGGGCCAGACGTGCCGGCCGAACCGCGGCCAGCGCTGCGCCAGCACCAGCAGCGCGAAGGCCGCGTAGAAGCCCAGGAACAGCACCAGCGTCGCCGCGCCCGCCACCGCGTACTGCGCGCGCGACAGCGCCGGCTGACCACCCACAGATAAAATGCATCATAACAGATATCAGTATTCGTATCCGCGGATATCTGAGGAAGAAAACATCACCGGCTGCATCGGGCCGTCTTTCAGTGCTCTTTGCCTTCTTCCATTTTCAATTTAAAACAAAAATTCTCAGTTAGAGACACTTTAAACTACCTTCGCCGGTCCGGTTAGCGTAAACGTCAGTTAAGAAGTAAGTACAACCTGTGCGGATAAAGAATGGGATCAGAAATGGCGGCGCATCTATCCACTTCTCGCTCGCACACTATTTGCGTCTATACTCGCACTTGTGGGTGTGCGAGTATAGACGCAAATAGTATGCGAGAAGTGAATAGATGCGCCGCCATTTCTGATCCCATTATTTATCCGCGCAGATTGAAATAGTGACCGCTGCTTTATTTGTGGTGAACATGAATAATCATCATCACTCAGCGGTTAAAACACAGGAAAAGTGCGATTACCGTATGACGTAACCTGCAATAGTGGCATTTATTTTCCCGACGTTATCAACAGTAGGTGATCTCACCCTCGTGCCCAACGCGAGCGTCTTGCGGCGCGGCGGCGCGGGCGCGTCGGGCGCGGCGCCGAACAGCGCGGCCTCGACCAGCCAGTCCGCGTGCGCCGGCGCCGCGCCCGCGCACGCCGTGTCCTGCGCGTGCGCCACGCACACGATGTAGAACCCGCGCGGGAAGCGATCCCGCTGGAATAAACACGAGAAATCGCTACAGCTGTAGGTAGACTCCGCGCCACGAAACAAGTCCCGAGGAAAAACATGGAACTATAATTTGAGATTCTATGCGTCTATGGACTTAAAGCTCAAATTTGAGGGTTGATGGCGACTTATTTGGTGGTGCGATCTCTAGTTGTAGATTGGTCATTCAGTCGTTCTAAAGAAAATCCACGAAATGTCAATCAAATTTCATAAGAGAGAGAGAATGACCTCGGTCTCCGAAGCTTCAGATTGGAACGCAACCGGGACAAAACGAGATGATGATGATGATGATGATGGATAGAGAGAGAGATAGACAGATCTGGAGGAAGAAAAATATATTGATCTATGTATATATTATTAAGTATGTATGTATTATTTGTTAATATTATTAATATATGAGTATGTCTCTCTCTGACTCTGTCTCTGCCATTTTCAATTTCATTTGTTAAACTGCTTTGCACTGCCTTCCCCTATTACGCATACGAAATTTCTTTCTTCTAAACAAAAGTGGACTGGAAGAAATCGCTACAAGCGATAAGACCGCCTTATTGTACTGTATGTTGTTGTATCATACTTGTTTTTTGTTTTTGTGCAATAAAGAATATCTATCTATCTATAGATGGATAGAAAGAGGGCGAGAAAGATAGGGGGGAGAAATCTGTCCAAACCGAAACAAAAACTTTGTAGTCAGTGTCAGTCTGTCATCACAATCGTGCCTCACCGAAAGCTGCACGGCGCCGGAGCGCTGCACGGTCATGCGGATGGTGGCGCCCTCGATGTCCGCCAGCGTCTCCATGATCGGGCACTGAAACCAACCAGACATAACATCAATTAGCACAAATTGATCAAAGTATTATTCCACCTAAAAGTTGTCTGTAAGAAATCACTACAATCAACTTTTATTTTGGATGAAACCAAAGATAGGGTGAAGTGGCGAACATGGGGGAAGAATTACACGTTTTGCAGTGGATGGATACAAGCTGTTGATTGCGCATTGGTTCGCATTTTCTATCAGATTCAAACATAAGTTTCTAAAGAATTCGATATTTCAAGAATATTAGATAGATAGATAGATACTCTTTATTGCACAACATACAAAACTTAAAATCTAGGTATACAGAGATACAATGTACAATTTATACTATTATACTACCTCATAGTTTTGTATGGCGATGGTGGCGCAGACATCGTCCTCCGAGGAGATCACGAGGCGGATGCGGTCCTCGGCCTCATCGAACATGTAGTAATGCACGCGTGGTTGCTCCTGAAACCATCAACCTTTTTTTTACACTTCACCTACTCCGCTGTACGCGTAACACAGAGAGCTATGGAGCGGTCCATGTTAGGCATCAAGCTCCAAGACAGCATTACCAATACAGAGATAAGACTACGAACCACGGTGGTGGATATTGGAAAACGCGTGATGAACCCGTTAACCATATTAACCAGATGGGTTGACGACAGCGGTGGTTAAGACCTGGATGAGGCTGGCACAGGACCGTTGCGAGTGACGAGCAAAGGAGGTGGCCTATACCCTGCAGTGGGATCAAAATACAGCCAAAACACAGATGATGAAAATAGTAGATTAATAATACGCCACTGCTGGTAGAACTAAAAACAGGTGCACGCCAACAACGCATATGCGATGCCTCGGGTTTTGCACATGTCTATGGGCGGCGGTGATCAACTGCCATCAAGCGTGCCGTCTGCTCCTTAGTTCGCTATAATGTAAAAAAGCAATATTCAAAAGATTTTCTGCCGTTGACTGTTTTTCCTGACCACTATCACGGCTCTGACAAATGTACGGGTGGGAAGCGATGATTGTAAGGCACCGCATCCCGGCGAACAGAATATAAGGAAAGGAAGGGAACCTAACTCTCTAGTGAGCCTAGAGCCCCTTAGTCTAAGACACTAAGTCCCTAAAGCCCTAGGCCTGCCTATCCAAGGGAATAAATATATAAAGAGATAAGGTGATGGGAGCTTGCTCCCGGGTCGCCCAGGGTAGCAAGCGGGAAGATTCAGGACGGCGGTAGGTAGGAGGGGAAGCGCTGCCAGTCGAGCAGGCTCACTCGACTGATCATAGTGACGGCTAAAGGTGTCTTGGCCGCAGCGGGAGAAATGAGACCCAACACAGACGGTTGAAATCTGTTTGACCTTTGAATCGGGTTGTGATCTAGCTTTAGCCTATAGTCCTACAATTTTTTTATCGATTTATATAATTACCGGCGTGATCTGCGTGGTGAGCGGCGCGGCGTTGGTGAGGCGCCAGTCGCGCGCGGGCGCGGCGCGCAGGCGCACGCGGAGCGCGCGCGCGCACGCCGACGACGCGTGCAGCGAGAACCAGCCGCGCGGCCGGAGTACCTCGTCCGGATCCACTGCGAAACATTCACTACTTTTAGGGCGACTCCCTATTACAGGAACAGTGAGCGGCTGACAGTTTGCTTCCCCATATATTTGAAATGGAGTGTCCATAGAGTGCAATGTAGGTAGACAGTTCGCGCGCGCGCGTTTTTGTTTCGCGAGCGACTATCAGCCGCTCACTGTTCGCCTTATGGAGGTACATTTACCTGTAAAATACATACAATCTGAGTGTCTTTATTTTATTTAGGAAGGACTATAATTCTGTAAATCTACCTTTTGCTATTTTGATAAAAATGACACCTCTCCGATTCTTTCCTCCCAAGGCATGCATTATTCAATTATTATTTTTACAAACAATAAAGATGCCTTATACTGAGCAGTGCGAAGGTGTGAGCTGAGATAATGATTCATAACAACAGTTATCACTAGTTAACCCTATCTGCTCGGCAATTGCTAACTGAAGACGAGTATTTAATTCCCGAACTCACCGCACTCGGAGGGGTCGTCGGCGACGCTGTCGTCGGGGCAGAGCGTGCGCTCGAACTCGAACAGCAGGCGCCCGTCCGACCACGCCGGCACCTGCCACGTGCCCGCGCCTGCACGCACACACATACACACATCTCTACTTATTTATGAAACGAACCATCATCACAACAAATTCTGTCACTATTAGGTATTCACCCGACTCGAAGGACCACCAATAATGTAAGAATCTATATCTTGGTAGACATTATAGGAAATCAAACCGCTACGTGCGAGTGGTAATAATACACAGATTTTAATTTGATGATGATAAAATTGCTAAGCAAACAAAGCAAAAGCAGCTTTGCGTTGTTGAATTTATGAAGGCTCGTACGTACTGTACAGCTATATAAACTAAAATACTATTTGAGTAACGAACAGAAGGGCATCTAAGATACCGCGATAAGAGTTGAAGGTGGCGGGCTGGTCAAGCTTCACGAGACAGCGACGCATCGCATAATTTGACTTCGGAGGCTACGATGTACTTTGGGTCTCTGAGCTAGCGATGTACGTAATTCGAAATAAACCAACCTAGGTTTTACTTTGTACTTGCTACGGAAACAAGAAACATCTCATATATGTGTTAATACGGGTGGTACGGGAATCGAATCCGCGACCGATAGGTATGTCTCAACCGACGTTCACATTCCTGCGCTAAGTGGTTATCAAACACAAACAAATTTTCTACCCTCCCTAAATTGTATGCTGCATAGATAGGATATGTGAATTGAATTGTTGTTTTGTAATTGTTGTCTTGCCTCGTTGGCGCAGTGGGTAGTGCGTCGCACTTTAAATCGACGGCTGCGCATGGGTCCCCCCAATCCAACGACCAATTGGTCTGGTGTCCAATCGGAATATGAGGGCAAGGGAATAGAGAGTGCACATATATACCTATCCTGCCGCCTTAGCCGAAATCAGTTGGAGGATATTATGATACTAGAATGGTCGCTAGCTGTAGCACCAACAGAAAGTGTTACAACGATAGCACCACGGCTTTAGTTGTACCTGCCCTCTGGCGGTGCGTGATCAGCAGCGGGCGCGAGGTGTCGCCGCCGTCGCTGTGCACCCACACGCGCGTCGGCCACTGGCTCTGCTCCTCTGTCTGGCGAACCAATCACAACAATGAGCCAACACGAGTTACGCGTTATTAGCATCCTCCAAAAAGTTATCTCACTTTTGAACTGCAAATGAAAGAGGCCTCCAAAAACCTATTGTCACTGGCGTCTCAACTTGAATTACTAGGATGGAATGATGTTATCAAAGCAGCTGTACCATAGAATGATGTTATCAAAAAAAATACGATGGCTACGTTGTAGAATTAGTCAGTGACAAAAGTATATAATTCAGTGAAAAAACAACTTACCGGTATAAAATCTAGTATATACTCCGTGTTCGCGTCTACAGTAATCGTGTGTAGCTCTTCCAGAGTCAACCTGAGGCACAGAGCACACGAGTCACATCTATACTTCCAGGGTCTTATTATAAATGTTTGTAACTAAAACGGTGTTATAAAGACTGCTTTACGAACGAAAACTGTTTCATTCTTCTTTTTTCGAAAATTGTATGATCATTTTTTGTTTCAAACGTTTAAACTGCTTTTGTTAGTTAACGTTATTAACGTGTGAAATGTTATTACGCTAGAGCTAGTGTAACTCGAATTGCCTTAAAAAAGTTTACTGGAACCCGCACCACCTTATTCCAAAAAGTTATTACCGTACTAAAGTGCATGTCATCCCGTTCTAACACGCAATGTAAAACGGGTTAGCACGAGATTTGGTCCGGAAAATCGAAACGCTGCAGTGCGAATTAATGTACTCCCTGCGACATCTATTGGAGTATGAAGTAGGATGTGACGGGAGTCACACAGGGTTCGATATTGGTCCGACGTTACATAAGTTAAATGGTTTGTTACAATGTTCAATAATGGACGAAAATGAGATAAATTGCGACTTGCAAGCGAACATTCCGTGTTTACTACTAAGTTTTATTCTGTTGAATTAATAACCTATATCATACCTGCAGGTAGGTTACAATTTACAAAAAAATGTTCTAGATGGCAAAGTGTCATAGTTCACAATTGAAATTAAGATAATATACAATTAACAAATTGTTCTTGTATTACAAGTTTTCATAGATAAAGAGACAGCGATTGACTTGATAAACGCTAACAAAATGTTTAATAATATAATTAAACAATATAAGTATGTATAGTGATTACAAGTATGACTACCGAATCTAATTATCTCTTGAATTCAAGCATGGTCCAGGGATTAATTTAATCTGCATATTTTTTTACATTAATTCATTGTTTATAACAAACCACTTCAGAATATTTGTCAGACTTGTACCTTCTTATTTTAGGTGTGAAAATATGCAGGTATAATATAAGTAGGTCAGCTTTGTATTTTTTTTCATAGTAATAGGTAGTACAGGATTTTGATAGTAGTTCAGTAAAAAAGCTGGGTAAAGAAGTTGTTGATAACACTGATGGCCTAAAACTCATAACTGTACTTATATGAAATCACATAAAAAGGTCATCTGATCGGGACTTTAATAATATAAGAACTATGAAAAGATGAATATGTAGGCACTACTACCACAGCCTTCCGAAAAGTGGGACTTTCGGCACTAAAAGCGGGACATTGGCGACGCTGATTCACATACTGAAATATTTGTCATGATAACGCCAATCCAACACGTGCTAAGTACTTAGTGTCCGTCCGGACGATGTAATCGCTGTCTAACAAGTTTATTTACTCAAGAATTAAGTTAGAAGATACGCATGCACTTGAAATATTATAATCCGAATGGCATCGGTTACTTCGTGTAGATAAATAATGGAAAAGGTGTGCTCACTGCTGGCGCACGACGGTAACGTTAGCGAAGGCGCGCGCGGGCGCCGGGAACAGCGCGAGCAGCGCGGGCAGCGCGAGCAGCGCCGGCAGCGCGCGGCCCATGTCCTCGCACTGGTCGCTGGTCTACGCAGGCGGCGCGGGCGCGACCTGTGTGCTCATTTGCACTCGCGAGGAATCACTGAGGCGCGCCGGTCGCGTTATCACTATCGACGTAGATAACTTCGCTCGATACGCGGAACCGCGATACCGCCCGATTCGCTGACCGAATTTGGACCCTCCTATGTCACCTCTCGTACTGGCGAATCTCAAAAATATCGATCGTTTATCTATATTTTCTCGCGGTGGTATCTCGTTCGAGTAAACAAAAATGTATTACAAATGCCTAAAAAGTTAAAATACTTAAATTGTCTTTACAAAATATGGCCTTGTTGCAAAATACCAATACGGAGAATTTTTAACACTAGCGAGGAATATAATTCACTTTACATTACTCAGCAAAAACATTTTGCTAACGAAGTTCTATAATGTACAATAATTAAAGTTTATGATGAACGTTTCGTGGCAATACTTGTTAAGCAATGGAACATAGATAAGCACGCCTACCAACGCAATTATATTTATAGGTACCAATTATTTCCTTATGATGTTCTACAGGAACGTCGTACGATTCGTCCTTCCTTACTAGTTAAAATCCGCGCCGCAAGTTCGCGCTAACAATCGGCTTCACACAGCCACGATCAGCTGTTGGATAATTTAGTGAGAAGCTATCGAATGTTAAGTTTGTATAACGCCAAAAATAGAGGATGTTTAGTTTGGGCAGTATGGCGGGAAAATAAACAGCGGCGCCGGCCGCCGCGTGCGCACTAGCTGCGTCTAAGCCGTAGCAAAGTGCGCACGCGGCATCTCGTCAGGTGCAGGGCGATGTGGGTCAACGGCGACCACTACTCATGACATGACTCATTCCATCACTTATTCTTTAAATTTTATTATAAAGTAGAAACAAGTGTCAGCAAATTCTAAGTTAAACATTTGTTTCATGTCTGAAGTTTACCTATATTTTACTAGCTTAGCTGTAACAGTACATATGTACCTGATTTAGAAAAATATTAATTTACTATTTTGATTAATAATATTAATCTTTTTTTTTTCTAAATAATCAATTCCTGATTAATATATTTATTCAATATTTTAATCAAGAATTGACGAGGGTTCATGAAGCACAATGTAAAGGATCATATAAGATATTAAAAAAATATATGTGGCAAAATGTCATCGTTCCACTGAATACTTTTCCAAATTTATAATAAAAGTATTATATTATGTGCACATTACAGTTAAATGAACTACACATGTTTGCATTATTTAGTAAGAATTATGTACACATTAATATAATATTTGAAAATAATAAATAAAATTGAAAACCTGCAGAACGCGCACATCCGTGAGATGATCTCGCACCGGAAGGGACGTTCTCAACCTCCCGAAGAACCACGACGCGGGCCAGCGCCGGCAGCCGGGGGCGGGAAATGAAACCACGGGGCGTAGCGTGAGAAAATAATTTATTGAATACGGCGAGTGTACTAGCTCGGCGGCGGGCGGCGCGAGTAGCGCAGGCCGAGCTCGTCGGCCACGGCCGCCACGGCCGCCACGCACTGGTCCAGCTGCGCGCGCGTGTGCCCCGCCGACAGGCAGAACCTGCCCACGCAAACATACGCCATCAGCGTTACTACACCTGACTGACAAACTAAAACTAACGAGTTCATTTCTGCACTAGCTATTAAAAAGGTATCTCCAAACCTCTTGAGCATCTAATCTAAGTTAGATATGACAGAGTTAAACCGTCAAATTATCCAAAAAAAAGATGATTCAGAGCTTTGGATCAGATCGAAATTTGCTAAATAACACAATCTCATAAAAACGGATTGGACATTAATTTTACTAATAATAAAAACAATTCGTAAGCGGCGACTCATCGCTTGAGACCGGCAGTGCTTGATGACAAGTATGAATGGCGTATCCGCACTTCACAAGGCTTTGACACCTGATAAACGTTTGAATTCTTGCGATTCAATATCTTTATCAACGAAGAAAACTAACAATTACTGTGTATGTGAATAATTTTGTTAACAATGATTTTATCAGTAAATACAGTAAACCGAATCAATGACTAACATTATCAGGGTGGACCAATCTTATAATAATCTTCATATGATAAAGCCTGGCCAAATATTTACATTGATACGCGCGGGGGAAAGGAGGAGGGGCGGATATACACACGTTTAATCACTCTACACATGTGTCTTTTATACAATTAACTTTTTTCCCGTTACGCGGGGTCTCGAGCATTCAACGCTCTTCATTTTGCTGGTAAGCATCGTTACTCCTTCTGTCGGGGTTTTGCACCTTTTTCTGAACATTTGTTATGTAAGCTCATGGAGATTGATCCAGCAGAAAGGATTGATTTATCAGAAAAACTATTAAAATATCGAAAAAGGAAATAATATATATTTATATTTCACAACGTCACATACATTGATCTGACCCCGAGATAGGTAGCTCAAGCACCTGTGTTACGGATGTCAGAATCAACAGTGGGATTACAAATATATACGTATAATACTTTTCTTTTGTAAATACATACTTATAATACATAGATAACACCCAGACCAATACAAACAGACATGATATATATGATATACATGATATATATTATATATAAGACAATATAAGACGATAGTAAATTTTTCGGGTGGGAAAGTTGAACACAGAGTTAGTTAGTTTTTAAAAACTGGCGTGAAACAGATCAGAATATATTTTTTTTTCTCGTCACAGAAACTCTCTATTAATAGCCCGGCCGCTAACTAAAGAGCGCAAGTGAAGTCAGTGTGTGGAGAAGATGTTTATGCCAAAATAATATAATACTATTCTTTTGATTTAAATTTGTTGGCTTAATCTAGCGTAAAATTGTAGTAACGCCACAGTTTTAAGAGAACCTGACTGTCACCTGGCCATTCAAAAAAGTAAATAAATTATGGGATGATTATGGGTATCGGAGAGTGTCGTACCGTATGCGCGCCTTGTTGAGAGGGGTGGCGGGGAAGCCCACGCCCACCGTAGCCACGCCGCGCGCCGTCAGCCGTTCCACCGTGCCCGCCATCTTGCTGAACGTGTACACCAGCAGCGGCACCACCGGCGAGCTGCCGTGCCCGAACACCACCACGCCCAGCTCCGCCAGTCTGCAACGTTACGTCTACTGTACGAGCGAGCTGCACGTGACTCCAGCAGCGGCACCACCGGCAGCTGCCGTGCCCGAACACCACCACACCCAGGTCCGCCAGTCTGCAACGTTACGTCTACTGTACGAGCGAGCTGCACGTGACTCCAGCAGCGGCACCACCGGCAGCTGCCGTGCCCGAACACTACCACACCCAGGTCCGCCAGTCTGCAACGTTACGTCTACTGTACGAGCGAGCTGCACGTGACTCCAGCAGCGGCACCACCGGCAGCTGCCGTGCCCGAACACCACCACGCCCAGCTCTGCCAGTCTGCAACGTTACGTCTACTGTACGAGCGAGCTGCACGTGACTCCAGCAGCGGCACCACCGGCGAGCTGCCGTGCCCGAACACCACCACGCCCAGCTCCGCCAGTCTGCAACGTTACGTCTACTGTACGAGCGAGCTGCACGTGACTCCAGCAGCGGCACCACCGGCAGCTGCCGTGCCCGAACACCATCACGCCCAGCTCCGCCAGTCTGCAACGTTACGTCTACTGTACGAGCGAGCTGCACGTGACTCCAGCAGCGGCACCACCGGCGAGCTGCCGTGCCCGAACACCACCACGCCCAGCTCCGCCAGTCTGCAACGTTACTGTCTACTGTACGAGCGAGCTGCACGTGACTCCAGCAGCGGCACCACCGGCAGCTGCCGTGCCCGAACACCACCACGCCCAGCTCCGCCAGTCTGCAACGTTACGTCTACTGTACGAGCGAGCTGCACGTGACTCCAGCAGCGGCACCACCGGCGAGCTGCCGTGCCCGAACACCACAACGCCCAGCTCCGCCAGTCTGCAACGTTATGTCTACTGTACGAGCGAGCTGCACGTGACTCCAGCATCGGCACCACCGGCAGCTGCCGTGCTCGAACACCATCACGCCCAGCTCGCCAGTCTGCAACGTTACGTCTACTGTACGAGCGAGCTGCACGTGACACCAGCGGCGGCACCACCGGCGAGCTGCCGTGTCCGAACACCATTACGCCCAGCTCCGCCAGTCTTAGCTTACGTTACGTTAGCTGTTTGCTCGTCGAGCAGACATTTCGCTGAGCCAGACAATACCATTTCACACCGCAGCTGCACACGTACTTTATTATAAACCCTTCAGGATTTTCTACAATAAAATTGTTTTATCTATCTGTTGCGACAGTACTTACCAACAGATGGCGCTATACTTACTTTCAATAGTTAAGTTAGTCGTCCCTATTTTTATCTAACTTTTTCTAAAGGTTTTTAATAAGACTGAAGAGATCGTCCCAAGTGAGGATCTGACGATGGGATTCCAGGGAAGTTGAGCTTAGACCTCCAATTTTATGGGCATGTACAAATGTTTTCGGGTATTATATAAAACTTTTGAACTATCTGGAACTCATGATTTTATGTTGCTGAGCTGACGATGGAAGGTATAACTCCTTAACAACCAGAAGTTGACAGATAATTCTTGTTACGGCATACCCACAGCACATGCGCGGTGACGTACCTTCGGCGGAAGTAGCGCGTGTTCTCGCGCAGCGCCTTGACGCGCGCGACGCCGAGCGGCGAGTCGATGGCGCGCATGGCCCACAGCACCTGCGCGGCCACGGGCGGCGCCATGCCCATCGCGTAGCTGTGCGCGTGCCCGTACGCGCGCAGGCTGTTGATGAGCCGAGCTGACCCTGCGCGAGAAATAAAAACATCTAAATCACTACCCAGAGTTTGGAAATAGACGGCCTAATATCACTGTGTAGCACGGAAAACACTTAATCCTGCACATTAATATCCCATCGGATTATAAGAGTAAGAGGGAAAATGCATTTTATGTACTCACATACTTTTGCAGTGCAAATATTCCGAGAATTTGAATTAATGAACTTAGATGAGATCGGCCGCGCCGGAGTCGAATTCGAAGTAGATTGAAGGACTTTATTAGTACGCAATCCCCGATGTGTGTCTCATAAGGCCGCGAGCCCATGTGTCTAGAAACAGCTGTAGCCCCAACGTAGGCTACTAGGGGAAGGATTAAGACTAACAGCAGAACAATACAAAGCTGTAGATACAATAAGAATAAAATGGCCATGCCACCACCACTGAGGCCCGGCAGAAGGGGAAGACCCAAAAAGGCCTGACGTCGTAAAGGATGACATGCGTGCCAAAAAACTGATCATTAGGGATACACAAAACCATGCGGAGTAAAAAAGGGGACCCCGGGCTTCGAAGCGACGGCTTGGGACGCAACTGGGACAAACACTAAGATGATAATGATGTGAATAAGAATAAAACAATGCCAATAACAAGACTCCGCCTATGGATGGATGGGTCGAGCACTCACCCGCGACGTAGCCGCCAGCGGCGCCGAAGCTCTTGGTGAAGGTGCCCATGAGCACGTCGACGTCGGTCGGCTCCACGCCGGCCAGGTCGGTGACGCCGCGGCCGCGCGGGCCCATGGCGCCCACGCTGTGCGCCTCGTCCAGGTACAGCTGCAGGCCCAGGCGCCGCTTCAGCGCCACCAGCGCGCGCAGCGGCGCCACCGAGCCCTCCATGCTGTACACGCCCTCCACCACCTGCGGCGCGCACCGCAACCGTGACCGTGACCACCCGTTCACAAACAACAATAGAACAAAAACTTGCTGGGGCGTGAATATCTCAGGGTTTAATGAGCAATGATAGAGCTATTTTTGGTACTTGCGATTTTTTCAAATAATATGGACATGCCTGGAATCCTGGGATTAAAGATATACTTTATACTATTAACAGTAATTTCCGTTTATACATACGAGCATTAAAATCAGCATTACGAACTTATTCATAAACGCTTTGTGATACCATGTTAATTAAAAAATCTATTTTTTCTTTCCAAATTCAAGATATATACGTTAAAATACGTAGAAAGGAAAAAACTATAAAAAAATATGGTTGTATCGAAAATTTATGAATAAGCCCCTTCATGATTAAAATGCGTTAAATATTTAACTTGCAAAATAATAATTTATTTATTTTACTCCCGGGATCATAGTCAGAATCCCGGGGCATGTCCATATTAAAATCGATCTAATCTACTCTGATCATGGTTAATGATCATCAGTCAGTTTTATCATCGGAACCTTTCCAGTGCCTTGTGCTGACTGACTCATGGCTTGTTCCCAATCGCAATCGCACACGATTATCTAAATATTTCAAAAAAATATTAGCACGACAACGACATTAGAAGGAAAACATCGTGTTCCTTCACAACAACAGGAAACCTAACGGATTCAAATATTCAAATACTCGTAGTTTTTCAAACAGTTGATAATTAAGATAATGAACGTATGTCAAAACAAATCCTAGATCACGGTCCAAGCGTATCAGCCATAAACGTCAACTGCTGAATAAAGACTTCCCCTAATATCTTACAGATTGCTCGTTTGGTTGGATGCTTCCTGCACGCAGCAATTTCCTGCTATCATTGTCAGGTCGCCAGTTCGTGCTCTCCATTCTAGAACTTTTCTGCCCCATCGGCGGCCAGATCTACAAGTCATGCCCCGCCGCCGTGTTCTCTGGCTGAGACAATGAGTGTACTCACGATAACGATCTTGGTCCACTTGCCCTCGGCGATGGCGTGTCGCGCGCGGCGCTCCAGGTCCCGCAGGTCGTTGTGCTTGAACACGCGCACGGCCACGGAGGCGAGGCGCAAGGCCGAGGATGAGCGAGGCGTGGTTGTTCTCGTCGCTGAGCGCCAGCGCGCCCGGGCCCAGCAGCCCCGGCAGCGACAGTGTGTTCGTCGCAAACCCCATGCCGAACACTATCGCCGCCTGCCAACACCCACACATATAATAACAACTCCACTGATGCTATTTAAATGGTCTTGAACGAAATAGTTAAATCTCGATTAGTGACATTTTGAGTACTTCTATTTAGAGATTTTAATTAAATAATAAAGGCGGCTTGCGTGGACAAATCTTTGAATTGAAGTACTTCCTCCTTCGGAAATCATGAGAAGAAAGAATCATATCTTTTTAATGCTAGGAATGAATAGCACATTCATATAGACCCATGTCAACTATCATTCATTACGCAAGATAAAAGTCTGTCAATGAGTGGATTGGATTTCTACAACTGCTACGAAGAAAATATAAAAAAAAAAACTTTATAAAATGACGAAAATAAGTTCCTAAAAGTACTTCTGGGTAACTCAGCACTGGGTAACTACGGGCTGGTTGAAAAAAAAAGGCGTTGGAGACATGCACAACTTTCCGCTTTTATAAAATGACAAAAGTCTGCCCGTCATGGGTTTTTTAGACTAAAACGTTGCTATTTTTTCCGGGGACAACACTAACGAACAACGAAGCGTTTAATCAATTGAAGCACACCTCAACACCGAGGAATTTGGCGGTGGTCTCCTCCAGCTCGCGGTGCAGCGGCGTGGAGCCGAGCTCGGCGCGCGGCGAGCCCGCCACCAGCCCGTAGCGCCGCACCGCCGCCGCCACGGCCGGCCGCGCCGCCTGCTCCGCGCCCAGCCCCAGGTAGTTGTACGAGCCCAGGTTCAGGCACTTCAGCTGCTTGCCTGTAAACCTACACACCGGGACTCGTAAGCGAGAGGGAACCCAAACACTGTCTTTATTAGTTGATACCTATAGATAATATATAATACCTTCTAATTCATGCGGGTTGTGCATTAATTAGATCAAGACAGTGCTTACAATAGTAATAATATTAGACAATGCATATCATCACTGTAACATTTTTGCAAATTATATTAATAGTCTTACATATACGCTGGCTATGTGATCCAAAATGAGTCTTGGCCATTATTAACTATATATAGATTGAATAATGGGAACAACCGTTAGTTAATAGATCGCGGGAATCGTTCGCTAGACCCACGACCATCTAACGAAGGTAATCAATAGAATAGCTAGGTAATTTTACACAGAAATTTAGATATTAGTTGCGGAGCGCCCTGGCTATTGTCGCCTAGGTCTAAATTTAACACAAATATTTGTTTTATCAAGGAAAACCTTAATTAGGGATCGTAAAACTAAAATCGAAATATTTTATGGTTACAATATTTTATTGATTATAAATAAATAAATAAATCTTTATTTGCCAATGGTTTACAAAACTACCTGTAGCCCCTAAATAGGTAATCCTGCCTCTTAGGGACTATTAAATGATTGTGAAGTAATGATGAGAAAACCTTGAAGCATATTCACATATGCGGGCGCAAGTAGAATACTAACCACTTGGGCCAACCTGAAGTAGTACTCAATGCGTCACACACGAATATAACATACACATACTCATACATTGTTCAACCTCAAAATATGTAGGTACTGACCAAAGTTGAATATTGTTGCACATAGCTATTCTTAGTACTTCAAATAAACCCTGCTAACGAAATACGTTTTACAACTTATTGAAAATAATAAAACATTGTTATCGTCGTGTATTTCTATTAGTTTATGTTCGTATTTTACTAAAATAATTTTTTTAAATATTTATTTTCCAAGTAAAAACCTATTCTTAATATTTGTACCTTTGTTAAATATTTCTACCTTTTTTAGCTAAAACGGTTTTCATTATTTGTTCGAAAAATGTTTTTTTTTGTTTCAAATGGCAAAACTGATCTATAACGCTTTTTAAACTAACACCCTGTTATTACAAAAACTGCTCTGGTACCGGCTTTAATCCTAAACTAGCAAGTTCATGATTATTACAAAATAATGATAGTTCTTAATTTTTATTACAAATCCTCGACTAACCATAGACCACTTAGTACCGCAGGATAGTGTCAAAATTGATCGAATCATTCAATCATTCGTTCAGTGACATTTCATTTACATAACCTTATTTTGTTGTCTGAAGTAAAAATATTTTAGAATTGTTTTTAAGCAACAGTCAATTCATATATTAACCTATGTAAGGTTTCCAAGTAATATGCATAGGAATTGCTTATATTTTTGGGATTTCATCCAGAAAATAAATTAACTACTTTTTCACAAATAATTTTGGTGTAAAACGGAATGAACTGTCACAGGGATAAGTTGTCATGGTAACTGAATCGATATTTTGAGGTTATTATTTTAGTACTCACCTTAAACTAGGGGTCCGGGTGTTTTAACTTAAGTATTATAGTTGATATACTAAATAACGTTAAACTTAGTTTTGTAATAATGTTTACTCTAGTTCTTCAGCTATTCCCAGTATTAATCCCACTACTTATTTTAAACCACATTTTGGAATAAGAGGGTCTAAGTTTTATTGAACATTTAAGAATAAAGCCCCTAGACCTTGGGCTTCGGCCAAGACATATATTATATACCTATTATTATATTACGTCACTTTTCGTCACACATTATGCCGTCGGGTGTCTTGCCCGACGATTAAGTGAGTCAATAAGTACATCTCTCGCAATGGCGTCCGTTGCTTTAAGGCTCACCTGAAAGACCATATCCCACCAGCACATGGTCCTTCCTACCGTCTCGGAATTTTGGGTGACGCTCACCAGGTATTGGCGCAAGGCGCTTTCCCTATGCGTTCTTCACTCTCAGACTCACCGGAACGACCAGTTGTAGTCGTCGGAGTGGCGCTCCATGAGCGTGACCTCGGTGGAGGGAGCGGAGCAGATAGGCCGGTTGAAGCAGTGGCGCACGCGCCGGTACACGTAGCGCGAGAAGAACTGCTCGAACGGGTTGTACAGCGGCGCATATCCCTGCAAGCGACGCCACACCATTCTAAATCAATATACTTAATTAATTTGTATAGCACAAATTTTGGTACAATAGGCGAACTTAATGCCAAAATATCCACAAGTGAATTATATTATTCGATAATTAAATAGCTAGGTACGGAACTTCACAAACTTGGGCTTTTTAAATTTGTATTTTATAGTAAAAATTTAACACCATACTCAAAGACATGATGTCTTTGAGTATGGTGTCAAATTTTTAAAACTAGAAAGAGTTCAACTACAGGAAACAAAATTATGGACAGGAAACGGGGAGTTCAATTTTTCAGAAAACAATCTCCGCATTCTCCTCATCTTAGTCATCATCGTAATTCCCAGTTGCGTCCAAAACTGTCGCTCGGGAGCCCGGGGTACGCTTAGACCATGATTCTTAATTTGGGGAATCTGATAATTACAATAAAGCGTCTGCCGTCTGACCTTCGCAATCCTATAACAGGGGAACCAGAACATCCTGAATCATGGTTACACGTTTCAGAAACTATCCGAAGCGTGCAGGGTTGCTCATGATGTTTTCCCCCACCGCCGAGGTAGAAACACTCGCGCAGGCAGGCAGTTATATTGAACTAAAATAGTCAGAATTGAAAGATTTACGAAGTACGTGTATTAGTAATTGAAAGAGAGAATTACTAGTCGCTAAAATATGACTAATGTAAAAGTCGATAAGAATTTAAACGATCATTATCTTGAGATGTGACTCACAAATGCTGAACGCGGCGATGATAACTGATTAAGCGAGTCTCGACTTTGGCAACGTGAGACAGTAAATATCAGTACAGTGCCTTTAAATTATCAAGTTTTTTTTATTTATTTATTTATTTAGTACAGCCACATGATACATATTATTACAATCACAAGCCACATATTAATAAGGTCACAGTTCTGATATGCATCAAAATATTTTTTTTTATTTACTTATCAAAGGGTACGACCATGGACCGGTTCGATGAAACAAAATGCAATGTAAAAGGGTTGTTAAAGGACGGGGGTGCCATCACCGGAATTTTATTGATTGAGATTAATCTCCTAATACAATAAATTAAAAATTTATTTAAAAAAATATACTTGAAATATCATCATACATTTTTATGATTTTTCAAACTTATTTTGCACACGCCATGCATGTTACAATAATCTCTACTAAAAACCCCATTTACCCAATAGGTTTACAATGCATGTCAGACGAGAGTGCACTTAACGAGAAAAAATTAGGATAATTTTTATATTGTGTTTTCTATTTGAAGAATGCCGCTGGAGACTCGCGTTCAACAGCATGCACGCGCAAAACACTCCACATTGCATCTATTTCACTAAATGCCGGCGACGAGTTTTTCATTCCCGAGTAAGTATCACTTTTTCATTTAATTCTTTAATCAGTTTGTAATTCAGCTGTGAATGCATATTGGTGTCGAGCCTGCATGGTGATAGCAGGCTGACTTAATATGTCATATAAGCTTCAGTAAAATAACGAGGATACGAATATTTTTCCTGGTATAAGCATTTAGTTACTACTACCATTTACTATAATATATCCTCCAACCGATTACGGCTACGGCGAATCTCAGCGATCAGCCACGTATGCAGGATATATTATAGTGCTCAAGTGTATGCGCAAACACAAGTGCACTATCTATTCCCTTATCTTCATATTCCCATGGATCTTGGGCGCAGGACCAAGGGCTTAACGTGCTTTCCGAGGAACGGTGGTACAAGACCGCCCACTTCCAGACTCCGGGATGACACTAAGAATTTCTTACCGAAAACTTAGGTACAAATTTTTGGCTCGACCCAGGGATCGAACTCGAGACCTCTTGCGCAGCCGTCGCTTTATAGTGCGCCACCGAGGCAGTCCATTACATATACCACTAATGTCGATAGCTATTACTGATATAACAGATAAGAGACAACCAAATAACTAAGTTCAAATTGTGCAGCAACACGAGGAAACATTTGTTTTTATAACTGAAGGTCAATCGTAATTTTTTGACATACATAATGAAAATAGACTATCGTGGCTTGTGATTAGATAAAGAAAGGCAAGGTCATACCCTGAAGGGGAGCAAAGTACAATACGTAATAAATAAATTCATAAGATACATAAAGCACAAATTAAATTCAGGCAGAGACTAAAGTAATTTCCACACCAGGGGAAGGCCAAAATATACCCTATATCTACTATTATTACTTATACTGAACGCGAAGACTTAAATTAGTCTTTTATAAACGTTATATAGAAATAAGTCGGTTTACTCAAACTTCGGAGGGAGACGGCACCATAGAAGAAGATAAAATTTATCATTAAGCATTTTCTTAAGGTAAATTTAATGTAGCTTTGTGAGCAATATACTTTTTAATTATCAAGAGAGAATGCTATTGAGCAAGAGAACAGTTCCAGGTCGAGCGGTCATGTGATTCGAAGGCCAGTACCCATTAGCGTTAATTATATCGCTCGCATCACAATATCGTATCGCGACGGACGCGAGCGCCGCGATACAAGCCTCCGGCGCTCCTGGGTCTTTAGCGCGAACTGGACGTTACGACCGAGTCGGAGTTCCCCTCCCTTTCACAAGTGCTGTGTCTCCTTTTTTCGGATGCGACAGGTATATTCTCGTTCGGTACGGGACATCTTCACGCTAGGGCCCCTGGTTCCACTCCACATTCTCCAGGCGTCATTTGTGTGCATTACCTTTGTTAATAAATCTGATTTATAGTTGAACAGATTAATCAAAAAGGGCTCTTGTATCACTTCTGTGTGTATTTTTGCTAACGTTCCTTTTAACTGCTGTTTCTAAAACTGAACTATTAAATAAAATAAAAACTTTGATCAATAACATAAGAACAGATTCCCGGATAATGATTCAAAATTGCCGAGGGAATACGTAAAAAGAAAAAGAACAGGAGCCCAATTTACGGGATTTTCGAAATAAAAAAACATGGCATTCTCGAATACAAAACAAGATAACAATATAATTAATAATGGACAGGAAATCGCAGAGACGTTTAATAATTACTACATAAACCTGACGAAAGACGGATACATATATGATAATGATAAAAAGCGAAAAGTCTTATCTTTAATTGACCCTGTACCAAATTCAATTTTTCTTGAACCTGTGACAATAATAGAGACTATTAATATAATTCAACAATTAAAAAACTCAAACTCATGTGGCTATGACGAGATATCAACAAAGGTATTGAAATTTTGTAAGAATGAACCACCGGTCCTAATGTTCCTTATAAATCTTTCATTTGAGACAGGTTGCTTCCCTGAGGGCCTTAAGTACTCGATAGTAAAACCTATTTATAAAAAAAAAGATAAACTAGAACTTGGTAATTACCGCCCAGTTACACTAATTCCAGTTATAGCCAAGATATTCGAGAAGGCCATGCAGAAGAGACTGGTAAATTTTTTCCATAATACCAAAGTGATAACGCCAGAGCAATACGGATTTCAAAAGGAGAAATCCACTACTCTTGCATGTTCTCACCTAACACATAACATTAGTCTTAGGACTTGATAGAAAACAACGTACCACAGTTCTATTTTTTGATATGTCCAAGGCTTTCGACTTCGTTGCGCATGATAATCTGATGGACAAACTAGAAAAATACGGCCTACGAGGACGTTGTTTATCATGGTTTGAAACTTACCTTAAAAATAGGCAACAATGTGTAGAAATAAATAGTATAGGTGAAGATAATGTGGCAGTTGCCTATCGCTCTCAATATAAAATCAATAAATTCGGGGTGCCGCAAGGTAGCGTCTTGGGACCAACATTGTTTTTGTTATATGTCAATGATTTGCCAAAAGTGACTAATTGTAAATGCATAATGTTTGCCGATGACATATCCATAATAATGCATTCAAATTATTGTGACAACTTAATTGACTATGAAAATGAAATTAATCAGACAATCAATAATGTAATCCAATATTTAAATAATAATAATCTGAATGTTAATCTATGCAAGACTCATTATGTAAATTTCAATATAAAAGGACGTATAATTCATGATATAAATGTAGGGTACCAGGAAACAAAAATAGAAAAAACTGACAATGTTACATTCCTGGGAATAGAACTGGATGAGTATTTAAATTTTAAAACACACGTTCATAAGGTATGCAGCAAAATCAATAGATTTGTCTACGTGCTGAGTCGCTTGACTAGAAAGACTTCTCTTAACGTGACCTTGTCCGCGTACTATGGGTATGTCGCATCAAACTTATCTTACGGGCTTCTTTTATGGGGAAATAGTACTGATGTAGGTAAGGCGTTTATTGCCCAAAAAAAATGCATACGTGCTATATGTGGCAAAGGGCCACTGGATACCTGCAGACCGCTATTTGTAAGATTAGGCATACTTACTCTCCCTAGCATGTACATATTGGAAGTATTTAAGTTTGTCAAGCAACATCCAGGATTATTTAAAAAAGCCAGTGAAATATATCCACGGAACACACGAGATAGTAGCAGACTAGCTCTAGAGTTTCAACCCAGAACCTCTGTCTGCCAAAAAAATTGTTATTGTATGTGTATTAAGGTGTACAATAGAATTCCAGAACAATTCAAGTATGGGCCTATTAATAGTATGACCAAAAAATTGCGACAATGGCTGATAACCAAATGTTTTTATAATCTTAATGAATTTTTCAGTATGTAGTTATTATTCATTTAAATTTTATCTCAATTTTGACATTATGGAATTGTAATTGGTTAATTTGTATTTGGTAAGGTTGACATAAATATGACATTTTTATTAAGCTATCATTAAGGAATTATATACTTGACCACTTGAATTAACTTGTTCTATCATTGTGTTCCAATTCTAACTCTAAAATAATAACAATGTAATTATTTAAATGATTTAAAATTTTGCATGTTAATTCTATTAACTGAATAGAGAGCTTCTATAATATTCAGACAGTCATCTTATGTAATCACCTATTCTATGCAAATAAAACACTTTGACTTTGACACTTTGACTTTGGCGGATGTCGCATGAAATCCAAAAAAAAGCTATGATTTATGGATGTAGGTATGTCGTATAGTGATAAATGCCCGAGAATTGGGCTCCTGGATTCTCGCGATATTCGTTATAAAAAAGCATGGTGGATGTCACATGTGAAACAACAAAAAATTACTTGTTTGTGCGATATCGATATATCGATTTTTAAGAAATAATATAAGCACAATGTTTTTACAAAGGGATTCTCGATATGAAAAAAAAATGTTTTTTCATATCGAAAATCCCGAGAATTGAGCTTCCGGGCAAATATTCCAGATGACTTTTGCTATCCAAAAACTTCTAAAACGTTTCAATAAACTTTTACGACGGATTCTTGTGTAACAGCAAAAAATAAAACCTTGACTCTGATGAATGACCCTTACTGTTCGCTAAGCACGGTTTCCTATAGCTAGCAAAACCGTGATGAATAGATATAAATCACTGTTTACTTAGAATAATTTTGTCTCAATGCGACATTATGGTGCATGGGACGTTTATCGTGCGTGCAGCTCTCACTCAACTCAGAGCGAGTCATTCTATATAAGTTGAGTCCAAAGCTGTTGCTTCGGAGCCCGGGATGCGCGTGGTGAACCGCGATTCAGGAAGTCTGGTAATTATATTGAAGTGAAGTAAAACTTCACAATAATTTAATAATATTCAGTGGTGTCTTAGGACACATCCTTAGCCCTCAGATAATTTACAACTACGCCTTACAATAATAATGCATTGCAATTTGCAACAATCCAATGCTTATTATCTTTATATGGAGTAATTTGAGATATCGTTAATCCGCGTGGAGATATCAACCAGGACAAATAGACTAATCTATGCAAAACCAAAATCTCTAGTTTAAGCATGTAGATCCATTGAAGGATTTAATCGTGCTGATGGCTTTAGAAACCACATTAGCCCTAAACGTTTGAGAAATAAATTCATTCATTCATTTAAAAATAACTATCCACGTGAACAATACCAATAGACCAAAACATTGGATAGGGTACTATAATCGTAATTACGTTTCACCACATAATATCAGCAGGAATGTCTCACGGTGACCGCGAAAGCAAAGTAGCAAAGTATCAGAGTAATTTATTAATGTGTGAGTGATTATGAATTTTATCAATCGTACGAGTATGATATGACGACGTCTCATGTAAAGTATCAGCCTATAAACTGTCCCAAAGGCCCCCATCATAGAAATCAAGTCATTGCTACTATGATGGGATTAGGCTTAATCACCACGCTTGCCAAATGCAAATTGGTGATTACAAAAATTCGAAACATACTTTTTGCTCGACCCGGGAGTCGAACCCAGGACCCCGAGATCACGACCCGGTACTTAAACCACTAGACCAACAGGGCGTTCACGTCTCATGAATAGTCGTTAAATAGAAAGACAAACTCTATGCCTTATACAATATTTAATATTAGTATAATTTTACCTATTAATAGATTCAATTCAGATTTCCTATTATTTGTTAAATAATAGGTAATCTATACAAAATTATATCAACAAACGAAATATCGGTGGTAGGTACTTCTATTGCTCAGCTGAGCAAGTGGGCCAGCGAAGAGATTGGTTTTATTGAATTTAAATTGGATGCTCAATGACAATTATTATCCTAGAGATGTGACTACGAAATCCTATAAAAATATTATAGATGTTTCCTTCAATGAGGGTTTTCGCGTATGAAAAATCCGTTAGATGGCGTACTGTTGGACTGAGGTCCAACATCAACCGCATTGGTTGTTTACTTTGTCAAATTGACATTTTGACAGATCACGTTTAAAAATAAAAAATCACATTGTACATATATAAAAATACATAAATAAAAAATATAGGACTGTTCTCACATAAGGTTGCCTTGTGTTGTGAGAGACAGGCTCTATAAGGTGGCACACAATACACGTGTTTTTAATCCTTACCTAAATTTAATTAAATTAGACAACAGGTTGTATGCGCGCGCGTTTGTGTGCGTTATGGTGTATGAGTGTGCATGTGTGTGGTGGGTGTCTCTGTGTGAGTTTTGTATACCTCGTAGTGTGGTGAATTAATAGTATATATAATTATGTATGTCCTTTTTTATTTTATTGATTATTTTTTGTTTATTATCTATTCAAAGAGATGAGGTAGTGATGTTTTGGAAGAGTTCCTCCAAGCCATCATATCCAAACTGCTCCAGCCATTTCAGTAGCCAGTCTTTAAATTTCCTGTTGCTGAGTTCTGATAAATTTGTGTTTAGTAGAAGTATTTTATTATAAAGGCGCGAGGCTATTTGGTTAAAATGACGCTTTGCTAATGTAGATCGGGAAATAGGCAGTTAATTTTCGGAAATCTTTTACTAGCATTCAGTATATACGGAACTATCTTGCTGTGGAATCGACATAATGACAGCATAATGAAGAGTTTTCGCACCGGCAGAACCTTGGCCTGTTTATAAAGCTCTTCAGTGGAAAAACGGAAGGGCAGACCCAGCGCGACTTTCAATCGCTCTTTGTGCATCTCTTCAGCTGGAGAAGATGCGACTTCGCTGCAATACCCCGGCGCATATACAATAAGTGAGAATGCATTGACATAGAGCTTTGTATGTTGATATGACGAGTCTCTGAACGGCTGCAAGACGAAGTTATTTAAATGCGAAAATTAGTTTACGAGCTTTAGATGAGACCTTACATAGGTGCTGCTGCCATTGGAAGTTTTCGTCGATGATAACGCCTAAGTATTTAATGTCTGTAACACGCGACTGCACAGCTGCAATTCAAATTTATATATTTATAGCAAGGGTAGGTATGTAATTTAATTCCAAAATTAATATCTAATATAATAATAGCTTTTGGCTTTAGTTTTGCTAAAGCACAAAAATTTTGTTTTGAGGGTGTTAAGTGAGAGGAGGTTTTCGTCCAATCATGATGTGATTTGGCACATTCCTAATTCGGCTATCTGTTTTGCTTCCTTCCATTATGGACCTCACTCCTGTAGTACTCCATCTAGCGGATTTTTTACACGCGAAGACCCTCATTACAGCATAATCCATACATAAATAATAAAAATATTTAAATCATGTATGTTATGTAGGTACATTACAGTACACATCAAAGTACCTATAGTATACAAAACAGTGAAATTTCTTCAGTCTGTCAAACACGTCTTAACAACAATTAAGGAAAATTTGACAAATGGTGGTCCTGATGTGTCTGTACATAATTATATTTAAGCGATAATTTATGGGTTCATTTATTAAGTTCTTAGATCAAGAGTTAATATTTCAATTAATATTTAGTAGGTTATCTGTACTATTTGCAACATTGTGTTACTATGTATAACACCTTGAATAGTGCAGATTTCTCTTTTCTTATAATAAAAATGTAAAAATGCTGTGTATGTACATTGATTGAATGAAATTAATGAATTTATCTCAAAGTATATGATGAAAAAACAGCACACACAGTAATTGTAGCGCTGGCCGTTAGTTTGCGCACTTGTAAAATATCTAAAAATGGTTTTTGTGCACTCAAAGTCACCGCTAGACTTATTTGGTGCGAATAATATATAACACGAATTTGAAATCATTTTTAAATTTTTTGTCTGTCTGTTTGTTTGAGCTTACCCTGGAAACGACTGAACAGATTCAAATGAAACTTTTTAAAATGTAAATCTGTGAAGTCAGGACAACTTATAGGGTATAATGTTAAAATAAATTATAGATTAGGCTACCTGATGTAGCACCACAACAGCCCTATAACCGCTAAGTTATCTAATAATCCCTTATAAAACTAAATCGAAATGATTAAGTTTACCTAATGGAATAATAGGCATGACAAATGGGTAATCATGAATTATTTGCGGTACCTAATTATCTACTTCAAACTACAACCCCTGCTGTACTACAGAGTAACACCATCCAGCTACACAAAAAGAAACCGCCTTTTACCTTTCTATTTACCTCTCTGTTCTTCTCTGTTGCCACTTTAGGCTTGAAGATGAGCTGGTTGACGAAGCCGAGGAACATGAGGATGTAGAGACCGAGGTGCGTGAGCACCGCCGTCAGTAGCGAGCTCTTCTCGAACGAGCCCGGGTCCAGGTCGAACTGCGACCAGTCCATCGGTGCCATCCCGTTGGGCTCCGCAGACCCCTTCTAAAACACAACCGACCATACACAGATTACAAGACGAGACTTTTACAACTCTCACCATAATGAACCCTGAACAGGATTCGAAGGTAGAAAAGGACCCCAAAAACTCGACGATTAGTCGGATTTGTACTAGCCACTTTATTACAAAACCCAATCTAAAATTATTATTACCATACTAAAGCTTATACCATCCTCTTCCAACACGCAGTGTTAAAATGGACTGGAACGAGTTTTGTTCCGGAACTATTTTTAAATCGCGTTTAGTAATAAGGGGGGAAGAACTTACGTAAGAAATTACGCTTTTATCAAGATCATTGATAACAAATAATTTTATATATCAACAACAGGTTTGCACAATTAGGTCCACAAGGACACCCTTCAACATCATGATGGTTGTGGCAATTGAATGCTGCCCACGAGTCGCGTCGCGGCGCGCCCACTGCGGAAATAATGCGACACGGGCCGCCGCAAGTGAAGCTATTGTGCCTTGCCACTTGTGCTTGCCAAATACAATAAAATTACCACTTATTATTTATGCTTGATCCTGGATTGGAATTACTTATTACTACCAGAGTATATATCTTAAGAAATGTGTGTGTATGTGTATTAAGAAAATGTCAAATATGGTACAGAAGGAAAAGTCGGAGGCTATGATGAAAAAACATTCTGCTTAGAGTCGCTTCATTAATTTTGAATAGTAAATAAGTTTAAAAATATGCCACATATCTGAGTGCACTCATTTAATTTTAATAATACTTTGTCAGGCACCAACTACTGACATGGCCCAAACAGCCATAGAGTGAATAGGGTGTTATTAGACATGATCCAGCCTTGTCCACATCATTTACCATCAGGAGATATTGTTTCTAAATGTCTGGCTTTTAAAAAAAAACAATATATAATGCTCCTGTTAGTTGCCAGCGACTAAAATAAAAACCATTAATTATTTTATTTTGTGGGATAATATAATTGTGAACATTTAATGTCCTTTATTTTATTTCAGGCAAGGTTTCATTTGTGTGTTTCTAAATAAATTATTGTTATCAAGGTACATTATTCATTTATTTAGTTCCACCAACACCAACATTAACTCTGTTGTAATTCATTATGTGAGTGATGGTAAAGTAAAAGTAAAGTATCAGCTTATATACTGTCCCACTGCAGGGCAAAGGCCTTCATCATTGAAGTCAAGTCATCACTACTATGATGGGATTAGGCTTAACCACCACCACGCTTGCCAAATGCGGATTGGTGATCACAAACCCAAACTATGTTTGAAAAATTCGAAACATACATTTAACTCAACCCAGGAGTTGAACCCATGAACCCGAGATCATGAGTTGTAAGTGAGCGTACCGGAGGCCCAATTTAAGGGGAAGGGATGTTTAAAGGTTCGTAGCGCACTGGTAGCTCCACTGGTGTTGCGGGCGGTGGCAAACCAAGGTCTGCCAACTATCATATAATATAAAATAACAGGTTTTACTTAATATTTTTAATGACATTCTGAATAAATTATATTCAGTTGAACATAGAAAACCATCATGTCTCTCTCATAGTTAGAAAGCTAATTAGGTAATCAGAAGGTATTATTTTAGATTAGATTAACTAATGAAAATATTAATGTATAGTTTATAAATTTTATGCTGTATCTTATGTCAGTGGTCCTGAAATAAATGAATAAATAAATTGTTTACTAGAAAAACCATGGGTAGCATGTAGTTATTAGAATTTACTGATTGTAATTTATAAACTGCTAATAGTTAAACGAGCATTAAGACAGGAAATCAAGTGAGTATTTATAATACCTATTGCAGTGGGTTACTGGGCCACCGGCTGGCTGTCAAGTAGAGGTAAAACAATCTTTCACAGCTAAATAACTTTTTTAACACTATCAACTTCTCTTTAACTATGATTTTCAAGCGCATAGGGGCGTGTCGCTAGGGAAAAATCACGCTATGAAAGTGCCGAGTAACTTTTCAATAAATGGTAAAATAAATGAAAGTCTACTTACAGTGACACCATTACTCAAATGTGTTGATTTCACATAACTATTATTCTCCTGTTTTAATTTTCCATTCATTACATTTACTTGCTTTCCATTACATCCTTGCACGTTTTGAGAGTTTATTTGGTTAGGATAAACACAAGCGCTTTCAGCTGTCGTCGCCATCCTTGTGAACGAGATAATAAAAAAATCGTAAACTTATGATCATAAAGCGCTTTAGCGATATTTGTCAAAGTTTAGTTCATTTTTGAAGATCGATAGAACAAAGCGCTTTACGCTACAAGAATCAGCTTTTAACTGTTTTACCGATTACGTTGCTTTGATTGAGGTTTTACTTTTGACAGTTGCTTTTTTTATTGATGGCCATGGCCTCTAGCTATTACACATCTAGGAAGAGTCCGCGCATGGTCCGCGCGTGTTAAATTGTTAAGATGGCGGGTAGGGCACACTAGCGACGCCAATCAATTTTAATTTTTAGCTACTAAACCGGATCTATTTGAAACAATATCGGGGTTACAACCTCTCGGCAAACACTTATTCATACTATTTATTCAACAACCATGCACAAATTTTGGGTCCGTTTTTGTAAGCGAAAAAAAGATTCACGGTAAAGTGGCCGCTTTTGGCGGTAATAAATTTTTCGCGTACAAATACGGACCCAACATTTGTGCATGGTTATTTAATAAATAGTATAAGTCTTTGCCCAGAGGTTGTAACCCCGAAATTGTTTAAAATGGATTCGGTTTAGTAGTCCTACCCGTCACCTTAAAGGCCACGCCATTAAAAGAAGTCCCTTGAAAATCACGCATTGCCACCATAAACATAGCACCCTTTAAGTTCCAGCTGAATGATAGGAAAATATATACAATTATTACACAAACCACTTCCGCACGCTCATATTTATAAACAAAATATATATGTATATAACATGTCCATTATTCTATACATTTTTTTAAAAAGGAAAACACTTTAAGTATACTTTTACATCTTGACTGGCTACAAAGGGTTTAATAGCCTCAAAGAATTCTGAGAACATGATAAAAGATAATAGGCCATTACCGTGGACATCTAGTCACGATTAATATTAATAAAAAATATATATACCTATTTATAGATTTGTCAACTTAGATTATATCGGGTATTGTTTATATACTTAGATAAATAAATACCTAACATCTTTGATTTTGTAAAAAAAAAATATGTTTTGATTCTAGATTTGTAAAAATTACTTACCTATCTCTGATCTCTAAACTAGTCAGGAACTAACATTGCTTGACGGTACCGTATGGGATATTAAATAAAAGAGTTTTTTAGCACATTTCAAATATGTAATTTTATTTGTATAACTAAAAATATGTTAAATAAAAATAAGTTTAAAAACTAAAACAACTAACAAAAAAACATGCTCTTAAAAGTACGAAACTAGAAAATTGTTTTTGCTGAAATTATAATGCCGTATTGCCGTGCCTATTGTAGCAAAACAGATTCATTATAATAATAAAATAAAATTAATGTGGTATACGACCACGGCGATACGGCATAATAATTTCAGCAGAAACATTTTTTCTCTATTCAAAGGTTACCACTGCCATAATGAACCTATATTGAAGTAAATCCGCGCCGATTGCACGCTTCTTTCCCTCCCACACGAATGTTCGAACAATCAGCCATGTTAGCTTAATTTCTTAAATTAATATGACGAATAATAATGTCAAAGAACAATAAGCGAATTGACGGGTTGATGATAACTTATGTATAAAATCTTGAAATGAGCTTTCCATAGTTGCTAAAAGTGGCCACTTTAGACAGTTATTAAAATTATTGTTACTTGTAGGAAGTAATTTCATTCGTCAAAAATTATCAATACTTTCCTAACAATATTCATTGAAAGTACTTTATATAAATGTATGTTATTCGCCACAATCAAACTAAATCAAATCAAATATTTATTTATTTTTGCTCACTTAAGGATTCTTGAATAAAGGTAGGTATACAAATATCTAGTAACGATAGGTAGTTTTCCTCGTGTGTGAGAGACTGGTGCCTGAAAGAAATCACTTGGCGGCTCTAGTATTGCGCGGTGTCACCTTAGTATAGCTCTTTTCATATAAGATTCCATTGCCATAAATATGAGCTAAAGAAACAAACTGTCAAATTCTGAAAAAAAAATATTTTCTAGTGTTGGTCGGTAAAACAGTTTTCGAATATTCCGCAAAGCGAAAATCAGAAAGTCAATAATTTTTGCATTTACGTTTTTTTAAGTCCGTTCACCAAGTCGAAAATACATTGAATCTTGCAATTTGATTGTAATTTTTATTTTCTCAGTAAATATCCTTGACAAAGTTTTCTACCTTTCAATTTTGAATATTGGCGGAAGGTGCCGCCCCCGCTGCGCTGCATCGGTCGGAGGGGCCGGCTATGAGTAATACCGTTTCTCGTGCTGAGTGACGTCGTGCAGCGATTGCCGGCAAGCGGCTCGCAGACCTCAGTCCGATACGACGAAGAGGCACGACAGGACCCGCCCTCCGCACTCGCACCCTCGCACTCGCGCCGCTTATATCGCACCCTATCGATCCCCCTCGGGAACTAGTCTATTTTATTAGCTCAGTGTAAGGAAACCGCCATGGACAGCGCTGACGCACTACTAGGGGGCCTAGCGAGCGGTGACAGCGCTCCAGCTCCAGAGGCTCCGCCGCAGCAGGACGCCGCGCTCAAGCGCGAGCAGGACTCCACAGACGACTTCGAGCACCTGGACCGTGACGGAAAGCAAGATGCGGGCGAGTCGCCGCTGCACCACCACCGCGCTGCCACGCAGAGCTTCCTTGACATGGAGCGCGATGAGTTCGTGGACACCCCGCGAGCGCCTTCCGCCGCCGACAAGCTGGCGGATCAACTCGCCGACAAGTTCACCGACAGCGAGTCGGACGCCGACACCGCCGGCGAGTCTCCGCTGCATCGCCCGGAGCCGCCCAAGCCGAGCGCGCCCGCCTCCGAGCCCTCGGCGCCGGCGATGCTGGACACCACGCCCGTGCTCGCGCCTACGCCTGCAGCCAAGCCTCTCGCTTTCGCCCCCGCTAAACCTGAAGTTCTCGAGGTTCATCCAGAGCCGAAGCCACGTACGCCTACACCGGAGCCCAAGAAGGAGCCTATGAAGCCTGAACCTGTGCCGCCTCCAAAAGTGGAGCCCGCGCCGGCGCCCGTGCCCAAAGCAGAGCCGACCCGAGTGCCCACGGCCCACATCATCGAGGCCGAGGTCATCTTCTGCCAGATGGGACTAGGTGAGCTAGAGAACACTACTACGTTATTTAATTTTATTAAATAGGTAACTTTTCGGAAATAATCATATCGTACTAAGTAGCTAAATGCTGCCATTTTCAGGCTATAGGTAAATTTTATCTGTCTATTATTACGTCATATT
Organism: Marasmia exigua; assembly: GCA_019059595.1. Lineage (NCBI taxonomy): Eukaryota > Metazoa > Arthropoda > Insecta > Lepidoptera > Crambidae > Marasmia > Marasmia exigua. Next base: position 19,112,151 of record CM032473.1, read on the forward strand.
ATTCTGAGTAAACCTACTTACTTTATAACAAGCCGCGAATTATATCATCTGTTTACTTAGCCTATCGTTTCTCTGCATAACCCAGCATTTGGTATTCATAGTTCGTATGGTGCAATAGCGCGCTATTTATTTGTATCGGCATGATTTCATCGCCGACTTCCGAAGTTGTCGATGGGAAGGGAACTTTGGAGCGAGTGCACGCGCCGTTTTTTGCGGGACACAGTGATCGCGCGGAGCTTAGCCTCGTTTCAAGGCGAGAACGCTTCAGACCGTGAAGAATCGCGTCTGCAGGTGAACAAAGCGCCGCACAATGGCTGCCCAAAGAATAAACGCAACTCGAGGCATTTCAGTTCCAATTTCGATACCTACTGTGAATAACATAAGTAAGATGACTCAGATGTATAAAAAACTAGACAATGATTAAGAAACCACGTATGGAAGATACCTATTAGAAAAAATGTGAGCTCAATTGTTATTTAGTGGCGAGGAGAGGGGAGGTCAGTTGCAGAGGTGGCGGAGCGGCAAGTGCGTTGACCGCTGCAGCGACGGGGTAACGGCACCCGCTGAAACCCACGCCTCTCACTGCACGAAAGAAAGGACGTCCGCCGCGACGTGACGTATGACTCCCGGAAGTGCATCTAGTACTACACATTAACAATCATCAGACACGTCTAGCTCGTCTACGGGATTGTTTCGTGCAGTTGCTAAATTGGAAAATGAAAAGTAATCGAATGCAGAAAAAAAATGTTAGTAAAACTCATTGTTGCAAAACTACTTAGGTTGCGTGCGGCGACAGTCAATCGATGCATTACCATTAACGCATGTGAGTCACCCACCGGCCGGCATCGCTCTGATACCATGTGATATCAGTTGCAAAAAATTGCACCTATAAATAGGTCTATTAGAAACAGGAATTTGATAAATGAGTAGTGCATACTTTATGTTATCTTGTTTCAACAGTTATACAAGAGCATAAAAGGGTAACATGATAGCCGATGTATTGCATTAATTATCTTATATTATAGGATTAAATGTATCCCAAATTTAATCCATAAGTAACAATTTATTCGAACATAACATGACTAGTATGAAACTTTTTATCAAAATAGGAATCGCTTAATAGAACCAAAAGCACCCAGAGTTCATCGATCTGCTAGCTGGAGAATTTTGATGGGCCAAAAGTGTAACAAAAAATGGCTTCCGTGATGATTTTCAGCGTCATTCGGCGGTTGTTTAGCGGCGAATGGCGCGTGGTATGCGCTGCAAGTGCGACGGCACCATCGCTAATTATAGCATCGGTGCTGAAGAGCGCGCTCACAAACGGAGATCCCACCGTGGTGAGCTCACGTCTGCCGCCGCGCCACCGCTCCCCGCCGTGACATAACTCACCCATGTAGCCTTGTGTGGGTCGCGAGTGACTCATTCTTTCGAGGACTAACACCTTTTGTTTGGAACTGTGCTTAAATTGTCGCCATGGGATCCGGAAGCGAAGACGCGATCACGCGTAAGTACCGAATCGAGTTCCACTCTTCGTCTTGTTTTTGAATATGTGGCCGGGTTTTCTAGTATGTGGGTATTGTAGCTTATCTCGAAGTTTTCCTCTAAAATTGATCCGACGAGAAAAATGTGAAGGCGCATAACTTCCGGCATAGTTGTATGTAATTGTCATCCTATAGATTATTATTACGTCAGCAAAATTCTGGCTAATTTTGTTTTATCACTTATATTTTTAGGTTGAATAACAAGGAACAAACCAGTGGAGATCGCGGTGTAGATTTTTAATCTAAAATTAAAAGAGAAATCATTTCTAGGGCTACGCTCGTCAGCGTTAACAGAACTTTAGTGTTTTATCGTATCTTCAGCCTGCCTTATGGTGGTCATACATCCAATCTTTTTATTCGTAGAGTATGTTACTAGGGTGCGTTTGTATTATTTTCGTTCGCAACGAGTCTAGTATTCGACAGACTTGACCGCGATGTTTGTATGACTGTATTCTAACTGGTGTATGTAGATTCAATGCAACACGTTATTTGCATTAACGTATATTGGCTATCCTTTTACGGATAAATAAATAAAGGACATCGTCAAATTAAGTATGCATCATTTGTACTAATGGGCTTCTGTATTCTATTCTTAATATATTTCTACTCCACTGCATATATTTACATGTCAGCAGAAACGATCGCTCTTGGTTTCGATCTTCAGAACCAATGTGTACTGTACAGTATGCCAGTATGCACTGATAAAAGGTTTGGCATTGATGTATTCTGGTAGGTACAGACGGAGGTGATGAAAATAAAGCTTGGTTGTTTTTTTGTGTGGCACTAGTGTGTGTGGATTTAGTACTTTAGCTTGGTGCTAATGGGATAAAGTAAACTTGCTTTTTCATCAATGATAGTGTTCATAATTCACTATGTTTTTATTGTCTTGTTTATTGTAAACGCAAATTGAAATGCTTTACTTTTACTTTTCCCAATCCGCCCACACCCCTGTAAAAGGTTCGTTCTCTGAATACCCTTGACCTAATTCGGATCCCTTCCGCAAAATGCGGCGCAGCTACACCTACCTACCCTTTGTGTTAGTTCTCCGCTCAACTGACGCTTGTCATTGCTCCACTTTGTCGTAATGATCCACACGGACAAAGCCCTGTAAGCTCTACATCTAAATTAGTCGTCATTGTAATGTCTTTAAGTATAATTATGTAAATACTATGTTGGTGCTCTTAACTTTAAAACGATATCTATTGTTCAGGAAATGCACTTAATCATATTTTGTCATACTCGTAACACATGTTCGTGTCCGTAAATGTTTCCAGAGTTTTGCGGAAAAGCCCAGACACAGACGTAATAAAGGCTAGGCCTCGAAGGGGTGAGGTCGGGGCAGGGGCGGGCCAGGATCGATACTCCACGCGCCACCCGTCGCCGCCGCATATACACCTACCGTCTGCTGACTTTATGCTCCTAAAGGGATTACTCTGCTGCTTATCCGATGTCTTCTAGCCAGGGCTATTTGTGTCACGGGTTATCAATTTACACTTTTCATACATATTTTATACTGTAATATAATGGCTCGATAAAGAGACTGACAGGAGAATCCAGCTGGGTTGGGCAGCGTTTAGCAAGCTAGATGACGTGCTCAAAAATAGAAAGCACCCTCAATGCCTAAAGACCAGACTATTCAACCAGTGTGTGCTGCCAACCATGACCTATGTATAAACTCCGCGTAGCACAGAGAGCTATGGAGCGGTCCATGTTAGGGATCAAGCTCGAAGACCGCATTCCCAATACAGAGATAAGACGGTGGAGTGGATATTGGGAAACGCTTGATAACGCGGCTCGTCGATGTGACGGTAGATGGAGCCAATCCATAACAAAAAGAGGACGCCCGTTAACCAGATGGGTTGACGACATAGACAGAGCGGTGGGTAAGACCTGGATGAGGCTGGCACTGGACCGTCGCGAGTGGCCAGCACAGGAGGAGGCTTATACCCCGGGATCAAAATACAGGCTGATGATGATGATAATAATGAAGATAATTTCTGATTTTAGATGTCCGAAATTCATCATATTTATTTTACACAAGTTACAGTACTGATTTTTTTACATTATGGCGGCTCACCTGATGGTAAGTGATTACCGCCGCTCATGGAAATCTACAACACATGAGGCATACTGTAATTTTAATTTGGTAGATTGGTTAGTATAGGCACAGATATTATAATACACACTCACATAACAATGAGTAAAGTGGTGAGTTTATTAAACAAGTGATTCAGTTCAGGTCGTTCCACCCTCCTGCCACACCGGTGCTATGCTTAATGTGCTTATGTGCACTTAGCAATTTATATCATATCAGCTTTTGCAAAAAAGCTCAGCGCTGTGAGGGAAACCTTCATAATAACCTACGAGGACATCGTTGGGATAGTTTCTTGAAGCTGACGATTCCTAAAGTCTAACCATCATCCACTTGGTCTGGCTTCTTCTGTCCAAGGCCAGCGAAGGTCAGACTGCAAACTACAATCGCATTGTAATTTTCAGAAATTTTGGTCTGTGTTTAATATGTTCTAATCCACTTCTCTTCAGTAAAATAATAAACTACGTCAAAAACTTAAGAAACAATTTTTTAAGTAATCATGACACTATTCAGATTTTGTTCACAACAGGACAGGAATACAGAGGTTTTGTACGTCCTTTTAGTTTTTGTCGGGTTTTACGCCTTACGGCGTCTTGTTTTTATAATTTGAAGATGTGTTCAATTCACAATTTCTTAAAATGTATTTTAAACATAGACACATTGGTGACACGAGCTGCGGCCAGGTCTTCCTTCATGTCATGTATGAGTAGGATTGGAGGACCCAGCAGATTTATCCTAAAAGTTTTGTATCCTTTTAATGCCTTTTAACGTAAACTAAAAAACCTTAACAAGTCTAGTTTTCGACTATCGTTCTGTGGCTCTTATCGGTCATTTGTACTCTCATTACAGTATAATTAACAACTACTGTTGTTATCGTAATGATGTTTAACCATTTATATTTATAGTTGACTTTCAAAAGCTCGTAGCGTAGGTACAACAACTTTAGATTCGGGGACGAAATTTACAGTTTGCTCATATCGTCGTCTTTTAATTTTCATGTTTCTACTATCCCCAAGATTATGCTAGTCTGAGTTAAATTACCATTAAATGGTAATTTAACGTAGACTAAGGAAATTTTCCTTTCATATCTATCGAATTGTCTTCCACCCATTTTTCTAGCATATACTCAATTTACTTTGAATCAATCCATTTGATTGGGCCTTGGTCAACTACATTATTATAAGGAGTAATTACACGTGTTTTAGTTTCACGTCCGTATCTGGACAATTAATTGCGAAGTGTGTGTGGCGGGGCGGGTGACAATGCAGGTGCGTGTGACGTCACGGCTCGCTACTCCCGACCGGGTATTTTTAGGCGTCGCGCCGTCGCCGTGGATTGTGTCGTGTCTCGTCACTCTTCGCTACTAGTTGCACTCTAATCCAAGATGCACAATTGCACATCGCAAGATTGCAACATTATGATAATTGGGTTAGCATTTGATAATGTTCGTGTATGCCCAAATCAAGAGATAGCAATAGGTAGACACAAGTATAGGTAGATAGGGTTGATAGATGCTGTGAATTTTATACACTGAAATCACGTTTCGTCCAGGATCGATAGGCTTAGAGACCAAAGCTGTGGACTGTTCCCGATTGACACTTCTCCGAAAGGATTTCAATATGAGAAAGATAAACCGTTCTTATTCCAGATACCACGTACCATTATGACCAACGACAAAGTCATCTTTAAGGTGACGAATCGACTAACCGTCACCTTAACGAAATCTTTCATGAAATGTTATATGGATTTGGAACACTTATCTAAGTGCTTGGATATAAGAATAGTGATTGAATGGTCACTTCTCGGATTGATTCTCTTATCTCCTAGTACCAACTTCTAGTAGTCATAAATCAATTAGATTTTATTGATAAAATTGTTTGATTTATAATTATTTAAGTAAAGAGATGATTGTATTGTTTCATAATTTATTGTGATTGGGATAGGGATGGGATAGGGACAGACGGGAGCGCCGGGCTGTCTCTACCAGGCTAGAGATAATACCCCTGACTCTGTTGGCAATCATGATGATCTCACTACCTTACCTGTCAACCTGGCTTCATCAAGCCTTTCAAGTGATAGAGATTCAGAATGAAATAAACGAGGTATGCATAGGGGAAAGTCTGAACTCGAGCGTTGATTGCCAGCGATCACGCACTCTCTGCATACATAGAAGGGAGGGGACTGGAAATTTTAACCCGTGTAGAATCGATCGTGCTGAAGGTATTTCCAAGACAGTAATTGGATGATGATGACCTTAAAAAATTTAAGCGATTAATTTTATTCACTTCATTGTGGCGCATAAAATATAGGGGTAACTATAATAAACAGTTACCTAAGATAGCTTCCTGGTAATCACCACATCATTTGCATAAAATTTTGGAAATAGGTACGCAAAAATGTTGGGTTTCTCTTACTCCATTCAACATTTACGATTACTCCATTCAACATTTACGAGACCGGGTCTGTTTAAAAGATAACTCAATAAAGAAGCTTCATTACTACTATATTCCGAAAAAATTTCACCGCATTACAATTAAAGGAATAACTTACCGAAACTGTTTACTATACTGTAACATTTGAGTTTGAAGTATTCCCTGATACTCATTGAGCTTTCGCATCTTGATCAAACACGGCCAGATCTTAATACTGTAATAGCCAGGCACACCGGTTAGTCAAGTAGGTACTTGAGGTTTTGGAGCAATTACTACCAGGGGGTTTCCGAAGATATAAAATTGACTTTTTGTTACATACTGACAATACGAGTAGCTGATCTTTCAAAAAACTAAAATCTGCATCGTGGGGTGTGATAGTTGGGACTTCGGTGTGTTTTATGACGAAGCCAATATTCTGATAAGAACAAAGCGTTCAAATATGCCTCCTCCAGTTTCTCTGAAACTGAATATGGATGAATGCGTAATTAACCGTCGTGTCCTAACATATGAGTCACCAGCCGCGGAGTCGCCACGGTTCGTGTCCCGGCACGCGATATCATTGCGAAGCTACGGACTACGGACCTGCGTTCTCCAAACCACTGCCTTTGCCATGAAAATACAATTAATAATATTTGTGTGATTTACGGCACAGACGTTAAAGTACTTACATAAGTTCATCTCATACTCATCATCACAAATTTTATGACTCTAATTATTGATAAAGGTATTTAGGTACCTAATTAATATTGTCATAACTTGAATGTGTGTCTCTATTGTTGACATCGTTCCGTTAATTAATATTGTTATTACGTCTCTGGAAATGGAAGGCAAATGAGTTGATAAGGTAGATGCAACTATCGAAGTATCTCGAAGCCGCAACCATTAGTCGCATATTTTTTGTAGCTTGAGAGTGACGTTAGTGCTTAGTGCGGTATCATTGTGTGCTAAGCCAGGATCGCGTCAGCGCCGGAGCTACACCTCGTAAACAACGCCATCATCATGACTCACCCGGTTGATAACAGTATGCCCTCATGGCCAGCCCATATGTCTGACCGTATTCGTTTTAATTAGCTACTTACTACACCTACACTTCTGTTTGCTATTGAAGAACTGTCGATCTTATCGAATCTTAATGGTAGGCCAGTTCATCAGAGTCGGTGAAATTGTTGCCGAACGCTTGGTATCGGCGCTCAGTTCAATCTTTGACCATGCGTTTGAGCCTAAGTGTGTAGATATCTCATTCATTGTCTGAAGACGCGTTGATATTGTAGGCTTGTAGGCATTTAAACTTTGTACAAAATCGTTTGTACAACCTTCCACCACAACGTGCGCAACAAATGCCTTGCTTTACTACTCACTATATGTTTATGTGTATGTAATTAACATTAAGTACTATGATACTAACAACAAAGTTTACATTTACTTTCTTGCTCATTTACAACCTTATAACACTTTCTTACCTACATTACTACCTCACTCCCTTGATGTATCTATGTGTAAAATTGACTAACATAATCTGGAGGGCCATGGCATGTAGTGGGGTCCGGCGTCCGCCCCAGCGGAGAAGCGATCACGGCACCCGTGGCTCGGGCGGAAAGGTGATGCAGCAGCACGATGTGGTCGGGGGTGACGGAAGGTAGGGTGGTGGAGCGCTGGTGGCGGCGCCGGTGTGGACGAGCGCGTGGCGCGCGGCGACGCATGCGCGGGCCCGGGCGCGGGGGCGGCGCGGGGCTGCGCCGCCAGTATCGACGCGAGAGTCGGGCGCGGCGCGCGTCCGTCCGCCGCCTTTTACCACACGTCCCAAGTTACGTAAAGTGCTACCATGGCGGACTCCGGGCCTTCCCTCTGCAGCGTGCTCGACCCGCGTAAGTGCCCGCCCCGCGCCGGCTTCGCTTCGCCCGCTTCCCTCTCCCTGTCGCGACTAACCCGCTAACGCGCAGCCTTCTATTCCAGATGCCTGGTTCGACCCCCAGAGGCTGCACCCCGAAGGTGAGTGGTCGCTGCGGCCGGGGGCAGAAATACGCTTAGGTCGGCTAGCCGCCAAGCGGCCGCCCGGGCGCGCGCCTCGCCGCGGCCCTGCGGCCCTGCACTGTGACCCAGTGACCGCTGCGGTGTATAAAGCGCATAGTGTTTGTGTGAGCTCAGTGTTGAGTGACCGGATCTGGAGCCGGTGGTGAGATGTGGACTGCAGCGGGAAGGCCGGAGCGCCCGCGGCCCTCCCGCACATTTATCCTCGTGCTGTCGCTGACAGAACACTTGTAATGTGTCAAGTCAAGGTCTGATCGCATGCATGTATCTACGTTCCGATCGTATCAACTACCATGCGCCATTGTCATTCATTTCGCATTACGTTTGCATACAATAAGTATAATCATTGACATAATAATGAAAAATGAGTATGTAGTCATAATAATACAAAAAGTATGAAGCTTTACAATTTAGTCATTTGTCAATTCATGCACAAGCTGCATTTCAGTCCTGGATACATAACTTCAAAGTTTCTCGTGTTGTTCACGTGCATTCGTTATTCATTATGATGAAATAAGGGCATCTGATCTGTTCCACACTGCTAACCTGTTGATTTTCATTCCACTGATGTCAACTGATGGCCATATTTTATTGTCTACTCGAATAGACTCGTCAATTAATATCTGTTTGAATGATTGTCGTGAGCCTACAGCAGCACGCATGCGCGCTGCTTCTGCTCCGCTTACAGACAAAAACTCTGCCAAGATGAAATTAGACTGATTTTATCTGACATTGAGGCTGAAGCATGCTGATTTATCGCCATTAATTACTCCACACAATCGTTCATCTCTCGCTGCCCATAACAGTAATTGAAAACGGCAACTGCCATACATTTGATGAACCTAGTTCCATTAAACTTCACCCATAGTTCTTTATCTAACACCTGCTATTTCTTCCTAAGAGCAAATCAAGCAAATGCGTTGATGAGTCATGTTCTTCGCCTAGTTTCGTAGAGCTCATAATTCAATTAGAGGAGTTGTATGCCTTGGAATCTATTGCACAACCCATGTTGAGTGATCATTCGGTCCCTGATTTACACTTCTAATTATATCAAGGCTGCGCTTCGTATGTCCCTTTGTTTCCATGTGCATGTGACAGACGTGGTTGGACACAGAGCTATGAGGAAATTGCACGTTCACTACTCACTTCGGGATTATTTATGTCTGATTTGGCCATAAAATGCGAGGGCTCGTACAAACACTACGCCCTTCATCTGTATGGTCTGAAGTTTTAATTTGCATGAATGCCTGCCTGCTTTTACCATGTCATTCGTTATACCTACGTAATTGGTAGATAATCGACAGCCGTCGTTGTGTAGACTAGACAAGTAGACCATCTTTGTTGATGTTTAGTTGGGGCTAGCCGCAAGCACGGCCGTGCTCGTTGCTAGATTACCCGTTTCCCGTGTCGCCTCGGCTTTCATATCCCCGCGATTGGACTGATAAACGTCGTGAGATTCTCTAGATATTGCCAAGTTGTAGATATCAGATAAAATTGTTACGAAATTGTCATGAGAGAGACGCTGTTATCTCAGTATCATTTTTATGGTGTAATACATTTTGAAACAAGCCGTAAAAGCATTCCAATAAATGTAGGTATGTATTTTAATAGTTTCTAGGAAGTGATATTGTTGTTAATCTTTAGAATAAAATAGAAAACTTTACTATGTATCATCAGTATCACTCAGTATTTATGTATTTCATAAAAAAGCTGTCGGTAATTTAATATTATTCAAGATAATATTTTGTCGTGCTAACTAGATCAAAGTAATATTGGAAAAGTACCATCTTCTGAGTCGGTTTCTGCTAAGATTGTAATTCATCCAACAATCGCGCACTAATGAACTGTCTACTTTCAAACTAGGGCATGTTCTACCGTCATTACGGATACCTGACAGCGATTGTGGACCGTTTCCCGAGCCTTTCCCTTTACGGCGAGTGTTTTGAGAAAGTGTCGCTGTCGTCCGGTGACAATCGCTACGCTGTTCGGCGACACGGAAGCCGCGTTATTTTTAACGCTCTCGTCCGCGTGTGCCGACCGCGACCTACTGCCTTGCTCGCGTTAATCCCATTGTATTTCTGCCCAACTGTGTTAAACAACATATCATCAAAAGATTTCAAACGCATGGGATCCGTGTCTCAGACGTTTGCAGATTCGTTCATCCCGATGTTTCGTGCGTCACTATTACGTGTCTCACTCTATTCTTCAAAAAAAAAAATTGTAGCAGACCACGTTGATTCTGTAACCTCGTGGTCATCATTTGTTTCTAGCTGCCTAATAAGTACTTGATACTTACGTTTTGTTTCTATCGCACCCATGTTGAACACAGTTTGAAGCAGGCAAGATGCTTTTATCGCATTTAGAAGGTATAGGAGTTTAAAAAAGTCATTCTTATTCCATTTTACTTATAGTATCTATAGATATACCTAATCATCAATCGTATTTGATCGTCCGTGAATAGATTCATTATTAGAACCGTAAAATGCCTTTCATTCTTCAACTTTACCATTGATTTATGGTAGTTAAACTTGCGGAATAGGTACTATACCTACAAGCTGGACAAAAGTTAGTTTCAACAGATTTGTTTTTGTGTCTTCCTTGTTACCTTATTTCTCTTGGCTTATTATTTTCTACATTATTAAACTTGTGATGGATTAGTTTATATAAAACTAACCTACATGTCACAACATGGAATTTGTGTTTTTTTAATGCTCAAGAAAGGCTTCTACGACATCCCACGTTAAATGTCTGTCGTGGTTGTTTGTTTAGTCATGGCAGTTCAAGCCCAGCTGGTAGATGAATATGTGGTTAGATACGCATGCGTTGCATACAGACAGACATGCGTAACCTGCATGACCGGTAGTGATGCGCCGTAACTCGATGCAGCCCGCACCCGCACGCGCAGGTTTATACAACTGACCGCATAAAAACCAAGGAACACTGCACTTGTAACTCTAGTAAGAACATAATACTTTCATTAAACCGCCTATCTCGAACATCAACGATACTTCCATAATAAATATTGCATATGGATGTAAATATTTGAATAGTATGAAAGATAAATTAGTATCTTTCATACTATTCAAATATTTATCACGGTGTATCATCACTTTGACAAAAGCATTTTTCTTGTTTTTGGTAGTGGTAGCTAAGGATAGTAATTAGGTAACTATTATATTATATCGCGAATCCAAGTACCCGCTAGTATTAATTAATCTACTTACTTAGATACACTATGTGTACAGCATACTACCCTGGTAACCTACCTAGTACCCACACTTAAGTAGTTCTCCTTATTGTACCTCATGGTGAATGTATACCCAGCCCATGTGAAACGAAAGTAAAAAGAATGCATTAACAGGTCGTCATTACCACAAACCAGATCTTCAAGGACAATGAAATCAAATTACTTTTTCAAGTATAAAGATTGTGTGAGGCCTCACACATGTAATGCAACCAAGGAATTGTTTAGACTTCTGAGCAACTTTGCCGCTTTCTTCTCTTCTGACATAAGAATGGACGTTTGGAACTTTACTTTCCATAATCTTCTTAACCTTCTAAGTACCTTCACATTTTCTATTTCCATTTGACTTATTATGTTTTATCCTAAATCTTATAACATTTCATAACCTGACGAGGCGGATAATTTACATATACTTACTTACCTACGAATATTATCTACCTACAAGTCAACGGTTACACTTGACTGGTTGAGATAACCTTTAGTCAGATTGCTAATCATGTTTTGTTGAGACGCCTGACACCTTGAGCTCCTGGTTTGTTTGTACCTGCTGACCTGGGACGCAAATGAGATGTGGTAGCCTAATCGACCCTTTAAAATACCTAATAAATGAAAATATGATCATTATTAGAGTTTAATCTAAGCTGAAACTAGGTATTTACCTCTTATTGTAAGTATTATTTATACCCAGAAAAATAAACAAGTTTAAGAAATGGTTCCAAAATTCAGACCTGAAGGTTTGTGTGCAATCCATAGACATAGTAGGTAGTTTGCGGTACTCGAACCCACGATTCCAAAGCCGTTTGATTCATCAGTCTTTTACCTATAATATGCATGCACTTGCAAATTGTATTACTCGCATCGTCTGGCTCGTCTCCGTCTGATACAAGAAGCCGGTTTCTATTTCAAACCTATTGAATTATTATAACCTAAACGCTATTTAGTCATTGGTTTTGGGCCAAGTGCTATTATTGCCGTAATATCTCCTCTATAAAAGTTTAAATAACTGTACTAACAAGAACAATCGAAGAGTCAACTAGATAAGATATAAATTGGTGCGCATTCCCCTTCTTAATGTCGACTGCTCGGCGTTAGCTATTCGCAGTCTAATGTCGTGAAGAGCGTTGTGCTTTGTTTCTGTAAATTCCTAATTTATTTCTATCCCGGAGCGATCGATAAGACACGGTGGCATTGACCGCCGCAGCCCCCTCCCCCCGCTGCTACGCTGCGCCCGCGCCGGTGCCAACGCTAAGTGACCGTGTCCGCTGAAACGCCTGCCTGTTTATTTTGGCAACGTTGTGCATATCGACGATCGATCTATTGAAAATTATTTTCATTGCTCGTAACTTGCGTGCGCGCTCTAAAACTTTCCTGCAATTTCATAATCATAATTTTTGGTTATCTTTATCAATAGTAAAATTGATACCACGGAATGATTTATGAATGCGAGTAACCGCGGTGTTAATTCAGAAGGTAGCTTACTCTGCTTCCATAAGTAATGAGGTGTCTTCGTCAGGGTCGGTGAAGCGTTGCTCACAGCTCCTTTCACTCTTGTTGAATACATTTTTTGCTGCCATGAATACTTTACGTTGAGAAAAACAAGTTTCTCATTTGTCAGAAATAGATAAATTTGTTAGCTAGCTGTGCTCTGATATACTAGATCAGAGCAGATGCCACATATGGTGAACACACTATAATGTACCTTGTGTGTAAATTATTTTTTTTTTTATAGAGGCACAGTATATTAGCTCTCCTCAGCCTGATGATGGAACAAAGAAAATCGAATGAGATCCCTAATCAAACGTTTTATTAATTTTCCTTTATACAATACAATTTTTTTATTCCATATACAAATAAAGTTCAATTCATTACATGATTAATCGTATTGATCAATATGAATTTCCTGCAAGTACGTAATACAATTGTTTTTTGGCTAAATTTCCCCATTATTTAAACTAAAACAGGATGAGAGACAAAAACTGTGAGTCCATTGTAAATTTGTTAGGTAGGATGTCGCACCGTTGCTTTTGTAGCACCTCACGTTTCTGCATCCCGATTGACGCGATGTCAATGACTCCTGCCCTGATACGGGTAAATGGAGGTAGATTTAGTGGCCGAGTGCAGTGACTCTGCGCAGCTTTAGACTTTCGTCTTCGAATTAATCAATCCAATCGGACATCTGGCTGGATGCTCGTAGATAACGTAAATGTAATTTATTTATGGAGCACACTGATTAAGAATTAATTTTAAACTGAAGCAGCAGAATAAAGGGATGCAGGTCATTAACTTACACACGAGCCGCGTACGATTTACAAATCCACTAGAGCCATCTGAGAATTGGTTTTGATAAGCGCGAGGCTAGTTAATGCATCGATGCATGCGAAGGGAAAGCCGGCGAGTTAGCATATCGGTAGCGGCTGCGTCGGCCGGCGCCGTGCCGCGGTGTCAGCACCGGGTCAGATGACGTGTGTGAAAGGTGCGCCACGCGGCGCGCGCGGCGCTGCCATGTGCGCTCGCGACGCTCGCTCACTCCGCGAACATGGCGCGTCCCAAGCAGTCGCCCCGTCACGCTGCGCAAGACTATCAACTCCCGCCCCGCGGACCAGGTATTCCATCTCATAAGTTAACTCGCGAACGACGAGTCGGGCGCGGCCGCCGCTCCCGCAGGACCGCGGCTAACGGGACCCGCGGGCACCCGCACCCGGTCCGCCAACCCGCAGACGTGGAGCGGTAGAAGCCGCATCGCTGCTAACGTGGACTCTTGTGTTAGATACAATTTGAATATTCTTGTTGACCCTTCAACATAATTTGGATGTGTTGATAAGACAAAACCATAGTGATTTTAAATGAACCGTGAAGTTATCATCGCAGCGCAGCAATATTGTGAGATAAAATATCCCGTTCCCTGATCGCAACAATGTTAAGTAGCGTGAACTTGTAGTTATAGTAGATTATTGCACGCATGTTGTAGATAGAGCAGCCAGAATGTTATTAAGTTGGTTGCGTAGTGATAGCAGAATAACTAGGTGCATTGAAGCCTTAATTTTGTCTTTTTTGTGCTGATGTAAACGTTATTTTTAGCTACTTCATTGATATGCATAGGCTTTATATCTTTTACTCGACGTTGTCTCTATTTATAAAAAAAGTGTTTTTATTTGAGAGCAATTTCTGTTGATTATGTATAAAAAAGTAGATATAATTGAATGTTTAATCGTAATGTCTTCGATATCATGTTAGTTTCATTCAGCTTAATAAACCTCCCGAGAATTTGGTTGACTTGACTGTGTAGGCGTTATTTATGTCATGTCTTGTGAAAGTTTTGTAGGCTTATATCAGATGTTCGTTCTGGCTGAACGAGCAATTCATCTGCGCTGATATTGTACTTTCTTTAGAGTGCGATCGAGCGAAGAGGTCGATTGTGACGTGACAAACTGAAAATGATATTTTCACAACATCACTTAATCACACAAATTCTTTATATATAGAAGTATTTGCTGAATCAGCTGGCTGAAGCATTGATACTGGAGTCTATTATCCATAGAGCACTATTATTAAATCTGTGCTATTACCTAAATCACGTATGACATAGGTTTCATACTAGAAGTTGCTTGGTTAATCTATCGTAATGGCATCTCCATCACATTATCACTCATCTTATAGAGAGAAATTAACAGATAAAAACATTGTCTGTTTCGTTAAAAACTCTGCCATGAATACGTTGATTGATCATAAATCCTAGGAAAGTTATATTATGTGTTATTTATTTTATTGTTTTTCCTAAAGTTCCGTCGATTGTGTTTGACCTTGCTCCCACATTGGTCAAGACTCAAGAGCAATAACATCATAAAACAAATCGATTAGAGCGCTGGCAGGCGGTATTTACATTCCTGGTCGAGTGTTGGGTACGGTTGACTCCAAAAAGATGTAGACACACACATTTGCACCTTGTCTTAGACTAGCCCTCTGACTTCTGCTTTCTTACACAGAAGGTATATTGTGACAAAGTATGGCCATAAGTATCCAAATCTCACAAATTTCTTCAATAGACATTTATTTGAGGATTTTTAAATATCCTGCCGTGGTCACACATGGTCAGTTCTATCCTAAATCTGTATCGTAGCTCTAAATGTTTACTCCATTCATCCAAGAGATATCATTATTATCGTATTAGTAGTCATCAAATCCAATAGATATAACTCCGAAATTGACATCAGAAAATCTTATACATTTGGTTTAAATCATAATCGTAAAAGTGACGCCACAGATTTAGGAAAGAAATGGCCGCGTGTTAACCTTACGTGAAGACATACAAATCTTTTTGGAGTCGAGTGTACCAGGTGCATTTCATGCGAGTCGGTAATGTAATGTAATGTAATGTGGTGTGGTACAGTGGAGTCGCTGATCTACTGGCGGAACGCGGCGCGGTCGGGCGCGGCGCTGGGCGCGGGGCTGGCGCTGCTGGTGGCGCTGGCGTGCTGCAGCGTGGTGTCGGTGCTGGCGTACGGCTCGCTGCTGGCGCTGTCCGCCGCCGTCGCCTTCCGCATCTACAAGAACGTCCTGCAGGCCGTGCAGAAGACCAATGAGGGTCACCCCTTCAAGTGAGTATCATCAAGTTACTTTAGTCTTAGCCTAAGATGTTCGTAAAAGCCGGCGCTACACGCACCACCAATTCGTGAGGATCGCATGGCATTTAATAAAAGACATACTCTCCAATGAATTCTATGTGAGGCACCAGAACCCCATACCTTACATACTTAAGCACCTCACCTTACCAGAGGAATGGGGTTTTTGTATATAGCCTGGTTTATTGTTTTTTATTTATAATATCATACGCCTTTTGGGTTTAGTAGAATTTATCTTTTCGTGGCGTCATAACAGTAAATCGTAATAAAAGTGCTTACCGTTATCGTTGAATATTCCTATCCTTACTTTGATCTGTCTTGAGAATAAAAGTTAGATATATTTAATAAAGATAGTAAATAGGAAAAGATATTAGTAATAAAATTGGAAGTTTTTGCATCCCCCACTTCCTCATTGTACCCATCCAATGAGTTAACATTTAACTATTTAAATACAGTATTGGTTTAATAATGGGTGTTTATATTGTAATTTGCTATTTTACCTACATAAGATGGAGAGATAAAGATTGAGGTATTTTAGGAGAGATGAATTGTGTAGAGTAGTATAATATTAATTAAATAAAAATAATTAATATATCCATAAGATCACTGCCTGGGATAGCTTCATGTAGGTTTACGTTTGTTTGCACAGCGCCGAATCCACCGCACCTGGCCATTAGCGTGATATACACTATTTAATTACTCGCATTCATAAACCAATTACAGAGTCATTGTTTTACCTTGAAATATTATAAATACCTACAGTATTCAATAGAAGTATGAATGCTAAAATATGTCAAGGAGCGGAAAATGCCTAAGTGAAAGTACCTGCTGATTTAATAAGTGAATAAAAAGTTAATTATCTAGAACGTGAAACTATTTTTTTCATTGTTTCATTGAACAAACGACTCATTGACTTTTACTATTTGGTAGGTTTCGCGAACATCGTGTTTAAAAAATATAGATACGATAAAATTTGTTTCATTTTGTATAGGTAAGTAATAAAAAGATAGACATTACATCGAGGTGGGGTGGTCTTTCTTTTTATTATGTTGGCAAGTGAGAATCAATTTTTCAGTTGCAAAGTTACCTATTCCTAACTGCCTACATGCTTTGCGCATTAAATAGATACAAAAGGTCGGCTCTAGTTGACATTGATATCCAAGAGTTCGTTGGGATGCGTGCTAGGCTGTATATCGTGTCGTATCTCTCCCGAGCACGTTCCGTATAGCCTGTCTCAGTCTTGTTGGAGTCACAGGAAAACCTTCTTAAATGGACTGTAGTTTATTATATCTGAAGATTTAGTGGTAGGTACAATAATTATAAAAGTGAATATTAATTGCAAGAGCCCAAAAATATGGACGGACGGCCCAGACGGCGGAAACGGAAGAGAGAAGCAAAAAGTTGCCATCCGTCAAAATTGTATTCAAATACTTTGTGTTGCCATCAACATGTCTCACGCCGAACCACGCCGAGATAACTGTACGCGCGCATATATGAGTGCGTAGCCTGTTTAGCACGCGACGTGGGCATTGTCATATTTAGTGATTTACCTGTCGTTAGTTGAAGTGTTAATTGGAACCATTGACTGGTGTTTCCAGATGGCTGCTGGAGCAGGACATCAGCGTGCCGGCGGAGCGCGCGCAGTCGCTGGCGGCCGCTGCCACGGCGCACCTCAACGCTGCTCTCAGTGAGCTCCGCAGGTCAGTCCCCACACACTGCTCTCGCCTTTCGCCAGAAAGGGGAGACACGCGATAATTAGAGACAAGGACATAGATTAATAACTTGTAGGTCAAGAATTGTGCGCGGTGGAGTGCAAGAGGCCCAAGGACACGCGCATCTCCCTCGAATCGCCCAGTATAACCATAGTGTTGCTATGGCCATGGGAGGTGGTGGGTTGCTCTCGCCTTTATCGTTATCAGCGTGTCATCCTAGTGACTAAGACGCCAGGTAAAGAAGAATCGTGTTATGACCTCTCCTGCTTACCTTACGCCATAGTTTTATCATCGTGCCACAAGCCGCGCCGTCGCCCTAGGTTTTCGAACCTTGACCACACACAACACGTGTTGTGTTTGTGTGAAATTGATTGTGTGAAATTAACTCTTCCCGCAATTATTTTTTAATGCGAGGGCAATAGGAATTTGTGACGTAATCGTAATGTGCTCATGCTATACTTAGTCTTCTTTTAATTCCAAATGAGAGAGAAGATATTTATGCTTTCGAAAGATAGACGGAGCTCTTCAGTTTTCCTACAAATTGCTTAGGATATTTATAAGTAGGTACGCTTCGATTCTTAGAAAAGTTCGTTCTTGCCGGTCTATCATGTTTTGGTTCTCCTCCCATTGCCTATTTATCTCATTAATTTCTCTAGTAGTCGGTTTGAAGCTTGTGCTTGCAAAATTCAGGCACGCAGCAAAAGCACAACATATCCCGGTTTCGTCCAAAGCTGTCACTCGGGGTGCGCTTAGACAATTCAGGATTTCGGGAGTCAGGTAATTACAATGAAGCGAATGCCGTCTGATCGTACTTGTTATACATGAACATGTTATACATGAATCAATTCATTCGTTCACCAACGAGCTCAACGGTGCGTGGCGCGTGTTGCAGGTTATTCCTGGTGGAAGACCTCGTGGACTCGCTCAAGTTCGGCGTGCTGCTGTGGTGCCTCACGTACGTGGGCGCCTGTTTCAACGGTATCACGCTCATCATTCTCGGTCAGTATAACACACTCTTCATATTATACCTATGTAAATATCTTATGTTCTCATGAAAGCAATGAATATCTTAGAACTCGATTCGGATGACCATGCTTTTCCAAAAATATTGCCGTGTTTTCGTTTGGGTGAGGAGCCCAATTCACGGGACATGATATTTTGTCATCATAAGATATACACCATGCACTATCTGGGGCACAATACCAATGAAAATAAATATTTTCCCTCAAGGAACATGGGGTCAAGGGTCCGATCTCTAAAAAAAATTTCGCCGTCTGATATAGGTAAATTCTGTGCGTCCTGTGAAAAGTGGTACAAGTCGACTTATATCGAATTTGATTTGCTACTTCATTACAAAAAAAATCCTCTATCTTTCTGTCTGATCAGACATGCAAAACAATCCTCCATTTTTCCGTCTGATCAGACAGAATAATAGAGGATTTTTTTGTGATGAAGTAGCAAGAAGAAAATCAAATTCGATATAAGTCGACTTGTACCACTTTTCACAGGACGCACAGAATTGCACCAATCAGCAGATCACTTTTGTATTGAAAGGTGATTTTTTTTCTGAGATATATTCGTGTATATCGCAAAAACACTTTTTTTGTATGGTTTTCATGCGACATCCGCCATGTTTTTTTTATATCGATCTGCGCGCGATCAGAATATTGCATGACAGTAAACCCCCTGTTACTATCGTCTTCCCGCTGTTACTCACGTGTGTGTCGTGGCACTTGCAGGCTGGATAGCGCTGTTCACGCTGCCCAAGGCGTACGAGATGAACAAGGCGCAGGTGGACGCCAACCTCGAGCTCGCGCGCGCCAAGATCGACGAGATCTCCGCTAAGTGAGTACACCACTATTACCGTAAAATTTAGCTTGATTAAAATTACAACCATTGCAAATTGGCGTCACAGGAACATTCTCTTTAGGTCTTTAGTAATTAAAGTCTTTGGAATAAAACTTGGTTAAATAATAAACCTTATGTTCATTGAAATAAACATCAAGTGACATCTGTCATTATAATTAAGCTATATTTTAGGGAGTATACGTCGCGATGACAGTTGTCAATATGTCATTTCCATACATTTTTTATTACTTTTGACAAATACTAATTTCTTATTTAATTAATTTATTACAAAATAAAAAGACACAACCGCGAGGGCTCTGATATTTATCGAAGATTTCGTTGACCTCCATCCTTTGTAGTTTATCATAGTGTCTTTCCCGAACACGTTCAAAGACACTATGATAAACTACAAACAACACGTTCCCGGAACGTGTTCGGGAAAGACACTATGATAAACTACAAACAACACGTTCCCGGAACGTGTTCGGGAAGGACACTATGATAAACTACAAACAACACGTTCCCGGAACGTGTTCGGGAAAGACACTATGATAAACTACAAACAACACGTTCCCGGAACGTGTTCGGGAAAGACACTATGATAAACTACAAACAACACGTTCCCGGAACGTGTTCGGGAAGGACACTATGATAAACTACAAACAACACGTTCCCGGAACGTGTTCGGGAAAGACACTATGATAAACTACAAACAACACGTTCCCGGAACGTGTTCGGGAAGGACACTATGATAAACTACAAAGGATGGAGGTCAACGAAATCTTCGATAAATATCAGAGCCCTCGCGGTTGTGTCTTTTTTTTGAAAACTTGGTTTTGGAACTACAATGAAACTGATCCTTGGACTGAGAAATCAGACCAAATCAATCATGGTACATTCAGTTACTTGCTTAGGGCACTTTCCCAAGTGAGTTTCTTCACTTCATAAAATCTATATGCGTATTCTATTATCTGTATAACATCTCACCATAAGGAGAGGGAACACAAACGACCTGGAGCCCAATTCTCGTGCTCGTGACATTTATTTTCATACGACATTATATCACTAAAACATAGTTTTTTTGTATGGTTTTTAGGTGATATCCGCCATGTTTTCAAAATATCACGAGCCCGAGAATTGGGCTCCTGCTCTTGTTCAGCCATGGTGACTCATTGATCTTGCCTGCGGCTTAAGTCCGCCTAAGTGCATGGAGACAGACCATGAGCGCATCATAAGCTTAATCTTCCTTATTTATTGCCCACATTGTCGGGCCATGGGCCAATTCCCCTAAATACTTGTCTGCCGTCTACTGGTGGTATACATATGTATATCTACCACTCCCTGCTTTTGAATATCCTGTTTTTGGCCGGTGATGAAGTAATAATAATGATGAGTATTGGATGATATAAACATTTTTTAGAGTTAACTGCTTCTGAAATTTTAGTTATAACTCTACCACCATAACGTCGACCTTCCCATGGTTCATGAGAGGCGGGGCGCGGAGTGCGCTCGACCAATCCAAAAAGTTTATATTCTGTTTGGGCAATAAATCTGTGACGTCGACTGTCGCTGTCACAGATCAATTAAAATGACATTCGCAGCTAAAACAGTGCGACTGCGCGAGCTCAAAATTTTCGATTGGTCAACCACACTCCGCCCTCTGCTGATTGGCCCAAAGGGTAAATAAACTTTTTAGATTCTATTGGTCATGCGCATTCCGCCTCCCGCGTCCCGCGGCTAGGAAAGGTCGACGTTTTGTCGGTCACGCTATATTGTTTCTACTTTGAGTCGCATAGTTGTGTTATTTTTCATGTCCCCTGGCCGATTTTGCGGCTACGACAGTATTTAAATTACCTATTAGCCAGATACGAATGTGTGCGCAAATATATTCTCTTTATTCCTCTACTTTATTTATATTTTGATGAAACATCAGAGTAACACAAGGCTAGGGAGGGATCAGGCGCAGGACCAACGGCTTAACGTGCTTTCCGAGGCACATGGGTACAAGACCGCCAATAATTTTAATTTATTATTAACGCTAAAATGATGTGTTGTTCCAGAGTACGAGCAGTAGTGCCTCTGGGCAGGAAGTCTGAGAGTGAGAAGGACAAGTAGAGGGCGCGAAGCGCGCGTGCAAGAGAGACGGCGGCGGCCGGGCCGGCCCACACAGTCTTAGCGCCGGAGTACTTCACTCACTGTTTGTTATATTTATTATTATTGTACTATTAAATAAAGATAACTACTTTACGTGTAAAGCTTTATGAGACGAGTCATGCGGAGATTATTGTATTTGCTTTTTGAAATTTTAAATTAAAATAACTGTCGAACCAAATCGAGTGTTTTACTTACGTATGATCCAATATCTGAGACTATTCTTAATATAATGTGCATGTGTATCTCTTGCCAGAGGACCTACAACGAAACGTAATTCACGATCGAATCTTTATCCGAACTATTATTACTTACTCAATACCCGAATCCTGTCACACAGCGCTGTGCGTTTCTTTTGTTTGGATGAGACAGATATATTCTCGATCGTTACGAGACGGTTTCGCTGTAGACCCACTGGAGGGCGAATATCTTCCTTCGCGTTTATGCAGCTGCGTCCAGAGAAGCGTTTTTAAACACGTGTTTTCTTCGATCTACTCACGAGTAACACTGTTGTGTTTTCTAGGCAAGAGTAGATATGTCTATCTGCTCATGTGATAAAGAGCCGTCCTAAGAACAAACCTACTTACCAAACTAAGAGGATACTGGGCTGTCTTACATCCCTTCAACACATCACGTCAGAACGCCAAATTCCATCCACATCACCTGGATGGATTTATATCGACTACAGTGCGTTTCTCACGTCATTTCCTACCACGCACAGTAAAACTGTGGAACCAGCTGTCATCCGTGGTGTTTCCGAACAGATACGACCTGGTGACCTTCAAGAAAAGGGTTTACTCCTTTCTTAAGAGCCGGCAACGCGTATGTGATACCTCAGGTGTTGCAGATGTCCATGGGCGGCGGTGATCACTTTCCATCAGGTGTGCCGTCTGCTCGTTTGTCCGCTATAATGTAAAAAAAAATACCACGTGTTCTACCAACATTCTGAACATTTGTTTAAGGACTTTTTGAAATTCATCGGAAATTTTTTCGACTCCAAAATGACCAAGTCACGTGACCGACTTTGTATGAAATTTTTTCATGCGAATTTCGAAAAGTGGTAGAACAAAATGTTGTTCATAATGGTTGGTAGAACACGTGGTTAAAGGGATGTAAATGTTCACAGATACATCCTGTATAGTAAGATGTGTTTCATAAATCCTTAAGTTAACATTTTTTACTAGAGTAAATTTCACTTTATATTTAAAGTAAAAAAAACTCCATTTAAGTAAAGTCGTTCGGATTGTAGAGTAAGTTGTTCGGGAATAGAACCGGAAAAAATAAAATTAAAAAATTGGCTTTTTTATTCTGCCATCGATGTAGTATCTTCTATTTAGTTTGTGATTGGCAGAATAAAAAGCCAACAGTAGTATGTAGCCTACATATTACCTTAGACAATTTAACTGTCTAAGCCTTAGATTAAATCATTTTGAATTAATCTAAGGTCTAAGCAAATTACATACCTATGAACAATTTTATTCTTATAAAAAATAAAGTGATATTTTCTTTAGGATTTGTATAACGCAGTTTTTTTTTATAGAGGCTCAGTATATTGGCTCTCCTCAGCCTGGTGTTAAGCAGTAGAAGAGCCAAAATTACAACGGAAGAGATGTCAAGGCATCACCTCCGTTGGCCATACTGGCCTGCGAGATGCTTCTTCACGCTTCGTTTGAAAGAATCCATATTGTAGGAAGGAGGAAATACATGCGCTGGCAACGAGTTCCATTTCTTGATGGTGTAGCAGAAACAGGAACTGCCAATTTTTTTAGACTGTGATGGAATGATGTCTACTGTGAAGCGGTGACAGCGTTGTCCGGCGCATGTAGTTCTGTGACAGAATAGGGCAGGTATGAGGGAGAAAAACTCTTCAGAGCATTCACAGTGATATAGACGCTAAGCGACCCGATGTCTCTACGTAATTGAAGAGGTTCAAGGGTATTGGTGACCTCTTCGAGAGTTGGTCTGGCGTGAAGAACCTGCGCACTCTGTTCAGGAGGACGCTATGGGTGCAACACTAGCTCCTTGCGACACTTGCCTACTTTGGCTACGCGTTGTGAGTCTGCTCTTACGTAAGCACTTTTACAGGCCTTGGTGGCAGCGTTGTAGGCTGTTTTCAGCTTACTATTTGGAAAATAGTTTGTAGCCTGAAAATGATGAGGACAAACTCATTTCTAGTGAAATTGGCTTGATTATTCTTAAAGCAGTCTTCCATATAAATGTTAAACTTCATAATTTGGTCATTTGGGAACTTATTCCCGATGCTGCGTACGTATTACATTAAGATATGCAACAATACTTCGTATTTCTGCTTTATTAGCAGCCGTTTTATGTTATTTAATCAAGAACCATGAATAAAAAACTTTGAAAAGTGTCGTCTACTAGAAAAAAAAGAATTTCAATATTTATTTTATCCGCGCGCAAATATAGTATTTATATTTTTTATTTGGTCTAATTTACTATAAAAAACAATTGACAAAAAAACGTGAAATGATCATGGAACGCGAAACGAACGACCTATTTTTTATAATCTGTGGCAACACACTGACTGCACCAGCTGTCATTCACAGCTGTCATTAGTCAGCTGGGTGGGCTTCTGTCAGTGTCATACTGCGGTATCAGTCTAGGCTCATTCTTATTTTTACCAGTTAAAAACAATTTGTTACGAAGTTCTAATGTTCCAATTAATATTTGATTTTGTTTGATAGATTACTAATAATATGTTAAATTAAATTCTACACTGTCGATATGCTAATCATTAATATATATTTACAATGCCGTGCGTGATGAAGTTAGTCTCTAATTATTAGTGATCTTTTAAGTTTTATAGCTAAGTAATTGATCGGCAGTATTGTACTCGATATGGCGGATATTACAAGGTTAGTAAAATCAGATTTTCACATCCAGATTATTTGGTTCGTTGTTGTATGAATGTGAATGACAGACAGCGTGCAAGGGGGCCCTTATACGTTACGTCATCAATAATTAGGGCTGTAAACAAGAAAACGTATCGTATCGAAATAATCGAACACAATACCTATCGAATTTGAGTAATCAGCTTATAAAATCCTATAGTTCCAAAGTTTTTTTAATAATCATGTATAGTTTCGGTTTTCCTATGAATCGTTTGCGAACTAAACTCACAAGTTTACTGTGAGAAACAAATCTTAATATCAATTTGTGATCATCTTAGTATCCTTTTAAGAGCTTTAATTAGGGTTCATGCTTGATAAATCGTATCTTCTCTAGCTTATAGTAGTTATCATTGTGTGCTCTTCTCGTTTTCCTTGCACTACTTAAAAAGCATTGGTCACCGCTTACTGTGCTTGTTTTTTTCTTATTATTAATTGTAGTGTAACAAATTCATTAATGCAATAAACACCTTCATATTTAGAAGTTTTAGTTTATACTGCTAGCAGTATTAACTAAAAATACACATAATTCTTTTGTGAAATGAATCTGAAACAAAAAGGTGAAAACATTTTTTAAAACTTTATTCACTGAGAGGCAGGTAGGCAATCTCAAGGCACATAACTAAATATGAACAGATATTGTCACTCAAAATGTTGTGATCAACATCATATAAAAACTAGGATTCTACATATAATATACATTCTAGAAAACCAAACGATAACGATAGGGCGTCTACCATTACACTCGAAACTGAAATAATTTAAGAAAATTAGTTTTCTAAATTGACCATACCGGAATCGAACCCGGGGCCTTCCGTGCTAGGGCAAAATACCATAGCCACTACGCCACCAAGTTATCTCTTAAATTTCCCTCTCCTGGTTGTTTTGTAAGGGTATATCGTCTTTCTAATTCCTTAGGCAGTTTTTGTACGGCTCACTTGTTTTATAAGCATTTGATGTTAGGGAGTTTATAAATAAGGAACCGCTTGAAACAATGATAAGCAACCATCGCCAACGGACGCCGATGGTGACGTTGTGTCAACAATGGTTGCCTACCGTTACCGGCCATCTCTTAGAATTATATTATTTATTTATTATATCAGTTAACCAAAACAGAAAATTGGAAGAATGCAGTGCTTGCTTTTTGGCTTGTTATCATCATTATCATAAGTTAGCTCACAGGGTGCATACATAGTTACTGCTAAAAAGCCAATGCCCGACTATTAAATAATTAAACTTCTGGCACGTATATCTTGGCTATAGATATATCGTTGTTTAATAAAGCTTGTTTATTATATCACTTTGAACTTATAAAGAATACTCTGTGGATGTAACAGCAAACAAAAAAGCTCCACTGGTCCATGCAAATCCGGCATTGCCTTTTAAACGGAGATGAACATCTCTAGATTTATACTTTTTTTTCGGCTCATTTTGCAATGCTTCAAATTGTGGTTTCAGGTTGTAGCACGCCATCACTCCAACTCCTAGTTTCAGTGGGAAGCACCTTATCGCATTATAGGTATTAAATCTACAACCTAATATTTTGTCTAACATTGATGAGCGTTACTAATAATGAGCCACGCAACTGTTTATACTTTATACAGCTTTGTTTGGTCATGCGGTACCTAATTTACATTGTTCCGTTGTCATGGCACTGTCACGGTTCTCATAGTTGATTGAACGACAATCGAGACTAATTTATCAATGTAACTAGGTACACTTGCTTGTAGCAAGCTAGGTACTAAATAATATAATTTCAATGGTATATATCATTGAGTTACTTGTCGTAGTGTGGATTTTGGATGATCGTACAAAAACATGCATACAAAAGTTAGCAATGGACGCAACATTAAATTAAAGCCTTGATCAATTCGAAATTCATTTATTTGAAAAAAAAACAGCAAGGGAACGTGCATTAACTAATAGGTGTCACCACTTTATATTGAGCTCTTCTCTCTCCAGTCCAGTCCACTCCAGGTCAAATTAATCTTACTCAGATTCAAATAGATAGTACCAGTTGCCACCGCCATCTATGCGCACGTTCCCTGTATGTACATGCTAAAGTATGTTTAATTAAAACACGAGTTCGCCAGAGTTCCGCAACTTATACATTATATCAGTAAGAACAGAAAAAAGTTAATGAGATTAGATTAAGCATTTCTACATTATTGCGTGAAATAATGGTGTAATAAAATCAAAATCATGATCAGAGACCACCAGACAGTAATAATATCTTATTATAACCTATATTATATAGTAAATTATTGTAGCATATTAGAATTACAAAAAAGAAATTCCGGAGAATTAAAATAGTTTATAAAAATCCGAAATTACGGAGATATTTCCATAATATCAGCGCTTAAGACTATTGACCCTAAATCACTCTACCTATTCCGATCACTGATGACTATTTTATTTATTTATTTTAGCGAACAAATAGTAATTTGTAAAAACAGTACAATAATGTTTTAGAAATAGTTTAAGAAAATACCTTACCGTGCTAAGTATAATTAATTTAAATATAATATTTTAGAACGAGATCCGTGTAAATTGGCGAGGTAAAGATTCTCACTCGCACATCTGGTGTCAATTTTTGGAAGCTGTCTAAGAACGACAAATTGAAAGTTTTCCATACAACTTTGCGGGATAGTGATTTACATTCTCTTTATTTTTGGTATAAATATGGTTCGGTCACAAGTGGCCCGCCCTCACTTCTTTTCGGGATATTGGTTCCACTTTATACCGCTAGGTGTCGATTACATCGCGAAAGCGTTTTGTTTTTTGCGGAATACCTATAACCGTTGCAGCGTCTGTAGGATTCATCTCTTTATAAATAGTACCTAGTGGCCCGTTCTTACTTCGTCACGGGACATAATTTTTCAAAACCTGGTCTTTTCTTCTTTTTTAGCAGGAGTTCAAAAAAGTACATAATAATACCTAATCATCTATTGAAATACAATAAAAAAGCGTGTTTAAATTAAATTTGTATAAAAAACCCAAATACTAATTTTCACGACTCTCGGCATCATCATCTTAGCGTTTGGTCCCGGTTGCGTCCCAAGCTCTTGGAGCCCTGGTTTGCTTCGACACATTTACTTCGCGCGATTTTGTGCCTCCATTGTGGTCAATTTACTGGCACGCGTGTCATTCCTTACGACGTCAAGCCTAATATAGCTTTAAAAATGACAAATCTTGCATATGACGTTTTTGCCCCCGTTCACCCTTTTAGGGGTTGAACAAAAATAATGTTGAAAGTACTGGAGTTTATTTTGCATAAGCAGTTCAAATACTAATGTTTTATGACTCTAGCTTTAAAAATTAAGAATCTTCCATACAATGTTCTTACCCCCCTTGCACCCCTTTAAAGGCTGAAGAAAAAAAACTGCTGAAAGTACTTGTATTAAATTGGTTTAAAGACCAATTTTCATGACTTTAAAATGTAGAATTTTCCACACAAGTGTTTTTACCCCATTTTGACCCCTTTATGGGTTGAATTTGAAAAAGAAACTGAAACAGGTAAATTTTTATTTTTAATAAATAAACATAATCCCAATTTTTCAAATCTATAACATCAAAACTTGAACGCCTTTCATGCGAACGTTAATGGCTCCTTAGACCCATTTAGGGGTTGAATTTCTAAAAATCCCTTCTTAGTGGCTACCTATGTTCGAAATTTCATGACTTCCCTCCAGCAAGAGATGGCGCTCATCTGACTGTTCCATACAAAAACGAATTTCTCATACGATCCTAGATTGCGATGCAACATTTTTGTACCGACTCGAGATACTTATCAAAGTTACAACTTCCGTACGTACTCGAAAACGTTACTTCTTTATAAATAGTATAGACAGATGATACGATTTTCAGTAAAAAAACTAGCTCGTTTTTTTAGGTTGTTGTGTAGGTACTTAATAGTTTATTGACTGTATTACAAGTTTATTTACTGTTTAGAAAATAGTTTGTAGCCTGAAAATGGTGAGAACAAACTCATTTCTAGTGAAATTGGCTTGATTATTCTTAAAGCAGTCTTCAATATAAATGTTTAACTTCATAATTTTGTTTTTTGGGAACTTATTCCTGAAGCTGCGTACGTATTACATTGAAGAACGCAACAATACTTGGTATTTCTGCTTTATTAGCAGCCGGGTTATATTATTTAATCGTGAAGATGAATAAATCAAAACTTAACCAAACATTACTTCAAAATATAGCAGTGTCGTTCTTATAGAGCTTCCAAATATCGCCGCTAGGGGAGCGCGCATAATCTTTGCCTCGCCGATAAGATTTTTTTTCATACTTACGTAGCTACTAGCTAGTACGAACAGCCACACGTTATAGAACACAAAAATACAATTTCCTATATCAATACGTTTTCTCGATTAAGGGGTTTATCGATAGCCTATTTTTTTTAAATGACGTGTCACCTTACTAAAACTATGTGTCAATCAGACAATCATTTAACTGTCACTTGTTTTAAGTAAATCAACAAATTAATGGCCAATGCTTTATCAATTAATTCTTTGCAGAGTTGTTATATTCTCTTGGTCCGTTGCTTGGTGTTGTAGTCTCGGGACTTATTGTCATCGTTCATTCAGAGCGCAGGGCGCCACGTTAACGTGTGTTCATGATTAAGACTTTTTATCAATTATTATCAGTGAGTGTCACAGTTTTATTTCAAAACTTGTTAAGTATTAAAGTTTATTAATAGTTTATTTTTTTATTTTCATATACGTAACTACTTTAAAGTTAACTTCTATTACCTACATGATTTATTTACAACTTGTAATATAAAAAAATATTTACTTATAAAAAATGTTCAGATGTGAACATTTTTTGATAATTGACCCATATTTTATCAACAAAATAGATACATACGGTCTAAATAACCAGGCCACCTGTTAACAACTTTTTACTAGTTTGTAAACATAGAATTATAACAAGATTTAATTCTATGTTTGTAAAGTAATCTGTGGAGAGATGGGCAATAAATAAGTAATTGAAGAATTCACTATAATGCTTGCTGATAATAATACCTACCTAACTAAACACCTTGGCATATTTGCTAATCCGGGCTCACATCAGTTGCCCCATTATTACTTGTTTACCTAGTTTGTTATTGTGCTTAACTTAACAACCATTGATCACGGTGTAATCCCTTATTATTAAACCTTTTTATTAATATTTGTTGTGTAGTTGTGGTGGCTGTGGATTTCAAGTTCCACAGGGAATTGGTATGAGTTTGATCATTTGGCCTCAATTCTGTTGTACATCATATAAATGATTTTATCAATTTAATGATGACCTTGTGCAACAGCATGGACGATTTCAGTTAATAATACATTCATAGTGCGTTTTTCTCATATTATAACAAGCATGCATTTTTTTTAATTATGGAGTCTTTTTATCTTGCCTTATAATAAGTTGCTTTTTAATTGTCCAATTTCCAAAATGTGGTCAAGCCCAACATGGTCTTGTCTGTGGTGTGGTGGCGATGGGTTGTGTTGTCTAATGTGTCGGTGGTAGGTGGTAGGTGGGAGGCAGGAGGCGCGGCGGGGCTGGCGGCGCGCGCTGCGGCGGCGCTGGCAGCGACATGACCTCCACTCAGGTAGGTATGAGCACGAGGTAGCCCTCACTTGCTGCTAAGCTTACTTGATTGATTCACTTTAATCATTCATCCAATTGGGCTGGATTTAATAGATATAATTTAACAGTGGGAGACTATGTAGACATAAGTAGGTAATTAATTTCAATTCATATTTTTGGTACCTAATTGAAGAGACGTGCTTTTAATATTTTAATTGGTGTGTAATCCAATAAATAAGTCTATGTTATAAAATGCATGTAAAAATTTATGCGTAACAATTAGCCGTAAAATTACAATTATCCCCAAAACTTTTAAACCTACATTTCAATAGGTACCTACATACCTAGGTATGTACTGTTATAGTATTTATTTTATATGATAGGTGGCAGATGATCAGACGGATCACCTGATGGTAAGCAATTACCGCCGCCATGGACACCCGCGACAACAGTGGAGTAACAAGTGCGCTGGCAATCTTAACCCCCCTTTCCTACGGATTGGATCTATATTTGTATTTAATAAATTAATGCCTGAAAATAAGGAAATACAAGGACTGTGTAAGAAGATAAATGTCGCGATTATTATTCCATGAAAACTTACCTGGGCGAGAACCTTTGTGCTGGAGGGCGCTCTTTATTTTGTGACATAGTGATTACCTATACCTATACTATACATATATTATAGTATAGGGATAGGTAATCACCCTGTACCCCGAGTGTGGAGATGTTTGACTTAAAAATTAAATCATAAGTTTCAAATTAAATCTGACTGATGATTCTCCTTCGAATTCTTAGGTTGAACGAGGAGGGCGACGATAGGGAGTACTCCCCGTGTCTTGGCGAAAGTGATGATAAAAAATCCAACCGTGTAAAAATGTGGGGCGTGCAGCGCCGCGTGGCGCTGGACGCGCTGATGGTGTGCTGGGGGCTGGGCACGTGGCTTGGCGTCAACGGCATCTACGTGCAGCTGCCGCTGCTGGTGGAGCGCCTGCCCGAGGGCTGGGCCCTGCCCTCGTCTATGGCGGTCGCCGTCGCTGCAGCGAACGTCGGTGTACTCCTCTACGCAGTCTTCAAACGCCTACTCTCGCGCGTCACCGACTCCGTGTACATCTATGGCCTCCTACTAATAGGAACATCTGCGCTCGTTCTCAACTCATTTCTTTATACGGAGACTGTAGTGATCAATAATCAAGAGCGGTCGGTCGCGTTCCTCACATTGACGTTCTTCACCGGTCTAGTCGGATGCACCAGTTCAGTGTTGTTTTACCCGTACTTAAGACATTTTCGTGACATATACCTTGCGACATATTTAGTGGGCGAGGGACTCAGCGGCTTTCTGCCAAGTATTCTTGCTCTAATTCAAGGTGTGGGCGGTGAGCCCAAGTGTGTTCCGTCAGCGGATAACTCGACTCTGGTACCCGTGTACCCGTCCGGCGCGGTTCGACACGATGGTGTTCATGCTGCTGCTGGCGTGCCTGGCTGCGATCAGCCTGGTGGCGTTTGTGGTGGTGGACCGGTGCTCGGCCTTCGCGGCGGAGCGCGTGGCGCCCACGGCGGTCGAAAAAGACGACGAGGCGGAGACGCAGCGCGAGTCGCTGCTGAGGCCGAACTGGATCGGCGTGATGGCGCTGATGGCTTTGATGAACGCGCTGATGAACGGCGTGCTGCCGTCGGTGCAGTCGTACTCGTGCATGCCGTACGGCACGCAGACGTACCACCTGGCGGTGTCGCTGAGCACGATGGCCAACCCGCTGGCGTGCCTGGCGGGCGTTTGGCTGGCGCCGGTGCGCGCGCGGCTGCTGGGCGCAGCGCTGGCCGTCACCACCGCGCCTTTCGGCTACATCATGGCCACGGCGCTGCTCAGTCCTGTTCCGCCGCTTATCAACACTGGCGGTGGAAAGTTTCTGGTGGTAAGTGTATTATTTATATTTTTGTGTTCAGACGACGTCATATTATGTAACATCTTGATGACGTGACATGCAACAAACTATTTTAATTGAATTGAATATGAGATACCAAATAGATTCAATATTTCTTAGTTCGGGGTAAGTGTAGTGGGTTACTTAATTCATTAATTTTAAAGTGAAATCCCTTCAAGGGACAATGATGTACGCTTTACGTATCAAAGTGCTCCAGTATGCCTATACCAGTAGGATATCACAGGCTTCAATCACCTAATAACTAGATAGTTACATCATGTTTTCGTTGGCATGGCTACCCAGTCCTCTACGAGCCTTAACAGGATAGAGACGGTGTCATGCTTCGGAGGGCACGATAAGTTGCATCCCGTCACCTTGCCACACACTATGTTAGTGATCGTTATCCAACCCTTATCTATACGCGACGCGATAATTTCAAGACAGTATTTCTAAAACATCTTTCCACTAGAAAACGAAGTGATTGGGCGATAAAGGCGCGACGCCCACACGACAGTCGCGGCAGAGGCGGCTTGGAGTCGAACCGGGGAGGACTATGCTTCCTTCCAATTTTAATTCACCCATATGCACTAAACGAAATGATAAAATGGCGGCGGGGTCGCGGCACAACCGCACACTTGAAAGCCGCCGCCCCGCCTCATCTCGCTCGTGCCGCGATTCCAATATATGAGCGCACGCTATTTCTTTTTCGAAGAAACCTAGGAGCGGCGCGCCTCCGCCTCGATTCCAGCCTGCCGCGACTGTCGTGTGGACGACCTGCCTTAAAGTTACTGCAATTAAAATCTCTCCATTTCGTACAGGTGTTATCGTGGGTGTGGGTGATGCTGGTGATCTCGTACGCGCGCATGTGGGTGTACGGCTGGGCGCGGCGCGGCGGCGCGCGTGGCATGCGCGCCACGGGCGCCGTCACGCAGGCGGGCTCCGCGGTGGGCTCCATCGCGCTTTTCCTCGTCATCAACTTCACCGACCTATTCCAGCAGCCCGACCCCTGCGCTCCGCTCACCATGTAGCCCACGCCCTGAAGGTGCGATTCTTATCAATCTTAGTCCAATGGCGTAGCTTGGTGCACGTGAGGGCCCCGGGGCACAGTCTAGCCCTTAGGTAGCTACGCCACTGCCTTATTTGACGTTAACGCGGACATATGTGGGTAGATGAACTTGCATTACAAATCCTGTAAATCTAATTTCGTTTGCGTAAGATATACCTACCAGTGTAGGTCGACATGCACGTGTCCTAACACAAGGACTTGATCGTCATTGCATAGAACTTAGTTTCGGACGTTTACGCTTCGCCCAGTTTTAAGTTCATTCGGACAGTTCTAGATAATTGTTGGATGAAGTGATTAAGTGATATACGTAACCATTTACAAAACTCCAGTGGAAGAGCTGCGGGCTTCCACCAGCTGCAAGTGACCGTTGTTGGGCGGTAAGTGGTGCTGTTGTCCGTAAGGCGGATTGCCAATCTTGCTGCCTAGCTTTCTCCGCAGGTGTATACTGGGCTTTCTATCTCTCGCAGACTGGTTACCTGGTTATTTTCGACATAGAGCGATGGTAAGCTAATGGTATTTTTCAAATCGATGTGCGTATTTTTACCATAAACTCAGCGGTCAGGGAAATCATCGTGAGGAAAACCTTCACAGATATTCTCTGTAATGTGTAACCATGATTCAGTTGGTCTGGTTCCCTGTTAAAGGGTTGCAAAGGTCAGACGGTTTCGTTGTAATTACCAGACTTTCCAAATTCCTGAATCGCGGTGTAAGCGTACCCCTGGCTCCAGAAGCGACAGCTTTGGTCGCAACCTTACACGCTATGATGAGTGCTGGTAAAAATATTTGACCTAATCTTTTTGCAGCTGTTGAAAGTGAAAAAGGTTGTGCCTCGCAAAGAAAAATGTACGTTAAGATATAATTTACAAGTTTTGCTATGAGCTGTGTTTATTGTTGATTGAAACAGTAGGTAGTTACTTACGTCCGTAGCGGGTAAGGACGCTAAGGTACTTACTTAGTATCTATGGGAAAAATAAAACCAATAAATGTAGATACTTAACTACAGATAGATAACTTACAAAGTGAGATAGATTAAGTAAATGTCATTATGAATATACTTATGATCTGAACATTATTTAAGAATTATCAACTCTTATACAAATTTTATGGCCTTATAGGTACCTATATTACCAATATTACTTAGAGATGTTTGTATATAGAATCGTTATACATCAGTACATTAGTACAAAATCGCAGTAAGCGTATTTGTTAACCAAAAAATATTTGTCAAATCAAAATGTAGGTTCCCCCATAGGTAGGTACTTACCTACTGTCTTAGAATGAATTTTAATATAATGTTATTGTATGGTAAGTATGTATATAGTGTATAATATGTACCTTCGTATATCATTAAGTCTGAGTATTGTTTTTGCAATATAATAAAAAATATAATTGTTACTGAAACTCTTGTCTTTTATTTATTATTCTTAACGTATTAAGATTATCTCTATTATATTGGTTACTAGACTGCGCCCGCGACGTTACTCACGCAGTTTCAGTGTTTATTACAAAAGTCTTCATTCAAACTTCAAATCCCGCAACTACCCTTAGGTGTCGAAAGTTCAAAAGTAATTTTATTATTCAAAACCCGTGCCCAATTTTAATTTTCTTACTTTACTAATCAGCAAACCTCCATACGGCATTTCACTCCCTATTTCACCACTTCAAAGGGTGATTTTCCAAAAACGTTGAATTCAATTTCTGTTTATTTCAAATTATACGTGAGTGTAAGTGAAAATTTTCACATTCCTTACATCAAAGATATCGGACTATCATACAAACTTCAATCCTTTTTTTCACATCCTTAAGAGTTGATTTTACAAAAAGGTGTAAATAGATTGTGTTTGATTTAATATTAGGAGCCCAAATAATGATTTTCAAGATTCTTATATTAAAATTGCTTAACCCCCATACCGCGATTTCCCCCCCTACTTAATCCCCTGTAAGGTGATTTCCTAAAAAAACTTTTGAGTTATTTTCAGTTTCCAATTATTAGTCTAAATATGTGTCCTCGCCAAGTCGAGCAAAAAAGCGGCACTGGCCGTACCATCCTTTGCTCGAAGCAATTCTGGCTATTTTCGACCCCCCTATAATTTCGTTGTGGATAAAACAAGAAGCCTGCATTTTCAGTAACTAGGTAACTAGGCATTGTATAAACACAGTGTATTTAAAGTTTCAGTCAATTTGAACCAGTAGTTTAAGAATGACAACTTGTTAAAGTTTCTTAATTTTGTCACTCACTGACTGACTGACTGACTGACTGACTGACTGACTGACTGACTGACTGACTGACTGACTGACTGACTGACTGACTGACTGACTACTGACTCACTGACTCACCGATCATCATAAGTCCAAGGCACTGGTGCGCCCAGAACTGTGCTTCGTATTCCGAAGTGCCGTGCCGTTTTTGTGGAAAAATAAATACTATTATTATTATAAGCACTTCTAGCAAACATAGCTTCAAATTTAGAATACAAATAGAATTTAGTATCTTAATCATGGAAAAAACATTTTTTTTGTAATTTCGGTCCAGTTTTCTGAATAAACCAACTGCATGAATAACTTTGTAATCTTATATAAATGTATAGGATTACAGAGTTACGTATGCAGCTGAAGGTGAAGGTACCAGAAAGAAAAAAAGTAGATGGACTACAAAAAGGAATCATATCCCATAAAAAACAAAACTGTCAAAAAAACAAAGTGTCGCACTCAGTAGGTGAAGTTCTACCGTGAAAAGTTATGAGATCTATGCACAGATCACCCCCAATCTTTGGATCTATGTTACCAAGTCGGTTATTAACTTGGCAATCGGTGGTGTTTTCATGCAATGGCTCGAGTCAAATATTCAGAGACTTGGATTTTTTGACAAGTTTTCACATTTCTAACACCAAAGATGGGATACAAATGAGATACAAAGATGGAGGACTTTCATACTAACTTTTCACCACCTTTTTACCCCCTTAAGGGCTGAATTTTGACGTTGTGGTCAAGCGCGGAAATATCCGGGTTCGATTGCCTGTCGAAAAAATTCAGATTGCTATCTCTCTCACTCTCTTTCTCTCTCTTCAGTCGTTTCCCTCACTGCGGAGGATTGTGGCTTCTTCAATTCTGCTAAAATGAAAACCAACTCATTTATTTTTATCATCATGGAGTTCTTTTTAGAGTATTATCATAGCTCTTTACCTTCTACTTCTATTTTGTATTCAGTTCTCCTGCGCCGCTATATGCTAGGGAGGGGCATAGCATATAGCGCTAACAATATAAGTAAGGCTTTCTTGCCCAGGAGGGCATGATGTTGAATGAACGATGATCACGTTTATTTGATTGGCTGCTAACGGCGTCAGATATAAAATCAAAATTTGTAAACATACATAATACACGAAAAAAATATAAAAAGAAACATAAAATAGTTTAAATAAGTAATACATTGTTTGCTAATAAAATTGCACGCGTTTCTACTATGTATCTGTTTCTAGGTCATTAGCCAGCATGATATTTGCTTACACAAAATGAATATTCACTGTCTCGTTGATAATGTATATGGATAGGTACTAGATAAATACCTATTACTCAGAGTAGTAGTAGTACCTAAACATTTTTGTACTCGTACCACCTTATCCGGTGTCCTAAATCGCGATCGAAAATTATTACCGTACTTAGTTCGCGATTTGTAATAAGGAGGTTAAGACACATGCTTATTTTCATAAGCATGCTACTTTTGAGCGAGTGCTAAGTAAGTAGCATGTCTGGACGAACGTGCTACAAATATGCATGCTAATTTTGAGCATGCTCAAAAATCGCACGCCGGTCGATTTTCAAGGATGCTACTGTAGAGCAGGTTGAAGGGGGAGTGTGTCGGAGTGCTTAAGCACGTGTAAACCGGTTTGCTTATTTTTAAGCATACTAAAATATGGGTAATAGCATGCTTATTGATAGCAAATGTAGACAGTTACTTAATTTAGCATGCTTAATAAGAGTAACAGTAGATTTATTGTTTGAATCAGACAAGGGACTTGTTTATAAGGCGCAGCGCTCCCACAAAATATAGACCCAGCGCGCCCTACGCGCTACCTACATACATCGCGTGCTTAAGATACCTGCGGAGGTCAGTTCAAATTGAATTCGAGGCAAGCTTCGCCGATTTTTTTTTTTTTTTTTTATGAACTGTAGGCTAACGCTTGACCACAATCTCACCTGTTGGAAAGTGACGATGAGGTCTAGGATGTAACGCGTTTGCCTAGGAGATGCCTGTTCACTCTTGCCTTAAAGATGTCCAGATTGTAGTGGTCCGGAAAAACAGACCTTGGCAAGGAGTTCCATTCCTTGGCTGTCCGCATTATGAACGTGGAGGCAAATCGCTTCGTGCGGATAAGGGGTAAGTCAACAACGTATGGATGAAACCCCCCGCCACGCCTTGTTGTCCGGTGGTGGAATGGGCTAGGGGGGATCAAATTATGCAGAACCTCCGCACACTCCCCGAAATGAATCCGGTAGAAGACTGAGAGACTTGCCACACGTCTGCGGTGGTCAAGGCTCTGCAAGCCAGCCCCTGAGAGTACGTCATCACCAATAAGTCTCTTCGCACGGTGCTCTATCGAGTCCAAAGCATCCAGCTGGTACCGGGCAGATCCATCCCAAAGGTGACAGCAGTACTCCAAGCAGGAGCGAACCTGGGCTCTATAAAGATGTAAGAGCTGCTCAGGCTTAAAGCACCGTCTGACCTTCCAAAGAATGCCTAGTTTTTTTGCAGCTGTTTTTGCTATGGACTCAATGTAGCGACCGAAATTGAGATTGGCGGATAGATCCAAGCCCAGGAGCTCTAGGTGGTCCGTCACAGGTACCGGAACATTTCGGAAGGTCGGAGTCAGGTGGAATGTACTCCGCTTCGCCGAAAACAGACAGGCCTGTGTTTTATTAGGGTTGAACCCAACCAAGTTAGCGTCTCCCCAAATGGAAACAGTATTCAGGGTTGCATCAACACTCTCCACCATCGTTTCCCTCATTGAACCGATGTCTGCACTGGACCTCGAATCCGACGGGTATCTTTCCGTAACTGTGCTGTCATCAGCGTACCCAAAGATTCCGGGTGTTAAAAGCAAGTCGTTGATGTGCAGCAGAAATAGAGTTGCGGAAAGAACAGATCCCTGAGGAACACCGTCATTGATGCTATGGTAATCAGAAGAGTAGCCATTAATGACTACCCGAATTGATCTGCCCCTCAAGAAATCATCAATCCAAGTGCAGAGATCAGTGGTTATACCGTACGACGACAGCTTGCCAATGAGGCTTGCGTGCCAAACCCTATCGAATGCCTTAGAGATGTCGAGGGAAACAGCGAGAGCTTCGCCTTGCTTCTCGATGGCTTCGCTCCATAAGTGGGTTGCATATACTAGAAGGTCCCCAGTAGACCGCCCACGGCGGAAGCCAATTGACGGTCACTGAGAAGATCATTGTCCTCTAGATATGAAAGGAGACGGTTGTTCAATACACGCTCCATAGTCTTACAGAGTATGGAGGTGATTGCGATTGGGCGGTAGTTAGAGGGGTCAGCACGGCCACCTTTTTTTGGAATGGGTTGGACATTCGCTAGTTTCCAGGCGTTCGGGACCAGTCCGGTACGGAGGGATAGACGGTACAGGCGAGTAAGAATGGGAGACAACTCGGGGGCGCACGTTCGGAGGACAATGGCAGGGGTGCCATCAGGACCGCTAGCCTTATTCACATCTAGAGCGCAGAGTGCCTTGAGAACCTCTTTCTGGTGAATTTTAACCTCAGACATCTCGGAAGTGCACTGGGGTAACTTTGGAGGACTTCTGCCAGCTGCATCCAGTTGTGAGTTTCCCGCAAAGAGAGAAGCAAGTAAGTCTGCTTTCTCCTTGGCGGTGTGAGCTAGTGATCCGTCGGCTTTCACCAACGGTGGTAGCGACGACTGGCAAAAATTGGCTTCGACCGACTTGGCCAGAGACCAAAAAGCTTTACTCCCAGATGGGTGAGAAGCTAATTTGGCACCTATACGGCTAATGTGGTCGAAGCGGGCCTTCCGAAGAGCACTTTTGCAGGTCTTAGCGGCACTGTTATAGGCTTTTTTCAGTTTCCGAACATTCCGCGTCTTGCGGGATCGAGCATCTACCCAGGATTGGTAGGCGGAGTGCTTAAGCGCTTCGGCTTTGGCACAGTCTGCGTTAAACCAAGGGCGAGCTTTGTTCTGTTGTGAGACATCGGAGTATGGAATAAAGTATTCCATAGCCCGAAGTATCACGCCAGAAATTGCGTCCGCGCAGCGCGTCGGGTCGTCTGAAGAAAAGCAAGTGCGACGCCAAGGATAGGACGCAAAGAAGTGCCTCATTTCGTCCCAATCTGCTGACTTGTACCGCCATACTCGCCTAGTTCCTGTAGGATCAAGGTCGGGTGGAGAGTAGACTGATACAGACTTTACCAGACAGTGGTCAGAGCTTCCCAGAGGAGAGGAGATTGCTACTTGGTATCGGTCTGGTTCGGTTGTCAGCAGAAGATCTAGGCAGTTTGCTGCGTGGCCATCAACATCAGGTACGCGGGTAGCGCCATTACTAGCTGGGAGAGACCTAGTGACAAAGAAAATGTATGCGCTAATCTCCCGGCGTGGTCAGTGTTCTGGAACGGGAACAACCAGTCACGGTGGTGGGCGTTAAAATCCCCCAGAACCACCAGTTGTGCTCTCGGGTACCTCTGCTGTGCCATTTCCGTAGAGGCGCTAAGGTGCTGAAATAGCCTAGTTGTCTCCGTATTATCGGCATGCGACCGGTAGACACAGCAATAGAGGATTTGCTCTATGCCTGTGTCAACCAGAACCCAAATAGTTGAGAAACTGGGATCCTCAAGGTTACGGAGACGCCGACAGCAGATATCATCGCGAGCAAAGACGCAAGTGCCAGCGCGTTGTTTGAAATTGTGCTCCAGGGTGTACCCTGGGTAATGTAAGTATGCTGCGTCTAAGGGACATCTGATTTGCGTCTCCGTGAGAAACAGCAGGTGCGGCTTTTCGGTTTCCAGGTGGTGATGGACCGGTTCGAGATTTGAGTGCAATCCTCGAATATTGGCGACTTGCACTTTTAGTGCGAGGGAGTGCAACCGCTGTTTAACCAGTTTCTTAATTTTCTTTTTCATTAGGTATGTGAGAGTGGACAGGCGGGCCGAGGACAGAGGAACGAGGCGTTCCGAAGCTACTGCCAAGCGGTCAAGCTATGACGCTACGCAAGCGGGCGACTGAACCGGAGCGCGCGGGGACGCCCTAACCCCCCCAGGAATGTCCATCGGGCCCTCGCAACTGGTCGCCAACCAGCACGATGGCGCATCCTGGGATTTTTCGCTAGTTGGCGGGGCAGCCTTTCATAAGTGGCTATCCTATTACTTGGGCCCCCTACTAACTGCGGTTGGCCAGCGGAGAACCGTGCTTAGGATCCCGCTACCCTCCGCGGTCAGTCGCCCAGCGCACCAATCATGCGTTTCCGAATCCGGTTCGCTTGGTGGCGCAACTGTTCGGACTCCCCTGCCGGAATGGCATCACCTAGCATCAAACCGGAACACGATGTTAGTCGTTTGGCGGCTTGGTTTTGCTAGGTGTTTACCAGCCGCGGCCGAAGCCTACCACCAGTGGTGCTGAGCATTTGGCGCTACCCAGGGGACACGTGTGGGTATCTAGAGCTGAGGGCCACGGACGCGCTCAGCTTTGTCCGTTCCTCGGACATCTCGCTATCTCTGTCGCGCCATCAGAGACCCTTGCGTGCGAGTAGAATTAGTAAGATAAGTTTGAAATTTGTAAGAAATGTGTGATCATTTGCGAATACCAAAAATAATGAATGAAATTTGATTTTATTTTGTTTTTTTTAAGACATTGTATAATTATACAATACAACCTGTGTTTCTGTTAATTTTCATAATGAATAATATATTAAATTGTTAATATAAAACAAATCGGCAGAAAATAGGTTGGTCGTGCAATTAATTCCCCTGAGAATAAACACGTATATCCGGGATTTTCATGTGGCATACCTATATTTAGGCACAATTTTCTGAACTGGTGATGGCACAGAAGGGATCTCTTGAAAGTCTCAGTACAAGAGCCGCTGGGATAGCATGTTGATGTGTTATTTTCGTTACATGCAAGAGCATTTTAACTCTTATTTTGTGCATCTACAGCTAATATCATTCGTTATCACAGGCTGATGAAACAGTAGATGAAACCGTACGTAATAAAATACCTTTTATAAACGATTTGAAACACGAAAATTAGTTTTGACATGAGATCGTACATTCACGATAAAGTCAATACTAAGTATGTATCTAATCTGTTAATATGGTGATATATATAATGTTAAGACAACGATACAAGATTAAGACTTTTTAAATACCTACTTATAAATTAAACGAATGATTATTAATATTTTTAATTGTAAATCAAACTTTAAGTACGACTTTTGCGGCGTGTGACGCTGGACGTGTTGATGGCGTGCTGGGGTATAGGCACATGGCTCGGCGTCAGCGGCATCTTCGTGCAGTCGCCGCTGCTCGTGGAGCGCGCGCCCGAGGGTACCGAGGGCTGGGCTCTGCCCTCCTTCATGATGGTCGCCGTCGCTGCAGCAAACGTCGGTGTATTCCTCTACGCAGTCTTTACGTAGTCTTTCTTCCTTCCGCGCGTCACCGACACCATCTACATCTACGGCCTTCTGATAATAGGCATGTCTGCGCTCGTTCTTGACTCATTTCTTCATACGGAAACTGTAGCGATCTATCCCGTCCCTTTGATTGACATTCTTCCCCGGTCTAATCGGATACACCAGTTCAGTGTTGTTTTACCCGTACTTAACACATCGACTTACTTAGTGGGCAGAAAGTGGATAGAAAGCCACCGAGTCCCTGGTGGCTTTCTATCAAGTATCTTAGCGTTGATTCAGGGCGTGGGTGGCGAGTGCGTTCCGTCGGCGGACAACTCTAATCTGGTAGCCGTGTAGTCATTTGTGACAGAACTGGTGTCTGTCACTTTCATTGCAAGTTATGTGCCTCGGAACACAGTCAAGTAGGTACAACGCTCCTAGCCTGTGCCTTCCTGTAGGTAACTTTAACGCTTTAATATTTTAGGCCCAGCTACCCGCTGCACTAATAGGTTGGTTACCTGTGTTGGGGGGCTGTGATGTAAATGTCCGTTATTGAAGTAGGTATGTTGTACGGTCAGCATCAAAAGTAGCTTAACACTTTAGTACCATGTCAAAGTAACTGTTCTGCCTATAGTCCGTTTCTAAGGCGTACGTAAAAAACAATAATGAAATGATGGTATGATCTGAAGATTCGTTTAGAACAATAGTGAGTACTTAATGCGGTCTGACTGAGGTTCAATATCAACCGCGTTGGTTGTTTAGTTTGTCAAATTGACATTTTGACGGATCACGTTTAAAAATAACCAATCACATTGTATATGGACCTCACTCCTATAGTACTCCATCTAGCGGATATTTCACACGCGAAAACCCTAATTTTTTCAGCGGTCTTATAATAAAACTTAGATGATGGTAAAATCGTACAAAGCTTACACAAAATCGCATAAACAAGTTAAACGAGCTAAGTAGTAGGTCTTACATGCTTACTTTACTAAAGTACCTTACTTGGTGACTCCACGGGTGTTGCGGGTGTCCATGGGCGGCGGCAATTGTTTACCATCAGGTGATCCGTCTGCTCATCTGCCAACTAACACGTCGGTCGTGTCACACTGGTGTCACATCGAAATAAGAGGGTAAGGGAATAAAGAGTGACCTTGTGTCTGCGCAAACACTTGTGCACAATAATATGTCCTGCGGCTGATCACTGAGATTGGCCGCCATGACCGAAATATCGGTTTTGGAGGACATTATCTAAGTAAGTAAGTAGGTACTTAATTATTATTTGTCCCGAAGTTCAGCGTATTATGCAAATTGCTTTAAAACGTGCTCAAGTCAATGTGACTGATAAATACCTAATTGGTCGCATTGATATGATACAATTACGACATCGTGTATTCCCTCCGTGCTCGGCTGTTGACTCGCGGCTCGGCGACGTGGCGACCGCTAACCAAACAGACATTCTTTGTTTAATCACTACGATTTTACATTTAAGACTCAGTCCTCTGTCTATCATGCTATGGCTGTAAATCTATAAGATTATAAAATAAAATGTTATTAGACATACTCTAGCCTTGAATTTATTTTTGCTATATTGTGTTTTAATTCCTACTTCAATAGATTTTAAGTGTCTTTTTATAACAATTTTATGTAATGAAGATAAAGGGACGGGAGGAAAATAGCGTATCTATAGGTTGGAGGTTCGAATCCGAGCACACACCATTTAAATTTAAATCTATGTAAGTATTTGTACTACCTAATTCATGTAAGTAAGTAAATGATGTCGCCCTGTAGCGTAACACACTACGTCGAGATCGGACAGTTCCTTGCTTTTGAACGTGTAAACACAATCCACTTTGCATGGTTCATCATCATCATCATCATCAGCCCATTTAAGTCCCCACTGCTGGGGCACGGGCCTCCCTCAGTCACATGAGGGGTAATTGCCATACTCAACACGCTTGGCAGACGGGTTGGCGAGGGTTTAGATATAAATGCAGAGTTTTCCTTCTCTGGGTGCTGATGATCATGCCAGCAAAGCTGCTGGCCTTAGTCGCCTTTTACGACACCTCGGTAAGAGTGAGGGTGTCCTATTCTCCTCTGCCGGGGACCACACGGCATGGTTCCCCCTGCTCGAATTTTGAAAAATGTTATGTGTGTTGTTTTTATAGTTGTTTTGTGCAATA
Organism: Marasmia exigua; assembly: GCA_019059595.1. NCBI lineage: Eukaryota > Metazoa > Arthropoda > Insecta > Lepidoptera > Crambidae > Marasmia > Marasmia exigua. The sequence goes on from CM032473.1 coordinate 19,156,108, forward strand.
AATAAATAGATAGATAATAAATTTATTGCATTAAAGGACACACATGCATAATAAAAGATAATAAACATTAAAATAAAGTACCTACACTATAAAATAAAGAAGAACCCTTTCCTACTTTTTCTGCATGTGTGCCGCAGCAGTGCCAGTGGGCGAAAGCCACAGATCACCAAAGCTCAGTGGAATTTTTGCTCAGGGAGCAAAACACTGATTTTCAGCTCAAGCCCTGAGAGTACACATGGCGCACTACACATACCGAGTCATGCCATTTAAATACATTGTTAAATAATCAAAACTTCAGGTATTGTGCAGCGTGTCTGTTATTAGGTACAATGCAGCGACTGCTGCCTGGCCCTCGCAATCCCTTGACAAGGTATTTGGAGCAACTGGATTACCTATAGTTACGCTCAAAACCCCTTTTGTGCAGGTTTCCCCACCATTTTTCCTACAATGCCGGGCTAGTGGCAGAAGTATGTGTTGTAATGTAGCCTCTATGTTAAATAGGTACTGGCTATATTTCTATTAGTTTAATTGATATTCCATTTACTATTTTGTATCTAGACTTTTACTTTTCTATTGTCACTTCTTCCTTCCTTTCATCTTGTTGACAAGTAAACATTTCAATCTTCAACAGTGTTTTTCTCTAATTTTATCACGTTATCAGCACGAGGCTTTACAAGCGAGCTAGCTGATAAATATAATATTAGTTGTGTTGTTGTACTATGATTTTCACGAAAATATAGTTCGTCGAATCTCGAAAAAAAAAAATTGTGCTACGTCATTGTGCACAAATGCAAGGTAGCGGGGATAGAGTGTCCCCAGGCACAAGCAGCAATGCAATGGGAATGGGAGCGATCCGTATGCTTTCCGGACGGGAAGGCTACAGTGCTTGGAAGTTTAAGATGCGATTTTACTTACTGCATGAGCAGCTGTGGGAAGCTGTTGTGGGTTATCCTGATGGAGATGAAACCCCAGAGTCAACGAGAAAGCGTAAGGATGAATTAGCACTAGCCAAAATCTGCATGACCTTAGATGGAGGAGCCATCACTCATGTGAGGAAGTGCGGAGAGTGCTAAGGCCGCTTGGACGTCGTTGCAAAACGCCTATGAAGATAAGGGCATGGGCAGAAGGTTAGCTTTAGAACGTAAGCTTTACCGATATTGTCTTGAAGAGTTTAATACTATCGAAGAGTATATAAATGCCGTTATAAGTACCGCTCAAGATCTCGCTGATATTGGTAAGAAAATCGAGGATTCTTCTTTGGCTGCGATACTATTGGGAGGTCTAACGCATAACTTCGATCCCTTGGTCATGGCTTTAGAAAATTGTAATGTTGAGGTTACCACGGTCATGGTAAAGGCAAAACTGTTGAATGAGATGTCGAAAACCAAGCCTTATGATTGTGAGTCTGCGTTGCGTTCGAAGAAAGGTCAAATTATTCAACATAGTACCAAGACGAAGAAGAAGAAGGAGGTTGTATGTTTTGATTGTCACGTACGAGGTCATACTAAATACAATTGCCCCAATAAGGTTGAAGAATAAGCATGATTCAACATCAATAACTGCCTTGGGAGTAAATGGTAATAAAGATACGTGGTACATCGACTCTGGAGCTACTTCTCATATGACTTCAAGGTCTGATTGGCTGACAGAACTCAAACCGCTGCATTCTGGCAAGGTGACCGTCGCTAGCGGAGAAGCGATAGATTCCGTGGGAATCGGAACAGTTTCAATCAGTACTAATAGTAGTATCGACAAGATTAGTGAAGTTGTACTTGTACCTAAATTGAACACTAATTTAATTTCGGTTAAGAAAGCAGTCGATAAAGGTTTATGTGTACTTTTTGATAATACTGGCTGTAATTTTTTTGATAGAGATTATTTCTCTTATAAAGGTAATCCTGTTTTACACGGTTCAGTACATGGCGGGCTTTATACATTAGATGTTAATATTAACAAAAATGTAGCTCTTGATGTGAATTCTGACTGTCATTCTGCAGATTCTCAAGTTCAGGCTGTTGATGTACGCACTAACCGTCCGTCTCAATTTCAGCTGTGGCACAAGCGGTTAGGTCATCTTTGCAGGTTTGACATGAATCTCCTAAGGAATGGACGTGCAGTTGGAATGGATTACTCAGCAGTGGATAAGGAGCCATGTATACCATGTGTTGAAGGGAAACAAGCAAGAAAACCCTTCACGGTAAGTGTGGATAAGCCTAAGAGTACAAATTCGTTATTGGAATTGATCCACAGCGATATTTGTGGACCTATGTCGGAAAATTCATTTCAAGGTAAGAAATATGCGTTATTCTTCATTGATGACTTTTCTCGACTTACTTTTGTTTATTTCTTGGCTTCTAAGACGGAAGTAAAAGCAAAATTTATCGCTTTTCAGTCTTTAGTCGAGCGCCAAACAGGAGCTAAAATTAAGGCATTAAGAACAGACTGCGGAACAGAGTATGTTAATGAACAGTTCTCTAGTTATTTACGTTCTAATGGTATTGTGCATCAAACCACAGTTCCACACAGTCCGCAACAAAATGGAGTATCGGAGCGTTCAAATAGAACGATTGTGGAAAAAGCGCGGTGTATGTTAGCTGGTGGTTTTCTTAGCAAAGCCTATTGGCAGGATGCTATAGAAGTGGCAACGTACCTGAAGAATCGATCCCCGCATAGAGCTCTAGATCGCCTTACTCCTTATGAGATATGGTTCGGCTCAAAACCCGATTTGAGTCACTTACGAGTGTTTGGCTGTAGAGCACTAGTACACATTCCAGATTGTCAAAGGAAAAAGTTGGATGTGAAGGCTAAACAGTACACTTTTGTTGGATATTCGGAAGATCCAGGTAATTATTACTTCCGAGATGCGAGCTATCCGAGAAGACTCTTAAAAGCTAGGGATGTTGTGTTCTTCGAAGATGCTTTCTCTGATTTGAAAGGTGATAATCCTGCAGGCCAGTTTTCTGTTGATCCCCCTGCAGTGATGGTATTCTCAAACAGGAATGAAGTGGAAGTTCAAAATCCCATTGCTGGTAGCTCTGGCACTTCTACTAAGGTGAACGTAGAAGTTGCACAAATCGATCCTGATCCAGAAGACCCTATTTCTGATGAAGAAATTCCCCACGATGAGGAGGATATTCTCGAAGAACAGGTTTCTACTGATGAACCTACTTTCCAAGGAAGGTATCCCTTAAGGAATCGATTAGCGAAAGATAAAGGTTTTTGGTCAGCAAGCTATAGTTTTGATGAGCCTGAAACCTTCAATCAAGCTATTCAATCAGAAGATAGAGACAAATGGATGGGTGCTATGAGAGATGAATATAGATCCCTCATTAATAATAAAACATGGATTTTGGTTGATAAACCTGATGGTCAAAAGATAATACCATGCAAGTGGGTATATAAGGTAAAGAAGGATGCAGAAGGTGCAGTTGCGAAATATAAAGCCCGGCTAGTAGCCAAAGGCTATAGCCAAACCGCTGGTGTGGATTATACAGAAACCTTTGCGCCAGTAATTCGCAATTCTTCGTTACGTATGATGTTTGCACTTGCAGCAAAATTAGGCCTCAAGATGCGACATTTAGACGTGGACACAGCGTTCCTAAACGGAGAATTGGAGGAGGATGTATATATGGTACAACCGCAAGGTTTTGAGAAACCAAGCCAACAGAATAAAGTTTGCCTACTCAAGAAAGCTTTGTACGGGCTGAAACAAGCGCCTCGTGCTTGGAACACAAAGCTAAATGAAACTCTTTCTGCGTTAGGTTTTAAACGGGCTCCTTCAGAACCATGTATTTATACCAAACTATTTGGAAAGGAACTTGTCATACTGGCAGTTTATGTTGACGACATAATTGTTTGTCATAAAGATGACAAATTGGCAGACGCTGTCAAATGTGATTTGCAAAAATATTTTGGTATTAAGGATTTGGGACTTTTAAACTATTATCTTGGTTTAAATGTCTCCCAAACAAAGAACTGTGTAAAAATTAATCAAAAAACGTTCATTTTAAATGTTCTTAAGAAGTTTAATATGGCAGACTGTAAATCTGCCCCTACTCCCTTACAAAAGGTGAAGTTGGAACCAAATAAGAGCGGTGAGTTGCATCCGTATCCATATCAATCACTCATTGGTAGTTTAATGTTTATATCTGTGAATACTCGCCCTGACATTGCCTATGCAACTAGCTATCTTAGCCAATTTCTTGCAAAGTTTGATAAACAACACTGGTTGGCTGCAAAAAGGGTGTTGCAGTACCTGAAAGGAACAGTAGATTACTGCATAACTTACAAGAGGGTTCCAGATTTCAGTCTGACTGGGTATGCAGACAGTGATTGGGCAAATGATCCCACTGACAGAAAGTCCTATACGGGTTTCTATTTCAGCTTATCCGGTGGAGCAATTAGCTGGGAATCGAAAAAACAGCCCACCGTTGCATTGTCATCAACGGAAGCAGAGTATATGGCCCTAACTTCAGCGGCTAAGGAAGCCACCTTCTTACAGAGGTTGATTCAGGAGGTAAGTGGCACCTCTCTGACTCCGGTTACCGTGCACAATGACAGTCAGAGTGCACATAAGATTGTACTTAATCCTATTCATCACAACAGGACTAAGCATATCGATACCCGTTTTCACTTCATAAGGGAAAAAGTCGCTGAAGGCACTATTTTAATTGAATATGTACCAACTAGTGACATGTGTGCCGATATGCTGACAAAGCCGTTAGGTAGGGTTGCGCATTCCAAATGTACTGTCGGTTTAGGGTTGTGCACTTGACATAGTTAGGTTATTTAGTCAACTATGGAATCTCAATTAAGGGCTGGTGTTGTAATGTAGCCTCTATGTTAAATAGGTACTGGCTATATTTCTATTAGTTTAATTGATATTCCATTTACTATTTTGTATCTAGACTTTTACTTTTCTATTGTCACTTCTTCCTTCCTTTCATCTTGTTGACAAGTAAACATTTCAATCTTCAACAGTGTTTTTCTCTAATTTTATCAGTATGCACATAGGGGATTGTGCTCGGATTCGAAGATAGGTACGACCTCACTTTCGGAAGGAGCACGCTCTATTCTTGTCCACTGGGTTAGTTAGTGGTTATACCTACCATCTCTACTTATTTACCTACGTACTTAAGATACCTAGGTAAAATATGTTATATTTTAGTTCTTGGCCAAGAACGGCAAATATTAGGTACCTACATCCTGTATCGTGGGTGTATCTACCTACCAACTCTACTCTTCCTAGTAATAATATTTATTAGTGATAATATTTGATAAGTAGTGCCCTTAACAGGGCTTATTCTGAACACAATCTTTCATAAGCATTCCTAATTTGCATAGCTGATTAGATGTGATTCGCTTCCTATAATAAAGGTTCGTAGCAGGTCTCCATGACAGTTGGATCATTCTGCAATCATGGATACGGCTGCTTTTATTATAGCACTTTTTATGTCGAAAAAAATTACTCTTTTGACTACGTATGTTTGCTGGAAACCTGGTAGGTACAATTATCAAGATTTTAAACTAAATAGTTAGAAGGTTAGTGAGTAGAAAGTTTTGTTAATGGGTACCTACCTACCTGGGTAGGTAGGTAGATGTTGTTAACTGTGATCATAGGTCTTTTGCATGCCGTAGCGTCTTACTTGGCCTAAGCTAGGAAAATAAATGTTTGAAAGAAAGAAGAAATGTTTATTTGGAACCAATAATTACATAATCGTATCAACAATTGTTAGTTTTTACAGAACAAAATATAAACTTAATAACTACGTAATTACATAATAGGTACCAAAATGGTCTCCTCTCAGTATACGGTTGAGCGTGACACAAATATACCACGCTGAACCACTGGTATTCTGCGGATGCTAAAAGAACGAGGCACGCGGCCTCAGCCGACGACAGCTATTTTTAAACATTGCAATAAATCAGTCACATAAAGATATTACTTAGTACTTAAACATAGATGTGGAAAACGAAATTATTTAGGAAATAAATAAATACATAATAAAATATTAAAGATTTTACGTCTCAATTATTATTACACAATATAGAAAATAAACCATTTGTATTTGCATTTGTACATAAGCTACTCGTACCTATTTACCTTCAAATTATTTAGAGAGATAAGTACTCATAGCTAACTAATGCTTATTATACATTAAGTATTTATAAAGTATTTATATTATTATACATGATCGTTCCTACGAGTATTAGGTAATTTAAATCATTGTAAGTAAGTTAATGTTAGCATGTGAGATTAGATTGAGTAAAGAAATCTTTAATTTGGCAGTGGTAGGTAAATTCAATACAAGTAACTAATTGGGTATGAAACTTTTGCGAAAGTTATTTTATGAACTGCTACTAGATGACTATAATGTATCAATACGGGGATTAACACGATATTTATTATGTGAAACAACATTGTGTACTCACATATTTGGCTCGACATTTCGGCTACGTTACAGCAGCCGTGGTCACGAGCGGACAGTCCGCTCGTGACCACGGCTGCTGTAACATAATGTTGTTTCACATAATAAATATCGTGTTAATCCCCGTATTGATACATTATAGTTATAATGAGAGACAGATGAGTTCCATGCGCTGTGTCGCTTGAGCTACACGCGAGGCATGCGCGTGCGCCGCGGCGCGGCCGAGCTGCCGCCCGACGGCCTGCACCGCGAGGGAGTGCTGCTCGACCTCGCTTGCCCCGAAGCAGGTGATGTTATCCAAGCAGTGAGTAAAATATTCATTTAAAATATTGTAGTTTGAGGGCCGAAAATGTGGGACGTGTAAAATTGGACGCGTCTCTAGACGGGACTTCTTCCTTAGAAGTTGGCGGTGGCGGTGGAGTGTTTCTCACTTACTGCCACATCACCACCAATCAATAAGGAAGGTGTTTCGTGCACACGTGTCAAATTTTACATTTGGCGCCCAACGTGGGGCACTGTTAGGATACGAATGGCAACCGAGCGGGAAACCTGCGCACCCGCCCTCGGCGGTAGGTGCAATGAGTTACTCCGTAACTCCGTAACGTTTGCCAGCTATCAATATTTGGTAGGTAGTAAGTTAGATACAGGGAATGTTAACAAAATAGTTTGCGACTACATACTTAGATGGTCAATGTGAATTATTTGGCGCATTAGGCACAATGTATGTTATCTATCTATCGACCTGTTATAGTAAAAACTTTTCCGTTAATATAGCTACTTGTGTAGAATATTTTGACGGAATTTGGGCGAAGTGAATCCAAAACTTTATAGCACAAATTTTATTACAATAGGCGAACTTAATGCCAAGATGCATTCTCTATCAGTCAACCTTTGGGTAATGCAGAATTTTTTTTATGTGATAGGTGGCAGGCGAGCAGATGGATCACCTGATGGTATGCGATTGCCGCCACCCATGAATACCCGCGACACCAGTGGAGTCACAAGGGCGCTGCCAACCTTTAAACCCCCGTTCCCCCGGATTGGGTCTCCGGTACCCTCTCTCACGCAGCGAAACACAGCACATAAATATGATAGATAAATCTTTGGAGGCACTCATAAAGCTAAGTATATCCGCTAACTAAAAGTACTAGGTACTTTAACGAATATAATAAATTAATACACGACGCTTTAAAATTGCTGATTTTAAATTACAGATTAGTTAGGTGACGTGTACCTAAAGTTACTACACACTTGATAACTTTGTAGGCCTCAGCATCGCGTGCATTCAACTACCGATACAGTTGGCTTCTGCTGTCCAACTCCACCTTTGAAGTATCAGCCATCGACGAGGCGTTGGGCGACGCCGTCATCCTTCCCGACGCGGACGTCACCTGGGCCTCGACCGACAAGCTGGTGGAGCTTTACCGGGTCAAAGTGGACCAGCCGTTTGTCACCACAGACCTCGGCGTGGACAGGAACAGTGCCCAGGACACTTTGGAGCAACTGTGGGGAGTAATGAGGTCGACTGTCACGCAGAGGAAAGATCTACACAATGTCTACCTCAAAGCTGCTACCGTCGTAAGCAGTTTCTTTTTATTCTTAGTGGTCACTTGCCACTTGTGCTAGAGATGTTATGTATTGCGATATTTGAAAGAGAAAAGATAGTGCTAGAATTTGTTTTGCAGATAACTCAGCCTCAGCATTTCAAGGGTTGGGACGACTTGACAGTGCGCCACATCGATACTTATCCGAAATTGACGTATCCTATACTAAGAATGTGTTCTGAAGACCTTAATTTTCGGTAAGGACTTGTACTTATTATTACATTATATTCGTTTATTTGCTAATTGTGCAATTATGTAGGTAGAGTAATGCCTAGCACTAGTCTCTACTGCAATGTAGCTCTTAAAGTAATTTTACGACTGAACGCAAGGTCCTAGGTAGCACAGAAAATATCGGGAAAAGTCATAGTCTTATTCTTTATTGCATCATGTGGTTACAGAGGGTCTTAAAGTAAACTAAACAGGTTGGTAACATGAGCCTCATAGGGCCGCTGCAAATAGGTACGTGGTAGGTAATTTTTACATTCCAAATGTTTGTTCACCCAAGCAAGGCTCAGCATAGTTGAAGACATGTGTGTGTTTGACGCAGCCTCAACCTGCGGCAGGTGGATCTCTACGGAGAGGAGTATAACGGCTCGTTCAACGGGCTAGCGGGGCTACTGCAGCGGCGCGAGATCGAGATCGGCGTCACCTCCATGTTCATGCGCCGCGACCGCCTGACCGTGCTGCACTTCAGCTCAGAGACCCTGGAGCTCTTGTGAGTTATCATCGTCAGCCTATCGTGCTAAAAATAGTTACTCGCATCCAGCTTCTGCCAGCCATCTTGCACAACTCACCTGGCCTAAAGCCGCTCTAGACAACAGTTTGCTAAGATGTTTTTTCCACTTCAGAACACGGTTATGAGACTTAGGCCATCGAATGTTACGTCCTTGTTTTCCTGGTAGGGGCGCGTTCTTGTTCCGGCAGCCCCCACAGTCGTCAGTGAGCAACGTGTTCCTGCTGCCGTTCAGCCGCGGCGTGTGGGCGGCGTGCGCGCTGGTGTTTACAGCGGCGGGCGCGCTACTGGCCGCGCTCAGCCGCCCGCAGCGCCTGGTCTCCGCCGACACCTCGCTGGTGCAGCTCACGCCGGCTGAGGCCTTCACGTTCGCTGTCGGAACCATCTGTCAGCAAGGTATAACCTGTTGTGAGTCAGTGTTCGCGAAGGCGAAAGCGCCGCTAGCTAGCGAGCGTTGTCCCCGCCAACCTCTCGCTCGTGTAACTCACATGGGCTGAGATTTTCACGTTTACTGTTGAGACCTTAATAATATGATCGGAGTAGGTAGAGTTATTTTTGGTACTTGCGATTTTTTCAAATAATATTGACATGCCTGGAATCCCGGGATTAATGATAGGTATATTTTAAACTATTCGCATTTATTTTCGTTTATACATACGCGCATTAACATCAGCCTTACGAACTTATTCACAAACAATTTGTGATACCATGTTTAAATTTAAAAAAGTTCTATTTGTACTTTCGAAATTTTGAAAGGAACAAACTGTAAGTAAATATGGTGGTATCGAATGTTTATGGATAAGCCCTTTCATGATTAAAATTACTTAACTCTAAAATAAAAAATTATTTTAATCTCGGGATCATAGTCAGAATCCCGGGGCATGTCCATGTTAACATCTATGTTTGCGGTCAATGAACCCAAATAGCTGTACCTACTCCGATCATTGGTGATTATGCGTATAGAAGTTTCATCCGCCTCGTTACAAATTCTGCAGATTCTAGTGTCACTCAGTCCTATAGTGGCCATGTGCTTATTGAGGCAACACTGACCGCTTAAAGCTCTTACTAGGATGCGTAGGTATATTGTTCCTACTTATCCCAAGAAGCGCAGCGGAGGATCTGTGATCAAAGGGCTTTATGAGTAGCTTGGAATGGGTTAGGGGTTTCTAGAGGTTATTTTTAAATAATTACCACAAAATTTGAGAACCTGATGCTCATAGCATGTAATGAAGAAGAACATAAATATTATTTGATAACACCAACGCAGGTTTCCATCTGAACCCGAGCGCGATGTCTGTGCGCATGGTGATGTTCTTTACTCTACTAGCCTCACTCTTCGCGTTCACGTCGTACTCCGCCAAGATCGTGGCCATCCTGCAGACGCCTAGCGACGCCATCCAGACCATCGACGACCTCACGCGCTCGCCCATGACGCTGGGCGTGCAGGAGACCACGTACAAGCGGACCTACTTTGCCGTGAGTTCTTCAGACTAGTGTTTATTCTCTTTTCAAACCCATATGTATTCGCGTTTCTTTTTGTACCTTGACTTTTTGCTTTCTATAGAAGAATTGTATTGTTGAAACTATAATGCGGTTAAGGCAAAGCCCGTAGCGCGGCCAAGCGTCGCAAACCTTGCTTGAATTCGCAGGGCGTCAAAAAGCTAGGCTTATGACTGATTGCTGGACGGCAATATAGCTAATGGCAGATTTATAATCCCAATGCAAATGATCTAAGGTGACCACTAATCCAACGGCGATCAGCTTGCTGATTTGCCTCCATGTCGAAGAAAAACTGATGTAAGCATTGACGCCCAGGAAAGCGAAGAGCCAGCCACGCAGAGGCTGTACCGGCGCAAGCTGCTGCCACTGGGCGAACGCGCCTACCTGAGCGTGGTGGACGGCGTGGCGCGCCTGCGCACCGGCCTCTTCGCCTTCCAGGTAAGGCATTGAGCAGCCACGCAGCAGCTATTACCCATCGGCGTAACTAGAGATTTTTCCTAGGGATGGCTATGGAGGGTATCATTTGCTACGAAGAAATCCCCGACGGCTCCTCATTTGGTAGGTGGGGTCCCCCGCATCATTAGCTACGTAGAAATCTCCAGCGACACATCATTTGCTACGACGAGTATTTACGGTTATCTAGGGTGGGCCCTGCTTACTCACCCCTCCGCTGGCTACGATCATGGCTATACCAGCTAGTTTTCAAGACTGGAAATTCTCTATCATGTTTTGTAGGTGGAGGTGAGCTCTGGATACGACATCATCAGCAAGACGTTCACGGAGCGCGAGAAGTGCGGCCTGAAGGAGATCCCGGCGTTCAAGCTGCCCATGGTGGCCGTGCCCATCCGCCGCAACTCCGGCTACCGGGAGCTCTTCGCCGTCCGGTACTTATCACGATCTTTCCTTGCCTTCTTAAAATAACAAAATTTTCCTTCAATATAAAGTTTATTTGCTTGGAAGGCCCCTAAAGGCTGGGTGAGTTGCGTGCTCTGCCTTATTGTTAATCCCACCCCTGCGCCACATATTGTTGGCCCTCAGCAACAGATTCATAGATTCCGATGTTCCACACAAAATTATTGGGTTGTCTCAAAAAATGTACGTAGGTTAAATAGTTTCAAAAGTAGGTACATAATAAAATACAACATGATTTAATACTAGAGTTGGAGCGATAAGATACATTGTAATGATATGTGTGCTAAGTAGCTTATAGTGTTCTGAGGCCGAGTTATGAAAGGAGATATCGAGCATCTAAATAAACAATTACGAGTATTATTGACTTAGTAGTTTGTTAATGGTTTTAGAGATTAGTGTTGATTTAGGTTTATTCTATTGACCTAACTAGTTATCTTTCAACTTGATTAATTATATAGAAGGTACCTACGTAAAACGCTTAAAGTATTTGTTTGATTATACTTGACCTAACTCTTTAGGTAAGCTAGAAGCCCAATCATGACGTAACAGTAAACAGATTATATACTAGGCCTACTTGTGTTATTAGGATCCGAATCAACGAAGCTGCCATTAAATGTTATGCCTGAAAAGACTTTGTAAAAAATAAAACAGTCATTAGTGTCTGTTGCGTGTTGGATGTGCAGGCTTCGCTGGCAGCGCGAGACGGGGCTGATGGAGCGCACGCGGCGCGTGTGGCTGGCGGCGCGCCCGCGCTGCGACGCCGACGGCGCCGGCTTCCTCAGCGTGCGGCTCGCTGACGTGCTGCCCGCTGTGCAGGTGCGCAACATAAAGGCAGGGCTGGTCACCATTAGGTGGTCTATAGTATAAGCCCAGTTAGTACCTACCAAAAAATGTTTCATCAAGATGAGGGGGGATGAGTTAAAAAATAAAAATGTATACGATTCGAATTGAGAACCACCTCTTTTTTTTATATCGGTTAAAAACTGAGCGTGAAATCAGCCTAGATGTTCAGTCTAAAGTAGCAGCTACCATGCCAAACCTTTGTGGCCAGGGTTCCAGTATATCTTAAAGACCAAGACCGGGGCCGTCCTCAAGCATGACGGAACACAATTACACGGCTACAACAGGTCACTCCAAAACTCAACGGTCGCTTTGAACTCGAGGCGACGCGCCATTAGGACATTGGACGGGTCAGAGTGACTTCTCTGGCGCTCTCTTCAAAGTGGCCAAGCAGTATAGACACTAGTTAGTCTCACTCGAACCACTCACGGAGACTCATGAGTAAACTCGACTCTACTTCGCGATATTCTACTAATTTGCGACGTTAACATGCTGTTTGACGTTGGTCACAGGTGCTGGCGTGCGGTGCTCTGCTGTCGGTGGTACTCCTGATCTGTGAAGTACTCGTCAAGCGAGCCATGGATCACACGGTGAATTTTATGCTAAGCACATCCATACATATTTATTACAAATAAAACATTCGAATATAGGTCCAGAGGCTTAACAAGTTTTGATCATTTGATTGCCATGCCAGTTGACCAAAACTTTTTGAGGGAACCAACTTCTTAATTTTAATGTGTGTATATCTGAGTTAGTAAATCAGCAATTCTTGTTGCAGGTTAATCGTGGGTTGCATATAAAGAAGAAACAACGTAATATCACATTTATTACAAATTAATATCTATTCAAAAATATTTACAAAATCAATTAGAAGACACACATCCACTTGGAGACACTTTCTTTAAAATTCTTATCCCCTTATTACAAATCGCGAACTAAGGTTAGAACAAAACTCGTGTCAGCCCCTTTTTACTTTTCGTGTCGGAATGCGATGACATGAGCTTTAGTACGGTAATGAATAACTTTAGATCGCGATTTGTAATAAGGTGGTTAGGGCTTTATTCATAGCCGTCCAATAAACCTGCATGAGGTCACGCCTCGCTGAGACACATGATACCACAGGGTGTATCTGTGAACATTTACATCCCTTTAACCACCTGTTCTACCAACCATTCTGAACAACATTTGTTCAACGACTTTTCGAAATTCATCGAAAAATTCGCGATTTACGACTCGCCATATAAAATGACCAAGTCACGTGACCGACTTTGTATGAAAAGTTGAAATTTTTTCATGCGAATTTCCAATAGTGATAGAACAAATTTTGTTCATAATGGTAAGTAGAAACGTGGTTAAAGGGATGTAAATGTTCACAGATACACCCTGTATTTGTAGACGATAGGAAACATACGAAAAGCACAGCTGTACAACTAGAATCTCAACAGTTTAAATACTTCAGTGCAGATAAGTAGGTAATAAAAATTTAAAATGATGACAATGTTTTATTCCCTACCTATATTTTTAATCGCCTGAAATTGTATGTCATGCTAGATAAAAATGTTAGGTATGTCTCATTGTCATTTTTTTGTCCTTAATGTTTAACTGTTTAATAAATCGTCGTTTGTGTAAGTTCCTTCGTTGAGTTACTTTAGGGAGCAGGAATCGAGAAGACGTTTGGTGCGTGCGATGGTTCATTAATGCAGTGTCGCTAAAATCAGCACGTGCAGCTGCGCGGCCAGTAGCGCATCCATCAGCAGCGCCGCCCACGCGCTCGTGTGAGCCGATATAGATGTGTCCTGTAGGCAATTGGTGCGTGTTGGTACTGTTCATGGTATAGGTTACTGTCGCTAGAGGTACACGCAGAGAACTATGAAGAGCGTGAGCAGCAGCGCGGCTAGCAGCACGTAGTCCAGCAGCGTCGCCAGCGCCGCCCACGCGCCTGTTACTGCAGACGCTGACGTGTCCTGGAAATTATTAATGAAACCGTAAGATTTCTTCTACATTTGATGATTTAATTGTCCAACTTATTCGTTTTGTTTGTCGTCTACACGTTTAGCATCATCACTAAACGCTGTGAGCGGTGGAAGCTTAGCTCAATTGATAAAAACTAGGGGGATCGTAGGTTTTAATCCGAGCATGCAATTCTGAGGGCCTACTTCGATATTGAAGTCGAAGAGTCACCCACTATTAGAGCAAATGAGCTTACCTTAGTTGGTTAATATCGTATGTCTAGACTATTAAATTAAGCACTCAACATTATGAACTCTGTGGATAACTTTTTGGCCTAATATTTAAATGTGATTTGTCTTATTTTGTAAACTGTACTTTATTATGTCAAAGGCTGTTGTTGTTCCTTAATAAATAAATAAAAATAATAAATAATGATAAGAGTTTTATATGGACGAATGTATGAAATCTCTAATTCGACGTCCATTGTCCACATTGAAGTCTAATTAGAGATTTGAAAAAGTGCTCCAAAATAGGCCCTCTTAATTTTTCAAATCTATGTGCATATTTCTAGGTCGGCGGTACGAAAGACATCACAAGGAAACCTACACGTTTCGAATAATTTTTAAAACGTGTAATGATGATTTAGTTGGTCTGGTGGTGCGAGGGTCAGACGGCGGTGCTTCATTGTAATTACGCGAGTTCTCCAATTCTGGATGATTGTCCAAGCGTACCCCAGGCGTAACTAGGACTAACACGCTATGATATGATGATGGCTATGTTAAGAACATCGTCACCTCCAGCGGCGCGAGCCGGCACAGCGCGGAGAGCGAGGAGGCGACGGCCTTGAGCGGGCGCGGCGGCGCCGAGCTGCAGCGCGCCGCCCGCGCCACCAGCGCCGCGCCCGCGCCCGCCGCGCCGCCCGCCGCGCACAGCGCGCTCAGCGCCCACAGCGACGCCGGCGTCGTGGCCGACGGCGGCAGCCGCAGCAGCGCCGTCACCAGCCTGCGAACACAGCTGTACATTAATATCAAACTCATTTGCGAACGTAGGTACTCGGACTCGGATGAGCCGCAAGAGAGAGAGAGAGAGAGAGAAATGCTCTCCCGTTAGCAGTAGCCAAAATCATAACAAGACAGGTGCAGGTTCATATGTAAGTACGAGGTACGTCGCACAGACCAACAAAGATCTACTTATATGCAGCGCGCCTGACCGGCTAAGACACCTTTAGCCGTCACTATGATCAGTCGAGTGAGCCAGCTCGACTGGCAGCGGTTCCCCTCCTACCTACCGTCCTGACTCTTCCCGCTTGCGACCCGGGAGAAAGCTGTCTTCACTTTATATATTTTTGTATTTATTCCCACGGATAGGCAGGGCTAAGGCTCTAGGGACTTAGTGTCTTAGACAAAGGAGTTCTACGCTCACTAGAAGATGAGAATTAAGTAGGTTCCCTTCTTTTCCTTATATTCTGTCTGCCTTACAACCATCTGTTCCCGCCCGTACACAGGATTCGTGCAGTATTATTAATAATAAAAATAAATAATTAATATTTCACCATATCACAAACATTGATCTCGACTCCGAGATAGGTACCAGGTATTTTACTTATTCGTGGTGGTATCAGCCTATATACACTGTCCCACTGCAGGGCAAAGGCCTCCATCATAGAAATCAAGTCATCGCTACTATGATGGGATTAGGCTTAAACACTTACGCTTCGAAACATACCTTTGCTCGACCCGGGAATCGAACCCGAGATCACGGCCTGGTACTTAAACCATTAGACCAATGGAGCGATAGATTCATAACATAAATAACATTTTTTCCGCCAGACGGTGCTACATCATTGCAATGGTGCAGATGATTAAACAAATAGGTCGCGATGTTAAGGAAGCCGGGTCAGGTCAGCCACACGCGCGTCCTTCATCAGGGAAACCTATGCGCCCAACTACGCGACGCATGTGAATAATTGCAAGTAAGTCTTACCGCTACGGTACTGGTACGCTTGATAACCGGTTTAGCACAGAGTAGTTTACCTGCAGCTCCATCAATTACGTACCAAACGGCAGCAGTAAAAGAAGCGCAGGCGCACAGCGGTGGGCGGGACAGCGGCGGCATCATGGCGGCCGCGATAAGTAGCAGCATGGCGGCCGCGATGACGGCGCCCGCCGCCGCCTCGTGCGCCGCCGCGCGCCGCCGCATCGCCGCCGCGTAGTGCGCCTCGTGCGCGTCGCCGCTCGTGCGCAGCGCGCCCGACACCGCCAGCAGCTCCCACTCGCCGGACTCGAACAGTACCACGTGCTGGAAAGTACGAACAACGCTTTCATAGTTTTATCTATTGTTGATCATATATATATAGACGGGACACCTGTATAGAAGAAACAAGTAGAATCAATAGGTGGACCACTACAAACTGGATTGCAACCAAAATGGTTCAACGTCCTGTGGACAAACTAGTGCGACGATTCTTCTAAAAATCTCTTTCCAATAGATTTACCTAAGTAGACAAGATTTGCGACTAGACCCAGCTACAATTGGAAGATTGCGTTCCTTGCAGATTTTCCCTTCCGCCTTAGTTCAATGGAAAAGCTCTGACCTCTACTTCATTAACTTCCAATTCTATCTCGTCATACGAGTGCGCCCTCGAGCCGAACTTGAAGACGGCGGTCTGTTGGTCGCTGGGCCAGGCGTGCAAGTCCAGTGTGAGCGGCACGGAGGCGTCGAGGCGCAGCACCCAGGACACGCGCCCGGCGCTAGGTACACGCGCGCTGCCAGCGCCGCCTGCTCGCCGCCGCCCGCGCTGTTCAGCAGCTCCACATCGGGTCGCCACAGGCCGCTCCGCCGACACCATCGCGCTGTCGCAGCCCCACTCGCTCGCGTTCCAAGAGATACGGGGTTCTAGCCATGACTGAAATCAATTATGGATTTAGGTAAGTATTTTAATTTTTTCCACGTGTTAGTTCAATAAGTATCTATAAGGTCTTTCATTAAACTTTTAACGGTATTTTTGTGGTAAACATCCCTACCGAGGTGAAGCGACATGTATTCGTGATGACGGCATTAGTTTGATCAACCGCAGATTCTGAAGACTTATGGAAATTCGCCAAAAAAAAACAACTCTTCATACAAAGTACTTTTAATATAAATGGTCATGTCGATAGGTAGGTTCTATTGAACATGACGATGCTGGTCACTCCCAGGCACAAAGACTACGTAGCACAAATCATTCTAGTCATAGATACTAGCAAGAAAAAGGAAAGCACTGTAATAAGAAAGGCGTTCTGTATGAATGTTAGTGCAAATGTCTGTCATATGTTTGAAGTTTCTTAAAAAAATATTCAAGAGCCTGACCAGTGTAAGGTCCCCCAGTACGTGCACGGTGGAGTCGCGGCGCAGCGCGGCGTGGCGCAGGTCGAAGGCCACAAGCACGCGCGCCGGGTGCGCAGGCGCGCCCTCGCGGTCGTACTCCGCTAGCAGCGTGTCCAGCGCCAGCGAGAGTGACGTCACGTTGCTGCACCCAACCACATACCCGCCTGAATAGTAAGCATCACACTATTTTAGTAAACGTTACGTTGGGTAACATACAACCTGTGCGGATAAAGAATGGGATCAGAAATGGCGGCGCATCTATTCACTTCTCGCTCGCACACTATTCTCATTCTTTATCCGCACAGGTTATACGTAAATTTCACAGTAGATACTCGAATACTATCCTCCAACCGATTACACTTACGGCATCTAATCTTAACCATCAGCCAAGTACTGTGAACTCTGCAAGCCATACCTACTACCTTTGTGAACAGAACAAACATTTCAAGTATACGTTCCAACACAAATAGCCACTGCTATGCATAGTTTGGCTCGTACTTATAATGTTAACTACGAATATCTATATCGGTAAACAGCTAAATATTGTTAGTAGTATATTTATATGGGTCCGCCCACCACATCCTTAATAATCTGTGTAACATTCTGTGATATTCTATCAAGTTATTACTGCAGGGCACTTAACTTGAAACCGCAAGCCCTCAGTACCTCAAGCACGTAAAGAAATAAACAAATATAAGGCTGATTGGGTACAGGAAAGTCTATTATTATGAAACATTGTGTTAGATTAGCAGCCGACCGCACTACATTATAATTGTGTGTGTTCAGTAAAATGTTTATTTTAAGACCGGAAATATTATACACAATAGCTTGTTCGCTGTAGTTTTATTATATCTAGAAATGTAAATATGCAACAATGCGTATGTACAGTGAAAATTAATGTTATTATTTTAGCTAAAAGACAGCCTTTTTATATGCTGGTATCTGTACTTGTAGGTAATCTGTTGTAGAAAAACGTTTGTATTTTAAGGTGCAATAAATCCTAAATTATTGATTATTATGAGTCTACACAAAGGAAAACAAATTATAATCAATTGTTGTGAGAGAGTCACGCTTCGGCGTTGGGCCAGCTAGACCCGTACGATCACCACAGCCTGATAGAAAATCAGCGTGAAGCAGCTTCTGCGCTGTGTTTCACCGAGTGAGTGAGGGTGTCGGACGCCCTATCCAGCGGCAAAAAGGGAGTTTCATGGTTGGTAGCGCGCTTGTGACTCCACTGGCAGGAGGGCCCACCCCATGGGCGGCGCCAATCGCTTACCATCAGGTAATCTGTCTGCTCGTCTGCCATCTATCACATAAGAAAAAACTATGTAGAGAAGTCTATAAGTCCTTTGATATCAGACACCCAACCGCGAAAGTGAGTAGGGCAACCCACTAAAAATCGTTGGTTTTCCCCATAAAAAGAACAAACCATTCAACAAATGAGAGTGACAATCAATCAGATGCAAGTGGAGTGTTGTGAGACAGTAAGTACATGGAACATACCTCTCAGTAGCAGCAGCAGGGCAGCGAAGAGGTGCGCGGGCGCCGGGCGCGGCATGGCGGCGAGTGCGCGCTGGTGCAATGACTGCGCGCGCCGCCGCGGCGCAGGGGCCCGCTACCGTAGGTACTCCATTTAAAATATCATATTGTACGGTTTATTCGTACATTGATTTCCTTGTTCCTTGTCCCTCCGTACATTAAACTACACTGAAACTGAAATATTATTGAGTGCATTAGATAAAATATACTACTTATAATATTTACTCTTTTGGCTTTATATAGTATAGACTACTAATATACTACACATAGATAACACAGTGCCATAATAAGTTAATGATGTGGATTATATTGTGTAAATGTCAGTGAATGTTCTTACACACACAACATTGTTAATCCTACTTTTATATACCTCAAACATTAGCCCCAAAAGACAGGATTACCTACCTACCTAGTTTGGGCGCTACTGTTAACTGTTTGTTGTAATGTAATGTTTTTGGTAATAAAACGTTTTTATTATTATTTATTTGTGTTGACATATCGTATTGAGGTCAATGAATCATGCAATATGATCACTACTTACTTATTGATGAGTGCAATTTTAACTACCGTAAATAACTAACGTCTCCTGAGAACCACTTTTCTCATTAAATTGTGTGCGTAAATAAACAATGAGTCTGCTAGTCTGCTACCTATAACATAAATGATGGGTTTTTTATGTAATGGTGGTAGGCGAGTACAATCACTCACGCAGCGAAACACAGTGCAGTGCTGTCCGGTTTTCTGTAAGGCCGTGGTATCACTCCGGCCCATTCATGCCGATCCGTACCTCTCCCACGGTCGACGTGTATGCTCGTCTATCCTCTATTTCATAAAAATTAAATTGAAAATTTAAAAAACCCCTGACGGCGGCCATCTAGGATTTGAAATTTGTCAAAATAAATATATTCTGCTACTCAAGCCCTTTTAAATGATACCCATATTGTGGGAGTTGTGTTAAAACATACTATCCATATCTTTGTGACCATCTTGGATCGATTTTTATCCAACATAGCTAAGAACACCCTTATTCATCTTTCAAACAAAAAACAATATCAAAATTGGTTCATTCGTTTGAATGATGCTGCGATGCCATAGACAGACACACAGACACGTCAAACTTATAACACCCCGTCGTTTTTGCATCGGGGGTTAAAAAAAGAAACTTTACACGTGTCATTAAACAATTAATGTTATGTTTGACTGGTGAGTGTGAGTGGCGAACCCCTGGCGCGCTGGCGGCCGGCGCGGGGGCGGCTATCTCCACGGATTTCCGCCGCGCAAGGACAATCCCTACCATTTCTGTTTTTACATTGTTTGTTGCCTTGTAATCAGTTTAATTCCAATGATCCACCTCTTCCTAGGTAGGTATCTATCTAGGAAGACGACATACAACTAGTATTAACTAAATTACTCGTAGGTACGGGTACTGAAGTGTTTTGTGAATAGATGCGAAAATTTCGAAAATCATTGATTGAATCTTTGTTTCATTTCATACATAGGTAATCGTAGTTATAAAATGTATTGAATTTTAGGTTTAAAGTACATGATTTTGTTTGTACGTGTGGTTACGCTGTGAAAAAGTAATTTAGTACTATTTCTTCGCACCTCGGCTCGGGTGTTATGCACCTCGTTGTTAAGCATCTAAAGAAAATTTTTGGACTACTGTAAAAGGGTCACCCTATATTCTGCTCATCTTAGCGTATAACTCCCGCCTGGTTGCGTCCAAAGCTTTCGCTGGCTGGAGCTGGAGCCCGGGGTACGCTTAGACCATGATTCAGGATTTGGAAAACCTGGTGATTACGTACCCTATACTTAAAATCTGGGACCAATTTTTTTTTTCTTATATATTAAATGGGTTTGCACTTGACCTCATCTCACCTGATGGAAAGTGACAATAAGGTCTAAGATGGAGCGTGCTTACCCAGAAGAAGCCTATTCACTCTCGACTTAAAGACACCCAAATTGTAGCATTATATGTAAATTGACATAAGTACCTACTATAATATAGACTAAGAGAATATAAATACCTAAGTCATAACCAAAATGTGTCTGCTTGTGGAAGCTATACCTATTTGAGAAACAATTTTGCTACATATTACCTATTTCGTTTATTATATCTGTAAGTTATTGTTCAAGTACTTACCTAGCCTTCGTATTTGATCTACGAGTCGATTCCTCACTCCTAAAATGAAGTTGGATGTAATGAAGTAGGTCTAGCTAAAATATTAGTTAAATTAAATATGATCATAGCTACATCAACGACTGATCAAACAATCTCTCTCTGGTCTCACTGTAGGTACTACCTGTCACACACACAATAACGTAGGTAGGTAGGCACTAAACTAAGTTACCAATATTAAACGAAAGTTACTTATAGTAGGTTCCTATAGCGTAATGTTTTGTAAACGTCACGTAGCATGCCTAAACTACATTTTGCTTATAGAGTTCTCCTCATCTCAGTATCGGCGTGTAATTCCCGGTTAATGTCCAAAGCTGTCGGTTCAGAGTCCGAAGTAGGCTTTTTTTATGAGATAGTAAGCGATTACCCTGCCCTATATCATTGGTAGATATTAATTATTTAATTGACAACACAATTGGATCAGTGTTAGTGAACGCTGTCTGCTCTGGTGCAAGGGTTGCTTGCACCAGAGGCAGGGTTCGATCCCCGCACAGTACAAACATTTGTGTGCTTGAACATGTCTGTTTGTATTGGACTGGGTGTTTTCTATATATCATAATTATGTATTTACAAAAGAAAGGTATTAAATGTAGGATTACAATTTGTAATTCCGCTGTTGGTTTGGTTCTGATATCCGTAAGCTTTTTTTTTTCTTAGGTAGCTTAGGCGGCTTAGACCAAGATTCAGGATTTGGCGTTCCCTTATTGAGAAGTTACAAAACAATCTAGTCGTACAAACATGGTTTTAATGATTTGATATTACTACCAAGAATAAGATAACTATATACTTGACAGGATATATGTAACTATCTTCCTATTAGGTATGTGATATTGTCGGATATATATTTATTGATGAAAAATAAATAAAAATCAAATGAAGCGAAGTAGGCAATTTATTTTGTACATTTTGTAAACATACATTTTGAAGTTAGACAACAAAGAATAAAAACAGAACGATGAAAAACAAAACAACTTAACAAAACCTTTCAAAGCAATATCTTCAGTATATTATCTATGTACTACTTTCTTAAATACTTTTATACATTAATTACATGTAAATTATTATGAGTGATTTTAATCAAAATTGTAAATTATTTACATAAGACATATTCGCACATAAAACAAATAACTAAGTAGGTAAATTAAAAACATTATCAAAATGATTCGTTCGGTATGTATGTACCTATGCTCTGCCATACATGGAACAACAAGTAGTAGGACCACGATGAAACAGCTGAATAAATGCTCATTTGCAGTTCTTCTGAAATTCATCTTAACTAAAGATTATTAATTAATCTTAAAATATGTATGTACTTCATTAAGATTTTATTTTGTAAGGTATCTAGTTTACATAACTACTCAAAATGATTATTAGTATCCACATAGGTACAATGAAAATCTGAAATAAGTATTTATCAGTCAACAACACAACTCAAGAAAATAAAAATAAATCAATGTTAAACATAAGTGAAAGTAGGAGGTAGGTTTTATAGTTATCTTTAAGCATCTATAACAACTTACAGAAATAAGTATTACGTTATACTTTGTAGGTAGCATTCAATACCTAAAATTATGGTAACCTGCACCGTCGGGGTTTCACCGTATACCAATTAGGTACGAGTACCTGATGATAACAAACATTAACTTGTACTTTTTACGAGACTAACTGGCGGACATTCATCATAACGAGAACGGAAGCATATTTAAGAATTATTATTATAGATATTATATCAATAATTACCTAATAGGACCCGTCTTATTGTTATCCATCTATTTAATCTACTGTGTGACATAAACGTACCGAAAGACAATTTGAATGTATTGTAAAAATTTAAGATATCTTATCTAAATAACATCATTAGGCTAGCCATGAACGGTAAGTACGATAACAATAGCACAGAAGAATAAGGATATTTTTTTCTTATCGACTTCTTTACTTTCGTTTCAAGAACGTTTGTTTAAATTAATGAATTATAACAGTTTACAGTCGCACTGCAGACACCTACAAATAAAAATAATTGGCATGTAAAGATATTCTATTTAAATTTATTAACTAGCTTATTCGATAAATCATAAACCATAATAGAATTAATTGCATATTACTTGTCAACTTATTCTATAGAGGAACTATATTATTTTTAATAATAAAGACACTTTTAAATCTGTACTAAATATTTAAACAGCATAACTTACAATAAATTCACTGGCGTAAAATTGCTGAAAATAGACTAGACCACACCACGAGATGGAATAACATGTTGAATGTTTTTGCCGAAAAAAGTAATAAATATTTCAAACTTTCAGCTATAATTTTGTGACGGGTAGTTCAGAGCTAGCACAATACAGTGTTGCGCAGTCGCGATTGCCACCCCCGTAACCTCGTGGTGTGTCATGTGTGTGCTACGAATTATATCATACATTTGTTTGATAATTGTAAATTAATTGTGTGAGGAAGTGCCAGGTTTCGGAAGATAAAATACTTCGCTCGGGGTCATTGAAGGTTGCAAGCGGTTGGTGCTCCGCGCTCCTGCTTTATCACAAGTTAGTGGCTTTTGCTTTCCT
Source organism: Marasmia exigua (assembly GCA_019059595.1). Lineage (NCBI taxonomy): Eukaryota > Metazoa > Arthropoda > Insecta > Lepidoptera > Crambidae > Marasmia > Marasmia exigua. The sequence continues at coordinate 19,179,720 of CM032473.1, forward strand.
TAGCAAATTTTAATAATTCTTATCAAAATCACTCTGGACATAGGTAGATTGATATGAATTTATCTTTGTACGTTAGTTACGTATTTAGAACTTATGTTTATTATTATGTATAACAGCATAGTATTTCTAAATACCCACATAACATTGAAAAAGTATTTGAAAAAAAAATGTGTTGCCCCTACTGCTTATAGTTACTACATCAATTGACAATTTTTCAAACTTTGTAGCAATTGACAATATTTAAAACACTTCACTGGGTGCCCGGCGCGTGCTGGAGGTCGTGCGTGGGCGCCGGCGGGGCGTGCGCGGGCGCCGCGGAGGCCGCGGGGGGCGACAGGTAGTGCCAGTAGGGCGGCGCGTCCGGCGCCTGCGCCTGGCACGCCGCCGCCAGCCCGCGCCAGCTGAAGCGGTACGCGTAGCGCTTGCCATGCACCTGACAGACATTACACGCATTTTCAAAATTCGAATGACTTAGGTTGTTACCTAACCATTGATTCAATTTTCAAATCCGAAATAGGTTGGAACTATGTTATCTAGAGAAATGGGTGGGAGAAATGATACCGGTTTCGTTTTTGTTACTTGTCAATATTTTTATCGATTTCTTTCACCTGAAATGAGGAATCTGGTGGGTCGAATTTTTAAAGCGGCAGCTGCGCTTGGAGCTTCGATAGCCATAAGTGAAGTAACTAAGTGTTCTACCTTGCTCATGATGTTCTTGTCATAGTAGTAGCGCAGCGCGCGCGACAGCTTGTCGTAGTTCATGTTGGGCTTCTGCTTGCGCCGGCCCCAGCGCCGCGCCACCTCGTCCGGGTCCGACAGCCGGAACTCGCCCTCGCCCGGCGGGCCCTGGACAGTATAACAAACACTTTCGCTTATAACATGTTTGCCGTGAGATAGCCACGGTGTGACGTCGACGGGAATGGTAACTTGGCCTCACAGGAAATGGGCGTGAAGCAACGCCTGCGCTGCGTTTCGCCGAGTGAGTGAGGGTATCAGAGGGAAACTAAGGCTGGCAGCCCATTTCCAACTGTACTGTATACATGGGCGGCAGGCAGCAATTGGTTGCTAGATTCTTCTGCTCGTTTGTCACATATCATAAAAAAATCTATGAACAGGGCTTGCGAAAAAGTTACTTCCTGTTTGGTGATGTCAAAGTGACATTGTCCGCTTATTTTTTTTTTTGCTTCGTGACCTTCATTAAGTTTGGGTTAAAAAAACCGCGAAACGTTTCGAGAAATTTGTCTAGCTCTTGCCCTTGCGCTTTCCTTGCCTCGTCTCGGAGGGGCATTATACTGACCGTTCTGACCTTGCCCCCAGATATGACTAAAAATGTGACGTCGTGAAAATTAGGACCCGAAAAGGGACAAAGTGAAGTGAAACCCATTCTCCTTTTCGACGCCTTGATAAAAACAAGTGCCAACATTGTCATAACTGTACATCAACTAGTATATTACGACACGCATGTCAGACGGCAATCGTCATCATTATTTTTCAGCCCAATTCTACCCACTGCAGAGTATAGGCCTCATCTTCTTTTCACCATTCCTTGTCACTTGCCAACCTCGTCCACTGTTTCTCCGCCACTGTTACAATATCATCGGCCCAATTGGGCAAACCAAACGACAATCCTTTCAACGTAATTGTTAAATCCTGAATCACAGTCCAAGCCTGTGGTCCAAGATTACCCTTATAGAAACGGGATAAAGCTAAAAAGAGAATTGTCAACTCCTTCAGTCTTGCCATTATGTCCATGGGTGACAGAAATCGCTTACTATCTGGTGCAGTAGCGTCCCGGGTGGCACTTTTTAGGAGGCGGCGGAATCTCGGCTTCATCTAGAGTGGTTGGGAGGAACGTTGACTTTGATGCAGGCTTCATTCGGGTTAGGTTGAGAGGGTCAAAGAAAGTAAGGGGGGCGGCGCTTTTTGGTTTTAGTAGGCGGCAGGAGGCGGAGGTTAGGATCCGAGCCGACACCCACGCTACGCCACTGATCAGGTGATGCGTCCTCTCATCTGCCACCTATCACACAAAAGCAGAAGTGTCTGTGCACTGACCTCCCAGCAGATGCCGGGCGCGCCGGCCGTTAGCTCCTCCAGCAGGAACTGCCACAGCTGCACCTGCCCCCCGCCGCCCTGCGGCGCGCGCGCAGCCGCTCAGCGCCGCATACGGATCTGCAACAATATTCTACTGTCATCTACACACTATAACAGGACACTACTGTTCTAAATGGAGAAAATATTGCGTGAAACCGATATAACTTTACCGCTATAACAACACATACTAAAAAAGAAAACAATATTAGATTGGGGCTCCCATATAAACAACATAACATGATATTTGAAAGAAAGCAAGAAAGAAAAAATATTTATTTGGACACAATTAAAAATTACAGGTACATATTAAATAACACGACTTAAAATTTTACAGTAGGCAAATCAATACAGGTGTACAAGTAAATATGTGCCCAAAATGGTATCCACATATGTTAGCGACTAGAGTAGGAGCCGCTAACGCTGATTTTCAGTGGAACTAGTTATTATTATGAGGGGCTAAAGTGACATGTATGTGTATATATAAATGGCTCATTCACAAAAAAATAGATAATAATATTAAAATATCTTAATAAGTAGGGAATCTAGAGGCATAGATATTTTATAGGGAGAGTTAATATATATTATTAGAATAAGTAAACATATAATTTTAAATTTAATTTATATATAATGTTTGAGTAAGTATGTAGTAGTAGAACAAATTTATTTAAGTTTCTTTTTTAAGTAGCGGCTCTCAAAAAAATAAATCTGATATGGTGTGGAGGGATAGGACGGAGTATCAGAAATTCCTTCCTAAGTGAATCCGACTCGCACTTGGCCGGTATTATTAATTACAGATTTTACATTGACCGTCAACGTTGAAGACAATGCATAATCTTTTCGTACAACTTTTGTTATATACCTTGAAAAAATTGTGCTTTTTAAATACTATTTCGACCATCCAAGTGAATTCGCTTATTTAAATTGTATGTACCTCAACTAATTACTTACCATACTTACATACAGAACGTAATAACTTCGTAACCAAATAAAGGGTTAAAACGGTTTTTTAATAACGAATAATTCAACAATCTTAATTCCATACATCTAAAATCATTTTACAGCAAACCGCTTTTTAATTAAAAAACGTTTCGTAGTGCTCGTATTTCGTAGTAGTGTGTTAAGTGTGTAGCAAGGCGTGCTACGCCGCGTCGTAGCGCTGGCTACGAGCGCTGTCGTAGAGCGCTACGCGGTGCGCGTAGGCGGCTACGGAGAGTGCCCTACGCGGCCCTACGCTACGATTTTGGCTACGGCTCTACGAACCTTTAAATATTAAAGCTTAAGCTTTAAATATTTTTGAACCTTTAAAAATTAACATTGAGTTCTAAGAAAATTAAATGTAGTTAATTATTAAATTATTAATAATTAACTACATTTAATTTTCTTCAAACAAAATTTTAATTTTGGCTTTCGATATTAATGTAGCCTTTATTTACGAGGAGTAAATCAGACTATTTTGTTCTACAGTCACCTTGATAGAGATGTTGTATGCGGCGGTGGTCGGTGGGCCTCAGCCACAACATCACCCACTCATTGTTCTGATAGACGACCGCACATCATCACAGCCACAAAGTTCAACTAAGCAATTGTTACACACCCCTGCAAAACTGAACTAATTAGTCCGTAATTGACGCAACGTTAATTTGTATTGTCCTTTCCGCCGAGAACAATAAATAACAAACACCTTAAACTACCCTTAGAATCCACACTCAAACTATTCTCGTACAATATCAATTAGAGAGGGTTCTGCTATTATTAGATACGTTGTAATTGTTTTATTCCGATTTAAATTTCGGCGTTAATTGTTTTATTTATTAGTAACTACTCGTAATAAGGTTTTACATAGAGGCAGATAATGGCTTGTACGTTTTACTATTTCCATCACTATTTGGTAATATTAGGTATTGTCACAGTGTTTTCTGTTTAGCTATTTACTCGTAAATATAATTTGTTAACACTATAAATCAATGTAGATTTGATTTCGATCGTTCACCGAAACATTCACAGATTTTTCCTGCTAATTTTTCTTGTTAGGTTGAGAATTTTAAAATCACTTTAGAAATATCCATTTAAAATTAAATTAGTGAGCGCGTTGCTAAGCCGGATGCGGGCGGATGCGGGGCCGGAAGCGCGCGAGTGACGCTGGGCGGAGGCTTCGCGCCGCCCACGCCGCGCCCGCCCGCGCCCGCCCCTGCACCGCGCCCGCCGCGCATCAGATACATTCCTGATGCCAGATTGTGTAATCAAGTGTGTGATTGTTGAGTGATTGTGACACAAGGATACAGTGATTCGATGTTTAGATTCCGTATATTACCACATCATTTACTTATTTTTATACGCCATAAAACAACATTTTCTCGAGGAAAAGGTTTTATGTGTTCCTTCCTGGCGGGGCCCCCCGAGTTAGACTTGTAAAACTAATGCTATTGAGCAGGTACATTGGTACCTTTCGAGTTTATCAACAGAATTGATTGTACCTCCACGGTTTTGGCAGAAATTACGATAAATTGCCTGATCCACCCAGCTGGGCCCTCGGCTGTTTAACGTTCGAAATACATAAAAAAATATACTGATCTAATATACTTCCAATGTACCTCCCAATTTATGTATCAAATTCGAGGAATCCATTATAGAACCGAAGAAATTCAGCTTGAAAGTTTTGTCTTCCCAGCGGGGCCTCTGTAATTAAAGTGAACACGCATAAAAAAGTATGTTACAGTTTATATATATTTCCAATGTACCCCTTAGTTCTTCGCAGTTTACCAAATTTAGATGCAAAATTATGATATTGGTAAATAACAGTGCACGCTTGGTAAGGTAAGGTCGGCAATATTATATTTGTAGCAAAGCTACCCTAGCTGTGAATAGTTTGTCATATTATTATATCATCAGTTAGAAACGTAGCACTGCGTTCTATAACCTCCTGCCTCCAGAAAAAAGAAATAATCCTTTTTATATGAAACTTGTTTGAAAAGTGACGTGTCACAGACTCACAATATTTTTTTCTAGGCTCAGTATTGCTAGGATGTTACGCGGCATTTTATTTCTCAGACGCTAGAAAGGAACACACAAAGATTTTCGAGTCTAATTCTGAGCATTTCATCTGTCCTCCAGCAAATGTTTCTTAAATAATTAGATTATGTCCTCAAAAGGAATAAATAATAGCCTCCGACTGATTAGTCTATGGCGGCCGATCTCAATGATCAGCCTTATACGATAGATTACAAGTGTGTGCACAAACACAAAGTGCACTCTCTACCCTTAACGTCATATTGCAATGGGACACTTTCCAGACTCAGAACTGACACTGGGAATTTTCCCAAACTCAGACGAGGTACAATTTTTGAACCAGGACCTCAAGACTCGGACTGACCGTCGCTTTAGATTGCGACTCAAGCAATTACACCACCGAGGCAGATAAGAGTCAGTATAATTATGAGACGAATGAACGGTTATTGTGTTACATATTTGACAAACAACAGCTGGCACTATCTTCAAAAAATCATTAATTCCTACGTTGTACTTAACCTATCCGCATAGAGTAAGATAGTAATAGTCTGCTTGTTATCCCCACCGTCGCATGAATTTAATACTATTATTGCCAATAATATTAGTGCCAATAAATTTCTTTTTAACCGTCCGCGAGATCAGTGATTCATTATCGACCTACTTTTTAAAATGAAATATCTCTGTGATTCACGCGTGGTTGTGCCATTCATTCCGAGTAAAAAAATCTTTATTGGTTGTTACGTAAATAAAATAGTTTACCAGTGTGTGATGCAATTTTACGCCCTACTTAAAGTTAAGTTAAAATACTGTACATTGTTTAGGTCATCGTCATCATCATCGTCAGCCCATTTAAGTCCCCACTGCTGGGGCACGGGCCTCCCTCAATCACATGAGGGGTAATTGCCATACTCACCACGCTTGGCAGACGGGTTGGCGAGGGTTTTGATATAAATGCAGAGTTTTCCTTCTCTGGGTGCTGATGATCATGCCAGCAGCTTTACCTTAGTCGCCTTTACGACACCTCGGTAAGAGTGAGGGTGGCCTATTCTACTCTGCCGAGGACCACATGGCCAAATTAGGTACTTATACATGAACTCGCTCGCTGTCGCATGATCCTAAAGTAGATACCTATACATATACTTATTTCCTAATACCTACGCATAACATTGCCACAGTATTACAATGCTATCTGCGCAACATGGCAGGGTTTCCTGTGCTCTCGATTTTATGATGCAGGGTGTGGGGATTTTCGTCTTTTGCTCTAATATAGTCAAACTGAATAAATCTTTTTAGGATTCCATATTTCTTTCTAATAAATTCCAGCGAAAATCCAATTATCTTGTCCCAGTGATAGTTACTAGTAGTAGCATATTTCCCTTATAATAAAATGTTGTGTGACGCCAGATGCAGATGCCAGTAGGTTAACTATAGTTAATAGACCTACCTATTTCTAGATTATGGCCCATCGTATCGTGGTTTGCAAAGCTTCGGCTTTTGAATAAACTGGACATTTTGAACAAAGTAAGCAAGCAAAAAGAAAAGATTTACCCATGAAAAAATACGTATTAAGTTGCTTAGAGCGACCCCCATTAGTAGGGTACCTGTGGGGTCGCGACTCGTGCCCCGGGGGCGGCATAATGCCGGCGGCGTTCTGCCGCGCCGCGGGGCATGCATTATGCATGCGCCACGCGCCGCGCATTACCATCGGGAATCGAAATGAAACCGTGACAGGTATATCCCACGGATTACTGGACATTTCAGATGATAAACAATCTTGGGGACAGTCGCATGCGAATACAAAGGCGTATAAACGTTTCGTCTCTGGCGTCCCATTAAGGTGACGGGTAGGGCACACTAACGACGCCACTCGATTTTAATTTTTAGCTGCTAAACCGGATCTATTTTAAACCATTTCGGTTTCGGTTACAACCTCTCGGCAAACACGTATACTATTTATTAAATAACCATGCAAAAATGTTGGGTCCAACGCGTACGCGTAAAATTTATTCACGCCAAAAGCGGCCACTTTTAGCGTGAATCAATTTTTCACGTACAAAAATGGAGGATTGCGAGGTTGTAACCCCGAAATCATTTAAACTAGATCCGGTTTAGTAGCTAAAATTTAAAATCGATTGGCGTCGCTAGCGTGCCCTACCCGTCACCTTAAATATAGTTAGATTCGAATTTTAATTCAATAAACCACTATGCCCCATTACTCGAATGTGTAGGCTTTATGATGATTTGGCATATAAAACCGAGAAAGATATCTTTGTATCAAGTCTTGTCTCATTTAAGAAAACCGTGAAGTCTGTCCTCCTTTCCTCATAATGTGTATATATATTTATATTTTTAATTTTGTAAGATCAAAATATTTTTAGGGTTCCGTACCTCAAAAGGAAAAAACGGAACCCTTATAGGATCACTTTGTTGTCCGTCCGTCCGTCCGTCTGTCAAGACCCTTTTTCTCAGGAACGCGTGGAGGTATGAAGCTGAAATTTATATCAATTACTCAGGTCTACTGTCCCTTGAAGCTGTGAAAAAATCAAACTTCTAAACCAACGCAATCAAAAGATACAGCCGTTTATGCCGCAAATTTTCGACACTTGCAAGGGAATCAAAACCTACAGGGTGCTTCCCGTGAACTCAGAATCTTGAAATTTAGTACGAAGCAACGTTTTATAGCATAGATAAAGGAAAAATTACGAAAACCATAAATTTTTAGTTACATCACATAATATATATTTTTTAAATAATTTTAAACTTACTACCCATTTCCTCATAAACGCGTAGAGGTATTAAATTGAAATTCATACCAAATACTTAGGTCTATAATACCTTTAAGCTGTAACAAAATCAAACTTCTATGTCAACGCGATCAAAAGAAACAGAAATTTAAGCTGCATATTTTGAAACTCGCAAGTACTCGCAAGGGAATCAAAACCTAAAGGGTACTTCCAGTCGACCTAGAATCTTGAAATTTGGCATGAAGCAACGTTTTATGGCACACATAAAGGAAAAATTCCGAAAACCTTAAATTTTTAGTTACATTACAAAATATATATTTTTTAATAAATAGAAACTTATTACTTTTTTCCTCATGAACGCGTAGAGCTATCAAGTCGAAATGCATATCAAATACTTAGATCTAATTGCCTTTAACCCGTGAAAAAAAAATTCTAAGTCAACGCAAAAACGCAAAAGTACAACCATTGATACCGCATATTTTGAAACTCGCAACTACACGCAAGGGAATTAAAACCTAAAGACCACTTCCCGTTGACATAGAATCTCGAAATTTGGTAAGAAGCAATAGCTTACAGCACAGGTAACAGAAAAATTCCGAACAGCTTAAAATTTTAAGTAGTTATACCACCATAAAAATTGTGATTGTAAACATAATTGTAGTTACAGCAATGACCGCGAGTTATTATACTATATATGGGGAGGGCAACATTTAAAGAAGACGAAATAGCCTTCTTCTTTATATTTCGACGTTCTTTTATCGAAATGATATGTGTTAATATAAAATAAAGGATTACTGAAACGATAAAGAGATCTTTGTCTTAAATTTATGCTCCTCCATCTTTCCCCATTGTAATGTTATGAATTTCATTTTGCAATAAAAATACCATAGTTATGACTCGATTGTCGTAATGAACGAATTTGCAAACCTTTTTTATGTACCTCATAGTTATAAAACGTTTATGATTCAATCAATATCTTTTTTCTACTAATTGTTGAAATTTAGAATAAATAGTTTATACCTGATAGAGTACCCTAGTCTGAAAATCAAGCTGAGTACACATACTCTAGGATTGCTTCTAGATCTAAGCCTTTGTACTTGTATTGTCTGTTATGTTACGAATCAATCTGTTTTGTGTTCTGTATAAATAAATACGTAAGTTACCTAGATATGTATAATAAAGTGTGCAATTTAGTTGAATATCTAAAAACAATTTTTTCAAAGTTGTTTGTTAAATATGTATCTAATGTCGAACTTGCCACCTTTTCTTCCGGGGCCCTCGTGGGTCGGGGCTCGTAACATTTTTTCAACCCTGCCATGCCCCTGCGTATAACTCTCTTATTATGATTCTACACTATTTTATCTCCGGCCGCTTAATTTGCAATTCATTTTATGTTCACCATTGTGAACGGGCTTTCTGCTTCATGTCGTGTAGCGGTTTCGTGAGCCTATTAATACGTTTTATCAAAACCACGAAACTTTTTATGTTACCGTCGTCAATTAGAACAACCGAATAAACCGCCCACGTAACGAGCTTTGCTTTTAACGTTTATTTTGTTAAGATATAATTGAAAGGCGGCAATTTACGAGGCAACTCAACTCGACCAAGGAGCTATAAATTAAAGTTCCACCGCCGAACACTTCGCGGAACCGAGCGTGTGGGGAGCGCCGGCGAACGGCGAGTTTGATTTTAAATAATTATCATTTATTTAGACATGTTATCAAACATGTTTTCGATATCGGCTAAAAGACAAAGTTAAAGATGAATGTATCAATCTGGTGTTTTTTAGGATCAAGTTAGAAAATTTCATTTGACCTCAAAACACGTTAATTAAGTTTCTTATGTAAATTATAAATTTTAAAAATGGAAATAATATTTCCCGGGTTAAGGATACGCCAAATTTTAAATGTTTATTAAAACTACTACCTTTAATGTTCTGCATATTAGAAAACCCAACGGATAGATAATTTGTGGGCACATTTAGTACCTAGTAATGTATATTAAAAACTTTATTGGATGTTTTCTACACCGTATCGCTGTCGCTTTTCCTTTAATCCGCGCTGGGATCTGGTCCGAGGCGGGGCGTGGGAGGCGCCGCGGCTGGGAGGGGCGACCGAGGGCCCCGCCCTCTGCCTCGCCTCATCAGATATTCATCTGGAGATAACCAAGAGACACTCGACCCAGATGGAACGATTGCCACTAGACTACTCTGACATAATCTAATCACATTGGGTCACAACTTCCCGCTGGTGTAGCTAGAGAAGTCAAAAGATTCAGTTTTGGTTACTTTTGGGAAAAATACAAATAAAAGATCTGTCAGAGTATTGTTAAAAAAAGTACTACGTGAAAAAACTGATGTCAGACAAGGTCTAACCTGGAAACCAGACCAGCCCAGCAGCGGCCGCACCGGTCATTGCAGCACCAGACCTTGTTACTTAAAAAATGCTGAGTGGAACCCATTTTAATGCCATTTACTGATTTATGTCTCTTCCATTGTGTATATGTTAAGTGTTTTGGCATTGAATAAATTATTTTTATTTATTTTTTACTTACTTGCTCTCCTTCTGTTTGTTTGTTCTAAGGTAACGACGTAATTTTTTGTTAATGGTCTTGTCTTGTCATGCTAATGATACATATTATGTCAAAACCAGAAAGTCTCCTTCTTTATCGATTACCCAGATTGTAAAGGGTTTCAAAAGCTCTTGCGTAAATGATCCATCAAATTCCGGATATTATACGTAGTAGCAAATACCTACGTGTGTAGCAAATCCAAAGACAAAGGGCATGAAAATCGCTTTAAATATAATCTTTGAGTTATTTTACATCTGTTTACAACCCTACCTAAACACATAAATTGATAATAATATTTTAAAGAAAGAAAAATATTCATTCAGTTTATTACACATAACATTAAACATTTAAATAATGACACTACACAGTTTTTTTAGGGTAGCGGGTCTGATCCCCACAGTACAAACATTTATTAGTATTGGTCTGGGTGTTGTCTATGCATGGTGCTTAGGCTACTACCTCGGAGTCAGATCTATGTATGTGATGTTGTGAACTATTTATTTATTTATTATTATTTATCATGTAAGCATTTTGAACATACGCGTGTTCACTTCTGCAAAGATCTCTACCCACGGTCCTATATTCCTTATTCTGGTCACCACAAGTCACCAGTGGTTTATAAATTGACTCCACTTTCATCAACATCGTTAGTCAATAACATTTAAATAAAAATAAGACATGCGATTACACCTGAGCATTACAAGTTGATGTTGACATTGTAATATTTCTTATTTATCATTTGTAACGTGCAAAAGATTTTTTTTTGTGTCATAGGTGGCAGACGAGCAGACGGATCATCTGATGGTAAGCAATTGCTGTCGCCCGTGAATACCCGCGACACCAGTGGAGTCCCAAGTGCGCTGCACCTTTAAACCCTCCTTCCCTCCGGTACCCTCACTCTCGCAGCGAATTACAACACAGTGCTGCTTCACGCCGGTTTTCTGTGAGGCCGTGGTCTTCGGTCTTTCTGTGACTCCGGTCGAGCCGGCCCATTCATGCCAAAGCGTGACTCACCCACGGTCAAAAAAATTGTGTATTTCAATCAATTTGCAATAGAACGATTTTTGTTTTCTATTAATATTTTAGAAAATGTACAAGGTTCAGCTAGTAGTTATTACTTAAATTTGATAAGTTACATATCATTAAACAAGTTATCTTTTAGTCCATCTCCCACTCACACCTAGCAATAAGTAAGTACAAGTAGATAGGTGGGCCTATCTCTAAAAAAATATTTTTCAAAAGGAAACAATTTAGTACTAGGTAGTTACACCATGGACTAATTATGTATAAGTCTGGTTATACGCAAGTATTCGATTTTCATTAGAAAACAAATTAAGTTATTAAACCTCGATTTTTTCTTAACTTGTGACTCCACTGGTGTCGCGGGTGTCCATGGGCGGCGGCAATTGCTTACCAGGTGATCCGTCTATTCGTCTGCCTACCTATTACATAAAAAAAAAACTTTGACCTTTGTTGTTTTTTTCTCCAGTAGATCACAAAGTCATAGAGATGTGCACCGTCCTGAAACCTGCTAACTGCCGCCAGGTCCGCATTCCGCGTGATTCACGCGCGGGAATGTGAAAGCGAGGAATCCGGTCCGTTCCCAGGCACTGCCTCGCTAGGGCTGCCGGATGCTAGATTTTGGGAGTAGTGGTTTTATTTTCCTAACATAGCGAACAGTTAGGTTATTTAAATTATTGAAAGAGCGATGGTAGATCAGTCGTTCAGAATGCGCCTTTCATATGTGGTCTGAATCCGAGCATGCACTATAGTAATTTTTAAAGTATGTGCGTATTTTTACCTTTAGCTAAAGGGTTGCGAAGGTCAGACGGCAGTCGCTTCATTGTAATTATCAGACTCCCCAAATCCTGAATCATGGTCTAATCGTACTCCGAGATCCAGAGCGAAAGCTAAGGACGCAACCTGGATTACACGCTAAAATGAGGAGGAACTAACATTTAACTAATGAATTAGAAGTTTAGTAATAGTAGGTACTTTCGTCATTCCGAGAGAACATTTTCTATCTATCATTTCATCATTAGCGAACCGTGAGGTTCATTAAAGAGTGATCTTTACTCGACTCTACCTATATTGCCACCTCCGTGCACCCAACCCATAGAGTAAGATTAATACTGTGATGATAGTCCCCACTTTTTATTTGTCTCATGTCCGATCACTAAATTATGTCGGCAGCCCTGTGCCGTGTCGCATCGATGGTATAATAATGGCGGGCGATTCTGGCCAATTATTCCTCCTGGCTGTTGCTAACGGTCCATTTCGTCCGATTTAGTTTTTTAATCGTTTCCGAGTCGCGCTGCGTGATCTTGTGATTACATCCATTCTTCCGACGAAATTACTTCCGCGGTGATTCATTCATCTTTATAACTTTACTACTCTACCAAATCGTCATCACACATCCGTAGTAGTAGTAGTTATCTGTGTAGCACAAATAATAAGATTCTTAAAAGTGAGTATTAGGTACACACTACACGTTTATTTTGAGATAGTACTTCATCCTAGACACGCAATTATTTGGAAATTGACTGAGCATTTTAAAATATAATATCAGACAATAACCATTCAACTGAACGAACACTTTCCCTTATTACAAATCGCAAACTAGGGATAATCCGGGACCAAAATTCGTGCCAGCTCCTTTTAACATTGCGTGTTGGAACGGGATGACATGAGCTTTAGTACGGTAGTAAATTTAGATCGCGATTCATAATAAGATGGAAAGTCTTTACCTATCACACGAATGTTTGTTCGAGATCTAACTCACGACTTTTGGCGTATAATAGATTTTTTTACTAGGCAAGACCACTTACGCCATCGGGCCAGACTATCACTAGATATTAGTTAACAAGAAACGACTCAGCGACTGCGCCTGGGGTTTGGTCCACGGATTGGGCCAAAATTCGTGCCTGAATTTATCTGTTGAAAAATTCTCAGTGTCAGCCTGAAATCTGAAAGTTGGCGGTCTTGTACCCCTGTGCCATGGAAAACACGAAAGAAGAAGGATCAGGATCCTTCTTTCGTGTCACAATGGCGTCCCATCGAAGTTAGGAGGGTAAGGGAATACTTGTATTTGCGCACACAATTTAGCACTATAACACTTACGTAAAAGGTCGTTGAGATCGGTAGTCGTATCCGAATTGGCTGGAGGATATGGGTGATTTTCCTAAATTTGACTTTCCGGTTCCTTGACGTCTGATTTCCATGGGCTCAAAAATATTTTTCAAATTAGAATTTTAAATTGAAATAAGAACACGTATAGGTATCTATTCAATTTAAACCGTTCTTTCAATTTAAACATCTTCTGATTTCAATATAATAAAATATTATTAGTTTATTTCAGTACCGCGCGAGCACAGTTTACAAGTGTCACGTTACGCCGTTCGTCTGAGGTTTTTATTCAAAAACAGTAGTAAAAAGTCCCTCACCCTCAATATACATTGTGGAAACATTGAAATTATCTCAGAATCTCTTCATAAAATCGAAATCAAGTGCGTTCATCAAGTGAATTGTATGATATTTGGCGATATCTATTGCAAAAATACCTACAACCGCCATTCTCAACTAACGCCCGAGCTAAGCACGACACAAACACCTACGTGTACGTCATCGCGAGTGCGTTTGAACGCGCGAGTCTACTCGCCTGGGTACTTGCTGTTTACATCTGTGCTGAGCGGACGGATCCTTACTTTTGGAAATATGTACTCCTGCTGTGAGGGATCGTTGAGTGATAGTGCTTTGACCTTATCATGCACACAATGTGGTGGCGTATTTCATCAAGAGTGTATAGACCCGTCAGGTTGCGAAGGGTTGCCTGTTGTCAGCGAGAACAACTGGGTTTGTCCAACTTGCGTCGCAATGAAACCAAAAGACCCACGGGGTGACCATACTCCTATTCGTTCCGGCGCTTCACATAGAACTGAAAGTGTTGATAAAAAGCCAACGGGCGTTGAAAACGTCACATTGCGTAGAACTAACGCGTCATTGCCTAAGAAGAATGTGGGCCCGCCCGTTCATGTTCGGTCGGGCTCCTTGGAAAAAAACACTAAAGCTTCGGGACAGATCTCGTTATCCGTCGATGATCTACGTAGCATGATTGGTCAGGAAATCAAACAGCAAATGTCAGAATTTAAGACAATGATGGAGTCCAGCATTAGAAAATTATTTAATATAGAACTATTAAAAATTAAAGAAGAAATTCAAGAAATAAAGAAGACAGTAAACTATATTAACGATTCATACAACGACATTAAGATGAAGGTCGATAACCACGAAAAATCCCTTAAAACCTTGGACGTCATTTCCGCTGACATAGCCCAGCTCAGGAACACTTGTAGTAAAGTGGAGAGTGAGAATAAATCAAGAGAACAATGGGCTCGACGCTCTAATATAGAAATATGTGGCATTCCTGAGAGAAAGAATGAAAACCTGATTGGAATCATTCAAGATCTGGCTAAACAGGCTGGTGTCTCTTTTAATGCATACACGGATATTGACTTTGTCACTCGTGTCGCCTCACTGTCAAAGGAAAAGAAGAAACCTAAGAACATAATTGTACGTTTCATGTCACGATATTATAAAGATGATTTCTTAAGCAAAGTGAGACAAGTTAAGAACTTGAAAGCGTGTGATATTGGTTTCACCGGCAGTAACTCGACCATATATCTGAACGAACATCTGACGAACAGCAACAAATTATTACTTCAAAAGGCGAAATCCAAAGCTAAGGAATGCAACTTTAAGTTTGTTTGGGTCAAAAACTGTTCCATAATGGTGCGACAAAGTGAAACAAGTCCAGTACTACACATAAATTCGATTAATGATTTATTCAAAATAAAATAGGTGCTAAATTGTTTCCGTTTCAGTCGCCGGGACGTGTGTTTAATTTTAGTATTGGTTTTTGTGTTCGATGTACTTATGGAGAACCTATACTTCTAACACGTAAATATATCGCCTTTTTGTTCATATTTTTATTTTGTCAATTGAGTGCACTTACTGATATACATAATATAAGCTACGTTAGCGTTTGCATCGTAATTCTACGGACACGATTAGATATCGTTATGCATTTTTTATTATATAACATTACGATAAACCGAAATACTACGAGTATAATAATTGTAAGGAGTGACATGGAGCAACTGAAAAAAAATAGCATTGTAATTGATTCGAAATATATGTACCATTGCGTCGAAAATTCTTTATGAATAGTAATTTAAATATTTATTACCAGAATGTCAGGGGGTTGCGAACCAAGACTAACACATTTTTTAGAAATGTTATTCTCCAGGAATATGACATCATATGTATTACTGAAACTTGGTTGCTTTCTGGTATTTTAGATCTGGAGTTGTTTGACTCACGTTATAGTGTACACAGATGTGATCGAGACTATAGCACGAGGGGGGATAGGTTGGGGGGTGGGGTCTTAATTGCTGTACACAGAAACCATGAATTGTTTAACTTTAAAATTATCCCGACGAAAAATTCGGCCGCAGAGATTTTGTCTGTCTCGGTTTCAACGGGGGTAAAAAATAAGGATATTTATCACTTCTATTCTTGCTACTTCCCTCAATGCAATGACCATAAAGATGTTTTAAATGAATTTTATGATTATATCTCTAACGTGGCGATTACACATTCTAACGACCACATTGTAATTTTTGGGGACTTCAACATTCCCCACGCACAGTGGTTATCGACCGAGGGTGATTCACATTCAACAATTGTAAACAATATTGATATTGATACGGTAAGAGACCTTGCAAGTTTCATGTCGATTAACGATTTTAGACAATATAATATCATACGTAATGTCAACGACCGATTACTAGATTTAATATTATCCTCCACTTCTTGTACTATTGCAAAAGCAGCTACTCCCCTTGTGCCTGAAGATAACCATCACCCCGCTCTTCTCTGTGTAATACCAATACGAAAAGGGAAGTTTTTACGTCATACCTCGCGACCTGTAAAGTTGTTTAAATTGGCTAACTATGACAAGATAAATGCCACTCTGGCCAGCATCAATTGGGACGAGCAGTTTGTTTCGGATGATGTTAGTGAAAATGTACTAATCTTTTATAATATAATTAATGACATCATTAACGAATTGGTTCCTTCCAAATTCATTAACATTAATAATAGGTATCCGGTTTGGTATAGTCGATCCCTAATAAAGATAATTAGAGAAAAACTAAAGTTCCATCGACGGTGGAAAACCTACGGAAGAGTGAGTGATCATAACACATTTATATTGCTCAGGGATAGACAGAAGTTGATGCAGGCAGAATGCTATAACGATTATATAACTAAGGTTGAATCAAGAATAGCAATTAATAGTAAACAATTCTGGTCGTTTGTCAAGTCAAAAAGGAAAAACTTTAATGATTTACCCGATTCAATGTATCTTGACGATGAAGCCAGTTCGTCTAATGGTGAAGATATCTGTAACATGTTTAATCGTTATTTCAATTCGGTCTTTGAAGATCCTTCTGCTGGGCCCGATACGGGAATCACTGAAGACTGTGACGGGAACAATCTCATCACTCTTAATTCTATTACCTTGGATAGGGAAATGATCGAGGGGTATCTAAAAAAAATTGACATTAATAAGGGTTACGGCCCCGATGGAATTCCACCGATTATGTTAAAATTCTGTTGTGAACAACTGTCTGAACCGTTGCTAAGGTTATTTAGTCTATCCCTGAAAAATGGAGTGATGCCGGCTGTGTGGAAACGTTCTTTTATTACTCCAGTGTTTAAGTCGGGTGATAAGCACAATATCAGTAATTATCGTCCCATTTCTAAACTCAATTCGATTCCTAAACTCTTTGAGAAGATGATATGTGACGCTATCTATCCTCTTCTTAGACCCCTTATTTTAACGCAGCAGCATGGTTTTATAACTAAGAGGTCTACGGAAAGCAACATATGCGAGTATTTAAACGCCATTTATGGAGCTATGGATGCAGGTTTTCAGGTGGACGCCGTGTATACCGACTATTCCAAAGCATTCGATAAAATATCTCACAATATACTTATTTATAAGTTGGGCCAGGTCGGTATACATGGTGACCTCTTAAGATGGCTTGAGTCCTACTTACGAGATCGCAGTCAAGCAGTAGCTGTAAAGGGTTACATCTCAACGTTTTTGCCCGTCCCTTCAGGAGTGCCCCAGGGTTCGCATCTTGGTCCTCTATTATTTAATATTTTTATTAATGATGTTATTTCGCAATTTCACCACTCCGATATACTTCTATTTGCAGATGATAAAAAAATTTACAAAGTCATTAAAACCGAACAAGACTGTTATAAACTTCAGGAAGATATCAATAGGCTACATTTATATTGTGAGAAAAATAAACTTAAATTAAATATCAAAAAATGTAATGTTATATCATTTACCAGAAAGAAAAAACCAATAACTTTTGACTATAAAATTAATAATGTATCACTGTGCCGAGTGACTGAGCTGCGAGACCTGGGTGTACAATTGGACAACAAGTTGTTATTCAAACCTCATGTCGAAAAAATTGTAGAAAAGTCTTATAAAATGCTTGGTTTTGTTTTACGCGTCAGTAAAGACTTTAAATTGCCTTCAACCTTAAATCTTTTGTATAATTCCTTGGTTCGCTCAACATTAGAGTATTGTTCGTCTGTTTGGAACCCTCAACATAATATATATATTAATTTAATTGAGAGAATTCATAATAAATTTCTCAAACACATTAATTATAGAATACGTAATAATACAAATAGTTCATTTGACTCCTCGTTTGGATTACAGTCTTAAGTCTCGTCGTATGGTTAGGGATTTCATGTTTTTATATAAAATCATTCATAATAAAGTTGACTCCATGCCTCTCTTAAGTGATATAAAATTCAGATGTCAGAGAATAACCGCCAGGAATAGACAACTATTCTATCTGCCTAAAGCGCGAACAAATTATGCTTGTAATAACTTCCTATCTCGAGTGTGTAAGTCCTATAATACCAATTGTTCTCACATCGATATATTTTCTAGTTCTCCTTCCCAGTTTCGAAGGGACGTTGTAAACGCGATTTAGAATTTGGTAATATTAAACATCTTTCATTGCTATTATGTACCCATATACTAATCGAACATTAGCATAGTATATTATTCGAAAAGTATTTTGTCAGCCACATAAAATAGGTACTTACTATTGTAATGTTATTGTGACCACTTGTAACATGTTTTAAATATCTGTGGAAACTTTGTTGTTACATGTTCTATCAGTATTTGTGCTATTTATAAGTTTACAAAAGAATGTTTGTTTCCCTTAAAAATAACTAAAATAAAAAATAAAATAATAAATTACAAAATAGAGCTTCATTTAAACTATAACTAATGAACATCTAGATGCAAACGTCTGTACGAATCTCCAAGATTCGTTTGTTTTAGTTATCTCTCCCTCAGAGTGAGTAAGTCCTCCTGACAGGCCGCAGTAAATTAATTTGAGGGCAAATCCCGGTGAAGTGTCGGCGCGAGTAAATCCCGGGCATTACGGGATCCCGGGACCCTCGCCCCCGCCCCGCGACCTTTGACTTGCAAATGCGCCCCATGCTGAGCAGCACGACGTTATTGAAACTCATGGAGGTTGATGTTCATCTACTTCACACATGGGAAAAATCTATTTCATAGAGTATGAGGTCCGAAAAAATGGAAATGGGGATATCAGGTGTTTTATCAATGTAGATTTCAATAAATACGTAGTCAACCGTTTACATAGGACCTATAACAAGCTTTTCTGCGCTATTGACATATTTCACAGTGGTAAGGTTGCCTTCAAAAGAGGCATCCTTCAACTCCTGGAAGGCACACAGTGATTTTAAATTACTAGTATGATTATTTTTTAATTTCTTTTAGTCTCTGATTTCTATTATGATATCCTTCTATTTTTGTTTTCTGTTTTCGCATAAGTTAGTTCAGTGCTAGTAATTACAAGCCAGTGCAGACGGAGAGTGAATTGACGATAACTATGTAGCTATTTAATACAATATTTTTCTTTTTATTTTTTTAATTGTCTTACTTAAATAAGAATATGTTTTTTTTAGATGTTTAAGTAATTACCTAACTTTTTCTTTTTAGATATGCAGAGGTGTTGTTAGTGATGGTCGAATTATTTTAAGGGTTTTGTTAGTAAAAAGTAAATCCGTTATTGGCTGTATGTTTAGTGTATAAGATATTGTACTAATTTTAAGAGCTGTGGATTTTGTGTTTTTAATAAAATACAAAATGATCACAACAACAAATTACACCACAATAAAGCGGTCTTATGGCTTGAAAAGAAAAACTGACCTTTTCTGAAAAAAGTTTAGGTAACATGAAAAGACGCGAGCCTCAAAACAGTCAGTACTTTATTAACATAATTTTGTTATTGTGAACTTGGCTAGGATATTGAATTGCAGAGGTCAGGGGGCGGCTTATTTTCAAACAGCCTACAGGAGGCAAATAACTCAAATTCGCCACTGCTTGTAGCAAAGTTTTATAGGAGAAAATCAATTGCTTTTCTTCCCCGATGTATTATTTAAAAAAATATTATTATTGTTGGCAGAGTCCGTCTGCCGAGCGATCAACACGACCAATATATCTATATGGACCTCAGTTCCTGTCTTTTTTTTTTTGAAGATGAGTTTGCTCATGGCTTTACACTGATCCCTAGAGTCTGGACGTCGCCACCAAAGCCCAAGGTTTTACAGTCGTGCTTGGTCAGCCTGCTGACCTGTGATGGTTCTTGTTTGATTTCTGAACTGACTACGGGATATCTTAAGAGCCTCTGAAGAAAATCTGTTGAAAAATCCAATCACCAAGGTTTTGACACTACCTGTGCTCAGAGCCGTAGTCTCTGTGCTCTTCAATCGACCAAGCACTTTTCTTACGAAGTGAAGTATTATAAATACAACCGACAAATCTTCTCACGTAGACATAATATGTGTATTATGATGACGAGCGTGACCCCGACCACTGTAAGATAGAGCGCATTTGGCTAAATTAAACGCCGGCTGCGCGGGCGCCGCCGCGGCGCGACGCGGGCGCTTCTCGGAACATGGAGCCCAGACCATTTTCCTGTTCCATATCCAACCATGGACCTATTTGCTCATAGACAGCCATCCCTGTACCTAATATTATTAGTAGTTAAGACGTTTGGTTGCGATTTGCTTGTCCTAATATTGCGATCCATCTTGATTAAATAGTAGTTACGTTTTTGTGACAAACAAGTAGATAACTTATAAACTATGGTAAGAAATTTTATCAAACGCTTATTTGCCTACTTCAATACGTACTCCCTGCCTGAATTAGGGTTTGAAATTTGACCTGATATTAATAGTTCCCAGCTGTTTTTGCAAATGCAAATTATGTTTGTAGAGTCCGATATCCGTGTTGCTTCCAAAAGGTGACCGTATCGACCTCCCAGCGCTTGTGTAATAATAGTCCCAGCCATTATGCGACCATACATAATCTATGTGACTCAAATCCTATACGCTAATGTACAATTCCGCGAAAACTGCTAAATATAGCGTGGGGTTCGTGGCGTGGGAGTGGCGCCGGCGCCGGCCAATCCGCTGCGCGCGCGCCGCCGCGAGGCGTCGCCGGGGAGGCTTTCAATTACCATGCGACAGCTTAGGTCACCAGGAGTCAACGAGGACTTTTCGGGTACACAATCACACATTTTTATATCTTGTTAAGCTTGTTTTAAACACTTGCCTTTGTAACTTTTTGTAATTTGGCACATGTAGGCAAGTCGCGTTGTTTTTGTGGCGTCTCTTCTCGTCCTCTATATACCCTGTGTCGCTGTTAGATATGATGTTGGTAGGCCAGCCGCTAGTCAGCTGGCACCACGAGCCAGCTGCTGCATGTTCTTCTAGATAATGGTGCTAAAATTGTCGTCAACTCGATAGTCTACTTCTTAAAGTAGGTTGGGCTTCAAATATACACCGTGATTTTTTGAATATACGAGAAACTTCTAGCATTATTTTAGTGAATCAAAAATGTTTCATCACATGACAGTGTCGAATCACAATATAACCACCTCCCTATGCCCATAAAGTGATCAGCTGGTTGATGCAGTTTGAATGGGGAGGCGAATTTTTAAAGATTAGATATTCCTTGGGTGGAAATATTTGTTTTCTTTAGTATGACACCCTAGAGAAGTTTTCGGGTATTCAAAAGATCACGGTGTACCTATACTAAATAAGTCGGGCCTGTGGTGGGATTTGACTGAACTAACACAATTTTTGAAGATTCTTTAGCTCCCTCCTTTCCAAGTAACGCGCTGTAACGTTTTTCTGCACCCTAAAAGTTAGTAACACCCAAGTGGTTGTTATAGTTTCGCCATGTCCATCCGTCTGTTCTCAGCTTAGCTCATTGACTCTTATTACAATTTATCGCGATAACAAAGTGGAAGAATAAAATATTGAAAAAAAAAGCAATGTTACGTTATGTAACGCGTTGTTTAAATCCCCTCCCGGCCCTGTAACGAATAGTAACGTTATACAAGACCCCTCTCACTGTCCCCAAACATATTACTTTTGGATTTATACAATAACAATACAATTAAAACTAATTAAACATTAGCCACCTTATTCTAAATCGCGATCTAAAGTTATTACCGTACTAAATTTCATTGTAATGTCAATTATATCACTAAACTTGGACCGTTTTATAACTATATTCCTAAGGAGATAGTAATGAATCGCTTTCGTATAACTATGTTCCGGTAGGTACCTACATAATTATATCCCTAGAGATATAACTAAATTATGGCTTCATCTATCTTACTGCGACACATACACAATAATTACCATATACATTTTTTTGTATGGAAAACTTTAGAATAGTACATATTTTTTTCAAAAAATCTACAGCCTAAAATTGTTGATTAATAAATTGAATACCTACTTACTAGTTAGGTTTATAATTCAGCAGTTTTAGCCTAAAGTAACGAATGGCGCCAAAATCATAGTAACTCACAGATTGCGCGAGTTGCTCTAGTTACTTCTCGCCAAATAAAAATAAACACTATTACTCATGTGATAGAACTCTGGCTTCAAGATGTGCGCCAAATGATTGAGTCAACTGAATCCGGAACCGCGTGAGTCACGTTTCCGAGTAAACTTGAGTCATTTCCGCGGTTTAACTAGTCTATTATTTGGGTTAGAATTAACCGCGAATCACTCGATCTTGAGCAAGTACTTACTCGGTGACTCACGCGCAGACGCGTCTGGTAGTAAAGTCCGCGTTCATTCACTTGCGAAATGGTTTCGAGTAATCTTTCGAAAGGTTATGAAATTTGTCCTAAGCAGGTCACCGGGACAAAATATATCCTTGTTAGTTTGTAGTGCAAGACATTGGAGAGTCATTTGTGATTATTTAGTTATCTATTTATTTATTCTTTATTGCATGTAACAAAAAAAAATACCATTAACGGACTTAATGCCTTACAGCATTCTCTACCAGTCAACTATTGGGCGAGAAATACTGACATAGATTTGAAAAATCCAGAGGTATCCATTCATACCTATAATTCATCATTTTATTAGACTATTGTAGTATGATGTTTATCAAAATGTTATAATAGGTAACTATGACAAGAAATAACTCCTAAAATTATTGTTTCACTCCTCTTAATTAGTATTCGTCTTTACTTAATTAAAAATAAGTACTCTTTTGCTCCGTGCATTGTAGTACCTACCAACTCCCCAACTTCCTGAGCAGTAAAAAAGTAACTGGCGAACAAACATAAAAAAATATACATGTCGAATTGAGAACCTCCTCCATTTTCTTTTGAAGTCGGTTAAAAATAACTGAACAAAGAAGTAAATTCATCAATCTACGAGTATTACAATATTGCACAGTAAGCGTGGCGACCGAGTGATTAATTACGTGCGTCATGAGGCCTTCCGCCTCCGACCTCTGTTCTCGAAGAGTTTCGTTATCGTCCCGATTTTTTGTGATAGGTGGCAGACGAGCAGACGGATCGATTGCCGCCGCCCTTGGACACCCGCGACACCAGTGGAGTCACAAGTGCACTGCCAACCTTTAAAGCCCCCTTTCTCCCGGATTGGGCCTCCGGCCTCACTGAACGCAGCGAAACACAGCACAGTGCTGCTTGACGCCGGTTTTCTGTGAGGCCGTGGTATCACTCCGGTCGAGCCGGCCCATTCATGTCGAAGCATGTCTCTTTTTAAACTTAGCCTTTTTAAGGATTAAACCACGGCGCTCCCTCTCATCTTAGCGTGGAATTCCCGATTGCGTCCAAAGCTGTTGTTCTGGAGCTCGGGCTCGCTAGGACCATGATTCAGGATTTGGGGAAGGTAATTACACTGAAGCAACTGCCGTCTGACAAGGGAACCAGACCAACTTAATCATGGTTACACGTTTCAGAAACTATCCGTAACGTGCAGGTTTCCTCACGATGTTTTCCCTCACCGCCGAGCTCAATACTCAATACTCAAGAATTTATTGCATTCCAAAAAAATATTAGTAAAATACTAATTTGAAAAATCCAGAGGAGCCTGCTCGGATTCAAACCACGGTCCCGTCTATGGAAGGCGAACGAACTGAGCTGCCATCGCTTCACCGCTATATCGTTGAACCACGACAGGGACCATTCACCATTAAAAGCTCGCATCAGCAATTATTACCTATACGAGTATGTCGGGGAAAACCAGATGCCGAGTGCGCGTGCACTCGTCCGGTGCACTTCGACCTATTCGTTTACAAACTTGATGGACCTACTTATAGTAGTTGGGTCAAAATAAAAGGCCACATTTGACACTTCCTCCAAATTCGACAACGTTACCGTTTTACAACGGTCATTGAATTTATCAATCTTTCTATGTTAAAAAAGCACAATTTCTTAATTTTTAGGGTTCCGTAGCCAAATGGCAAAAAAAGGATCCCTTATAGATTCGTCATGTCTGTCCGTCTGTTCGTCTGTGTGTCCATCCGTATGTCACAGCCACTTTTCTCCGAAACTATAAGAACTATACTATTGAAACTTGATAAATAGATACAATGTATTTTGTTAACCGCATTACGATTTTTACATAAAAATTGGAAAAAATATTAAATGTCTCCATACTTGAGACTGAAACTCAATTTTTTTTTCATCAAACCTATACGTGTGGGGTATCTATGATAGGTCTTTAAAAATGATGTTGAGGTTTATAACATAATTTTTTTCTAAACACAATATTTTGCGCAAGAGACGCTCCCAAAGTGTTAAATTGTCTTCCCCCCCCCCCCCCCCCCCTCTAACTTCTATAAATGAATTATAAAACTAAAAAAAATATATGATTTACATAATCATGAAAACTAACAACGAAAATTGGTGTGAACTAGATACGGTGTGTAGTTTTTTTTAATACTTTATAAACCGTAAACCGCAATTTACCTTCCATATATCTTACTTGCTGCTACGGAACCCTTCATGGGCGAGTCCGACTCGCACTTGGCCGGTTTTTTATAATTATCTTAAGAAGTATTGAATGTAAGGTTTACTATACTCAGAATCGTATTATGTTCTCCGTGTTGTCACGGTGTAGGTACCTTCATTAATTCTGTCTACTTCACAAACGAAATAAAAAGCTCTTGAAATGTTGCGATATTGCACTACCGATCGGGGAAAAACCAGCGAGCATAATTATAGCTTCCTCTTTAACTTCCTTTACCATGCAATGTTATTGCAACTGATTTTCTGTTGATATTTGGTTGACGTTTTTATGACCGGACAATACATTTTTAACAGTTAACTCATAATTAAATACGAAATACGAGCAGCTTAGGTCCAAGACTGATGAAGTCATTGAAATTAACACGTTAAGTGCGAAGCGAGGCCTAAATCACCCCTGATGCAACTTCCCTGTGGTGCGGCAAGCAAAAAAGTGAATTTCTCTGTCGTGCGAATGGCATAGCTTTGGTTTGGTCCAGTGTAGGAAAGAGATAATTATATATTTGAGATCACTAATGGTTCCGGACTCGGTGGTGTACCTACCTTGGTACCGGATGTCTTAGGCCTCGTGCCGCACTGAATTAATATAATTTTAAAGCAGTGCGGAACGAGGCTAAAACGTCCCATATCCCCCCTGACCTCGTACCGCACTCAACGCGAGCTTCCCGCGACCAGTGTTGTGCATCACGTCGATTGGAGAGCACGTCCTTTTACAGCGCCAAACATGTCTAAACGATGTCGGAAGAAGTTAATTTTAAAAAACCCAGAAACAGAGCCAAAACAGGTAAGTTTTTAATGAAAAAATCTTCAGTAAGTACCTAGTTTTTTCTTATCTTGGTAGCTATGTACCTAAAGTAAGTATAAGATATTATTACTTAAGTATACTCGAAAAGGGTGAAAAAAGGAAAAGATGTGATGGTTGTTACCAAAAACTACGCACATTTTTACCATCTCGTGAAGCTGATAAAAAATCTAAAAAGATTTTGACTCAGTGCACTCAGTGCAAAAAATCTTATTGTCTACCCTGTTTCAATGAAAAACACTCATAAATAAGTACAAATATATATTGAGATTTTTATAAAAAACTAGCTGACCCGGCAAACGTTGTTTTGCCATATAAATAAAAGGGTTGATCGTAGAAGGGTGAAAATTGAGGATTGTATGTATTTTTGTATGTTGTATCATAAAAAAAGAGAAATTAAAAATTTTGTCTAAAAAATAAAAATAAAAATTTAGGGGTGGACTACCCCTAACATTTAGGGGGATGAAAAATAGATGTTGGCCGATTCTCATAGATACCGGATAAGCACAAAAAATTTCATCAAAATCGGTCAAGCCGTTTCGGAGGAGTATGGCAACGAAAACTGTGACACGAGAATTTTATATATTAGAAGTATATTGATACTGATTTTTTAATGTTAATTCAAGTTCTAATAAGTGTATTTTTAAAGCCCGAGGCAGAATAAATAGGACAGTTTCTTTTCTACTTCTGGTTGCCTTTTTTTTCTATTCTGTGAACCGCATTAAGATTTTCATATACAAATAGAAAGATAAACCTTATGCATAAACCGTAATCCATTATTTTCCAATAATAAGTCTGTAATAGGTGCCTCTTAATGGTATGAATGTAACGCTTCGTGCGCAAGTCCGACTCGCCTCGCCTTCAAGCACAATTTAGATTATTTAAATATTTGATAGCTTTGTGTTGTTTTGCCAGGTTTTGTCCTTAAAACGATCTAATGAGATATAATTGATCAAAATCGGTCAAGTCGTTGCGTAGTTAAGACAGTTTAAAAACGTCGATATTATTTTTTCACTAATCGCAGCGAAAATTTGCCTATTTCAGTGCGTTACGAGGTGTATAAGATCCCATATTTTGTTTTCCTAATAATTCCTAAACTAGCCATCCGATCCCGGGGCGACGGTGGATTCAGGGTTCATCAATTCACTGTCTATATCAATAAGGACCAAAATTCTCATTTATCTTTGATTTCGCGCCAGAAAATGGATTTTAGTCTGTAAAAGGAGGTGGGGCTCTAATAGACCGCGTGTCGCCCTAACGTCTGGTCACGGTACGGGCCGATTATACCTCGTGCCGCAGGAACGGAAAGTATGCAAAAATTGGTGCCGCAGCTAACGTGTTAAACAAAAGTGATGTTTGGGTAACATTTTAACGAATAATGCAAATATTCCAATTTGTTTAGAATTATAACACCCTTCTTCAATGTTTTTCCTCTGCTACTCGCAAAGTAACTATTCGTAGCTTTTTTGACCGACTTTTAAACCAAAAGGACGAGGTTACTGTAGATGACTTTACACCCCTCGATAAGTCTACACCTTAGCTGTCATCTTACCCCCGAATAGTTGACTTTGTTTTGCGACTTAGGCCCGATTCGACCAATCTTTATCCGTGGAAAATCTATGAGATAACGTCAGATTTGTATGTAATAGACAGCGTTATACCATAGATTTAGTATCGGAATAAGGTCGGTCGAATCGGCCCTTAAAGTCTTATTCATAAATGATTGTTAAACATTTGTTAGCTATAACGGTGTTAAAAAGCAGTTTTCGTTCTTCGTAAATTTTGTATGTATTTTTTGTTTCAAACTGAATACAGCTCTATAACACTGTTTTAGCTAACAAAGGTTTATTGAACGTTTATGAATAGAAAACAAGTTTAGTTTCATACAATGGAATTTTTGGATTCCGTTGAACATTGGCCGAAGCGGAATATTTCCCGCGCGTCACCGCACGGATTCCTGGCATAGCGCACGCCGCACGCGCCTAAGTCATTCATTACAAGAGTATTTCGACAATTTATGTCAACGGGCGGCGGCATTGCTTACCATCAGGTGATCCGTCTGCTCGTCTGCCACCACTCATATAAAAAAAAAAGAGTATTTCGATAATTTATGTCAACATAGGTACTTCGCCAAACATTAGGTGAGAAAAATATATCCATTTTATATAAAAAAGTGTGAGAAAGATAAATATTTGAAATATTTTAGTTGCAATGGAGAATGTTCACTTATTTTAACTTTTTGCTCTCCTTAAACTCGGTTGAAAATAAAAAATATAATTGAAAAAATTCTACGACACGTCGTGTAGTTTCCGAGATAATTGATTTCAAAATACACGGGCTGTAAAGTGACGTCATCGCCGTCCCAGTACTTCGCAACACTAGCTCAGTCCACTCGCTTGTCCTGTCAATACATCGCCCGTATCTCCATCGACTTAGTTGAAATAAAAAACAAGACTGAAAATAAACATAATGCGGTTCTACCACCGGCTCGGAAAGTTGTTTCTGGTCGAGAAACATGACTGAAAATAATATTACGGTACGTCGTGTATTTCCGGAGATACATAATTTCAAAAAAAAATGTTTCACGGACGTCACAATACTAGCGCCCGCCTGCGAAATTTTAATTTTCTATAATTTCATCAATACTTGGTCTTTTTTCTTGAAATAAAAACTTGTGTATTTGTATAGATATTAGCTATACTGGGACCATAGTTTTATGCCATGTTGTATACCTGTTAACATTCTCCGTTCTAATTTTATTCCATAACTATAGGTAAATTAATTCAGAGACACAATTTCGACCGTCTGACTCCGACCATCAACCACAAACATTTAAATCAGATAGGTAATTACAACTTCATAGCTTCGAATAAAATCTCCCCGCGTCACGTTACGGAATTCTTTGCAAATATTTAGGGCCAATAGTCACTGATGATGACTGATGAATGAATTCCTCGCGAAATTGGCGCGCTCTGTGCGGCCTCTGATTCATTCCTGCCGAAGTTTTTGAACGTTAATCTCGCATGTTTGGTGACGGCTCATCTACACACCTTCGCCGTTGAACATTATTATGAGTCTAATCTGTGCTCCAAACTGCTTGTATATAAATGTCCTACTACTACGATAGTCGTTAATAGTAGTCTAATAAATATCGGCTGAAGGACACTAGCGTCACAGTATAACATGAGCTTTAAGCTATGACAAGAGTCATTCTTTGGTAGCGTGGTGGGTCTATCAATCTACTGTATAACTAATAATGTTGTAAAAATTATGAAATAAATGCGAACCTTCGGTATCAAACGGTTCACACACTCATTCCAGTAGATAAAAATGGGGAGTGCGTGATTTTAGGGCAGTTCCAACGATTCCTTCGTCCCGCGGGAGCTCGGGCGAGATAATTGAATCGTTTGGAGATAGTTGTCGCGGGTCAGCCTTTATCTAAACTATGGCGCTGATAAACGGAATGGGTCATCATGAATAGTAATTGACAAATATACCAACGTCATTGTTAAAGTAAGGGCACTTCAAGACACTTTGTATTTATTTCTTCTGAATTTTCAAACTTATCTTTATATTATATTATGCTGAGTTAAGTGTTTCATACTCATAGATATACTTCGTTAATAAAGTTTTTTTTTCGTGTAGGTGTAATATCTAACTAAGTGGTAGTAGTAAGTACGCTGGTAGTGTTTGCAATTTAGTAAAATAATCAACTACACATCTAAAATGTGTTTACAATTTTATTTTGTACAGTAACCTAAGTAGTTGCCAACCCAATTATTCCTGCTTCAACTAAGTATAATTTGGTAATATTTGCATACGCAGATCTTCATTTAAGTAGGTAATGAATTGATAGGGTACCTAACTTTGACGTGCTTCACGAAATGCATTAACTGTCAATTATTTCGTCAAGTGGTAGGTATCCGTGACTACAGGTTGCACAAGAATCCTATCGGGAACAAAAGTTTAGCAAAGACGACAGTCCAGTTCGGCGCGAGAGCACGCCTCTTGCCGTAGCTGTATGTAGTAGGATGCTCGCATCTGCATAGTTCAGCGTCCATTCACCCTCCCCAACGAATGCTCACACCCGTGAGTGTCCTGTGACAGTGTGACCTTGCATCATTTGAACCATATCAGCACAGAGTTATGATATTATGTACGCACTCTGTTAGCAACTTCAACTTTACTACTTGTCTTTGTCTTAATTTTTAAATTAGCAAGTTTATACAGATACAGGCGATAGGAAGTTGATACTGCATAGATCAATTTAAATGGGAATGGGAAGCAGACGAGCCAGAGGGTCACCAGATCACACCTTTTGTATAATTCATGCAATTAAGGTACCTAATGTAAGGTATAAGAATACTTTCGTATTTATGTAGGTAGAGTGTAGAGCACAGGAACATCTTTTTGTACTTATGGTTTTGCAATAAACGATTGAGTATTGAGTATGCTCATCTATTAATGGGAGTGCCCCAGGGTTCAATATTGGGGCCTTTGTGGTTCTTAATATACGTAAATGACCTTCCTTACTTTACGAAAGATCTATGTGAGATAGTGTTATTTGCTGACGACACTTCCTTGATTTTTAAGGTTGATAGATATAAAGAATCAATTGACGACATAAATGATACTCTCTCACAGGTATTGCACTGGTTTACGACTAAACAATTTACTTTTTTTCTCAAAGAAATCTAAATGTGTAAAATTCACCATGCCAAATGTAAGGCAGGTCAATACTAGTATTAAGATGAATAACGAATCTATTCAAATCATTAATTCCACGGTTTTTCTTGGTATCACTAAAGATGCAAAATTGCCTTGTGGTTCCCATATTGCTGCCTTGGCAGGAAGACTAAGTTTCGCTGCATATGCAGTAAAAAAAATTAGGCGTCTGACTGATATCGAGACGGCAAGACTGGTCCATTTCAGCTATTTCCACAAGGTGATGTCATATGGTCTACTGTCGTGGGGGTCTGCTGCTGACATACAAACTATTTTTGTATTACAGAAAAGGGCCATCCGCGCTATATACAGCCTTAGATCACGTGACTCACTTAGGGAAATATTTAAAGAAATAAATATTTTAACCGTGGCTTCCTAATTATTCCTCGACTGCATTATGTATGTACGAAAGAACTTGCACATTTTTCCAAAAAACATAGTCATAGTCTTAACACCAGAAATAAACATAGACTTAGCGTCCCAGTCCTCAGACTTCATAAAATCGGTAATTTCTAAGTTGGCTTAAGTATTAAGATATTCAATAAGCTCCCACAAAATGTCATTAACCTATCACTGGATAAGTTTAAGTCTCATTTTAAAAGCTGCCTAATGAAGAAAGGTTACTATGTACAAGACTATTTAAATGATAAGGATTCTTGGGCATGTTAATCGATTAGTCTTGTGAGTTGTTATTCATAGTAGTATAACTTTGACAATTGTATTTTTTTGCCAATTGAAACTGGAACATCATCAATATTTGAAAAGAGTAACTACTGAGTTTCTTGCTGGTGTCTTCTCAGTAGAAATCGACATTCCGAACCAGCGGTAATGATAATATGTGTACATGTATGTATAACATTCATAAGTGTTGTGTGGACCTAAATTGAATAAATATATTTTTATCTTTATTGAACTTATTGGTGATAGCAGAAAGGAAAAGTAGTTGATTGCTATTTAGTAAGTTACATTAGCGAATGTAGAGGCACAAAATAAATAGTCTATTATATCGGTGTTCCAGTCAGCTAACAAAATTACTTGCACTGCTCTTTGCGTGAGCGCAGGGATTAACTACCTTCGCCCACCCCGCTACGTGTGCGAGTGAGTATCGCCTAGCACTGGTAATACTGGGCAATTCGTCGACTGTACTTATGGCTATGAATGTCAGTTTTATAATGGTCTTATAAAAATAGAACATGTAAATAGTTAGCGACAGTCTTTATACTATGTGCAGGCATCAATCAATAATCTTCAAACAGCCTGTTTAATTTAATATATTATGATTCAATTTTTTTTTAAATATTGTTTTGTCCTGGGGTAGCCTAGTAATTACTGAGATAATTATCTCGTTACCATCACGCATTTGGAGTTATTATTGCTCTGATTTCTCGGAAAACGAGTGAATCAGTAGTATGGAGAGCGGTGTGAATGGAAGCCGCGGGCGCATCGTGGACGTGACGTGCGTGACTCATGCTCAGTTCATTCATGGCTTTTGGCGCGCTTTCTGGCCGGCCGGACTATGCGCGGTGGCGATAGAAGGCGCTGTTCACGAGTTTTATTCTCACGGAATTTGATAGAGAATAATTTGGTAGAGATTTGTTTTATTGCGTGGGAGCGATAACTATATCGCTCCCTGGCAAAACTAAACTAAACCTAAATTAGTTACATAGAATAAAGAACACTGCACTTAGAATTACCTTCTCCTACACAATGAAATACCTAACTGACCCGAATGTCATTCTGTGGTGATCCTGCCTCACCCTCTTCAGTGTTGTGAGTTCGATTCCCGCCCTGGAAAAACGTTCGATGTATGATTGCCAGTTGTTTTTATTCGTGATGTGTGGTGTCTGAATGATATATTTGTAGTATGTAGATACTCGTACTTAAGTACCTATATCCTTTGGGATTAAGTGGCAGTAAGTAGGATATTATTTAACACGCTCGGTTATTTACTTAACCTACATTTTAAAAAAAATACGGATCTACAGTGACACATGATTGATGAATGATTCACGTAACATTCACAATTTTGATCTATTGTTGAAAATAAACCCAAAAAAAAATTCTACGAAAAAAACCGGCCTTGAAAAACGACGAACTAAAAAGTATAAAATAAAATTTTGAACACTCGAAAAAAGGTGTTACCTAAGTCGGCGCCCAAGACTATCTTGTAATACTTCATTCAATTATTCAACAGGGATTAGGCGCCGACTTCAATAACACCTTTTCTCGAGCGTACTGTTATAAAATGTTATTTAAAGTGTATGAAGTGTTAAAAATGTTATTTTACACTTTTTAGTTCGTGGTTTTTGAAGGCGATTTTTTTTTCGTAGAATTTTTTTTTATTCTTTTTAGTGATCGGTGAACATACGTAAAAAAATATATAAAAAAAACCATTTCGACATAGAACCTTCTGCTTTTTTGAAGTCGGTAATTAAAACCGGCTGATTTTACACGGGTGCGATATTAGTTAGGTATTAGGTATCTAATATTAATATACCTACATAAACCTGAATTACTACATCTATTAAACAACCACAACAAAATCCGTTGCGTAGTTTGATAGAATTATAGTTTTAAGGAATACATATACCATGATATAATAAAAATAATAATAATTTAGCCTATTCTATTTTGCATCTTTTGAATAAATATAATGGAATGATTAATTAAATCACTTTAAAATTTGCATGCACTTGCTAGGCCTAATATAGTGCAACACATTTAATTTTAAGATATGTAGGTATTACTTACATTTATTATGTAAATAAATGAATTGAATTGAAAGATCTAAGCAGACGTAGGGACGCAAACAGACAGCGAAAGCGATTTTTCTATTTTTGGCATGCAGTGTTTACCTTAAAGATTGTTGCGCTTAGTTAGTAAGATTGAGATGTTATTAATTATTGCTAGTTTTTGTGTATACACACATGCTGGTAAACTTAAATATATAGCCGTAAGAGCAGCCTCGGCGGAATCAAACTTAAGTCCTATATTTATTCTGTGCTTAAGCACAGAGACTCACAGTTGTCAGGGTTGTTGGCGCTGCCGGCGCTGCCGGCGGTCTGGTGCTCGGGCAGCTGCGGCGGCGGCGGCTGCCCTCGCGCCGACGCGTGCGCGTGCGCTAGGAACGCGTGGAAGATGCGCGCCGACGCCTCCTCGCCTTCGCACACCTGCGCACCATCAATACGTTATTTAGGTACGAGACACCAACGATGGTTATAAGAGAACGCGTATCTTCTTCGTTCATGTGAGCGCCAGCAGCGCTTGGCCGCTGTTCGGCAGCAGGTGCTTACGCCCATCACATGCACCAACGAAGGTCTGATTGCTCCCATATTCTATCATGCCCTCACCTGCACCCAGTGGTCCCTGGTGAGCGCCAGCAGCGCTTGGCCGCTGTCTGGAAGCAGGTGCTTGCGCGGCGCGCGCACCCTGAACGTGCGTGCGGCCCAGCGCATCCACCGACGAACGTCTGATTGATCCCATTTCTCTGGATCTGGAAAAGACACAGATATGTAACTTTAATCGATCCTTTAGCACAGCATCCATACCTACACACACCTCCAGACACACTAACACTACACACGCACACAAACACACACACAGCAATGTTATCTATTCTTCAACTTCAATTTAAATCAATTTATTTAAGTAAGTGATAGAAAGAAAGAAAGAAAGAAAAAATATTTATTTGGACACAATTAAAAATTACAAGTACATTCAAATAACACAACATTTTACAGTAGGCAAATCAATACAGGTGTACAAGTATATGTGCCCAAAATGGTATCCACTCAGCATGTGTTAGCGACTAGAGTAGGAGCCGCTAACGCTGGTTTTCAGTGGAACCAGTTATTATTATGAGGGGCTAAAGTGACATGTATTATTACAAGAAGTAGACAATTTCAAATTCCAAATATGAATGGCTCATTCACAAAAAATTAGATAATAATATTAAAATATCTTAATAAGTAGGGAATCTGGAGACATAGGTATTTTATAGATATAGGGAGAGTTAATATATATTATTAGAATAAGTAAACATATAATTTTAAATTTTATTTATATATAATGTTTGAGTAAGTATGTAGTGGTAGAACAAATTTATAAAGTAAAATTGATAGATATTATATAAAATCAACTTTAATATCAGTAATGTTATAAGTAAGTTATTTTTTTTAATTAATGGCTGCCTAAAATTAGGAAATCTGTTCCTCAAACAGGAATTTCTTTAATTTAAATTTAAAAGATGCAACAGTGTTGCAATTTCTAATTGGAGGCGGTATGTTGTTCCAACACTTCGTGGCAGTTGTTCCAACACTTCGTAAAAGTCTTAGCGTTAAACAAATCCCGGTTGCGTCCTAAGCTGGATGGCGTTCCCGGGGTCCGCTTTCCTCTGTCTCTTACTTGCACTTCTCGTTACTTGCACGGTTTATGGCATCCATTGTAATAAGGTAAAATAATAATATTTAACTATTTTGTCAAAAACATTTGAGTTGCATCATTTCTAGTTTTGGGGCCAGCCAAAGTGCTGAGCAGAGGTTTGGGCAGTCGTTCTCGTGGTAAATACTCAACTTTATCTAAGTAAACACATCACCACGTATGTCGGGCTGTCAGGCGGGGGCGTCTCCCAGCAAACCCAAACACGTGGCAATTAAAAAAACCGGCCAAGTGCGAGTCGGACTCGCGCACCGAGGGTTCCGTACAAACCTGCAAGGGCAATTAGATCTAAGTATTTGATATGAATTTTAACTTGATAGCTCTACGCGTTCATGAGGAAGAAAGTAATAAGTTAATATTTATTAAAAAATATATATTTTGTAATGTAACTAAAAATTTAAGGTTTTCGGAATTTTTCCTTTATGTGTGCTATAAAACGTTGCTTCATACCAAATTTCAAGATTCTAGGTCGACTGGAAGTACCCTTTAGGTTTTGATTCCCTTGCGAGTACTTCCGAGTTTCAAAATATGCAGCTTAAATTGCTGTTTCTTTTGATTGCGTTGACATAGAAGTTTGATTTTGTTACAGCTTAAAGGTATTATAGACTTGAGTATTTGGTATGAATTTCAATTTAATACCTCTACACGTTTATGAGGAAATGGGTAGTAAGTTTAAAATTATTAAAAAATATATATTATGTGATGTAACTAAAAATTTATGGTTTTCGTAATTTTTCCTTTATCTATGCTATAAGACGTTGCTTCGTACCAAATTTCAAGATTCTGAGTTCACGGGAAGCACCCTGTAGGTTTTGATTCCCTTGCAAGTGTCGAAAATTTGCGGCATAAACGGCTGTATCTTTTGATTGCGTTGGCTTAGAAGTTTGATTTTTTCACAGCTTCAAGGGACAGTAGACCTGAGTAATTGATATAAATTTCAGCATCATACCTCCACGCGTTCCTGAGAAAAAGGGTCTTGACAGACGGACGGACGGACGGACAACAAAGTGATCCTATAAGGGTTCCGTTTTTTCCTTTTGAGGTACGGAACCCTAAAAAGTTTGTGTTGTAAATTGTTCCGACCGGATATCAAACCCGGAGCTTTCTATGTTTGAGCTCTACATAACTACGTCATAGAGGTACGACTAGGCAGTTTTACCTAATTGTGAATTCACAGACCTCACTGGCTGACCTATTTGTTGGATTGTATAAGAAGCATAAGAATATTTATTTGCTTAAAATATAGTTAATACATAAGGTGTTTACACAGTAACAAAGTTCACATATTTCACCAACTTAGGCATGCAAATTACATAATTTTAACTCTACAAATTATCCAAAATTAAAATTAAAACTAAGATTTATGTCTAGAGTAGGTATGTACTTAACTTACACACTTAAATATTTTCAAAATGATCATAACTACATTATCTAATAGAAAGCCAAACACTTAACTATTTATTTGAAAATGAATTATAAATCTAACTTTTTCTTTAGGCTTTCCTTAAAAATCGCTAGTGTGCCCTAACCGTCACCTTAAGTTTACGGGTAGGGCACACTAGCTACGCCAATTGATTTCAATTTTAAGCTACTAATCTATTTTAAACGATTTCGGGGTCACAACCTCTCGGCAAACACTGGTACTATTTATTAAATAATCATGCACAAATTTTGGGTCCGTTTTTGTACGCGTAAAATTATTATTGTCAAATAAATATTTAATATTATAAATAAATATTAGTATTATTGGTTATTTAATAAATAGTATAAGTGTTTGCCGAGAGGTTGTAACCCCGAAATTGTTGAAAATAGGTCCGGTTTAGTAGCTAAAAATTAAAATCGATTCGCGTCGCTAGTGTGCCCTACCCGTCACCTTAAGTAGGATTTTATCCAGTCGAGAGCAAGTCCCCTAATACTAAGATTGTGTAATTTATCCAGTAGTAGGTAATATATGTGATACATAATCGAATGCCCGGGTCTTATCAAAGAATACTATAGTTCTTACTGGATTTTTGTCATTGAACTTTTCTATTATTTCTCTTACAAGGCGATAAATAGCAAATGTAGTGGATTTGTAATTTTGGAATCCGAATTGGATTTTACTAATTATGTTATATTTGCTGAGAAAGTCATAAGTATAATCTTCATTGTTTTTTCGAAAATTTGGGAAAAATCTGGTGGTAGGGGTCCATAATTCTCTAATAATGTTTTGTTGCCCTTTTTGTAAAAAGCCTTATGATACTTAGTTCTTTTTAATATTTCAGGAAATCTGGCTTGTTCAAAAGAAAGATTGGAACATACGATACAATTAGAATGGCGGCCTAGTCAATGGAACATACCTGTATTCGTCAGTTCTTTGTTATTCCCGGTTGCCTTCAAAGTTGACGCTTTAGAGCTCGGGATACGCTTGGACCAGAATGAAGCCGCTTAACTGCATAACTTTTAGACAGGGGAACCAGACAACTGGATCTCGGTTACACGTTCAGAATCATTATAACAACAATGGTGGTGTCTAAAACGTTTAAGTATTCTCACGACGTTTTGCTTCACCGCCGATCTAGTGGTAGAAATACTCATATTAAGATTTTTTTTGCTTTGTTTTCGTTAAAATTGTAACTTGGATGCTTTTTATATGTTTTATTTTGTGATGTGTGTATGTTGTTGTAACCCATAAACGTTTTATCTATCTATCATATAATATATCGATTTGGAAATTCTGTAGGTGCATGCTCCGATACAAACTTACGATTTGACCGCCCGTTTATGAGGCGCACCTTCTTATTTACAGAACACTAGCCTAGCCTTGGTCTGGTCATCGTCAGTTAGCGTTAAGGAGTCCATTTTGCATCATGATATTTCAGGATGCTTTAACTGGATATGGCCCGTTTCCTTGAATTTACATTATGTAATTTTTCATAGTTACTTAGTTTGCTATAAACAAATTTACGTGTATATGCAAGTGTCAATTAGGCCTACATGCGAGGGCGGCTGCGCGCGCGCCCGCGATCTTGCACAGCGTTTTAGATCACATTTTTTAAATCGTCCTAATAAACTAATACAATATTCTCTTTCCATTTTACATACCTATAAAAACATTCCTAGTAGGTATATATGTAAGCGTTTAACTGATACATTTTTACAAAAATCTATTAGTTAAATAACCAAAAGGTAACGATTTTTGAGGCTTTGGTTTGAGGCTCCGCAAAAAGAGTTTTAAAAAGCCTAAAGGTAAATTACGTATGTATTGTCCTCCTTCCAATATTTCGGCGAATCGCAACGTACTTAACTAAGTCTACTAATTAGTAACTAACGTAACTACGTAATAGTCGGGTAACTAAGTACATAAGTAGTGCTCAAGTGTGTGCGCAGATAAGTATTGCATTTTCTCTATCGTTCCTCTATCAAAGTATACCTTTGACCCCATTACCATTGTTTCCACTTTCAGTGCTCAGATTGCACACCAAAATTTAAACTGGAAGAAACCTATGCCTACAGATTCCCTACTTATTAAGATATTTTAATATTATTATCTATTTTTTTGTGAATAAGCCATTTATATTTGGAATTGGAAATTGTCTACTTCTTTTATTAATACATGCCCTTTAGCCCCTCATAACAATAACTGATTCCACTGAAAATCAGCGTTAGCGGCTCCTACTTTCTTGCTAACACATGCTGAGTGGATACCATTTTGGGCACTTTTTTACTTGTACACCTGTATTGATTTGCCTACTGTAAAATTTTAAGCCGTGTTATTTAATATGTACCTGTAATTTTTAATTGTGTCCCAAAAAATATTTTTTCTTTCTTTCTATACGGCTCTATGATCTAGTTTAAAATTTGCGTAACATACCTAATGTTCTTAGAATTACATCGCATCATTATGATCATCTATTTTCTAAGGCAAAGATTACTAAGTAGGTACAGTTCCCTTGTGGCAAAAACCCAAACTAATGCTAGACTAACTATCTTTGGCTGAGAAAATTTCCTAAGATGATTATCTGAATTCCTTAGAATCTAAAGCAATCAAAATGATCCAGTAGGTGCTCATTGATCTAAGTATTTGAGGTGGCAAATGGTTTTTCATTGATTCCTTTCATTTTGATTGAAAATAATCTAAATTTGTACAATATTTTTCTAAACTAAGGTAATAATGCTATGTCATTAGGCCTTTCTCCTGGTAACAAGTGGTCGCCTTATGAACAAGGCCGGATAGAGCTTCTGAAGACTAAACAGGGTGGTCGTTTACCAGTAGGGACAGCATCATCCCCGGAGTCGGAGTCGGCGCCTGTGTCTGGCGCGGGCGCCTCCATGCAGGCATCGCGGCGGGCGTGAGGCGCCAGCTCGACCACCACCACACTTCACTGTCACACCACCACCACCAGCACCACCACACACCACGCACCTCACAGCACTAGGCCTCGCGGCGCGCCCTCACACCGCTTTTTATTCCGCGCACCGCGTCATCGGCGTGACGTAGAGGATTCGTCACCGCGATCTGCAGTGACGAGGAAAACGCTTTCTGGGAAGCTGCGCGGGCGCCGCGAGCCACAGAGCGGCGGCGTCGCATGCTGGCAACTTGCACACTCGTTATTTCACACACACTCGGCTGGGAACTATTTACACTGTGTCTTTGTTGTTAAATGCGATTCTTGTTAATGCCCGCGTGCATTTTGAACAAGTGCGGCCAGACTTTGCGTAGAATAAAGTTCATCTGACTTCGAGCCGAAGTATCACGGTATGGAGCCAATTGTATTGAAAGTTTTTTACATGAATCAGAAAGTTTTAACTATGACGATTGATTGGTTTTATAGGTAGATAACCTACTCTTATTTATATAAACTTGCCTCCTCATCCTTAGCGTGTAATTCCCAGTTGCGTCCAAAGCTGTCGCTCTGGAGACCGGGGTACCTACCTAGGACCATGATTCAGGATTTGGGGAGTCTGATAAATTACAATGAAGCAACTGTCGTCTAACCTTCGCAACCCTCAACAACAACAGGGGAAACAGACCAACAGAACCCTCCGCCGAGCTAATGGTAGAAATGCGCACATAGATTTGAAAAATCTAGAGATGATTTAAATATACTTACCTATTATAATAATTCGTTTATTTCAGGCAACTAGATACATTTAAAAATATTTCATTGGCCCATATAATAAATAAGTACCTTACAGTCTAACATACATACATAATAAAATAAAATACACATTTTTATATTATGGCAATACCCATTTTAGAGTGGAGTACCTATTGTGATTGTAACTGTGCGCACATACGTGCTACGTACGAATTACCTCTACAAAAAATATAAATTATCATCTCATATTACACACACTCCAGAGAATTCATTGTTTTAATCTTATATTCATTCAATGCATTGCCGACGCTGCTGGGCAGACTGCGCCCTCCTAGTCATTTATTATTTCAAAGGCGTCTCGACCATCGGCTGTGAATGTTGCGGTCGGGAAACCCGACCATGTTAGTAGGTACTTACCTATGTTATTGTTTAAACTTCACAAAATTTTCAAGGTCGCTAGGTGCAGAGAGATACTTGCCTACTTACTCAGTATACGAGTATACCATAGAGTAAGATAATAATAGTCTGGTAAACACCTACGCACAAAAACTCTTTTTTATGGTTCCGTGGCCAAATGGCAAAAAACGAAACCCCTAAAAATTCATCATGTCTGCCTGTCAGTCCGTATGTCACAGCTACTTTTTTACGAAACTATAAGAACTATAGGAATTTACCTATTGAAACTTGGTGAATAGATCTATTTGGGTACAGAAAGTGATGGGTCTAATTTAATTTATCTCTACGCAGAACTGTTTTTGATTTTTGTTATAAACTGTATGTACAGTCAGAATCAAAAGTAGCTGAACATTATAGAACTTTGTCACACTAAGTTTTGCGCAGCTTGAGTAAGTCAAACACTTATTAAAACTGCGCAATGGTTAGTGTGACAAAGTTCTAAAATGTTCAGCTACTTTCGATTCTGACCGTACAACCTGGGCGGATAAAGAATGGGATCAGAAATGGCGGCGCATCTATTCACTTCTCGCTCGCACACTATTTGCGTCTATACTCGTACTCGTGGGGTGCGAGTATAGACGATCCGTTTCTGAACCATTCTGATCCCATTCTTTATCCGCACAAGTTGTATGTATTTTATTTTTGTAATTTGTACTATGGATGTAATTTCCGAAATAAAGAGATTATTATTATATTAACCGCATTATTACAATTTTTACACAAAAATACGAAAAAAAATTGGGGGGTACCCATACTTAGAACTGAAACTCTAAAATTATTCTTTCATTAAACTCATACCGGGGCACGAAGTTAAGATAGATTTTAAAAATGATGTTGAGGTTAAATTTACTTTGCGCAACCGAGTTCTGCCGGATCTCACGTTTTCCTTACTAAAAAGATGAGGAGGAACTATTGCCCCCTTATTAGTAATCCCAAACTAAGAATGGCCCCAGAACAAAACTAGTGCCAGCCCATTTTGATCGAAGCACAAGATTCACAGCTAGACATAGCTCTGGTGATTAGGAAAATGCAAAGGGGTAAGTCTCCCGGTCATGACGGCCTATGCATAGAGCACCGGAATGTATATCTTTGCTAAAATACTGGTACAGCAATCTCGTGAATCAAGTAAGGTGGTCTGGCGCACTTTCGCTACAGCACATGACTACAGACTGGAATGCGGGGTGAGACAATACGGTCTTACTTCACCGATTTTGTTCAATCTGTATGTGAACACCCCTATAGAGGAGCTCAGCAGCATACATGTAGGTTGTCACATCGTCGGTACTTGTGTAAACAATATCAGTTATGCTGATGATATGGTGCTGCTGAGCCCTTCTATAAATGGGTTGAGAAAATTGCTGCAGGTATGCGAGAAGTATGCTGGTGAACATGGCCTTAAATACAATTCAAGGAAAATTGAACTACTAGTATTTAAGG
The DNA here is from genome assembly GCA_019059595.1 of Marasmia exigua. NCBI lineage: Eukaryota > Metazoa > Arthropoda > Insecta > Lepidoptera > Crambidae > Marasmia > Marasmia exigua. The sequence continues at coordinate 19,221,562 of CM032473.1, forward strand.
CGGGTCGATGTATGTCCACAACTGTACCACCGGTTAAATTGGACGGTAGGTACTCCATTAAAAATTATCACCAAGTTCAAGTATTTGGTGCATAAGGTAGTAGATACTTTAAAAGATGATCACGACTTAGAGAGGGAACGCAGGGCGTTGTCGGTATGGAGTAATATGCTGGCCCGCAGGTTTGCACGATGCACTAACGAAGTGAAATTAACACTATTTAGAACTTACTGCCAATCGTCCTACTCGTGCAGCCTGTGGACCCAGCATACAAAACGAGCCTACAATGCACTGCGTGTGCAATATAACAACGCCCTTAGGATGTTGTTAGGGCTGCCGCGCCGCTGCAGCGCAATTTTTTTTTTATGGAATAGGGGGGGCAGACGAGCAGACAGATCACCTGATGATAAGCAATTACCACCGCCCATGAACACCTTCACCATTCACGCCATAATGCGCAAAAGGATTGCGTCGTTACTGCAGCGGATGCGCGACAGTGATAACAATATCTTAAGGACCATAGCCGCCTGTTTCGACTGCCCGTTCCAAAAGCATTGGGCGGAGACTATGATAGGCCTATGTTAACTCTGTTTTTTTTTAGATTCTTATTTTATTTATATTTACACTATGTTTGTATTATGTAAGCTGTAATGTTTCTTTATGTAAGTATGTTTGTACAATGGATGTTATTCCGAAATAAAGAGATTATTATTATATTATTATTATTAAAAGTGCGTGTTGGAACGGGATGACATGAGCTTTAGTACGGTATTAACTTTAGATTGCGATTCGTAATTAGGTGGTTGGAGTTTTAGTCTTTGGTACTTTGCACTTGTCCTAGACTAGATACCTATGCATAAGGCTAAGCTCCTGCATGTACAGTCAGCGTCAAGTCGAAGTTACCCCCCTGTAGTGCAAAAATATGGTGCCTTTGACATAAGGATGGTCAAAAGTTCAACAAGGATAACTCCACGTGAGGTCGTGTGTACCTACATTTCTTCAGGGAACCTAGAAAAAAAGATTAAGTTCCCGTAGCATGGTGATGCCTAGTTAGAAAGCTTACTAACTACTGCTGAGGTATTCCCGGCCAGACATGACTAACGAGCCCACGGAATAGTTTATGAGAGTGTCCACTACTGCGAAATGGCTTAATTTATTTATTAGCCGGCCGGGCCCTTACTTCGGTTCGTGACATTAGCTTCTCTTAACACCAATAGAAGGCGCTACTAGGTGTCGATTACATCGCGCTAGCGTTTCGTGTTTTCGTATTAGGTAAGGTACTAATAATAAGTAAGCGTCACCGCTGTCTGCAGGATTTACTTACCTCTATAAAAATAGTATAGATAGACAGCCACATGATACTTGTTTAGGTTTCGGCTCCGGGATTCGGGGATTGATCTGTATCGCCTGCGGCCACCACTGGTGAACTAATTTTCGATTCGACAAAAGACCTAAACAACAAATGATGGTGTTTAATTAGTTTACGTCGTAAATCTATTACCAATACATCAAAACTCCTACTTTGGATTTGTGTTGTTACGCCTCTTATATCGTAAATATATATTATATTCTTATGTTAGCAAATACGCTAGTACTCATAGTTTTCCTAGTCTCACAGTTAGGCACCATGTCATGCCATTGCAATCTATGATGGATGAGTCTGTCTTATCTATTGATTCTAAATTACTGCAATTCTTTTCTGTATGTTATGTTAATTAATTATGATGATTATGATAAAGTTTTATAAGGCCTCAATTATTTTAAACAGAACAGCCAATTTTTATATTTTAAGTTAATGAACGCACCGTGTTCTTTTTATTTGTTTGTTGTCAATGTCAATATTGTTATGCCAATGTCATTGTCAAAAAAATTGCAGCAGTGGGTGGTAAGACTATGTACACGCAATGTTTTTATTTAATTAAAAGTAAATAACGCATATAAAATGGTCATATACGGCTTGTACATAGTAAGTAAATCAGGTGGCCTCATATACAATTATGACCACAACATTCCAAGGGTGGAGACTGAAAAAACCTTTGGGTTTCCTCTAGACCTCAAACTACAATACGAAAATAAGAAAGTTATCGTCGCATTTGGCCAAAGAGATGGAATAAATGGTGAGTCTCAATACATTACATTTATTGTTCTTGATAAATGACTGAACAAGAGGTTTTGACCGGGTTTAGTTCGCTATTTGAGAGTTCTATTTTTTGTTGTTTATTCCAGTTGGACATGTTCTCTTGTCTGTGAATGGCTCCCCAGTGAGTGGGCGCACCACGGAAGATGGCAGAGATGTCTTCGATCTCATAGAAGTTAAGGTACTTGAATACATTCTTCAGCTTTACATCTTATTGTGGTCTAATAGCTGAAATTACTCAGTGTCAAACATGTTCCTTGATAGGAATTTAAAAAACTATGCATGCATTTGATTTCATCATGAATCTTTACCTTTGTAATAAGTATGTTTTTACCAGGAAAACTACCCTCTAAGTTTAAAGTTTGGAAGAGCTCGGGCCACAACCAACGAGAAGATAGTCCTCGCTAGTATGTTCTACCCGCTGTTTGCTCTCGCCAGCCAGCTCAGCCCAGTGCCCAAGTCGTCTGGAATTGAGTCTTTAACTGCTGACACTTTTAAATTGTCCTGCTTTCAGACATTAACAGGTAATTTTATATAAATTGGTCATGACTTTCAAAAAGTCAACAATACTTAATTAATTTGCCATATCAATGTCACTACTTAATAATTTCAGGTGTGAAATTCATAATAGTAACAGACCCAAACATGCAAGGCGCCGAGGTGGTACTGAAGCGCATCTACGAGATCTACTCAGACTATGCCCTCAAGAACCCTTTCTACTCACTGGAGATGCCTATACGCTGCGAGCTGTTCGACACCTCTCTGCACACGCTGCTGGAGCTTGTTGAAAAGTCTGGCACCAACAATTTATAGTTTTAATGTATTTATCTAAAGTATTTAAGTGCAATAAAGTTTTAGAAAAATATTGACACATCTGCTTTTACTTTAGAAAACTTTTATTTATTTTGAGCAGAGCATATCATGATTGTACAGTACGTAAAGGCTATTTCGGTTTTCTCAATCGATGTAAAAGCCTCCGCAGACTTGTTAGTTTGTCATGGCACTTTTGACCCAACTTTGAAATAGGAGGAAGAGGTTTTATATTCAATTGTATACTTTTTTTATGTGGCTCCGAAGCTTTCGTATGGGGTTAAGTAGTGGTGGAGGCCGAGGTAAAGTAATCACTTAATTTGAAGCTGTATTTTAATACTCGTTGCTTTTTTTAACTACGCCTCTGACCGTACAACCTGGGCGGATAAAGAATGGGATCAGAAATGGCGGCGCATCTATTCACTTCTCGCTCGCACACTATTTGCGTCTATACTCGTACTCGTGGGGTGCGAGTATAGACGATCCGTTTCTGAACCATTCTGATCCCATTCTTTATCCGCACAAGTTGTATGTATTTTATTTTTGTAATTTGTACTATGGATGTAATTTCCGAAATAAAGAGATTATTATTATATTAACCGCATTATTACAATTTTTACACAAAAATACGAAAAAAAATTGGGGGGTACCCATACTTAGAACTGAAACTCTAAAATTATTCTTTCATTAAACTCATACCGGGGCACGAAGTTAAGATAGATTTTAAAAATGATGTTGAGGTTAAATTTACTTTGCGCAACCGAGTTCTGCCGGATCTCACGTTTTCCTTACTAAAAAGATGAGGAGGAACTATTGCCCCCTTATTAGTAATCCCAAACTAAGAATGGCCCCAGAACAAAACTAGTGCCAGCCCATTTTGATCGAAGCACAAGATTCACAGCTAGACATAGCTCTGGTGATTAGGAAAATGCAAAGGGGTAAGTCTCCCGGTCATGACGGCCTATGCATAGAGCACCGGAATGTATATCTTTGCTAAAATACTGGTACAGCAATCTCGTGAATCAAGTAAGGTGGTCTGGCGCACTTTCGCTACAGCACATGACTACAGACTGGAATGCGGGGTGAGACAATACGGTCTTACTTCACCGATTTTGTTCAATCTGTATGTGAACACCCCTATAGAGGAGCTCAGCAGCATACATGTAGGTTGTCACATCGTCGGTACTTGTGTAAACAATATCAGTTATGCTGATGATATGGTGCTGCTGAGCCCTTCTATAAATGGGTTGAGAAAATTGCTGCAGGTATGCGAGAAGTATGCTGGTGAACATGGCCTTAAATACAATTCAAGGAAAATTGAACTACTAGTATTTAAGGCGGGTCGATGTATGTCCACAACTGTACCACCGGTTAAATTGGACGGTAGGTACTCCATTAAAAATTATCACCAAGTTCAAGTATTTGGTGCATAAGGTAGTAGATACTTTAAAAGATGATCACGACTTAGAGAGGGAACGCAGGGCGTTGTCGGTATGGAGTAATATGCTGGCCCGCAGGTTTGCACGATGCACTAACGAAGTGAAATTAACACTATTTAGAACTTACTGCCAATCGTCCTACTCGTGCAGCCTGTGGACCCAGCATACAAAACGAGCCTACAATGCACTGCGTGTGCAATATAACAACGCCCTTAGGATGTTGTTAGGGCTGCCGCGCCGCTGCAGCGCAATTTTTTTTTTTATGGAATAGGGGGGGCAGACGAGCAGACAGATCACCTGATGATAAGCAATTACCACCGCCCATGAACACCTTCACCATTCACGCCATAATGCGCAAAAGGATTGCGTCGTTACTGCAGCGGATGCGCGACAGTGATAACAATATCTTAAGGACCATAGCCGCCTGTTTCGACTGCCCGTTCCAAAAGCATTGGGCGGAGACTATGATAGGCCTATGTTAACTCTGTTTTTTTTTAGATTCTTATTTTATTTATATTTACACTATGTTTGTATTATGTAAGCTGTAATGTTTCTTTATGTAAGTATGTTTGTACAATGGATGTTATTCCGAAATAAAGAGATTATTATTATATTATTATTATTAAAAGTGCGTGTTGGAACGGGATGACATGAGCTTTAGTACGGTATTAACTTTAGATTGCGATTCGTAATTAGGTGGTTGGAGTTTTAGTCTTTGGTACTTTGCACTTGTCCTAGACTAGATACCTATGCATAAGGCTAAGCTCCTGCATGTACAGTCAGCGTCAAGTCGAAGTTACCCCCCTGTAGTGCAAAAATATGGTGCCTTTGACATAAGGATGGTCAAAAGTTCAACAAGGATAACTCCACGTGAGGTCGTGTGTACCTACATTTCTTCAGGGAACCTAGAAAAAAGATTAAGTTCCCGTAGCATGGTGATGCCTAGTTAGAAAGCTTACTAACTACTGCTGAGGTATTCCCGGCCAGACATGACTAACGAGCCCACGGAATAGTTTATGAGAGTGTCCACTACTGCGAAATGGCTTAATTTATTTATTAGCCGGCCGGGCCCTTACTTCGGTTCGTGACATTAGCTTCTCTTAACACCAATAGAAGGCGCTACTAGGTGTCGATTACATCGCGCTAGCGTTTCGTGTTTTCGTATTAGGTAAGGTACTAATAATAAGTAAGCGTCACCGCTGTCTGCAGGATTTACTTACCTCTATAAAAATAGTATAGATAGACAGCCACATGATACTTGTTTAGGTTTCGGCTCCGGGATTCGGGGATTGATCTGTATCGCCTGCGGCCACCACTGGTGAACTAATTTTCGATTCGACAAAAGACCTAAACAACAAATGATGGTGTTTAATTAGTTTACGTCGTAAATCTATTACCAATACATCAAAACTCCTACTTTGGATTTGTGTTGTTACGCCTCTTATATCGTAAATATATATTATATTCTTATGTTAGCAAATACGCTAGTACTCATAGTTTTCCTAGTCTCACAGTTAGGCACCATGTCATGCCATTGCAATCTATGATGGATGAGTCTGTCTTATCTATTGATTCTAAATTACTGCAATTCTTTTCTGTATGTTATGTTAATTAATTATGATGATTATGATAAAGTTTTATAAGGCCTCAATTATTTTAAACAGAACAGCCAATTTTTATATTTTAAGTTAATGAACGCACCGTGTTCTTTTTATTTGTTTGTTGTCAATGTCAATATTGTTATGCCAATGTCATTGTCAAAAAAATTGCAGCAGTGGGTGGTAAGACTATGTACACGCAATGTTTTTATTTAATTAAAAGTAAATAACGCATATAAAATGGTCATATACGGCTTGTACATAGTAAGTAAATCAGGTGGCCTCATATACAATTATGACCACAACATTCCAAGGGTGGAGACTGAAAAAACCTTTGGGTTTCCTCTAGACCTCAAACTACAATACGAAAATAAGAAAGTTATCGTCGCATTTGGCCAAAGAGATGGAATAAATGGTGAGTCTCAATACATTACATTTATTGTTCTTGATAAATGACTGAACAAGAGGTTTTGACCGGGTTTAGTTCGCTATTTGAGAGTTCTATTTTTTGTTGTTTATTCCAGTTGGACATGTTCTCTTGTCTGTGAATGGCTCCCCAGTGAGTGGGCGCACCACGGAAGATGGCAGAGATGTCTTCGATCTCATAGAAGTTAAGGTACTTGAATACATTCTTCAGCTTTACATCTTATTGTGGTCTAATAGCTGAAATTACTCAGTGTCAAACATGTTCCTTGATAGGAATTTAAAAAACTATGCATGCATTTGATTTCATCATGAATCTTTACCTTTGTAATAAGTATGTTTTTACCAGGAAAACTACCCTCTAAGTTTAAAGTTTGGAAGAGCTCGGGCCACAACCAACGAGAAGATAGTCCTCGCTAGTATGTTCTACCCGCTGTTTGCTCTCGCCAGCCAGCTCAGCCCAGTGCCCAAGTCGTCTGGAATTGAGTCTTTAACTGCTGACACTTTTAAATTGTCCTGCTTTCAGACATTAACAGGTAATTTTATATAAATTGGTCATGACTTTCAAAAAGTCAACAATACTTAATTAATTTGCCATATCAATGTCACTACTTAATAATTTCAGGTGTGAAATTCATAATAGTAACAGACCCAAACATGCAAGGCGCCGAGGTGGTACTGAAGCGCATCTACGAGATCTACTCAGACTATGCCCTCAAGAACCCTTTCTACTCACTGGAGATGCCTATACGCTGCGAGCTGTTCGACACCTCTCTGCACACGCTGCTGGAGCTTGTTGAAAAGTCTGGCACCAACAATTTATAGTTTTAATGTATTTATCTAAAGTATTTAAGTGCAATAAAGTTTTAGAAAAATATTGACACATCTGCTTTTACTTTAGAAAACTTTTATTTATTTTGAGCAGAGCATATCATGATTGTACAGTACGTAAAGGCTATTTCGGTTTTCTCAATCGATGTAAAAGCCTCCGCAGACTTGTTAGTTTGTCATGGCACTTTTGACCCAACTTTGAAATAGGAGGAAGAGGTTTTATATTCAATTGTATACTTTTTTTATGTGGCTCCGAAGCTTTCGTATGGGGTTAAGTAGTGGTGGAGGCCGAGGTAAAGTAATCACTTAATTTGAAGCTGTATTTTAATACTCGTTGCTTTTTTTAACTACGCCTCCTGCTAGTTTTTTGACATGTTAAGTACCAGAAACGGTCACCCCTTTCACCTTGCACGAAGTTGTCAGACTAACATTGGAAACTTAACAATATAATAGGAAAGGGAAAATTTATAGAAATCAAACACTAGCTAGTTTACAATAAAAAATTTATTGATATAATTATTATTTATTTATAACAATTCAAACAGAGGCAGAGCCTCGCACACTCTCTGCATACACACTACTCTATCGTTAATGCCGAGCGTTCGTTTGTACTTGAACACACACACACGCAGCCACACGTTATTGCCTGATATTTGGTACTTGGCGGCCCGGGGCGGCCGGCACTAGCCTGCAACGCGCCAACACGACAACAGTTCACATCAATCAACGACGTTGCAATCTGCAGGACGAGCTAGTGTCGAGCGAGCTGCGTTCAAACAAGAAAAGTACAGTGTTGATCGGTCAAGGCTTAAAGCTACTTATCACAAGAATTTCATCTCTTCTTGTAGCACACAATATTGCTGCACTTAAAAGATTATAGGTAGGTATTATTTATATATCAATTAACATTTAGCTTTATATATTATAGATTCGCAACATACAGAGGTGGCTTTGTGCGAACTACAAAAGCTTCAGTACTCTAAAAATATAGTCGTAACAACGAAAAATGCTTAAAAAAACGCATGGACTGTATCGGAACATTACGAGCCGCCCCGGGGCCGCGACACCAAGCACGTTATACTTACAAGCTCCTCAGGAATCGACGCTACGGTTATTCAATCGTTATATTAGTGTTAGCGTTCAGTGGCGCTCGAGCGAACAGTATAACGGCTTCGTCGAGGAGAAATGACCTCGTGAGAGATTCACAGCGGTCGGTACAAAAATAGAGCCGCGAGCGGTCTCCTACAAAATATTACCTCTGCTCGCTATAATTAAGTCTTAATTAAGTTAACGAGGGACCTACAATATAAATTATTCTACGTCTCGGGCGCGGGGCGCGGGCGCGTCGCATAACTCTACTTATTAACCCTTCCTTAAATTTATGATAAACGATTTTTAGAGCTTTTTAAATCTAATTCAAATAAAATATAGTTAAACAGTGTCACATAACACGACCAACCTATCGATCCAATTGAATTTTTCCATTAAATTAACCACGACCTTTCAGAGAGAACATCTCGCACCGACTCATACAATATTTCTTTCACGTGGACGGTGAAATGAATGTTAAGGTCACGGTGACCGTAAAGTTCAGTGAATCAGAAAATACAGCTAGAACACAGACAGAACCTGAGAGGTGGCCACTCGCAGCGAGACGAACATGTTAGTAGTGACTTACCTTACCTATAGCCGTAACGTACCCTAGCCTAGCGCCTACCTACCGCGGCCCGCGCCCTCCGCCGGACAGTCGGAAGTACTAAACGATGAACAACCCTGTAACTGCGCGACCAGCAGCTCCACGCCGCCGCCTCCGAATTCCTTGCTTTACGCCCGAAATCAAATTGAACATATTACACAGGCACACGGCGCCGAGTATCACGCAAGACTCGGCGCGTCGAGTCGTTGGAAAGCGCTCGCGGCGACGGCCCCGGCCGGGGACGCGTATACGAACGATTGTAAAATCACGATCACCGTTTAGTATCGTGGCGTCAATGCGTCCCCGGCTGCCAGGGAACTAGTGTGCAGACGTATAATTAAGTACCCATGTACTGTAAACGTAAAATTACCGAATAAATTACTGGCCGGAGTTAGATTCGAACACAACAGACTGCCGAAAGACCTCGACTCGACGTCGCGAGTGCTACTTGAGAAAGTTCCGAGATCTAAATGGTGCGCGGTAAGTTAAATCAAGCGACAGATTCAAAGTAAATGAACAAAACGCAGGAATTGAACTTCATAACATTGAAAACTATGTTTAAGACTTACAGACCTACGTGATTATTAATTACTCAAGTTGAAAATTAATATAGGTCGACGTACATATGTACAAGTTTTATTTTAAAATATTATAGGGTAAGTGTCCAGTAAGAAAATAGAAATCTGATTAGGCGCGAAGCATTTTACTCATTTACTCGCAGATCTTGCCGTGCGCGTGAGAGCGGCGATCATTTTTAGTTTCGATACCAAAAGAACGGAACTCAACGTTACGTATTAAATGATTTTAGGTTACAAATGAACGAGTAAAGGTTAAGATTTTAATAAGGTTTGTTAAAATATATTATATAAATTTTGCCTTACGATAAACTACACACACTCCTATTAATTTGTTTTTTTTTATGTTAAATTTTCCAGTCTTTCTCTTAGCGGGCCGCCCGCTCTACTCTCGCGTCGCGTCCTAGCGCAAACGTCCCGGAGTGGCAAATGCGCATCCCGGGACTAAAATATCCTTTACTCAGGATCATCGTAAGATCGACTCACAACTAAAAAAACCCCGACTCAAAATAGCGACGAGTAGTTTGAGTTGCCCGAGTACAAACTCAAAATAGTCGGCGCTCACTGCCAGGAACCAATCGAATCGGTGGCGCCCTAGACAACGTCTCGGTTGTTTTCGATTAACGAAGTTTGAGAGTTCGCTCGTTCGGTGCCGTCGAACGAGTCGAGGGCCTACAAGGAAACCGTCCGAAATGAACGAGAATATACCTATCCCATTTAAACGAGTGTATGATGCGATGCTGGTCGATATCACTAACGCTTCGGTATACATCGTCAAACGGGAGCTTCATCGCGTCACATCTGCAATACAAACGTCGCCGCGAATCAAAGAGCGGTTTCAGGCTACCGTTTTAAAGCGAATGTAAAAAGCCTCGAAAATTGAAATTAATTTAAAAACAATGTTGTGAGCGTGTTTCCAAAACGTGCGTATAAAACACTAATCTGAAACGGCTCCTAGCCTCGGACAACACACGGGGCACTAGCAGTCGGCGGGGCGCGGGCCCCACAGGCGCAGCGAGTAGTCGTCGGAGGCGGAGGCGAGCACGTCGTGGTGCACGGGGTTCCAGGCCACGGCGTTGACGCAGCGCGTGTGCCCCGACACCACCGCGATGGGCTCCTCGCCGTTGATGTGCCAGATGTACACCTGCAACCGTTCCCATAGTGAGTACGCATTCCTAACCAGCGGTAGATCACATGCCACCTTACTTTTTAACAGAACTTCTCTGTATCAATCACTACATCCAATAGCGGCACAGTGTAGAAATAATACCCCTCCCCTTCACACCACTCGCCCAGTACTTCGTTTGTAAGTATGCACCTACTTATAAAAAAATCCCCTGCGCTGAATCCTCCTGGCTAAGTGAGGGAGAGTGATGATTCGAGCAAAAAGGCGGCAAGCCTCACTAGAAAATATTGATGTTTTTGCGGAAACTAGTCAATAGATGATACCATTCCCAATATTCTTTCTTCACCATTAAATTACCCTAAAGGTATTCAGCAATGAATCTAAATATTTTCCAACTTCTATTCCCTTTTTTCCTTTCCCCTTAAAACTCCCCTCTAAACCTGATATACCCTTTCCTAAATTCTCCCAAAACCCCAAAAATTTAAGTAAACCGCTTTGTCTCAACTAAGTATTTACATCAGCAGATAATATATTGCACTTCGGTACCCAAATGTATAAAAGCTGAAATCTCCATGTCTGAGGAACTCAAGCGTCTGGCAGTGGGCAATTTAAAAAAGCAAGAAAGCAGCAGACCTCGGTCTTCGAAACGTGAGTTTAGATAACGATACACTGAAATGCGGGTGGTGTTTTTTTTGACATTACGTAACGCTCCAAACCTTGTTGTCCTCGCTGCCGGAGGCGATGAAGTCGTGGTGCGCGCCGCCGAAGCAGGCGTGGATGGTGAAGTGTCCCTGGCTGAGCCCGCGGAAGCGCCGCACCAGCGCGCGCGCGCGCACGTCCCACAGGTGCACGCCCTGGTTGGCCACGTTCAGCAGCAGCAGCGAGTCCGCCGCGTTCAGCGTCATCGCCATCACCGCGTGCTCCTCCTGGATGCTGGAGACGCGACAACAATGTTTAACTAACTAACTGTATCGGTTGGCGCAGCGACCCATAGTGACTCTCGGCCTCCGATAATAAGAGCCTCCATCTCAGTCGGTCTTGCGCCATTTCCTGCCAGTCATCCACCAGGAGTCCGCGCAAATTCTTATCGACATCAGCTTTCCAGTGGTATCTTGGACGGCCGACTGGCCTTCGCCCATTAGGACGTCCCAGGTACGATCTTGGATGTGGTCCTCCAGCATTTTGGGGGTTCTGGAGCAGGTTATCACCCCTCCCACGGAAAAAAGAACATCGTTACGAAACCAATAATAAGATCAAATTCTTTTTAATCGTGTGGGCTGATCTCTCCTCTCGTTGCGGTCGGTGAGGTCGGTGAAGTCGTAGGCGCGCACGCGGTGGTGCGTGTGCGTGTGTGTGTACGTACAGGTTGCGGTCGGTGAGGTCGGTGAAGTCGTAGGCGCGCACGCGGTGGTGCGTGTGCGTGTGTGTGTACGTACAGGTTGCGGTCGGTGAGGTCGGTGAAGTCGTAGGCGCGCACGCGGTGGTGCGTGTGCGTGTGTGTGTACGTACAGGTTGCGGTCGGTGAGGTCGGTGAAGTCGTAGGCGCGCACGCGGTGGTGCGTGTGCGTGTGTGTGTACGTACAGGTTGCGGTCGGTGAGGTCGGTGAAGTCGTAGGCGCGCACGCGGTGGTGCGTGTGCGTGTGTGTGTACGTACAGGTTGCGGTCGGTGAGGTCGGTGAAGTCGTAGGCGCGCACGCGGTGGTGCGTGTGCGTGTGTGTGTACGTACAGGTTGCGGTCGGTGAGGTCGGTGAAGTCGTAGGCGCGCACGCGGTGGTGCGTGTGCGTGTGTGTGTACGTACAGGTTGCGGTCGGTGAGGTCGGTGAAGTCGTAGGCGCGCACGCGGTGGTGCGTGTGCGTGTGTGTGTACGTACAGGTTGCGGTCGGTGAGGTCGGTGAAGTCGTAGGCGCGCACGCGGTGGTGCGTGTCGGCGGCCAGCACGGAGCGTCCGTCGCCGCGGCAGGCCAGCGCGTTCACGCGCACGCCGTCCCAGCTGTTGATCAGCCCGCCCTGCCGCACACAACCACAGCGTCACGCACGGCTCGGCCGGAGCGATACCGCGGTCGAGCCGACGGACTGATAATATGGGAGCCCTAATCCGGGGGATATGAACCTTAAAGATTGGCAGCGCAATCCATGGATGTCGCGTATCTCTATAGACGTCGGCAATCGCTTACCATAAGATTATCGTCAGCACTCGTCGTGACTGCCTCGGTGGCGCAGTGGTTAGTGGCTCGCAATAAAAGCCACGGCTGCGCAAGAGTAAAATTTCGGTAAAACATTCTTAGTGTTAGCCTGGAGTCTGAATGTTGGCGGTCTATTCCCCTCGTGCATCGGAAAGCACGTTAAGCTGTTGGTCATGCAACCTATCGGAATATGAGGGTAAGGGAATAGAGAGTGCACTTGAGTGTGCTGCGTACACGGCTGATAGTTATGATCGGTCGCCGTAGCCGTATTCGGTTGGAAATGTTATTATTATCGTCAACAAGACCGGGCCGAGTACTGATATGAAACCGCTCAGGGCCCATTTTTACGCTTACTAAGGGTAGACCGAGATTTCAGTCTCGGCATTCTCGGCTACAAATCCAGGCGGGAATTCTGTCTCGGTTGTCGGATCATAATAGGCGAGATTCTCGGTCATCGTCACCGAGATCAGCATTTCAAAGAGCGTTGCGAACAAAGTTTGTTCGCAACGCTCTTTGAAATGCTAAAAAGCCGATTTTTTTAAAATTATTATATTATTCAACTATGGTTATATTAAAACTGTAATTACTGTACTCAAAATTTAAAAGCATTTTAATATTTTTTATGCTTTGGCCATCTGGGTCTTGTCCAAAAAGTTCTTTTCTTCTCGCCCGAGAATGAAAAACCCATCTCGGTCAAGCCTTACTGTAATACAATAACTTCCCTAGCTCCGGTGTGGACGAAGCTAGCTTAAACTCAAAGCACAGTCCTTTTGAGCTGTCAGACAATTTGGTAAGATTTGTGCGTGTGCGCGTGTACTGACGTCGAGGCTGCAGTGGTAGAACTGGCCGCGCGCGCCGCCGCACACGAACTTGTCGCTGGAGGCGTGCCACGCCACCGCCGTCAGCGAGTCCTCCTGCGAGTGCGACATCTTCAGGTGCAGCTGCTCCGTCTGCAACCACACACAAAACCGGTCCAATTCATTGTTATGTACCCGCACGACGTACTGATCACGATACCCGGTACTGTACTAAAAGAAACGTTACTAAACGGAACTTTATCGCTTCACATTTCGACACAATCACTTTTTTTTAACTAATCAGAGGGCCTAATTTAAAGCACACGTTACGACCGAATCTGAGTTTTTTTTTTATAATGAACTGTAGGCTAACGCTTGATCACAATCTCACCTGATGGAAAGTGATGAGAAGTTTCCCTCTCTTTCCCACGCACTGTGTCCGCACGGCTTCAGATTAAGCCCTCAGGGCCGTAGCTAGGGGGGTCTTTGTGGAGCAATGCCCTACCTTAAAAATGGGCGGCCCCCTGTCGTTGACGATACGCAGAGCTGCCGGGAGACCCCCTTCCCCCGGCGCATTCTCAGCCCTACCTGTAACCAGTGCTACTCTACCTACAATACGGTATATGACTATTTTTTTTTTTATTTTTGCAATCAAAAGACCTCTCAATGATAGAAACATCGTTGAAAGAATCACTTGATTCTCATTTAAACTACCTGAGATATCACAACTTTAAAATCACATTATTTTGGGCAAACCCAAAACGCTCCATACAAATGGCTACTAAGATGTGACGTCACACGACAGTATTTTGTATGCATTTCATTTGAATTTTGTATGGTAGCTATATCAAATGTTTCGTTTATGTCAATGGTTCTATTATAATAGTTGGTGCAAATTGTATGGATTATTCAATGGTATAATTATTTTTTAATAATTTCATACTTTTAAAATGGACTTGCCCATGAATCTTTGAATGACCATAAAACCGGCTAGACGTTATATTTTTAATGGAGAATTTTTGCCATTGACCTATATTTTGATAAAATATGTATATTTTGTAAAATCTTGAGCTTAGTCATATACCCTATTAGACTCTAGTTACAGTCCTAGCTCTACCCGAAGATAAATTGCTCATGTCAAGTGAATTTATTGAAAATAAGTGAGTCGTAAGTCAGTCAAAGTCACAGTCACTCAATAAAACGCCGGCGTATTACGTTTTATCGACCTAAGGATTCTGCCGAGACCACTCTAAACGCAGTCGCGGTTTTTAAGACTCTATCAGGTCCACTCAAGTTGTCTCGACCAAATTTGTACACTAAGGACCACTAGATACTAATTTAAAATCATTCGACAATATGTACACGAGTGTAAAAGGTCTCCATACGACGGCCGGTGCGGTAAATATCGATGGTAAGACGTCAGAATGATGTTGTTCGTGTTTTAGTTCGCCTCGCACCTGCATGTTCCATATCCAGAGGTCGGGGCAGTCCTCGGGCCCGGCCGCCAGCAGGTAGCGCCCGTCGGGGCTCCAGCTCACGAACGACACTCCATACGAGTGACCTTCTAGTGATTTTCTGCAAATAAACGAAATAGTACGGAAAAAATATGCGAAATTCATTTTTTTTTTATTTAATTTAAAACGAGCTAGGCTAGAACCGTTCTGTTAGTGATTTAGTATTAGGAATGCGAAAGGTTGCTTCGCAAAATAAAACGAAACGATACAGAACGGTTAAACAAATTAGGTGTCGCCAGAAAGACATTATTTATTATTTAAGTGGCTGAATCTACGAAACTAGTACAGGATCGATCAAAGGGTGATCTCTTTTTTTAGAGACCTGGAGCCCAATTCTCGTGCTCGTGACATATATTTTCATACGACATATATCACCAAAACATAGTTTTTTTGTATGGTTTTTAGGTGATATCCACCATGTTTTCAAAATATCACGAGCACGAGAATTGGGGTCCAAGACTCAGTTCAAGTGTTGAGCCAAGACACATTGTCTATGGTAGATACGCTCGATTCGACCAATCTTCATCCGATACTAAATCTATGGTATAGCCCTGTAATTCTATACAAATCTGATGTTAAATACCATAGATTTATCCACGGTTAAGTATGGTCGAATAGGGCCTCAGTGAAATGCGTAGGCCACCTGAAGGAGAGGCGCTTGGCCTGCGGGTCGAAGTCCCAGATCATGACGGTGTTGTCCTTGGAGCCGGACGCCAGCTTGGTGCCGTCCGGCGACCACTTGCAGTACCACACCTCGTCGCAGTGCTCGTTCAGCACCTGCAACCCATCACGTCCGACATCACCACCGTGCAACCGGTTCAATTAGTCTATTACTGATTTGTGTCACATACATGTTATATATATATAAATGTCTCATAATGTCATGTCAAGGTTGGTGGTGAGTTCAAAAATCATGAAAATTGTGTGACGTATTTTTATAAATGAATAACTCTTAAATTAAACGGATGATCCATAAGTTTAAAGTTGCTCAGCAGGCTACGGAAAGAGCTATGCTGGGCTAAACGAGTTCAGGAGCGAAAACCGCGTCTCGGTCAACGTAGGATATCCTCGGGTCAGATGGAGTGACGATTTGGGCATGAGTGCAAACAGGAGCTGGATGCGAGTTGCCAAAGATCGTATCGATCAAATGTCTTGTATCGTGTTGGGTGAAGTGGCCAACTGCGTGTGGGGTTTCCGACCGCTGACTGCGCGGAGATGGACACCCCAGGGGTTTTTGTTAGGGTTTGAGTCCCACACACCACCTTGTTCCCTGCATGTAGCAAGGTGACAGCCATGATGATTTCTACTGGAAAAAAAAGTAGCCAACTACTAGCACACTCCTCGAGGACCCCGGGTAGTCTCCGAGAGATCTTCAGCAGCGCTAAGGTGCTGTTAGGTTCCCTGGAAGAACTAGGCTGATTGGAGTGAAAACCGGTCTAGTTCACCCTCCACTACGCGAAATAGGCTACACCCGACGCCCGATGGAAAAAGATAATGAAAATGAAAATGAAAATATCGTTTATTCAAGAAACACTGATACTTAGCAATGTTTGAACTGCTCTCACATAAGGTCGCCCTGTGTTGTGAGAGGAGGCTCTTTTAAGAATAATATAATACTAATAACAGGAGTGTTTTCTTAATATTAAAGATGATACAATGATGTTGGTGTTTATTAATTATTTACCTTTACATTACATTATTTATAATAAAGTGGATGTGTGTGATGCTGAGTAGATGTGTAGTGTGTATTGATGTGTGTGTTTATATAATGTTGTCTTATTTCGGGGTACCTGGAGCGAGTGTATGGGGAAGCGGTCGGGCGAGCAGTGGTGGTCGGCGAGCAGCGTGAAGGGCACGTGGTCGGGGCGCGGGTCGGCGCGCGGCTCGGCGTGGAAGCGGCAGCGCGCGGCCTGGTGCGCCGCCGCCTGCGCCAGCAGCGCGCGCAGCCGCGCCGGCGGCATCATCAGCGCCGGCGGCAGCGCCGCCTGCACGCGCGCCAGCACCTGCGCACCAACACCATGCGAAGCTTCCAGCGTCACATTTTTTTTGAACGAAACGCTTCGTTGCGTCGAAAGCTATTGCTTCGGAGCCCGGGGTATATTTGGTCCAAAATGTAGAGTTTAATCAGTCTGGTAATTATACAATGCAAGGTCCCCAAATCCTGAATCATGGTCGAAGTGTGCCCTACCCAGGAATTACACGCTAAGATAAAAAACAGAAGGGAAATAGAACGCCATTTTGCAACCCCTAAACCCCAGGGCCAGACCAACTAAAACATATTATACGTTCAGCATAGAAATATCCACAAATGAGGAACTATAGGTTCCAAATTACAGGCTCCATAAGGTCGGCAATTCGTTTATAGGATTGAGCATAACACATATGTTAAATTTTATATAAAAAACTGAATTTAAATAAAAAAGACTATTATAAAATAGACGATTTTTTTGAATGACAATAATTTAGGGGCATATAAGTGACACAAAAATTGTACTTTATTTTTAAGTTAATGCTGACATTTTGTAAAATATTTTTTTTAAAGAGTAACTGCTAAGTGTGTTCTTGGCAAAAAACCACATTCCGAACCAGTGTTAAACATGTTGACATTCATAAGTGTTCTGTATGGACCTAAATTGAATAAACTATTTTCATTTCATTTCATCCAACAGATGTTCGAGGGCGACGGTGATCATCGCTTACCATCAGAGTTTTCATACATTCGTCCATACAAATTTTTAACTCGACTTCAATGTCGAGTGCTCGAGAATAGGCTCTCAGGTGTCTCGCTGACTTTCTTTCTCGCAAATTTTATTTAGAACTGGTTTTCTATTTGTTTAATTTTCTTTATATTATGGCTCTACCCGAAGGTTTCTTGCCAATGTTAAGTAACTTATTGAGAATAAGTGGGTAGTCAAGAGTTGAAGTCAGTCAAAGTCACTCAATAAACACGTGTTTTACGTTTTATTGACCTACGGATTCTGGCGATACCACTCTAAGCACAATCGCGGGTTTTAAGATTCGATTAGGTCCAAGCAAGTCGTCCGTGACAACTCACTGCACAAATAAACGCCAAAACTACTAATTTAAAACCTTAGTTGCATTAGCCCACGCGGAGTGTTTGACTCCTACCGCCAGAATCAATTTGTTTCATACTCCGGAGTTAAAAAGTTGTTTGAAAGCAAAAAGTCGCGTAATCGACTGATGAGAAATATAACATTGTGGTGGGTGGTGTCGCCGGGCACTCACCCCGGCCCGGGCGGCGCCGCCGGCCCAGGCGGCGCGCGCGCGCAGCTCCAGCGGGTCGGCGCACATCATGAGCGCGCTGAGGCGGTGCACGCGCGCCGTGTCGTACTGCAGCGGCGTGAGCTCGTTGCGCAGCACGTGCAGCGCGTCCAGCGCGCGCCCCGCCTCCAGGTGCTCCAGGTACTTCTGCTCCAGGACCACGAACTTCATCTCCTGGGGAATACACAACACATTGACTTTACGATTTTATTTCCTATCTTCGGGGCTTAAAATATTCACCCGTAAACCCCGCTCCGCAACATGGTCCTACGAGCCGGATACCAGTTACAATTTTATTATGGATGTGGGCATATCACAATCGGCACGCGGCTAAAATGCAGTGACGTCTAAATTGCAGCTATTGCTACCATTTGAAAGTCTTCTGAATGATATTTACCTGAATGTCTGAATATTATCTTTATCACATTCATAAATATTGGTTTGTCCCTTAAGCAGCAGAAACATCATACAGGACCTCACTCTTGGACAGCACATGCTCTAAAAAATTAGGCACGTGCGTACTCTAGAGAGCCATTCGAGTTAGCACATTTTTTGTAAATTTTATTTATTTATTGAGTAATGCATCATGTACAATGTCATCAGACCTTTAAATGTAATGGTAAGTAGTTACTGTCGGCAATATTTTGTAGTATTTACCCAGCGAAACTTTCGTAATACATCAACGGCCCCACGCGGTGTAATGTAAAGTGGAGTCCTGTTTCCACACTCAGACTCCCACTAGGTCCAGTGTACTCACGGCGAGGTTGTGCGGGTCGACGTGCGGCGAGTCGCGCAGCAGGTCGTGCAGCGCGCGCAGGTCGTGGTCGGCCTTCACCCAGTCGCCGGCCAGCACGTGCTGCCGGAACGTGGCCGCGGCCGGGTGCTCCAGGTGCAGCCCCGACTCCTCCATCAGCAGCGAGGCGCTGCGTCTGCACCAAACACACGTTTCATCAATATTAGAAGCAGGCTTGTTGAGGAAGTGGTTATGAGGAAGAGGTAGTGAAAGAGGATTTTATAACACAGAGTACCTAAGAGGATACGGATGAGGCAGACGAAACAGGTAAAGGATAGGGAAGGGAAAAAAGTGAAATGGTGATGACCTAGGTAAATTTTCAAATATATTTCACCACACTTTTTATCGCACTCATATTGTTTTAGGTCGTAATCGAAATTCCTCCTTAATTCCTCTTAATTTTTCGGGAAAAGAAAGCGGAAGAGGATTTTTTAATTTTCATTTATGGGAAAGCGATAGCGGAAAAAGAATTGCGAAAATTACGAAATCCTTAACAACCCTAATTAAAAGCCTCAATTGCTGGCGCAGCGATACAAAATGGACTTCATCTTCCGACAAAGCATATTTATCGCGCTTTGAGAATATACATACATTCTGGCATACACGTTTATTAAATCGTATATAAAACGTAAATTAAACTGAGACGAAGTTAGGTATTGGGTGGCTGAATAAATAAATGTTCGACTTACGTTGAGCGTCGAGTTACGATTACTAAATGAACCGTAAATGTATTGAAGGTTGCGTAGTTATTTCTAAGGAAACTAGACTTTATTGTTGTACTTTTTATCACCTTCGCAGTTCTAGATGTTAGGCGCGAAGTATATTCTGATTAGGTGGATGGAATTTATGTAGGAAAAAAATATTGATTTTATAAATCTTGTTTATCTTAAGTGCCCACGAGTACTAATGAACTGAATATGAATCCTGCTCAAATATGTTTCGATCATCGAAACTTTGATTTCATCTCGGAGTAATAAATATCGCCGGAGCGCGCCACGCACTACGCTGCGGTTGATTCATACGAGGTATTCGTCACGATGCGTAACATCTGCATGCTTGTACTTCAAGCCCTGCCATCTGCGCACAACCAACCACAGAGGACGACTCACATGCGACGACTGACGACGACGAAATTCATTCAAACATCATGATTACGTTTCACGTTTACTTCATCATTAGCTTGAGGAAACGAAAAATACTAATACAAAGAGCACCTACTACGACTAGTTTTAATGACATTGAGACGTGATGTTAGAAATTGAATATAACTAAGTCAGTCATGGTTTCCTTGTCTTTACATCACATTAGACAACAGCTAACGTAGTTTCCGGATGAGCGACCTTCATTGCAATAAGTACTCAAATAATCACGCCTAGGACTTTGACCCCGAAATAAATTTTCCATGATGCGTTTGCAAGCATCTATACCTATAATATTTAATCTGACAAGACATTGTTGCGTGCACATATAGAGGGACACCTAACTGCAGTACTACTACCAAATCTGAGTCTAAGTAACCGCGATTGATTCCCGGCATCTACAGAGTAAATAAATATTACGTTGCTTCGACTCAAAAATCGGTATGCATTACGACGAACTTAAGAAGACAGACAATAGTTATGTTATCAAATAGTTTACGCTTTCTTGACAATAATCAGAATTAGAAAATCATTTTTTGCGGTAAATGTGGTTACAATATATTATAAATATCTTGGGTATTAATTATAGACGTTCTATAAACCTTTGTGATTCAAAACGGTGATATACCTACAGCAGTTATAATCCTTTTTCGAAAAAAATTTTTTTTTATTTCTAAACGTCAAAACGTTATTGAATGTTTATTAATAATGCCTGTTAAATCTATCCCACCACATTCTGTAAAAAACTAGCCAAATCTCGATGGAGCAGATTGTTTATCTCTAGAAGTAATGAAATTTTGACAGAGTCGTGCCAAGTCCAAGGTTTCTTACTGCGATTTCTTTATTGTTTGTAGCGTATTTCAATAATACTCATGGATAGGCAAGCCTGAAACAAACAGTATAAAAAATATTTGCAGTAGACACGGACTTCTAATCATTGATTCATAGAAGTCTGTCTGTACGTCTATTTTAAGTTAGATCAGTGGTTAGTGGTGGAGATATGTGCAATGGTGTCATGGCGCACCTCGTTTTGTACCCTTGTGTATAAAGGATGGTACGGCAGTGTGGTCCCCGGCAGTGTAGAATAGGCCACCCTCACTCTTACCGAGGTGTCGTAAAAGGCGACTAAGGTAAAGCTGCTGGCATGATCATCAGCACCCAGAGAAGGAAAACTCTGCATTTACATCAAAACCCTCGCCAACCCGTCTGCCAAGCGTGGTGAGTATGGCAATTACCCCTCATGTGATTGAGGGAGGCCCGTGCCCCAGCAGTGGAGACTTAAATGGGCTGATGATGATGATGATGATGATGATGACGGCAGTGTTTGCTTTGCACTCGACTTGGCAGAATTTTACGATAATAGTATAATTTTAGTTTTAGGTGTAAGTGGTAGGCGATAATAAAAGTAAGCCAAAGAACATTTTACCAACGCAAATTCCGATAACTGTGGCGGTTTCCCTAATTAAGTTACAATACTTATTTAATTGTTACGTGAACGTTATCGCCGATTTCAGGGTTCACTGTCAACGCGTAGCCTGGTTACCATAGGGGAAAGAGAAGTTTTTTCGTTCGTTTTTGTCGTTATATTATTGTTGTTAGATCGGAATACCGTATCAAATCTGTAAAATCCTACTCGGAAAATGGTATGAGAGGGAAGATGCTAAGAGGAAAAGAGACAAAAACATTTCCGTCTCCTATTACAAAACAGTAGTGTTGTTTCAAAGTATTGTAACAATCATATTAAAAATATGCATACAATATTTTTACCATTCACTCGAATGATTGGAGTAAGTGTTAATGAAACCATTTAGCATTCTGCGGCTGGTGCATGCGTCGAGGCCCAGTGAGCCGTTTGATCGCCGAGGCTGGCGGCGCGCACGCAACCTCGGCCGAGGCCTACCGCCATCGCGCCGCGGCGAGGCAACTCTATAGGAAACTATAAGACGCAATCACCGCTGTTGCAACACTAGGAGAGCTTCGTTGTCTAATAGAGCCATATTATGAGATTATAACTGGATTAGAAGACTTTTAGACTTTTGCAATAAAAAGTTTGAAATTGATTCAGATTTTTGCAATTTTTTCTTTTGATACCAAAGGTTGCCTGGAAGAGAATTGCTCATAATAAGGTGCCAGTAAGTTGCCAGTAATAAGGCCGCTTTCGTTGTACATATCCTGTAATACCTAGTATTAAGTTTTCTTACTGTACTTTGAGTGCAATAAAACTATATTCATTCATTCATTAATTGTTACTTCACACATACTGGTCGGTCTATACATATATGTAATGTATACTATAGAGACGCAAGCATGTAAACGACCGTAATACGACATTAGAATCAAGAGGGTTAATTACTCATATCATGTATACCTATGGAGATATTATTTTAGTTTTTGCTACATGTAAGTTTGTAAGTAAAATTGCATGTGTATAATAATAAAAATTAAATTATTGAATCAAGGTTCCAAAATACTAAAGTCAAAAGTAAAGTACCGTTCCCGATTTTAAATCTAAAACATTAGTGAATGAAGTATATTAATATTTTGTAACTTCCGGCGCTCCCTGAACAATGGCCGGGTCGCTTGTTGATCACCGCCATTGGGCTAATCTGTCTAGCGCGATAAGGGAATAAAACTAACATTGACATGCACAGAAAAAGTGGCGGAACTGTAATGATGTCGTAAATAAAGGACGTCCTATGAAGTTACCTGACAAGAGTAGATTCCATTGTACTGGTCTATGTGAAGAGAAAAACATTATTGGCAGCTAGAAGTTAGGCATAATATACCTAGCTAGTCAGTAGAAGCAAAGCAACAATACGCACAAATATTGGAACCTGTAGATTTGTAGATGAACCACTAGAATCATGAGTTGTAACGACATCTACATAACTTCATAGATCCGTTGATACGCGTAGTGTACGATCCTTTAAGGCATAATATCCTCACACCGATTACGGCTGCGGCCGCCAATCTCAACGATCAGCTACGTACGCAGGATATATTATAGTTCTCAAGTGTGTGCGCAAACACAAGTGCACTCTCTATTCCCTTACCCTCATATTCCGATGGGACACTACTGTGGACACGACCGGAGAGGGAATCGAGCACAGGACCAACAGCTTAACATGCTTTCCGAGGCACGGGGGCACAAGACCGCCAACTTTCAGGACTCCGAGCTGACACTAAGAATTTCTTACCGAAAACATAGGTACAAATTTTTGGCCCGACCCGGGGATTGAACCCGGGCCTCTTGCGCAGCCGTCACTTTAAAGTGCGACCCACAAGCCACTGCGCCACCGAGGCAGTCACACATGGCATACCACATCACATGAAATTCCAATCATAGTGCGGCACCCTGTATGACATGAGGGGCCTGCTAGTAAGGCGCTTCACGATTCATGCCCACTATGACGAATATGGTAGTTAAGAAAGCTTATACAAAAATTTAATCGCAAAAGTTCCTTGTACCTTATTCGGATTAGTGTGATACTTTAAATACATCAGTTAATCGATTATTAGTTAAAATTATACTATATATTTGATTTAATGGTTAGGCTAGTAAAAAAGCAATGAACCAAATTTTCTAAATCTAACCTTTAAAACTACATAATAGTGATTGTGTGTGTGTGTAGGTACTTGCGAGGTGCATGCACTGCGACGGGAACGCGACATGCCAAACGCTAATTACGCCTGCTGCTAATGACATAATGCACAGCTTGCAAAAATACTTTCAAATAATGACACCTGACTTGTGTTAAAAACTGTTCTGAGAACTTATTAGAAAATGAATGAAACATTAAAGATGACTTGCACAAAACTGAAACAAGCAGAAAACCAAACAAATATTTGGGTATGTCGTTACAAAATAAAAAAAAACTTTATTGGGTGATACAATGAAATTATCCAATAGCGACATTGATTAATCATAACCAAAAAAGCTTACTGTTTTGGAGAAAACTTTCAAGAATGTTAAATAAACTACTTTGGGTATGTATTTAAATAATCATTGAACCCACTTTTAAAGGGAAATGTCTCGTTTACAGTGACAATGAACATAATTTACCAGATGTAAAAATATTTAGTAAAATTAAATGATCCATGGCGAAGACAATGAGACAAGCATTAGCTTATGCAGATTGAACCTCCATGTTTTATTTATTTGTGATTTACCAGCTCAACACATCCCATTGTTTAGACAAAGAACAAAAAAACAAATACTTTCAAAGATTACTGTTCCAATATCATTCTAACCTTAGCTATTTTAGTTCCGTGGATAAGAATGCACAACGAGGAGGTTGTGGTTCAGATTCAGAGCTGTATGCATATTTATACCATTTCCTCGACAGTGAGGGAAAATATTGTGAGGAAACCTGCACATCTCGGATGGTTTCTATAAAATGTAACAATATACCTACAATATTTGAAATAATGATTCTGAATGTGTGACTGTACTGTCCAAAATCCAGTTGGTCTGGTTCGCTTGTCTAAGGGTTGTGAAGGTCAGATGGCAGCTGCTTCATTGTCATTACCAGACCCCAAATCCTGAATCATGATTCCAGTGTACCCCGGGCTCATGAAGTGACAGCTTTGGACGCAACTGGGACATGTTAAGATGAGGTTCGTTCTAATCTAAATGGAATAATTTGAAAATACATTTGCTATCTTATACAAAATACAAATTAGTGACATGCTTCTGGGATAAGAGTTAGGATGGCAAAGTCATTGACCTGTAATAAGTAAACCTTTAGATAACATAACGCTAGGCATAATATATTTAGTAATATAAAAACAATTAGTTATTTTCATATTCTAGCAAAGCTGTAACTAAAATAAACAGTCAATGATTTCTTAAACTTAATCATATTAGACAGATATTATGTGAAGGCAGTCTGGGCATGTGTGATATCACCTCTCAACACAAATCAAATTCAAGTGTTACCACAGAATGGCAGAGATAACACTATCACTAACATTATCCATGACAAAAAATTTCAATGGTTTGTAGGTAGCAAGCCTCTCACACATTGTAGGGAGACTGTCAAACCCATGACAAAAGGAAGTTTGCAACAATAGCTCTGAAGCCACTTGTTGATGTGTTAAGTAAACATGACCCATCAAGGTAAACCTGTTCTATGTGACAGTAATAGACACTGAATAACATAAACCAAACACCAAATATAAATATAATTCAATATATAAACAATGACAATTCATTAATAGAATTTACCACCTCATGGTCATGGTGCACCTACCTAAACCACTATACTTCTGGCTCTCTTGTCATTTATTGTATTATAAAATCCAGGCCTAGGTTAGCAAGTCATTAGGCCGTTGAACCACAACTCTAAGATCAATAACATTGGATACAGACATGGAAAATCCACAAAATAAAAGGTACTCACTCGAGTCCAACAGAGATGAGATGTTGCCCAATGAGGCGCACAATCTCCTGGTCAGTCTGGGTCATCCTCAGCCCAGGTGGCTGCACTTCCCCGTTGGTGGAAGGCGCGTCGCCGTTGAGGTGGTGCGGCGGCGCGCCGTTGGCGACGGGCTGGTGGTGCGGCTGGTGCATGGCTGCGGGCTGGGCGGGCGGCGACAGCCTGCGGGTCCGCTTGCGCGGCGGCCGGTGGCCTGCGCCCTCGTCCCCCGACCCCGAGTCAGTGGAGGCCAGGCTGGCCCGCTCCGCTCCGCGTCCTCGCCGCGCTCCCCGGAGCGCCGAGATCAAGATCGCGCCCGCCGCATCGGCCTCGTCGCTGCGGCCTCGTGACGTCACGGCCGCCCGCTACGCACTGCCCGCACTCAATAGACCATCTCCCTTTGTTCGTCGCTGCAGAATGATGCTTCTCCGTTGTTCTCCCGTTACGCCTTCTCGTCCTCGATCCGGGCCAGTTGATTCTTTCGCGACACTCGTGCGCCCACGGAAAGCCCTGATCGCAGGTCAAGTTTGCAGTGTTCACCAGCGTACACAGAAATCAGCTGAAAATGAAACGACAGCTGTCTTTCTTCGCTAATGCAACATCGCCCTTCTTTCCGTTTCGGAACTTTCGGATGACGTTCGGTCCCGTTCGGTTGCGCATCGGCTGGAGTCGTCTTGTTGTTGTAATGACCTCAAAAATAAAATAAATGCATTCTTCGATGACAAAGAAATAATGCAGGAATATAAAGTGTAAAAATTGGTCTAAATAAAACCACTATTTACCGAAATTTACTTTTGATTACTCAGGGTGCTATTCAATAATGGCGATAAAAAGTTTATAGGATTTAACAACTTACAGAATTTCAATTATACCTAATATAAAAACGTAAAATCAATGGTTTTAACGCTATTTTTTTCCGTGTTCACATTGAATCGTATTTTAGAGAAAAGCACGAGAAAACTAAAAAAGTAAAATAAATCTTATTGGAATTTTAATTAAGAAAAAAAAAACAAATAAGAAAGGAAACTAAACGCACAATGCCAAATCTAATGCATTTGTGAAGATAGCTCAACTAAAAATTTAATCAGATATTCATTTTATAGCTCACTTTATGCTTTAAGCAAAAATATTTAAATAAAATAAAAATGATCCTCACTTCTTAAAACACTTTTTGATATATTACTTTCGTCAATTCATTGATTCATACACAACAATTTCGAGGAAAAATATTCTTACCACGCAACAGTCTTATAAGTCTTGGGTCCTGTCATTTTATACGAAAAAAAGAAAAATAAAAAATGTTTCCTGAATGAAAGGGAACATTTTTTTTACATATTTTTGTAATAAATTAATTGTTTTCAAACAAAAACAATGGAATTTATTTCGTACAAATTAGTATTGCTATATTTGCTTGTTAGGCCAACAAATTTACAATTACTCATTAACGTAAAAAATCAGGTATAGTCCATTTATGTACTTCATGCAATTTTAATATTCATTTTTCTATTAGAAAGTTTATAATTTTGCTTAAATAGCTACTTTTGTATGACAACATAATTATAAGGTGTAACCCTAGTTTTATCATTGAGGAATAAATATTGACTAATCTAAAGGCTGCTACTAAAGTATAAAACTTAAAGGTTTTTTATTTATAGTCTAAAGGGATCCTTATATAAGGTATGCCGTTATGTTTCCAGGGAGGTGATGTGATGCAGGAGAATATAACGGCTAACGTAACGGAGGACACGGTCACACTGGAGTTTCTGCGTCTCGATGGAGTCTACATAGCGCAACTAGTCGATTTTACGAATGTAAGTTGCTATCATTCTATTCTTAATATGAATGCTGTAAATAAGAGTAGTATGTACGATAATAAATAAAACTAAATCATTAATAAAGTAATAGGTATAAACATATTATTTAAAACTAATATCAGGAAAATAATGATGCTCAGCTTACTGCTGGCTGGTGGTTAATTAATGAACCAATATGTTAATAGTTTGTGTTCTTATCAACAGTTATATTTATATCGTTTCATATTGCTTTTGATTTCCAATAATGTTCATGGTTTTATAACATGCTTATTTCAGTTTAATTTACAATCATTGCTGTTCAAATCAAAGTGTTAAACTATGTATAGAAAAATTGGTATTGTTGATGTGTTCCAGGAGGTGGAAGCCATGAAAGTGGTGATCCCTGGGGAGGAGGAGCTGGGCCAGACGGGGCACCAGACCCTTTGCTTTCTCACCCATGCTGCACAGGCTGACTTCATTGCACCTGATGCTATGGCCAAATTAAGACAGGTTGGCCTCATTTGTGTAATAGCTGTTCTAGTAAGAAATTACTTATTCACTTAACTGCAAATCTCCTCATTCAGTGCATTACAAAAATTTGGTTCTGTGAAATATACTCTGATCAATCCTGATTCAGAATGTGCATAAACTTTGCAATGCATCACCTAGGGTAAGTTTCCTCAAAATGAACTTTTAAAATACCTGATTATATAATCATGAATGTTTAAATTTAGTTGCACAGTTTACAGCCACAAAAGACTTTCACCCATCCATTTTTTATTTTTGTGCAGAAAAATCCGGGGACAGTCCGCGTGGCGGAGGAGGACAAGGGCTGGCGGCAGACGACGGCGACGGCGTGGGCCGGGCGCGCCGCCAAGTTGCTGTCGCCGGCCGCGGCGCGCCACTGCGCCGCTGCGCGCGACAACGTTTTCCTGCGCGCCGCCGACCTCGCGCGCTGGGCGCCCCGCCCAGGTAAGTCTCAGACTCCCCCAGCTTGACTGTGGGAGGCAGTGTCGGGCCCGCAGTGTAAGTGGGCCCTCCGCCTGGGGAGGGACGTGAAGTAAGGTTCTTTAACCCATACTCATGTCCCCTCCACACTCTGACGATGAGGGAGCGTCGCTGGGGTTTAGTCGGTATGCCTCTGGCCGGCTTCTCGCTAGGAGAAGCCCCCTCCCAGAGGAGAGAGAGAGGGTAT
The DNA here is from genome assembly GCA_019059595.1 of Marasmia exigua. Classification (NCBI taxonomy): domain Eukaryota; kingdom Metazoa; phylum Arthropoda; class Insecta; order Lepidoptera; family Crambidae; genus Marasmia; species Marasmia exigua. The sequence continues at coordinate 19,250,311 of CM032473.1, forward strand.
GCAAAAGGAGGCATTCCCCAGAGTAAAAAAAAAATGAAGTACGAGTGTTTTGTTATCTTAAAAGATATTTTTTACTCATTAGTATTTAATTTAGAATCTATAAAAAAAAAATTGTCTGCATAGCCGCCTAAAAGCCGCCATTGGACTTTCTTTGTAGCAATGGTTTGCCAATTGCCTGAGAAATGGTCAAAATCATCAAGCTCTAAAATTGGTGCTACAAAATACTCTTCTTCTTCTTCAGCAGCAGCATGTATGTACCTACTGCAGAGCATATGCCTCTCCAATTTCTGTCTATTTTTTTCTGCCGTCGTCCGACCGACGTCTGTACCAGTACTAACATAACACTTTTTATCTGTAAATATCTTTATGCATCAAAATAGGCTAGTTTATTATTATTTACTTAACAATTCGCTATCCTACCAGGCGTTGAGCAGGCATCGTTCACGTCGCTGGTGAGCCCGTTCCCGGAGCGCGCGCTGGCGGCGGAGGGCGAGGGCGAGGACGCGCGGCCCGCCGCGCCCACCTGCGCCGCCGCCGCGCAGCCCAACGACGAGTGCATTTGCCATTTGGAGGTACCACTTCTACTATGTTACACTACTGATAGCTGCTCGATGCTTACCATGTGCATCAAACTGCACATGTCGAATAGTATCCTAAGCCGCATAATGCTTCTGAACATGTAACTATGATCTAGTAGTCCTGGGTTCTCGATCTACGGGTTAAGAAGATCCTGGATTATAGTCCCCACAGCGTACCAAATACTTCCCCTCTTCCTTATTGCTTAATTTGATATTTTAATAAATGTTCAGAGTAGTTTGTCAATCGAGCATTGACAAAGATCTACTTACATAATAAGTAAATAGTGCTATAGCTTAGGATACTAAAATAAAGTTTTGTCATACAAAATATATCCAGGTTTGCGTGAACTGGTACCCTTGCGGGCTGAAGTACTGCAAGGGCAAGCCGCAGGGCGGGCTGAGCTACCGCTGCGGCATCAAGACGTGCCGGCGCTGCTACCGCCACGCGTACTACGCGCGCCGCGCCGCCTGCGCGCGCACGTGACGCCGCGCCGCGCGCCGCCCGCGCACCCCCGCCCCCCCTCGCTCGTGCCAAATATCCTCTCACCTCCCTATTCTAATCATAGCTTTAATATATTTTTGTAAACGCTATGTTGTAAGTTGCGACAATACTATGTTTACTTTTGTAAATATTTGTTAATAATTTATATGTGTGTATGATAAGAGCAAGTAAAAGATTTTTTAATGGTGTATATGAAACAGCTTTTCTCTTCCTCTGCATTTATTTAAATCCCTATTATTTAAACAAGTAACAAATTCTTTCTCCCCTCAATTGTTGATTATCAAATCACAAATCAAAATAGCTTCGCTTCTCGAAGTAAATGTTTTTGACTCTTAATTAGGGTGTCAAATAAAGTAAATCTTATTTTAAAACAAAATCTTATAATGTATTATAACCACTATTGCTAACCAAATCACTAATATTTGTACAGTTAAAATTTAATCATTAATTCAGTAGCATCCAGGAAAAGGTTCATGTCTGTTTTTCCGCAGAACAAATTTGATCTTCCTCTCCATGTCTTCATTGTATATTGCTTTGCATCTCTCGTGGTTCACACGCCGTCGTGTCTGTGACAAACATAGACGGTATATTAATGCCCCAATATAATAAAGAATGAAATCACATATGTTTTATGGTTGTGTATGTATTTCAGTTACATGTGCAAAACCTCAGTATTATTTGACCAAGACAATATGTATGTAAAACTAAATTTTTCTTATGTTATAGTTGGCAGACGAGTAGACGGATCACGTGATGGTAAGCGATTGCTAAATATAAGACAATATTCAAGTTCTGGAGATTGATATAAATCTAGAAATTTGATGTTTATATGGACAAATGTTTAGATAAATAAATTGAGCCATCATCACATACATTGCCCTGAACTAAGGTTTTCCCTTGTACTATGGAAACCAGGAACAACGAAGGTACCACAAACACCCAGACCCAACACAAATATCTGTTTCATCAACAAACATTTGTGGATGAAACAGATATTTAATAGGCTCTCGGAGCAGCTAAATATCAAAATGAATACAGCAAACCAAGGTGCTCGTTGATTTTAATAAATAGAAGATTGTTTTGTTTATCACCTGGAAAGGCTTCTCGTAGTATCTGGTGAGTCGGTACTGCTCCAGCAGGCCCTCCTTGCCGAGGATGCGGTTGATGAGGCGGCAGGCGCTGTCCACGTCGTTGTTCTTCACGAACACCGTGCGCGCCACGAACGGAGGGTGCCTGTTGGCCAGCAGCCGCGCGGTTAGCCACATTTTATGTAATGTTTTGGTGATTTAATTTTAAAAACAGTTCTTTACGAAAAGTGAGGTTATGCTGTCAGCTGTCAGATTGACATCTGGGGTTGCGTTTCGTTCCAGCAAGGTGGTGAAAATGTGTGACGCTGAAGTTTTTTATTTGATTATACTTTTTATTAATAATCGATATAGATTTTCTTAATATCAATTATTTTTTGTTTTTACTTTATGGCATAATAACATCTTTACCTTGACCCAATACATTAAAAAATATACAATTTGACGGTGACTTTCTGTGGTGCTTTGACTTTTGCGATTGGAAAATAACGGTTTACATTCATATAAATATTTTATTTAATATCAACTATAAATCACTCGGAAATGGCAAACGATAGCGAAATAAAGTCTCTAATGACCCTATCGTCAAAGTCGGAGGGCAGCACGACGCACGTGGCGCGCACGCGCTGGCGCAACGCGGCGCTGCACGAGCGCTGCACCATGCCAGACATGGTGAAGATCAAGGACGCCTTCGAGACCGCGTACCGGAACAAGCTGCTGCCCAACGAGTTCCGCTCGCTGCTGAGGACGCTGCTCAACGTCGAGTACGACGATGACGAATTCAAGATACTGTTCTTGAAGGTAGGTAAGCTTAAACTGACCGACCGGATGGCGCAATTGGTAGTGACCCTGCCTTTTACGCCAAAGGTCGTGGGTTCGATCCCCACCCTGGACAAACATTCGTGCGATGAACACTTGTGTTTGTTCGTTGTCTGGGTGTAATATATGAATTTAAGTATATATTTGTGTTCCTCTGTTGTCTGATATCTGTAACACAAGTGCTTAAGCTACTTAGTACGGAATCAGGTCAACGTATGAGATGTGAGAATTATTATTATTATTAAACTACCCTTTCGCTTATAAAGTTTTTGTTTAGTATATTTTTATCATGTGCGACCGTGGGAGAACCGCGCTTTCGCATGAATGGACCGGCTCGACCGGAGTGATACCATGGTTTCACAGAAAACCGGCGTGAAGCAGCACTGTGCTGTGTTTCGCTGCGTTAGTGAGGGTACCGGAGGCCCAATCCGGGGGAAGGGAGGGCTTAAAGGTTGGCAGCGCACTTGTGACTCCACTGGTGTCGCGGGTGTCCTATGGGCGGCGGCAATCGCCTACCATCAGGTGATCCGTCTGTTCGTCTGCCACCTATGACATAAAAAAAAATCAAACTAAATATTCTGTGTCAAATGCTAAATTAGTTGGTTTGTCGAGTAAAGATGTGACTGTGATTCAGATGGTCTGGTTTTCCTGTTTAAGGGTTGCCAAGGTTAGACGGCAATCGCTTCATTGTAATTACGTAATTACCGAAATTCCTGATCATGGTGCATGCTTAATCCGCCGAGATCCGAGATTAGGATGCAACTGAGAATTACACGATAACATGAGACATCGAGTAAAGATGTTACACCAAGTAAATTACCGTTGGAGAGCCACACTTCGGCATGAATGAGCCGCTAAAACAACAACATCACGCGGATAATTTGCCTGCCAGATCAATACGAACCGTGACGGCGAGATCGACTGGGACGAGCTGGTGTCGCACCTGCTGCTGGGCTACTTCGCCAACGACCCCGAGAACCAGCGCGCGTCCCTGCAGCCGCCCATCATGGGCCTTCCCACCGTCATGCGCTCGCAGCATCGCCACCCTATATCCCGGATATGCTTTTGTCCTGATGTTTCCAAGGTGAACCATACAGCTGGTATGAAGCTTTTATTCCACAATCAATGCCCTCCCAACTAACAAAATGTTTTTTTTTTATGCTAGAGGCGGACAAACGAGCAAGCGCGTCACCTGATGGGAAGTAATCATCGCCGCCCATGAACATCTGCGAAATCAGAGAGATCGCTAATGTGTTGCCGGCCTTTTTTTAAAAAAGAGTACGCTCTTCTCTTGAAGATCCCTAAGTCGTAGCCGTCCGGAAATACTCCTGCAGCCAAACCGTTCCACAGAACTTTAGGTACGTGGTAGAAAGTTCCGGGAGAAACGCACAGTATTAGACCGCCATCCATCGAGATGATGAGAATGGAATGACAATCGCTTGCGAGTGGTTCGATGTAAGAATTCGGCCGCAGGGAGTAGATCAAACAGTTCTTCAGAGCATTCCCCATGATAAATGCGGTATAGAATGCTGAGGGAAGCTATGTCCCGCCGCAATGCTAGAGGATCAAGTCGACTAGAGAGAGTCAGGTCACCAACAATTCGAACAGCCCTACGTTGTACGCGGTCAAACGGAAGAAGTTGGTACTGAGGTGCACCAGCCCAGAGATGAGAGCAGTATTCCATATGGGGCCGAACTTGTGCCTTATAGAGTTGTAACCGATGAGCTGGTGTGAAATACCGCCCTTATAAAATTAAGTTTTTAAGTTCTAAACCCTTATTCTTGTTGTAATAGAGCATTAATTATGCTAATATTTCTTACAATGGCACATTATTGGAAGATTAAGCTAATATTACCTATATTCTTATTATTTGGTTGGGTAAAGGTTAATAGTTCAATTAATACGGCTGCAATAAGAATTCAAAACGCATTTAATAATGGTCAATTATTCTAATTAAAGTAATGCACAAAGTAACTTTGATGTTTTTTGACGTAAAAGAGGATTTGACAAGACCACTTTACAACAAACGAATGATTTCATTTTGTATGACCTGAATACGGACTAAAGCAATCCATATTCCCCAAACAGTAATTATTAAGGGTAATTTTCTCTATGTGGTTATATGAAAAGGCTTAACATAACCAACGATAAACTTCGTTTTGTAATAAGTTTTATTCTGGACTTCAGTTATCCTAGTGTTAAACCTAGCTTTTTTTTTTCTTGTAAGGAAACATACAGTACTTAAAATAACACTATTTAACACACAAAAACATAATCTTAAACCAATTAAGTTTCCACTAATAACTAATATTATGAAAACCGCAACATGATGTTCGTACCTAATATAAACAAAAAGGAAGAATCTAACTATTGACAAATATCTACTTTGTAAATCGGGATTGTAGGATCGGGGATGTAGCTTTTATTTTAAATCATGTTTTGTAGTAAGATACGTTTTTACTCGTGTAAAAGGAACCCTAACAATCAGTAAAATGGCGATAGCATAAGCAAAAATGTTGCCATTACTATGTCTACACTCTTATTGACTCCTTGTTGATGCTGTGGGAATCGTTTTGTCCTTATAATAGCTCTATTGGTACCTAATAAGCCTAAATTCAATGGCACGTTGTTGCTAAAACCCACAGCGTCCAATATTTTACAGTGAATTTTAATTACCATACACATTTCGCTCATAAATCAGGTAAAAATACATAAAATAATAACATATCGTTCACTTTCCAATATGGTTTTCGATTTCCTTTCTTAGCGAAGTCGCACTTCCATTAAAAAGCTTATTGTTGAATTATTTCAGATGGGACAGGGCTTACGGATATTTTAGAGGATTTTATTTGCCACAATTAGGTTAACTCCTTTGTATAGGATCTTAATAAAACACGTATAAGGCCAATCGCCTTTATTATAGCTTTCCATAAGTTTCGTTTAAGTTGAATGGCTTTTAGGAGGGTTTTATTTGCCATTATAAGTTTATTTTCCTTGTGGTTTGTCATAATATAACACGTATAAGGAATAAAAGCGGACAATAAAGCAACTACAAGGGGGTATAACGTTATTGATCTTAAAAATTGTGCCCAAATCCACTCTTATTAGTGATAATGCGGCTTCTATAAGAATATTATTTTTTGGTCATATAGACCACTACAAGAACAATTTTTGTTAGTTGGGCTGTTCATATTTAAGGGGAGCTCAAGCTCCAGCTTTGGAAAACTCCAGCGTTGCATCCATAAAACCGCGCTTCTGGAGCAGAGTGCGTAGGTACCTAATTAAATACCTAATCTTCTAGATGACCACGGAGACTTCTTTGAAGCTTTTCTCCAGTATCTTCGGAATCCATACCATGACACCATGGACATAGGTCCGTGCATGACACGTCCAAGTTTACTCGCTAAAATGTAAGTTTTTAATGGTCTGTTCAGATCTTCAGCGAACACACTGATGCGCTGATGCAGCAACTGTTCGAGAGCAGAAGCGCGTGTGTGGCAAACTTCGGAGCTCTTTTACAATGATGGGATCATTGTAAAAGAGCTCCGAAGTTCGTGAGTTGCGTAATCGTGGTGTGTTCGTTAAATCTGGATGCACCATTATGCTTTTTGTTAAATTCGCCTTAATATGACGCTGCAGGTAGGTAATATTCTAAATCCTAAGTATAAAGTTTACGAACATTCAAGTGTTATGTATGAGTGTATGTGCACTGTGCAGGATCGCAAGACGGACCCCATGCAGGGCATGTACATCACGGCGAGTCGCGACGGCATGATCAACTGGTGGTCGCTCGATATGAGCCTGCTGAGAACCGCTTTCTCATCCAGTCGTGAGTACCTGGATCTTTAATCTCAATGACAGCATTTCGCTTTATTCCAGGACGACTGAAGGCGTATTGGCTCGCCGCTCGCCGACTTCTTAGGGTAGGAGATTGACTGGTTAGGTATTTTGCTCCGCAAACCTTTTCACTTCCTTATCTTCATAACTTTGTGAGAGACTCGTATTAGATTACGACACCTTAACTGCCACTGGTTCGATATCCCTCCTAGTGTTACCTGTTACCCTCCTTCATCCCCATCCTGTGCAGCTCACCTGAAGGTGCGCACGACGTGGGTGACGGACATGGTCTGCATGCCCGACGTGAACATCATCGTCACCAGCTCCACGGAACGCGACCTGCGCTTCTACGACTGCACCGCCAAGACCTTCACGCTCAAGATTGTCATCACCAGCTGGGAATACATGGTAGGTCATTTGGGATAGAGGGACCGGTCTTCTTATCGCGGCTGTTATGCCCCGTGTTGGTATATCAAATCGCCCAAAGGGCTTCTGACATAGTTGGATAACGCCCTCTCAAACACGGAATAATAAGGAATTATTACATTTACATCGCTTAATTTAAACTTCGATACACAAAAGAGATGATGTCTCGGATCCCGCGGGTTTCCAACCCAAGGCCTCCGGGTTTTAGATTGCTTATTGGTAGCTACCTACAAGCCTAGTGCGTTGCTCATTCATGACAGATCTGCACGATGTACTATCACTTCGACAAAGACGAGAACGAGAAGTGCATGCTGATCTGCGGTGACGTGGGCGGCAACGTGCGCGTGTTGCTGTTCTCGCCGGTCAAGCGCGGCCCCTTCCGCAATGAGGCCGGGCGCGCGCTCATCCAGCTGCGGCACGTCGACCTGCAGCGGAAGGTACCCGACCTCCCCTAGCCACTGACTGCCACCAGGGCCCTAGTTAGTGCTGCTATTCTCGCCAGTCAAGCGCACGAGGTGCTAGGTAACTTTTTAAAGTAGGTACCGATAGCGGAGTGCAGTGAGCTCTAACTCAGAGTCACGTGACGAGTGACGGTTCGAATCTGAATTAAAAGGAACTGTGTGCCACCGAGGGCCCTAGGTTAGGTTAGCACCTCTGTTGTCGGTATTCCTGGACTATGCTGCTTGAGCTTTGATATCATTAGATCATCTGATAGTTTTTTCGCAACCGCTTCTCTTTACGTCTCTTGATCTCCGTTCAACTGACTTTCAGTCGTCATCGTCATCGTCATCGTCAGCCCATTTAAGTCCCCACTGCTGGGGCACGGGCCTCCCTCAATCACATGAGGGGTAATTGCCATACTCACCACGCTTGGCAGACGGGTTGGCGAGGTTGACTTTCAGTACCTACTGAGAATATAGAGATGTAATATTGACGGCGATTTCGTTGAAATTTCGGTGTGGTAAGTATATTAATTAAATTTGTAGTATTGTTGTTGTACCTTATTGCTTAAACGCCACTTTGCACACTGTAAGCTTTTGTCGCCACCAGCCGCGGCTGCTCCCGGAGATGAAGCTGGTGGAGCTGCAGCGCGTGCACTCGGAGTGGGTGCGCCAGGTTGCCTTCTACGCGTCGCTGCACTGCGTGGTGTCGTGCGCCACGTGCCCCGACGCGCTGCTCATGTGCGACATCGCTGGCTCTAAGACTTACAACATGTTTAAAACAGATAAGGTGATGGAACACCTTTTTTATATACCTAGACTCACGCTTCACAATCACTTCGCAATCACACATCTTATAAAGCGTTGATGAGGTCAAAGGTCACGGAGAAGATATCCAGATTATAATGACCAGGGAACACAGATTTTGGCATGGAATTCCATTCCTTGGCTTGAAATTAGTTTCGTTTAATTTTATTCTTATTCTTAATTACAGCAAAGCAAAACAGCTAACACATCTGAAGCTAAGGCGAAGGTAGAATTAGGTTAAGTATACTTAAAAATATTTAAAGGCGGGATGTGCAGCTAGATATTTTGTGAATAAAGTCGTTATAATGCCTCCACTGTCATAGCCAGGGTATGGTAACCCCACTGGCATGGCATTGCATGGGAAGTCCATTAGTTCCTAAAACATGCGATGTCACGACTGTGTTGACGCATTATAGTTGGGCATCGTCAGGGCATTCAATGCTTCGCGTTCGACGAGGAGGCGCACGTGCTGGTGACGGGCGGGCCGGACTGCGCCGTGCGCGTGTGGAACCCGTTCGTGACGGCGCGCGCCAGCGTCACGCTGCTGGGCCACCACGCCGGCGTCACCTCCATCGTGCTGCAGAACCGCGGCCAGACCGTCTACTCGTTGAGCCGCGACCGCGTCATCAAGGTCTGGGACGTGCAGGGTCAGTCTTGCGTGCAGGTGATACGCTTAGAATTACTTACTTACTTTTTTATAGAGGGCAGATGGATCAGCTAATAGTAGGTAACTACGTGGTTATCTAATGATGAAATTCATAGAGCTCATTTATCCGTACCTTTTTTTTTTTTGATGACCCAGTGAAAATGCACCTTATGCACGCTGAGAGGGGCTCTCCTCCGGGTTAGGTCTCTGCTAATCAGAGACCGTCCGGAGGCATACCCAATAAAAACACTGGGGCGTTTCCATCCCTCGCCCAGGAAACACTCAGACCGGGGTGAGGACTGCCACGGAAGCTTCATCCGTCGCCCGGTCGGGGCGAAGAGGCTCGCCAGCTCGGCCTCTCTCCCACTCAACCTCCCGGGTAGCACCCACGCTGCTGGATGCAGTGCAAGCACCACCGAGAGGAGGACTGCGGGCACCCCTCCCCGCACATACACTGCTGGTTGCAGTGCAGTGCGAGTTAGGGACAAACCCGCAGGCTTTCAAAATAATAACGCGTCGCAGAAACCGACTCCGCTGGCTGCGGAGCCGGGGAAATCCGCGACGCAAACAACTCCGACCTACCACCGCAATCCGCTGGCTGCGACCTTGCGGCGCAGGTCCCCAAACCTTGCGGCCTTGCGGCCACTGCGCCCGGAGGCGCTCCACTCTAGGGGGATGCTTAGTCAAAGCATCCCCAGGTCCGAAGACAAAAATGGCGCCTGCAACCCCGCTGTGCAATGGTTTAACCCGCTTTCACGGGCCCTAGTGCACCGTCAGGGAACGACGCGAAGACGCCGGTCCTCAGACCCTCGGCGCGACAATATAGGCCCTGTAGCGAAGTGCGCTTCAGCGCGGTCGTAAGACAGGGCCGGTCCGTCGGGTGTGCATCCTTCGGCTAACAGGTAGCAATCCACGAATGAATTACTACCCGTCATTGCCCAGGAAAAACCGTTGTACCGTATCCTTTTAGAAGGGTGGTATCTACGATGAGAATGAAGGTAACTTATATAAAAAAAAAACATAAATAAATATACAATATACAAACAATAGAATTTATTAAAGAACCCTCAGGGAGTAGGTAACAATCTTGCAACCGTAAAATCACCGCCGATTTAACATCAAAAACCACTGTCCTCGTATTCTCCAGTAGGTGCGGCGCAGTGGGGTAGCTCAGCGGAGTGCAGGACGGGCAGGTAGGGCAGGTAGGGCATCTGGAGACTCAGTCGGATGTAGAAAAACAAGTTTCTCCAGCTTACTAAAATTCCCGGAACCGAGACCCCGATACCGGGGTAACACAATTTCACCAGATAATATTATGTAAACGTTATATATAAGAATAAGTCGGCCACTTGTTAAATCAACAATAGATATCAATGTAAGTAGTAGCTGTCCTTGCAACAGAAGCGGTGCGTAAGGAATGTCGGAGGACATTCATACGTAGTCGCACAGTTGACCCGCAGAGATTACCTGCCGTTCACTCATTACCCTCTATGCATTCGCCTTATTAATAATTCAATGAGCAATGACACCGGGACTATTTGTTTTGCGTGTAATTATTTGTTTCGTTATAATTTTGTTAATAGTGTATTATAGTTTAGTTTTATTATTCATATATGTTTGTTTTGTTCCTTTTTGTAAATATTCAAAAGTTTGTATTATTAGTTAAATGTTAGTAATAATAAAGTTATTTAAGTTTTATTAATTTGTATATAGGTAGGGTTTTGTAGTTAGTTAACGAGTTAGAAACCGTTACATACCCCCCTTTTTAGGTTAGGATTTTTCTAAGAAAATCCACTGAAAACAATGTAGCTAAGTCAACTTAAAATCTTTTACATGCCACACTCCTAGATTACGACCCGACATGTCTTCGAGTTCATAAACTAGTTTTGATTTCTTGCTAATAATTCGACATTTTAAATATTTAGGTGCTAGTTTTTTTGAAAATTTATTTTCTTTGTCGCTCTGATAAAATGTTTTTTTCCATACTACGTCCCCCGTGTTAAATTCTACGTTTTTACGCCTTAAGTTGTAGTTTGTACTATTTCTGGAGTGAGCTTTTATAAGAGATAGCTGAACTTTATCAAAAAGCTTTTGTAATGCTCCTAAATTTTCAGCGTAACTATCTCGAGGTGTAAAAATGATCTCATTTCCTAAATCTGTATCTATATAATGGGATCCGCAGGGGACGAGTTCTCGACCAAATACTAAAAATGATGGTGTAAATCCTGTCACCTCATTTACAGCGCTGTTTAATGCAAACTGTACCTTGGGTATATGGGTATCCCAAACCCTATGGTCACCATCGATAAAAGTTGACACAGCTGTGATAATGGTTTTATTGTAGCGTTCCACGGTATTAATTTGAGGAGTGTATAGAGGGGTATAAAAGACGTTAGGAATGCCGTATGATTGAAAAAGATTTTTCATTGTAGCACTAATGAACTGTCGTCCATTATCCATCAGGATGGTGCTTGGGACTCCATGTATAAGGAAAACATTTTCTTCGATTATTTTAGCTATAATATCTGCTGTTGCTCGTCGGATGGGGAACAGCATGCAAAATTTTGAAAAACAACAAGTGATCACAAGTAAAAATGTATTTTGTTTTCTTGTTACCGGGAGAGGACCAACTAAATCTACACTTAACATTTGAAAAGGCCTACAACAATCTTTAGGCCTACCCATGATACCAAGTGTAGAATGATTTGGATGCTTGTGAGCCAAACATGTTTCGCAAGTCGAGACAAACGTAACTGTGTCTTTATGTAAGCTAGGCCAGAAATAGTTTTGAGATAGACGTTTGTAGGTTTTAAAGATGCCAAAATGACCCGATGTCGGATTTGAATGGTTTTTTGAGATTATGTCCTGTCGGTACTCTATCGGAACAACCTCCTTCCATTCAAATTCCCTAGTTAGCGGTTTTAAAGATTTTATATAGCGAAACAATTTACCATTAGCGACTCTGTAGTTGAGAAAGGATGTAGGCGAACTTTGACATCCTTGGAATACATTTAAATACCATGAATCGTTGGTCCTTTGTGTAGGCGTTTCAGGTACATTGTTGATGGCTGAAACGGGGACAGAACGACTAAGACTATCTGGAACAACATTTTCGCTACCTTTCCTGTGCTTAATCTCAAAGTTGTACACTGAGAGACGCACTCCCCATCTGGCCAATCTTCCTGTTGGATTACTGAGGTTCAGAAACCATTTCAGGGATGAGTGGTCAGTGTACACAGTGAATTTGAGACCGTTTTCTAAATAGCAACGCCAGTGCTCAATTGCGGTTAGTACAGCTAGCGCCTCCCGCTCAGTGGCGCTGTAATTGCGTTCCGGTTGAGAGAAGGATTTGCTCATATAAGCAATGACGTGTTCCTTTCCATCATGGATTTGAGAGAGAACTGCACCCATACCATAGTCGCTTGCGTCGGTATGCACTTGAAAAGGTTCACTATAATCTGGACAAGATAGGATAGGAGTAGAAATCAGACACTTTTTTAGTTTCTCAAAGGCCTCATTGGCCTCAGTAGACCAGAGAAAGGCGGGAGCATTTTTTCGTTGAGAGGTGAGTTTATTCAGGGGACTTGCCAAAGTGCTAAAATTTGGTATAAATCGTCTATACCAAGACGCTGTTCCTAAAAATCGTCGGACCTCCTTTCGATTTTTAGGGGTGGGGTAATTAATAATTGACTCTACCTTATCTGGATCGGCATGTAACCCATTAGAGTCTACTACATACCCCAAATATTTCAACTTCTGCCTAAAGAACTGGCTCTTCTCAAAGTTGATGGTAAGGTTTGCCATTTTTAGTTTTTCTAGTACTCGCATCAGGAGGGAAATGTGGTGAGAAAAATCGTTTGAGACAATTATGACGTCATCTACAAATACGAAGACTCTGTGCTCAAATTCTGGTCCATAGAACAGAGCATCGACCAATCGTTGCTGGGTTGCAGGTGCGTTTGTCAAACCGAACGGCATTGACTTAAATTGAAAGGTGCCACGTGACGGAATGTAGAATGCGGTCTTCTGTCTATCCTTCTCTTGAATTAAAATCTGCCAGAAACTTTTTGAGAGATCTAGGCTTGATAGATACTTTGCGTCACGTAGATTATCTAAAATTTCTGCGATATAGGGTAGACTATACGCATCTTTTTTTGTGACAGAATTGAGTTTTCTGCTGTCAAGGCAGAAACGCAATTCCCCGTTCTTCTTCGGAGTTAGGAGAACTGGAGAGGACCACGGACTCTCGCACGGCTCGACTACGTCTTCTCTCAACATCTCATCCAGCTGTTCAACTAAGATGCGTTGCTTTTCCGGAGACATTCTATAATAGCGTTGACGTAAGGGGGCAGCATCCCCAGTGTCAATACAATGCCTAATTAAGTTAGTGCGGCCCAATCCACGCTCTTCGTACGAAATGTCTCGAAACAATCCAATAACGTGATCAGCTGTAACTTTTTGGTCGGCCGATAAATGGTCGTATGAATATAAATTAGGTGGTTTAGGAGTATCTGTTTCTGTTACAAGAACATTATCCGAGTCTTTGTAATATATAATGCTATCCAGATGTTTGGGGAAAAGGCCAAAAGATCTCCAGAAGTCCATCCCTAATATGAGTGGGTATTTAATTTTGGGAACTACGTATATTGTTAGGTTATGTATTTTATTGGAAAAGCTAACTGGAAGGTATAAGATTCCTAAACAATGAAGTTTTTCACCACCCGCAGCAGTGAACTGTGTTGTATCGGTTTCTTTTAGTTCGAAACCAGTTTTCAAGAATACATCGTGATTACCATTACCCAGAATCGTAGTAGAAGATCCTGTATCAAGTAGGCCTGTAAAAGATTTTTTATCGATGGTGACCGAAACGTAGGGTCGGGACATATCAACATTTTTATCACGGATTGAAGAGACAGCGCTATAAGTAGAAAATGAGGAGACTAGATTTAGCCACTGTTGCCAATCAGAAGCGTCAAAATTTTTTTTGTGTCTTTTATTCTCGTAAGCACTGCCTTTCCAATCCGAGGTGCCTAGTTTTTTTTATTTAGTTCCGTGGGGGGGTTACATTTAGGGCATTCGGGATAGCGGTAATCTTTCATCCCACATTTAAAACATATTACAACTCGTTCTGCTTTGCAATTTCTAAGAGAGTGGTTATCCGTTCTACATCTAGGACAGTACATAAGTCTAGAAGGGCCTGCGGCAGCAGCGTCCACTGAGTTGATTGTATTTTGCATGTAGTTTAAATTTTCTTTTTGATACGTAGGATTGTAATTCTGTTTACTTAAGTTAGTGTTTAAATTATAGTTATATTTTTTTTTATTATTATCGAACTTATTATTAGTATAAATACTAGATCTGTACGCATATTCAGGTGCAAGGGTGCTACTAGATATTTTTGGAGGTTCCTGAAACTGTGAGAATCTAGATTGCACATTTTCATAGTTTCGACAGGTAGAAACTAGGGCGTCTATACTTTTTATTTCGGGAGTAGCAGCTAGAGTGTTCGCGTAGCAGGGGCGTATGTTATGAAGCAATATTTCTAATTTTGCTTCTTCTGCCAATGGCTTGCATAAACGAGAAAATAATCCGTGCATTATAGAAACATATACAATAATATTTTCTTGCTCACCCTGGGTGCGCATTCTTATCTCAGCAGTGAGCTTATAATCATAATCGCTGCTACTGAAATCCTGTTTTAACTGCGTGCACAGCTCTGACCAAGAATTAATTGTGTTTTTCTTGTAGCGATACCAGTGTAACGCATCGTCTGTGAAAATTTCGAAGGCTAGTGACAAAATTTTTTCAAAAGAAATTCCCCGAGATTGTACAAATTCTTCGACTTTTAATATAAACGAGTGAACACAGGTATTTCCAGAATACTTAAGTTTCCCTATGTCCGCTGAGAGGCTGCGTTCGCACGAAACAGAAATAAGGGTTGGTTCTGGAGCGGTATCAGGTGTAGGCAAGATTCTAGCTGGAGGACATTGCGGTTTCAACGCGTTTAAATCTTTAAAATATTGGTTCCAGTTTGATACACAAACCTTGTAAATATCTGCAACTTCTGGCACGTTAGTAATTCTGTTAATGCGGTGATAGAGATGATTCAGTAGTGTCTCAGTTCTTACATACAAATTTTTGTCAAATTTAGTTTTTAAAATCAAAAGAAAGTTATGAGTTTTGAGAAGTGACTCTTTAATGGCTTTAAGGTCATCACTGGGTTCTAAATGCGATTCAGTAATATCCTCAGATGCATTTAGTTGAGCTAACTTAACAATTTGTTTCCGCAATTCCTCAACGGAATCGACAGAACCACCACGAAGCGCAACTTCATATTCAAGTTCGGCCTTTTGTAGGGATAAAAATTTAATTGGGTAAGACATGGTAGGGTGGATATTGCAAAACTAAATCTAATTACAAAAACCAATAATTACAAAGCGAGATACTTAACAATTCTCGTTAAAGTGCTTATAATCATACGTAAAATCCTTGTTAAAGTATCTGTAAATCCATGTGTGGTCCAAAATAAATGTTTGATGATTTTTACGACTGAATAACAAGAAATACCACACAGGGACTTAAAACATATTAGCATAATCAGCCTTAAAGACTAGTTTAGAGCCATCACCAAAAAAAACCATTAAATGCTTTTTTTAAAAAAAACGGTGACCTTACGGATGCAATTAAACCTAAAGTTGGGCGCCAATGTACCGTATCCTTTTAGAAGGGTGGTATCTACGATGAGAATGAAGGTAACTTATATAAAAAAAAACATAAATAAATATACAATATACAAACAATAGAATTTATTAAAGAACCCTCAGGGAGTAGGTAACAATCTTGCAACCGTAAAATCACCGCCGATTTAACATCAAAAACCACTGTCCTCGTATTCTCCAGTAGGTGCGGCGCAGTGGGGTAGCTCAGCGGAGTGCAGGACGGGCAGGTAGGGCAGGTAGGGCATCTGGAGACTCAGTCGGATGTAGAAAAACAAGTTTCTCCAGCTTACTAAAATTCCCGGAACCGAGACCCCGATACCGGGGTAACACAATTTCACCAGATAATATTATGTAAACGTTATATATAAGAATAAGTCGGCCACTTGTTAAATCAACAATAGATATCAATGTAAGTAGTAGCTGTCCTTGCAACAGAAGCGGTGCGTAAGGAATGTCGGAGGACATTCATACGTAGTCGCACAGTTGACCCGCAGAGATTACCTGCCGTTCACTCATTACCCTCTATGCATTCGCCTTATTAATAATTCAATGAGCAATGACACCGGGACTATTTGTTTTGCGTGTAATTATTTGTTTCGTTATAATTTTGTTAATAGTGTATTATAGTTTAGTTTTATTATTCATATATGTTTGTTTTGTTCCTTTTTGTAAATATTCAAAAGTTTGTATTATTAGTTAAATGTTAGTAATAATAAAGTTATTTAAGTTTTATTAATTTGTATATAGGTAGGGTTTTGTAGTTAGTTAACGAGTTAGAAACCGTTACACCGTGCTCTGCAGTAACCGTTTCTGCCTAATACCAACCGAAGTTGGAATTAGGCCAGAACTGATTACCAGCAGGGCCACTCGAGGAGGTAGATGCACCTGAGTCCCCCATTTATCCGTACCTACCCATCCGTAAGAAAGCCTCGCATCGGCATAAATGGGTCAGCTTCACTGAAGATAGGTGTCACGGCTTCACAGAAAACCGGTGTAAACTGTAAACTGGCTGTATTTCGCCGAATAAGTGAGGGTGCATGGGTCTAATCTGGGAGGAAGGTAGGTGGATAGGTGGGTTTAAAGATTTTCAGAAAACTTGTGACTCCAATGACATTTTAACCCACAGTTATCGCCTACCTATCAGGTTTTCCGTCTGTTCCTCTGCATCACATAAAAACAGAGACTCGGCTAATAATCCTAGT
The DNA here is from genome assembly GCA_019059595.1 of Marasmia exigua. Lineage (NCBI taxonomy): Eukaryota > Metazoa > Arthropoda > Insecta > Lepidoptera > Crambidae > Marasmia > Marasmia exigua. Next base: position 19,267,372 of record CM032473.1, read on the forward strand.
GATGAAGCTACCTCATCCATACGCAGACGTACATCGATATCCCGCCGCAAGTGGGCGAGCGTACGCCCATCTCGGCGGTGTACAACTCGGCCACGCGCGAGTACATCCTGGCGGCCATCAAGATAGCCGTGATCATCCTGGACGAGCAGCTCAACCCGCAGCACACGGACGGGTTCACACACTCGCGCGCCGTCGCCAAGATCCTCTACAACCCGCTCTTCAAGGTCGTCATTACCTGCGGCATGGATAGCATCATCATCAACTGGGACCCTGTCACTGGTAAATATTTAAATTTAACCTAGCCTGTCTTACTGCTGGGCAAAGGCCTCCCCCAAATCCCTCCATGCTCTCTATCTAACGCTATTTGTGGTCAATTTCGGACAACACCATTCCGCCCCAAATTGCGGGCGCCACAGGAATTGTATTAGTTATTGTTGTGTTATTTATATTGAGGATTTGTGTGAAGAACCTTGAAGGAGGACTGTGTCCAGCAGTGGGCGCCTATTGGCCAAAATGTCTAGCTGGGTTAGAGTGAGATGTAGGTGCGCCTGTTATCTGTCAGGTAAGCGCAACGCGATGGTCCGCGACGCGCACACGCGCCTGCTGCACGGCGAGCTTCATCCCCGTGGAGATCACGGCTGCCTGCTTCGACCCCGGCTTCCAGCTGCTCGTCACCGGTGCCAGAAACGGGACCCTCAAGGTATCGCTATTCCCTTGTGCCAAAAAAAAATAATGATACATGGGGGCATTTCCTAGCCAGTGAACTTAGATCCTAGTCAATTTAGAAAGTACGTTATTCAAAACTAGGACCTTGCGCACTTGGGCAATATCCTGTTCATTAACTGACAGTGTCATGTATCCTTTATAATATATTTAAGGCAAGAGTGAACAGGCATCTTTTAGGCAAACACATATTATCCTAGACCTCATCGTCGCTTTCCATCAGGTGCGTTTGTGGTCTAACGAGTGCCTATTGACAAATAAAATATATCCCAGCAGCAGTGCAGCGTGTAAAAACCGTTAGTAGCGTTTCCTCTTCCCTATTGTCCTCCTCCAAGACGGACAGGCGTAGCACAGCGATCTTGGCAAAAGTTTATATAATTTCAGAAGGCATTTGTTTCATGAAGGTGTGGAACTTTAACACCGGGCTCTGCCTGCGTAACATGAACATCGAGCACATGTGCGAAGTCACCAACTGCTTTTGGGTCGAAGGCCGGTTTGTATCAATTATAAGACTTTACAAAAGGAATATCTGATAGATGGCGTTATGTAGGCATGGGTCTAAAATAGGTTGTTGGTTTTAAGCATGTATTATTTATTATTTGAAAGAAATAGGGTGAGCCTTGCGTCTCATAGCCACTGCGATCAGTAGATGATCTATTGTGGCAGACCCAGAACCTATTGTCTGTAATAGCCTGCTGTAATAGTCACATTGCCTGGAACTAGTTCCAGGATAAACCCGAGAATGGATTTGATGGGAGAGCTTTTGATCTCGTCTGCCGAGATCATGTGTGCTTCCATATGCCGGCTTCTGCAGCGGTGTAGCGCTATGCACTCGCCGAGGACGTGGATAATCTGTTCCTCATCCTCGCGACAGAACCTGCAGATTTTAGTATCTGAAAGGCCCATGTTGTGCAGGTGCTTGTTTAATTTGCAGTGCCCCGTGAGGGTACGAGTGAGTGCCCTAACATGCCCTCTACAAAGTTTTATTATTTCTACAGCTTGTTTCTGATCGAACGCCTGTATCAACGCAATAGTCGAGGTAGTCTTTTCCAAAATTCAGTGATTTGCTTATGCTCCCATTCTTTTATCTCGAACCTTACCGTGCAGGCTGGAACGCCACTTATTGGTTCCGGTCCGAGTAATGGACTCTCTGCCCCGGCCTTTGCTAACTCATCAGCGACTTCGTTGCCTCTGATATTGCAGTGTTCTGGTACCCAAATCAGCTTTACGATGTGGGCATTGCCAATCTGGTATAGGAGTAGGACACACTCGCTAATGAGTATGTAGTCAAGTTCACAGGATGTTAACGCCTTGAGGGCAGCTTGACTATCTGAGAAGATGATTAACTTCTTATTCTGGAGATTCATTTTCAGACTCTCTTGGACACAGCCAATTATTGAGAAGACTTCTGCTTGGTACACTGTGGTATAGCGACCCAGGTTGGCGAATTCGCGAATTCCAAGGCGATCATTACAAAATCCCGCCCCAGATACGCCTTGCCTCCTGGAACCATCCGTATACCAAACCATGTCATTCTGCTTGACATTTCCCGGAGTTCCAGCCTCCCAGTCTTGTCTACTAGGTAACAAGACTGTAAACCGCTTATTGAAGCGGTGTTCACGGATCATGAAGTCAGAGGGCATGTCCATGACTCGAACTTTTTTTAAGCATGTAACATCGTGATCTTATTTATCCTGCCCTTTTCCCAGATTATTAGGAGTTGATTTCAATCAGTACGTAGGTACATTATTCACACAATCCATCAATCTTGTGAATTTTTTTTTTATTTGGTACACAAAACAGAACATCATTATTACAAAATTTAAACTACACAATGACAAATCTTATGAGCTAGATGATATCCTAAAAAATGACGGAACTTAAGTAAATTACAGTAATAGTAATAAAATTTAATTTCAACCCTCCAGTTGTTTCGAAAAAATATGTTGTAATTTTCTCTTAAAACCGGGCAACGCATCGCAAAATACACCCAGGATTTCATAATTGTCTATTAGTAATTCGTTGTAAGCGCGACACATTCTGACCAATGGATTATAATAGGAAGATAAATTATTGACATTATACGCAAAACTATCCACTTTTAGTTGAATCAACTTACAACTTTAAAAACTTACATTGCCATTTTACCATTTGCTCGTGTAATGTTTGTTGGGCTTTCTTGGTGTTTGTGTCAGGATCCTAGCGGTGGGTTGGAACCGGCACGTGACGGAGTTCGAGGACACGGGCACGGCCACGTCTGGCAAGAGCTGGGAGACGCGGCACACGGACGACGTGCTCGCCGCCGCCGCGCGCAACCCCCTCTCCCTCGCCACCGCCAGCTACAACTCCGAGCTCATGCTGTGGAAGCTGGAGACCGGCCAGCCCTATAGGTGGCGTCACACACAGGTTTACACACGCGCCCCGGGTCCCTCGCCACCGAAAGCTACAACTCTGAGCTCATGCTGTGGAAGCTGGAGACCGGCCAGCCCTATAGGTGGCGTCACACACAGGTTTACACACGCGCCCCGGGTCCCTCGCCACCGAAAGCTACAACTCTGAGCTCATGCTGTGGAAGCTGGAGACCGGCCAGCCCTATAGGTGGCGTCACACACAGGTTTACACACGCGCCCCGGGTCCCTCGCCACCGAAAGCTACAACTCTGAGCTCATGCTGTGGAAGCTGGAGACCGGCCAGCCCTATAGGTGACGTCACACACAGGTTTACACACGCAGCCCTGTTTTGCTCTCCACCACCAGCTGTAACTCCGAGATCATGCTGTGGAAGCTGGAGACCGGCCAGCCCGATAGGTGACGTCACACACAGGTTTACACACGCGCCCCGGGTCCCTCGCCACCGAAAGCTACAACTCTGAGCTCATGCTGTGGAAGCTGGAGACCGGCCAGCCCTATAGGTGACGTCACACACAGGTTTACACACGCAGCCCTGTTTTGCTCTCCACCACCAGCTGTAACTCCGAGATCATGCTGTGGAAGCTGGAGACCGGCCAGCCCGATAGGTGACGTCACACACAGGTTTACACACGCAGCCCCGTGTTGCTCTCCACCACCAGCTGTAATTCCGAGCTCATGCTGTGGAAGCTGGAGACCGGCCAGCCTTTAGGTGACGTCACACACAGGTTTACACACGCGCCTCGGGTCCCTTGCCACCGCCAACTACAACTCTGAGCTCATGCTGTGGAAGCTGGAGACCGGCCAGCCCGATGGGTGACGTCACACACAGGTTCACACACGCAGCCCCGTGTTGCTCTCCACCTCCAGCTGTAACTCCGAGCTCATGCTGTGGAATCTGGAGACCGGCCAGCCCTATAGGTGACGTCACCCACAGGTTTACACACGTAGCCCCGTGTTGCTCTCCACCGCCAGCTACAACTCTGAGCTCATGCTGTGGACGCTGGAGACCGGCCAGCCCTATAGGTGACGTCACACACAGGTTTACACACGCAGCCCCGTGTTGCTCTCCACCACCAGCTGTAACTCCGTGCTCATGCTGTGGAAGCTGGAGACCGGCCAGCCCCACAGGTGACGTCACACAGGCTGACGTAAGCAGCCCTGTGTCGCTCTCCACCACCAGCTGTAACTCCGAGCTCATGCTGTGGAAGCTGGAGACCGGCCAGCCCCACAGGTGACGTCACACAGGCTGACATAAGCAGCCCTGTGTCGCTCTCCACCGCCAGCTGTAACTCCGAGCTCATGCTGTGGAAGCTGGAGACCGGCCAGCCCCACAGGTGACGTCACACAGGCTGACATAAGCAGCCCTGTGTCGCTCTCTACCGCCTGTTGTAACTCCGAGCCCATGCTGTGGAAACTGGAGACCGGCCAGCCCTACAGGTGACGTCACACACTGGTTTACACACGCGCTCCGGGTCCCTCTCCACCGCCAGCTGCCACTCCTAGCTCATGCTGTGGAAGCTGGGAGACTGGCTAGCCCTATATGTGACGTCACAAGGCTTCCCTAGCAGGAGATAAAGCAAGCAGGGGGTGACACCCGGAGCAGGTACTCATCGACCTCTCAATCGACTCATCATCCTTGACATTCCACCTTTCGTGGGCTGGGGGGGTCGAGGAAACAACTAATTTTATAGGTCCCACTATCCAGTCCACCCTTATGTGTCACACATAAACTTAGACGTTCATCCCGGCCGCCCCACGGCCGTAACTATGCCACTGGCAGGATACTCGGGGGCAGGAGTAAGGGATGGGGTAGGTACAACGATGGATACCATAACATAACACAGTATAATCGTTTGTTGGCAGGCGTTTTTCTTGCACGGACCCGATGTTGCGCATCAAGATGCACTACAGCAAGCGCGACGCAGGCCGCGCCTCCATGTCTGGCCAGGGCGCCGGCGCCAGGAGGCGCTCCTCCGTCAAACGGCCCAGGTAACGGGGCATGAATTGAAATGAAATGAAATGAAATGAAATGAAAACCTGCATTTCTTTCGTTTGGCGTTGTTTTCTGTGGCGTATTCGTACAGGCTAAACTTTGTCCTCTAGATTGAGCAGAGGGCGTCGACAGTAGACAATTACGTCGCATAATCGTGGGAAAAAGGATCGGCAGTACGCTTTGGACTTGACTGGTGTTGCAGTTGCAATTCCTTACCATCAGGTGATTCATCAAGTTAGCCACCTATAACATAAAAAGAAACAAAAAAAAACAATCGGAAATCATTCAGTGGCACTTTGAGTACAGGCCGCGCCAAGTAAGTGTAGCGCTGGCCGTTAGTATGCGCATTTGTAAAATATCTCACTATATTACTAAAAACGGTTTCTGCGCACTTATGGTCACCGCTAGACTTATTTGGCTCTGCCTATACCTAGTGCTTAGTGTTTGAAACGCAGCGTGGCGCGCGAGTCGCTGATCGACAGCCAGTCGGCGATGGCGAAGGCGCGCGCGCGCCGCGTGTCGACGGTGGCGCTGCCGCAGCGCGTGCAGAACATGCGCCAGCTCGCCGTGCACGCCATGCTCTTCCTCGAGACGCGCCCCTTCAGCATGTACGTCGGTCAGTTCACCTGTTTACTTTTTTTTTATAGTGACACAGTATATTGCCAGTGATGACATACGGAACCGAAACGTGGCCACTTACAATGTGCCGATTAAGGAGGCTCAAAGTCACCCAGAGAGCAATGGAGAGGGCTATGCTCGGAGTCTCCCTGCGTGATCGTATCAGAAATGATGAGAACTAAGGTCACAAACATAGCCCAAAGGATTGCATGCCTCAAGTGGCAATGGGCAGGGCATATAGCGAGGAGAACAGACGGCCGTTGGGGCGGAAATGTCCTCGACTGGAGGCCACGTACAGGAAGTCGCAGCCGTGGCAGGCCCCCCACAAGGTGGACCGATGATCTGGTGAAGATCGCGGGAATCCATTGGATGCGGGCGGCACAGGACCGATCTGTGTGGAGAACATTGGGGGAGGCCTATGTCCAGTAGTGGACGTCTATTAGCTGAAATGATGATGATGATATTGGTTCTGCCCAGCCTGATGGTAAGCGAGAGAAGAGCCATCGTTGCAATTACAACGGACACGATGTCAAGGCATCATCTCCGTTGGGACTGCCAGACTGGCCCGCAAATGCTTTTTCACTCTTCGTTTGAAGCAGTTTGAAGGAATCCATATTGTATGAAGGAAGAAATACATGCGCCGGTAACGAGTTCCATTTTTTGATGATGCGGCAGAAATAGGGAATGCCAAATTATTTAGTCCGTGATAGATTGTTTTTCACTCGAAGCGGTGACAGCGTTGTCCAGCGCGTGTAGTTCTGTGACGGAAAAGGGCAGGTGGGATGAGGGAGAGAAGCTCTTCTGAGCACTCACCGATGTCTGTACGTAGTTGAAGAGGTTCAAGGGTATTGGTGACCTCTTCGTCACCTATAATACGTACAGCCCGTCGCTGCAATCTTAGTATTTTGCTGTGTCCATTTAGCGTGCGTCAGTTGGTACTAAATTGTAGAAGACGAAGGACGTATTGGTAGATGAAACTTCATGTCAGATGCATAGCGTATTCACAGCGTCGCTGATGCTTTCCCTGGAGAATGGTCAGATCCAGTGCTGGTCCGACCACCCGGCGGGCGGCTTCCAGGGCTCGTTCCAAGGCATCCACACAGCCGGTGACTACGTGTCCGCCTTAGCCACCGATGTTGACAACCACTACCTCTTCAGTGGCACCACCGTCGGGTACATCAAGGTCTGGCTCATGACCAACTACCTCACCACGGAGAAGGTTTGTTCCACACATTTTCTACGATAGTATGAGATAAAGATACATAGAAAATCATATACTCAACTAAAGGCTGATTCGACCAATCTTAATCCGATAGTAATCTATGGTATAGCGATCGTACTCGTATTCTGTCAACAAATCTGACGTTACACCATAGATTTATCCTTGGATAAAGATTGGTCGAATCGGGCTTAAGTATACTGATTGATAAGTACTTTAAACTTTAACTAAGTACCGTTAAAATTTATTAGCAGCAGCTGTTCCATAATGTCTTCATCGGAAGGTCTTCTGCTGATGCATCATCATGCTTGTCTGGATTATTTCTCACAAATTAAGTTTTTATTGTATATTTTTGATTTTGTTGGCGATGGTCTTCGAGTTCGAGTGAAGGCCGCGCACCGGGAGTCGCAGTGCAGTTGAAGTGGCCCCCAATAAGGTGGACAAAAACCGAGTGGAAGCCGTTGGGTGCGGGTTCGGATCGGCACTAGACCGAAAGTTTGGAAATGTTTGGGGAGGCTTATGGCCAGGTCTCTTGGCAGAGTCGATGTTGCGTTGCCTTTGTCAGGTGCACATCTGCATGCCGCGGCTGCGGCTGGAGTTCCCGTTCCTGTGGCGCGACCGCATCGAGGGCCGCGCCAAGCGCAGCGTGCGCGACCAGCCGCGCCCGCTGCTGCTCAACAGCTACCGCGCGCACCTGCGCTGCATCACCTCCATGGCCTACATCGACCACCTCAAGCTAGTGTTCAGGTATCAAGTGACGCGGAATATGTAATTGCGAAAAATTACCGCCAGGTTACAGGATTTAGCCGCCGTGTGGTCCTCGGCAGAGTAGAATAGGCCACCCTCACTCTTACCGAGGTGTCGTAAAAGGCGACTAAGGTAGGTAAAGCTGTTGACATGATCATCAGCACCCAGAGAAGGAAAACTCTGCATTTATATCAAAACCCTCGCCAACCCGTCTGCCAAGCGTGGTGAGTATAGCAATTACCCCTCATGTGATTGAGGGAGGCCCGTGCCCCAGCAGTGGGGACTTAAATGGGCTGACGATGACGATGATGACAGGTTTTAGAGACGACCCTTATTAGCCATTACACTGTTGAAGCAGTTACACAAAAATGCTAACGCTTGACCACATTAGTACCTCATGGAAAGCGATGAAGCGGTCTAGGAAGATTCGTGATTGCCTAGAAATGCCTGTTCATTCTTCCGAAGGATACAGATACAGACCAAGGCATGGAGTTTCATTCCTTAGCTGTCCGCATTAAAAACGAGGTAGCTAATCACTTCGCGCGGATAATGGTAGGTGTATCGACAACATGAGGATGAAATGCCTCGCCACTTTTAGTTGTCTGTTGATGAAATACATACACACATCCCGAAATGTATATTTACGCTACAAAACCGAGAGTCTTGTTACACAATGCGGTTCGACCACCGCATTGTGGCCAGGCTCGAGAATGCGTCACCTTTAGCTCCAATGAGGCTTATTTGTGAGTCGCGTGTGCGTGTGCAGCGGCAGCTCGGACTACAGCGTGCGCGTGTGGCGGCTGTCGGGCGAGTACCTGCAGACGCTGGGCAGCTTCGTGCCGTGGACGCTCGACGTCACGCGCTTCCCGCCCGACGTGCAGAAGGTCGCCAGCTTCACCACCTTCAAGGTACCAAATAATTACAAGAGCCATTTTGACATTGATAAACATTACGGTAATTAGAAAACTTTTAGATGGAGTCAGTAAATTTTTGAGAATGAGTATGAACGCTATGCTACTAGCTTCGTAATTAAAACCAGCTGTGCTGTGACTGCTTTTAATGACTGATAGATTATTCCCTACTTAGTATAAGTTTTTGCTTAGAGGTTGTAACCCCGAAATTATTTAAAATACTTAGATCCGGATTAGTAGCTAAAAATTAAAATCGATTGGCATCGCTAGTGTGCCCTACCCGTCACCTTAAGTATGTGCCTGCAGTGGTTGGCTTCTTGTAAGAACAAGCTCTCGTCCGGGGAGATCTTCACATAGCTCGTCCGACCACCGCCAGCGGTTATTAGGCCGTTGCAATTTGGGCTCGCGGTATTCTCGTAGGTCAAAAAAATGAGCTTATCGTGGCTAGGTGTGGCGCGGCGGCCGGGTGTCGCGCTACGTGCCGGGGCAGGTGCAGGTGGACCAGCTGCGCGACATCACGGAGCTGGAGCTGCGCACGAAGACGTTCGGCGCGCCGGCGCGGGAGCCGCTGCTCGGCCGCTACTTCGCGCTGCCCACGCGGCCCGAGCGCCAGCCGCAAGTCAAGCTCGACGACTCGTTGCAGACCGTGAGATAACGCATTCCTCTACACATAGTCTACATGTAGCTAGCTAGATTAACAATTGATTTCAGTAGCCTATCCAATGTATACACGAATAAAAATACCCCCAATAAGGCTACATATGAAATGCTCAGGGACGATGAGGGCCGTAGCTTTTGGTTTGTGAGGCAACGTCCTCCCCCTCCTCACCCCGTAACCAGTGCTGCCCTACTTTCAATTCGAATCTAGTTACAGTCCTGGGGACGTTATGTCAAATAATGCACTTAAAATAATATAATATCTCTTCGGTCGATTCCCTCACTGGTAGATACCTACTACGCTGAACCTATAAAGTCGCGGACCAAGTCAGAGAAACGGTGATGGTGACTATTAAAAAACCATCGCCTCTTCCTATGGCAACATTTAATTCCTCCAAGTTAATCATTAGACCAAGCTAAAGAAGGGCGAAACCTTCAGCCAGCAGATAAGACAATATGCTCGGTTAAAAACAGTTGAATGACTCGGTCCGCCTGACTGCCTGTCCCTCGCCAGATCCCGCTGTACACGCACCTGCGCATGGCGTCGACGGTGCCGGTGCGGCGGCCGCCCACGCCCGAGCTGGTCAAGAACACGCGCCTCAGGGGCAAGGGCGGCCGCAAGACGCACTTCGACCAGCAGCCGCCCGACCAGCACGAGTGACCGCACGCCCCGGACGAGGGACGAGGGCCTGGTTGAGATGCTGGATGCTACTTACGGGGGCCAAAGATTTAGTGTTGTGTATTTGTTGATATTATCATGAGACTAATTATGTATTCGTATGATATGGACCCACTTAACTTGTTCCAAACGCTGTCTCCGGATCATGTTGAAGTATCTACTGTGTATTATGATCATTGAGACAGTGTGGGTATTTTTATCTCATTGAATAAAGGAGGACAAAAGTCAACTCCTATTGGGGTAAAATATCGTATAATAAACACATTCACTCATGGCCGAGGATCATTTAAAATTGGTTTGGTCACTTAATCTTATTATCGATATTACGAAGAATTATTTAGGTGGCATTTTACAAATGCATTATCGTGACAGATGTTCCATTTCCCGTTAGTTCGTTTGAGAAGTTTAAAAAAGATCACCTTCTGCTATGAATCCTGGTCTATTGCGATGTGACTGTAATAAACCTGGTTTTATTTTTATTGTAATAGTTAGTGATAAATAAAGAAACTGTGATACATAAAAATACCTTTAATTAACTGAGTAAAATTATCTTAACTATATTTATTACATCGATAAGTTTATCTATAATAAACTTATCGATTCAATGCTAACTCTATGCATCTAGAAAAGTAAACCTGTACCTATACCTGTACCTGTACCCAAAACTGGAATTCAAGACCAAAAATTCTACTACAATGTTGCCACTGCAATAAAATCATCGTACAATAGTATATACCTACCTATTTCTTAAAAACATACGCCAACATAATTTACCTATTTATTGGTAATTTTCATTCTATAATATAAGTAATTTTATTGACTTATATTTACATAAAATCAAGACAATTTAATAAAAACTTAATCATCCGTAATGTTTGGTAGAAAAGCTGGTTTTGAGCATGTGTCACTTCAGGTGTTAACATTTGGTACAACATTTAAACTTACATATTGTTTCGTGCAGTGAGGTGCCGCAAAGGGATATTAATATAGGAATCTTTGAATTTTAATCGTTTTAAACAATGCTATCGTGTGTAGAGTGAGGTGTCACCTGAACCACTTGCTAGGACCTAAGAGAGTCTTAAAACCCTGCGATTTCGTTAAGAATAGTCTCGGCAGAATCCATAGGTCGAGTGACCGACTCAGATTCCATAGTCAGAGTTTCTGACATTAGTGATGGTGAAGATGAAGATGTAATTAAGTTTCTATTTTTTGAGAAAATCCTTATCAAGAATTGTGCCAGCCTATACTAAGAAAATAAGCATATAACAAAAAGGTTGAAAAACCTGAAAACTTAATTTGACAATGACATATGTGACATTAATAGATTTGACACTGACGTATCTGTCGTAGTTTTTTTGGTCATGAATTGCAGTTTATAGTCACTTGCCCCTCGGCCGACCGCCGCCCCGTTCGGGCTTCCGCGGCGGCCTCGCCAGCCTCGCCGCCAGCGCGTGCGCCAGCAGCGACTGCGCCGCGGCCAGCTCGCGGCACGCCGGCAGCGGGTTGCCCTCCACCAGCACGCGCAGCAGCCCCGGGCCCGGCCCGCGCGTCCGGCCCGCCTGCTGGCGCAGCACGCCCAGCAGCCGCGCCGCCGACGCGAAGCCCAGCTCGTTGTACGCCAGGTTGAGCGCGCACAGCGTGGCGTTGCCCGTGCAGCGCAGCCCCTCGGCCGCCGCCGCCGTCTCCTCCGGCCCGAACGGCGCCGTCTCCGCCCGCTCGTCGCCCGCCGCGCCCTCCACCCCCAGCGCCGTCGTGGACTTGCGGCCGCGCGTCGCCTGCACGGTGCGACGGCGAGCGCGCGTGACGTCCTGCGCTGTCGCCGAGGCCGCCGCCAGACGTCGGCGCGAGCGCGTATCGTTCTGGGTCGTCGCCGAAACCGCCGCCAGCTCGTCGCAGCAGCGCTGGCCCGTCTCCTCCCTCAGCCTCAGGTGCTCGAGCAACCAGCGCCGCCTCGCCATCACCTCCTCCGACGTGAGCGGGAACTCCGCCAGGCTGCCGAGCAGCGCGGCGGCGCCGTCGTCGGTGAGGCGGTTGCCGGCCAGGTTGAGGTACTGCAGCGAGCGGTTGCTGCGCAGGGCGTGCGCGAGCGCGCGGGCGCCGGCGTCGCCGATGCGGTTGCCGGGCAGCGCCAGCAGCGCGAGCGAGGCGGCGGCCGGCAGGGGGTGCACCAGCAGCGCCGCGAGCTCGCCGCACGCGTCGTCGTCGATGGAGCAGCGCGCCAGCGACAAGCTGCGCAGCCGCGCGTCGCCGTCGAGCAGCGCGGCGTAGTTGCGCTGCGGCACGGGCGAGTCGTCCAGACACACGTCGGTGAGCGCGGACAGTGGCACCAGGCGCGCCAGCTCGCGCAGCGCATCGCCGCGCAGCGGGCTACAGCGAGCGCTGAGGCGCTGCAGCAGCGGGTGGAAGGGCGCGCACAAGCCGATGATCTTAAGCAGCAGGGTTGGCACGGCGACCGCCCGGTGGAACGCGATCTCGACGAGGTGGTCGCCGGAGTCGTACACGGCGGCAATCACGACCAAGGGCTGGTCGCCGTCGTAGTCGTCGAAGGCTGCGGAGGTCTCGGTGCGCTCCGGGGACTCGAGTGTGCGCGACCCGGGTTGCATTGACTTCGGTTTACCCTTCTTCTTGTAGTCGTCCCCGGTTTTGCTCACGTACTCATCTGTTGATGTTGAAAATTTTAGATGAATTTGGCTCTCTAAGATCTCACAAAAAGAGGACGGGAAATTTGCATCGCTCTGGACTCAAAATTCATTACCCCTTTGACAATGTCCAGGTGAAAAATTCTAAAGAATGTGATGCAGAAAAGAGATCACAGAAGAGAAATAATGGTAGCTGTTGGTAATTTGATCGTGTCGGCTCGTCCTGTAACCCGCCCTTGGAGCTGGACCGCTGTCGCTGGCTGGGGCGCCCACCTTGCTGCTGCACGAGCACGCGCAGCGCGAAGGGCGCCTGCAGGCGCGTGCAGGCGTGCGGCAGGAAGGCGGGCAGGTCGTGTGGCGTGGGCAGCTTCGCCGGCTCTTCGGTCGAGACACGCTCCATTGTTCTCTTCTTGAAGTACGATTCGATTCGAATAAATATTTTATAGCAAATTGTTGTTTCAAAAGTTTTCTATTTCAATGTCATTGTTCTGTCAAGTAGATTCTATGCTTTGAACTAATACAATACTCTATGCCTTGAACCTTTGAACATAGAATGAACATAGTGATTACTTGCTCAATGATAGAATTCACAAACCAAAGAGAATAATCACTTACACAAACTATAAGATACTATGGTGATTACTACCTGATAGAATCTTTTAGTAAAAGGATAGAATGGATTTGAATCTCTTCTCAAAGTGTCTATGTCACTTTGTGTTGAACCAGAAAGTAGAAGATACTTTTTGAACATAGAATTTAATGCGTGCGTTTTCTTTTTCCATGTTTGAACCCTGAGATCAGGACTGTCAATACTGTCATCCATCGTGTCCTTAGATTAAATCAAAATAGCGCAAGACAGGCGACTCTTCTCCACCGTGTGGACTTAGGCTTAAATTAGGTCCCCGTCGCCTAATTTCACGTAGACTGACGAATGACGAGTAGCATGCGCCTAGCACCGTTAATGAGGTCCACAAACTAAGTAGAAGGTACTACGTCGTATCAGACAGGAATGTCCCATAGACAATTTTTAGAACAATTGAACGGAATCAGCATTGATTTTGACAGATTTCAATCAATGAACGAATGATTAGCAATACCAGATATAATATTTAATTTAGAAGCTAGATTTTTTTTATGATAACATGCCATTTAACGGCAAAAATTAAATCATCATCATCATATCAGCCCACATCCACCCACTGCTGAGTATAGGCCTCTTCTTAATCACACATTCTTATGTACATATTTATAAGTATTTATTTTTATAAAAATAAAATACAAGCTACTTATTATTACACGATTTAATATCAAAATATCACGAAACACACAGTAGAATTCACTTTTATTGCCTCATATTCTCTCTCCCTTAGAAAAATAGTAATTTAGACTAGGCCGCAGTCTATGATGGTAAATCCAGGACTGCTTGTGCCGCGCTGTGCTGCAGCAAGCATGCAAGTGGTAATCCTTGTAACCTTCTTCCAACCAAGTATCGTCTTCATGCCCGGGTTTCAAAGTAATAAATCACATTTTGGGTCTAATCAATACATTTATTTAAAACTTCAATTCATTACAGAATGCGTTGCGAAAATATACATCTAAAATAGTTTCAAATATTGCTTATTTGTGTCTAAACGTGAAATATGTTCTTTCAAAACTTTTATTTTGTTGTCGATTAGGAGGGTAGGTATAGGATATTTGACTATTATCATTTAAATAATGATTAAGGGATAATTAGTGAAAGACAGACACACATAAAAACACCAACTAAGTTGTATAACTGGATCCTTAAGTACAGCCATTAAAATATTTATAGAGGAATTAAAAGTACTATATTAGGGGTTAGTCAATCATCCTACTGAGACCGCTAAACGTCTCACATTCGGGATTGGGATGCGATCGGCCTCGCTCGTGACAATTATGGAAAGTGGTAAAGGCAGTTAAGTCGACATTTGAGGGACGAGACTAGTATAATATGTGTGGTAATGTGTAGTTAGCAGATCGTCGGCGTGGTTAGGTGTCGTGGCTAGGTGTTGTTGTCGCGTTTGGCGCCGCTGAGCACGACGTAGGCGGAGTGCGTCTCGCGCTGCTTGTCCTGCAGCATCTGCAGCGTGCCCAGCGGCGTGTCCGTCGAGCTCATCTTCTTCATCAACTGGAAACAATACGACCATTCAACGGATGCAAATAATCTAAGGTATAGTTTGCGGGTGACAACTTACTCTAAACAAGGTAAGGTAAGTTATTATTGTAATTATAAAACTTTCACTTCATGTATAGTTCGATTAATTTGCAGGGTCAGAATTATTTAATAAAAAGCACATCAACATGTGGGCACTCACCAAACACTACAGAGAAAAGCTAGCCATGCGAGTCAGCGAGCCATGGAGAGAAGCTTAATGTCAATAAAGGTTCAGGACAGAGCGAGACATAGTAAAATACGGGAAAATACTAAAGTTACTGATATACTGGCCAAAATAGACAACCCAAAGTGGACAGGCCACATAATACGCGACCCCCAAAAGAAATGGTGCAAAAATGTCAGTGATTGGTACCCCAGAGTTGGAAAGCGAAGTAGACTAACGAACTCAAACTGACTGCTGGACACAATTGGAGAAGGGTGGCCAGGGCCAGGCCTCATTGGAAAATGTTGGAGGAGGTCTATGCCAAGAGGCAAACTGGGCTTCAAGACATACTATAAACTAGCATGTGCTATATTTAAGTATCTACCTATGTTTTAAGCTCGGAATAAAAAGGCTTTTTATTAAATTTTTTCATTACATCAACATGTAAATTCGAGCTCAATCGGCTTTGGAACGAATAGGGAACGTAACTGTGACGAATGCATTCCATTTAAAAAAAAAAGAGAACATGACATTGTCTTTTCATCGCTTCGCTGCTCTTCAAAGCTAGAGGATTCGGTTGGGATATTTTTTGTAGGTAAATGGTGAATTGAAACAGCTGTGAATATGTAGAAGTCGGTGGTAGTATAGCTTGGAGCACTCACGCCCTCCTGCACGGCCTTCTTGATGCGCTTCTCCTGCTTGTTCTTGCCGGGCCCCTTGCCGTGGAACTTGTGCGACAGGTAGCGGAAGGCCTCCTTGGGGCACAGCGGGCGGCCGTCGTCGTCCACGTACTCGAGCTTGATGTTGGGCCGGAAGTTGTTCTTCTCGCGGAAGTCCTGCAGCGGGCCCGAGTGCCCGCCGCGCTCGCGCCGTCCGTACTTGTCGTCCTCGCTGGAACACAAACAGTACAGTTATAACTAAAAGTACATTGAACGTGCGTAGGTGTTGAAACGCCTCTCAGTATCTGAAGGTGAATAGGACGTTAATACATTTCGTATAATGCATCCAACTTTCTACAAATCAAAATATTAAATTTTGAAAATCATTAACTTTTTTGTGTTCTCATTCTTCCAAAATAACAAGTATTTAATATTTCTCAATTAATCTGAACAAGAACTTAAAATAATGATTGCCAGTAAAATTTGTAAAAAATATCTTATTAATTGCATAATGCGCTAATCGGAATTTTCGCTCATAGGGATTGACACAAAAATCACAATTAATCAGTAATCGGTATGGCAGCCATCTTACCATTGAATCACGATTATTGTCTCGTGCAAAATATGTTCGCATGGATTTCATTAGCGACCAAGAACTGGTAATTTCTCTTGGTGATGAAGGTGGTTCCGACACGTCAAGCAAGAGTTGTTATTTTTCAGATGAATAAGATGCATATAATTTCATCATTATTTGTAATTTATTGCGTGTGTATTACCAAGAATATTTACATATTGTATTCCATATCTAGATAGTTCACATTCGTAGATAAAATGTTGATTAAGATTAAAAATTAAACAAATAAAAATTCGATTAGATTTCTAAAGAAAATATTCTCGAATCTTACTTTTAATGTCATATAACTGGGGCACAATTCTCAGGCCACTTGAACTTTTTCCGTGTGGTAGTTATAGTGTGATAGTATACGAATGTTCCGATTCTGCTGTTAAAGTTCGAATGTTGTGCATAAACTCTATTCTCAGAGCCCAAAGGCTCTGTTAATCAGCCAGCGGTACGGATCAGACGAAGTATCGCGCACTCTGACAATCCACGAAGCCCAGGGTCAGACGTTCGAGAACGTTACTATGGTCAGAACAACTCCCAAACAGTCCTATCTCCTGCAAAGCGTCCCACACGGGGTGGTAGCCATCTCCAGACACATAAATACTTGTGTATATTATACAAATAACGCCACTAACGACGCCACAGCACGTCTAATATCCATGGCATAGAAGGCTACCATCGAGAAAATCACCGAGTATAACCTCAAAATAGCGATCCGCCATGATGATGCGGTAAAATATCCACTTACCCCAAAACCCTCCCCTCTGAGGCCCATAAACTACGTAAAAACCAACCCCCTACCCCCAAAGACATAAAAAAACCCACTTACAATTACACTCAATTCATCCTAATAACAATAACCTTACATGACTGCCTAAACTTAAGTTATTTTAATTTAAAATAATTTAATTTTGTCGCGAAGAAAATGTTAAAATTTAGTGACGCTTAAAAAATAATAAGCACAAAAAAGGCACGGAACCAGTGTCCGTGGAATTCAATGTATATTAAAAAAACTATATTCTCAGCACCAATAGAACAATTTACGATTGAACTACGAAGTCAAACGTATCATAGACAATATTTTTAATGTTCCTTTACAACCATGGGTACTGCATGCAGGACTTAATTTTTGAAAATTCTGCAGCGATCTAATTTGATATCCATCATAAGAGTTATTGTCATAAATTTGGATAAAACTATTAATTTTACTTAGTATGTCCAATAATTTTCTAAATTTTATTAGAAAATTGGATATTTGAATATTTCGTGTACTGACTGTGTCGGGTGAAACCGAACGCGGGAAAGTCAACGTAAAATTTTATTATTACAAAATTTAAAACTGCATTTTGTTTGTTCGATTTGGTGAAAAGTTTGAAAAAGGGATGGAAAACGTGCAACATAAAAAATTTGCCAGCCCGGAACAAAGGCTCCGGCTGGTACAACTTGTGGAAGCTGATCCACAGCTTCGGTTAGGATAATTTACTTCAATTTTCAATCAGTTAGATTTTCCTATATAATAAGTACTGTTTGATTAGATTCGTATTTAAAATAATGTCATATTTTGTTGTCTTTGTTGTTTGACAAGAACTCCGACTTTTACTGGTCCTTAGCACTCAAAGTGTTCAAACGTAGTTCGAGCGACGTTTAATCGAATTATTTCGATTGTTAAGTTCTGAGAATAGACAAACTAAGTATCCTTCGTAAAAAAATCCTTTATAAAAAATTCGATCTTTGAACTTTTTTCGAATGTGAATTTTGTTCGGGTGGTCTGAGCATCGTGCCTCTTTCGCGTCCTATTCGTCTTCACATACTGAATGGACTATAGTTAGTGTATTTTTCAAATATTTAATTTCTGTTTTTTTAATTAATTAGAGGGGGCGGAGTGTACTTGACCAAATGAAAAAGTGTATTCTGGAGCTTGCGCACGGGTTTAGCTACGAACGTTATTTTTATTGGTGTGTCACGCCGACGGTTGACATCCGACCGATTGATAGGTTAAAATAGAATATAAACTTTAAGATTGGTCGAGCGTACTTCGCGTTCCCGCGTTACTGTAAGTTTCTGTAATGCAGTTTTTTTTTATTTGTGTATTTTATATGATAAAGTAAATTTATCTGACTATAGGAAGGTTGAATTTGGGGTGGGAGAGGTTTAGTAGAATTGAATGGTGTCCACGTTCTGCTCGCGTAAAAAAAATTGGTACTCGCCAGGTGTGGCCAAATCGGAGTGTCCAAAGTATGAAAACGGGAGCAGGGCAGCCCCTGGTTTTGTTTCAGCCTTCTTGTTACAAAACGTGATCTAAGAAAAGTTCAGGAATTAAATTGGTCCCAGCGATGTTACGAGAACATCGGAAGCGCGTTGGAGCGGGAGGGCACGAGTGTGTAAGTGTGTGTAAGGTGTGTAAGTGTACCCGAGCGCCTTGTCCTCGATGGAGTAGTGCCTGGCGGCGAGCAGCAGGTGCGCCTGGCTGGCGCGCGCGGCGGCGCCGGCGGCGCGCTCCAGGTAGCCCTTGCTCAGCGCCAGCCGCAGCGCGCCCGCCACGCCCGCGCCCAGCGCCGGCTCCGCCGCCAGCCCCGCCGCCGCGCCTGCCCACACACCCGCACACACACACTAACACTTGCTGTCACTACTAACGTAGCCCGCAGCGTCTACAATATTCAAAAAACGTTCCTCCGCTATTAGCGGCATGAAAGACAAAGAAACAAAAACTATTTGTTGGCCACAACCAGGGTTTGAAGTGATAATTATCATTGATAATTATCTTATATTGGTTGATAAATATCTTGATAAGTATAATCGAAAATATTTGCCATTTGTTATTCAGATACAGAAAACCCCCGTCCAGTTAACGCAGTTGAGGTTGATGAAGATGATATTCTACTCATCAATTTATTTTAATTAAATAAGTACAAGTATTATCGTTGTAAAAGTATTATATAATTAGTTGATTAACTGCTCGTATTTTGGTTTGCAAGTTATTATACACGAAATTATAAAAATAAAAAAAATAAAAGTTGACCTTGATTGTAAAATGTCTCTAATTTATTTAAATCACTTGATTCTAACGTCAAATATTGATATGTAATATCAGCTAAAAAAGGATTACAAGGCTTATATCTGTTTGATAATTATCGGATAATTATCTTGATAATTATCAAAGGGCATATTTATCTTGATAATTTCAACCCGTGGCCACAACACATAATAAAAATAATAAATAAAAACGGTACAGAGCATAATAGTTGCAGCCAACGAGGCTCAGCCTCAGCACATGCTGTAACTGCAGCGAACAACAGCTGCAGCGCTGGTTATCAAATTAAACCTTGGGTAACCTTTGCATTAGAAGAAATATAAATATTAACATGCAATACTGAAGATAACAGAACAAAATTGAAAAAGAGACAAAATTATAGTCGATTCCAGGTGCTAAAAGAAGTAATTTCGTTAGTATTCAGCTCCATATAGGTCATAGCGGACCAGCAATGCTACGGGCGTTGTCTGTGACGCATTGTACACCGGACTGCCCAAACCCTAAATCATGATTTAAGCATACGCTTGACTCCAAAGCGACAGCTTTCGACGCAACCAGAAACTACATGCTAGATAAAAAGAGTTCATCGCGCACACAAATGTACAAATTAGCACAGGGTAAAAACTACCAATAGAGGCTTATCACATTCAAAATATCCACAAAATGACGGACTGAAATTCATCTACAAGATGATTGGATATTTTTAGAGATGATATGTTGATCTATCATGTTACGAATAATTCAGCCAATGATGTTACGTCGGACCTTAGTTCTCAAACACGCCATCTAGCGGATATTTCTCACGCGATAGCCACCATGGCACGTGGTCACAAACGTATCGTTAGGCACAAGACAGCGGCGCCGGTCACCTGCGCTGATGTCGGCGGGCCGGTCGCTGCCGACGTCGACGCGGCTCCAGGCGCCCGCCGCCTCCAGCTCCAACTCCATGTCGGGGTCGTCGCGCTCCGCCTCCTACGATATTCCATGTCCATGTTATATTCTAATCACTTCTCAATTTAGCCATCTTTTCCTATAATAGTGTAATACAATTTTGATTACATAATTAAAATCGTCTCAACATCTGAATCGGATGTTGGTACCAATTTTTACGTCCAATATTATTCGAGAATCCAATATTAGATCGAGAACATGTTTTAACTTTTTATATCGTATCGCTTTGAATCCAAGTAGTATACTAGACATTAATTCCAGTGACTTGTTAAAAAAACGAGAGTACGAAGTACTGTAAATGCCTCAGTAATATTTAGTACTGTATATAGGAAAGTAGTAGTGTTACCGCGAGCTTGTGGTGGTGGTCGCGGTTGCCGGCGAGCCCGTAGGACGGCGTGTCGCCGAGCGTGCGGCAGAACTCCGCCGTCGCGTCCAGCACCATGGCGCCCTCCGCGTCCGCGTCCGGGCCCGGCTCCATCTCCTCCTCCTTCACCCGTTCCAGGATCTCCTCCACCTGAACGTCGTACAAATTATCACACTATTTTTTCAAACTATTTTGTGCTGTAATTTGTTTTTGTGAAAAAATTAATGAAATCGTTACGTAGTACTTCCATTTGATGCACGTCGTGTAATTCGCGTTGAGAGATTTAATAAACGTGATAAATTACTATAGTATATAAAGATATTAACTTTTTTTTCTAGTTCAAATGGTGCCACTGCTGGGCAAAGGCCTCCCCTAATAGCTTCCACTGCTTCCTATTCATTACCAGCGTTTGCCAGTCACGGGAATATTGGTCCAGGTCGTCGCCGCCATCTCTTTTTGGGCCTACCTCGTGGGCGACGGCCATCTGCAGGCTGCCATTTCGTGACAACATGGGTTCATCTCTCCAGGTGCATTCTTACAGTAAGGCCAGCCTAATTATTGGTCTAAAGCCAGCTTGTTCAGGTGGTTGATATAAATAAAGATATTAATTAGGAAACCGAATTGAATTTCACGATATTATTCTTTTTTATTTCAAGAGCTGTAACCATGGTAGAGCCGTGGTAGAGTCGGCACGAATGGGCTGGCTCGACCTAAGTGATACTACAGCCTCACAATTATTGACGTGAAGCAGTGCCCGAAGTGAATCTCGCCAAGTGAGTGAGGGAAAGTACTGGAAGCCCAATCCTAGGGAGTTTAAAAAGTTGACAGAGCATGTTGCATGTATAGGACGGACGGCGCCAACCGCTTATTATCAGTTGACTTGTCTTTTTGCCTTGAAACCTACAACAACAAATAAAGAAAAAAAGCTTCGCTGTAGATATGTGACCTTAGGCGCGTCGCGCGGGCGCTCGCCGGCCTGGCGCAGGCGGCGCGCGCGCGCCAGCGCCGCCTGCAGCTCCGCGTCCGGCTCCACCTCGTCGTCGTCCACCACCAGCTCCTGCGCAAGCTGCTCCGGCTTCACCTCTGCCGGCGACCAATCAATCTCAAATACAATCCATGTTCAACTCAACCCATACTAGTGTATCACATGAATTATTTAATATATAGGGTAATAAATCTACTAAATTGTGAAGGGTCATTCTGCGGTTAGTTGATTATTCCGACCTGATGTACCTACTTTAGTTAAGTTTATTACCACTATAGAATAAGGTAAAATTTTAAAAATTAATAACACCCACGTACCCTTCTTTTCAAAAGTTTAACCTTATTTTACAGTTAGTTGTAATTAATTCCAAATATAACAGGTCGGAGTCAACAACTTACCATTGACTTTTACCTTTAACTGGAATTTTTTATGGATCATCATTTGTAAAAGTAAAATTCATAAATTATAATTATGCAAAATAATTTCAACACTACCATGGACTCTAATGCTACTCAGCAAATTTTAACGAATAAAATAATTTTGATAATACTGAGTAAGAAAAATAATCATAAAATTTCATATATGAAGTTTTTTAAAAGAAAAGTAATTTGAAAATACAACTTCGCATTACATTCTATAAAAATGTATATGTAACCATATGAATATGAACGTATAGTATCATTAAATGCAAACCAAGCGCACGCACCCGTGTCGTCGGTGTCGAGCGGCGCGGCGTCCGCGTCGTAGTCGTCCACGTCGATGGGCTCGTGCTTCATCTTCTTGCGGATCTTGCCCTGCGAACCATTGCATATTTTATAATTTAATAATCATATTCATATTAAATATTAACCCAACAATTTCGATATGGGGTATGCCCGAAATAAATGTTTTTTATTATTTAATCTGTCGCATGAAAGCAAAATTACTGAACGATTTTTAAAGAAAATGATTAGTAAATTAGCGTGTGACATAGTATACTTAACTTTTTGCTGAAAGAAACAATTCTTACATATTTCTTAACTGGGCATCAATTTACATACCAAAAGTGTAATATATTTTGGTACATGAGTGCCGGTTACCTTCCGCTTAGCCTTCTTGAACTTGGCCTGCAGCTCGTGCTCGTCCAGGTAGTCGGCGGCCAGGCGCGGCGCCGGCTGCCGCAGCGACTCCAGGCGCCGCTCCACGCCGCCCGCCAGCCGCTCCGCGCGCTGCGACCATACTATTAACTTACAAATACTGCTTCTACAAAGGAGAACCCCTTGTGCCTCCTCTCTTATACACGAATCGTTTTTAATATGCAAATTCAGTTGGGAAACTTCAAATACCGGCGTTCCCGCGGTCTCCGCGTCAAATTCCAGGCGACAGGCGTAAGGTAGCGTGTCTTTCGGTCTTTTACAGGTTGCATTTCGGAGAGTGTGCGAAGGAATTACATGATTTAGTTCCATCGGCCCCCTTGCGTCATCGGGGCATAAGACGGAGAAGGGGTTGCCACCCTTATGTGTAGTAATACCGGCAACACGTACCAAACGGTTCAAATGTACATTCATGTTGCTGTACAGCTAAGGAATGGAACTCTTTGCTCGAAGATGTGTTCCCTGAACGCTATGATCTAAACTTATTCAAGTAAAGAGTGAATAGGCTGTTACTAGACAGGCATGATCCATCCTCGGCCATATCATCACTTACCATCAGGTGAGATTGTGGCCAAATGTCTGGCTATTCTAAAAGGTAGTATTGTTTAGAAAATCTATGGCACTCAATCTTTCATCTCTGAAATCAAGTTTTATTCAATCACCACGGATGCTCTGCCGTAACACGTCGGTTTATACAACCATATGTTTCTTATACTTCCTGCGAGGATCCCACTAAATATAACAGTAGGTTTAAGGTATTTTCTTAGCTGAACACGAGACTTGTCTCGATCGGAGAGAACCGGCGTAAATAACCACCAGCACTGCATTTCAATTCATTTCATTTGTTTGTATGTATGTATTATAAATATGTATTTACAAAAAAAAAGTATTATATGTATATATTTGTAATTCCGCTGTTGATTCTGATATCCGTAACACAGGTGCTTGAGCGACCTATCTCGGAGTCAGATCAATGTATGTGATGTTGTAAATATTTATTTATTTATTTTATTTATTTCGCTGAGTAAATAAGACCTACTATCCACGGAGCAGGAGTGGTCAGTATCACTTAAGGTAACAGAAGCAACACAAATATGACCCACTGGTGTTGCGGGCACTCATATTCACCATTAAAAATCCGTCTGCTTTTCACCCATCAAAAATAAAGTAAAAAACTAACCATCATGTCCTTGAAGCGCTTGGCCTCGATGGCGTCTGTGTCGCCGATGACGAAGCCCTTGCCGCGCTGCGCGCGCTCGCCGTCGATCTCGTCGTCGTACTTGGCGAGCACGGGCTTACGGTGCCCGAGCGCCAGCGCCTCCATGTCCTCCTCCTCGTCGTACGCGCGGTACCCGCTCTTGGCCTTCTTGCGCTCCTCTATGTTCTAATAAACAACACATTCATTAGGTTCTCATGATAAAATTCAAAAGTACTTTATTTGCATAGGCTTATATTACAGCTCTTACTGTCCGTCATACATGAAAAGTATAAATTATAGCTATGTATATTATACATGTAATTAAACATATATGTCGATACAAAAAATTTACTAAAAAATAAATAAATAAAATGTGATTCTACCATCGGAATCGGAAAGCTGATTCTGACGAGAAGATCCGGCAAGAAACTCGCCACTTTGGGTAAAGATAACATTAGTCTCAGCTATGCTAGGTTTGAACCTTTTAGTGTGAACCCGTTTCACAAGCTCCAGGGATTCCATGTAAGTAGTGCACAAGATTAGGATTCCCGGTCTAGCAGAGCAAACAACCATTTTTTTCATTTTCGTTTTTCGTTTCGCCGAAACTACAGTCCACTTAATTTACACACTATAAGTATCATGGGTGTAGGCGAACAGTTGATCATTTCCATATATTCTTGTCATTTGAGTAATCATTACCTGTATAATAGGCTTTTGCCATTAAATATTTTTTAACATGTGTTCTAAATTTAGGCATTGGTGAATCAACAAGCTTTTGGTGTAACTTATTAAATATTTTAATACTCATTCCTACAAAAGAATTACCAATCTTATGAAGTCTGAGATGTGGAACAGCTAGCTTGTGTTTATTTCTAGTATTTAGCTTATAGTTGTCGGATTTTTGAGGGAAGTTTTCAAAATTTTTATAAACATACATAATACAGTCAAAGATGTACTGTGATGCTAATGTTAATTTCTTTGAACAAGTTTCTAAGCGAGTCTCGTGGCCTAAGTCCATATACGGCCCTGACAGCTCGTTTCTGTAGCACAAAAATAGCTTGAATATCAGCCGCAGAGCCCCATAACAGCAGACCATAAGACATAACGCTATGGAAATGAAAATGAAATACACAAGTTTGGCTGCTTCAATATTGGTCAGATGTCTTATTTTTTTGACTGCATATGCAGCCGAACTAAGTCTCCCTGCCAGAGCTGCAATATGAGAACCCCACTGTAATTTTGAGTCTAACGTGACGCTCAGAAATACTGTAGAATTAATTACTTCAAGATTTTGACTATTCACATTAATCCTAGTGCTGACCTGTATAACGTTGGGCAATGTAAATTTGACACATTTACTTTTTTAGCATTGAGAAGTAAATTATTTACAGTAAACCAATGTAGCACTGGAGTAAGAGCACTATTTATATCGTCAAAGTTATCTTTATGTCTATTAGTTTTAAAAATTAAAGAAGTATCATCTGCAAATAATACTATGTCACACAAGTTTTTAGTAAAGTAAGGTAGGTCATTTACATATATAATAAACAGTAAGGGCCACAATATCGAGCCCTGGGGCACTCCCATCTGTAAAAGGGCGCCAGAAGAGTTAGTTCCATTAACATTGACTTTTTGAATTCTGTCACTTAGGTATGACCGTACTAAGCTCAGAGAGCTATCTGTGAGGCCGTAATACTGTAGCTTCATTAATAATGTTTGGTGATTAACGCTAACGATAAGGAATTATATATCTTCATAATCATGATTCAGTTGGTCCGGTTCCTCTGTCAAAAGGGGTGCGAAGGACAGACGGCAGTCGCTTCAATTTAATGGTATGCTCTAGAGATGCGCCGAATATTCAGTTAGTATTCGGTATTAATTTCCACTACTCGTAATCGGCCGAATTCATTTAAATCACATCATTGGTTATTTCAGAAGTCACATATTATGTAACTTCGAAGGGGACTAATTACTTTAAAAATAATGGGTTAAGATTAGTAGATCCAATCTGGATCCGCAAACCAATAGAACAAAATAATAATATACTGAAAGACAGCTACCTACATTGAGAGTTGAACAGGCTACGCACACATACAGGCGCGCTTACAGTAATTCCAGTTAGTTTCGGCAGTAATGACCGAGACAGATGTGCGGGAAAGACACGATATGATATAATTCTAGTAACTGGAGCTAGAACGAACTTGCTGATATCAAGGCTCAAGCTGACTTTCTGTGACTACTTATTTTGTACAAATCTTAAGATCGTAAGTAAATAACTTGCGCACCTTCTTGTACCGTTCGTCGTCGAGCATGTTGACGTTGACGAGCACGTCCTCGCGGTCGTCCGCCAGCACCTCCTTGTCCGCCAGCGTCAGTACCACCTCGCGCTCGTCGCCCAGCTGCAAATAACACACAGCTATGTTAACATGTATCTTCTTATATAGTTTTTTTTTAGATTTTCGCGTTGCATTATAATTATAATGTATCACTACATTAACACGATATTTATTATGTGAAACAACATTGTGTACTCATATATTTGGATTACGAAAGGACTACGCTGTCCGCTCGTGACCACGGCTGCTGTAACGTAGCCGAAACGTCGAGACAAATATGTGAGTACACAATGTTGTTTCACATAATAAATATCGTGTTAATCTCCGTATTGATACATTATATGTAACTTCTTTATTTAACACGAGATTACTACTATTACTTACTATTGCCACGATGCATGACTAAGTCACTATAACTTTACCGCCACAAAGTCAACCTTCCCATGATCTGCGGAACGCGAGAGGACAGAGTGCGCTTAATTAGTCGAAAAAGTTAACTTATGAGACGCGCCAGTCACAGTTCTAGCTGAGAACGTCATTCTTATTGATGTGTGACAGCGCGGGTCCAATCCAATTGATTGATTGGCCCAAACAGAATCTAAAACTTATTTTATTAGTTGAGCGCACTCTGCGCCCCCGCGTCCCATCGAACCATGGGGAGGTCAACTTTGTGGCGGTAGAGCTATAGTAATGAATAAAATCTACTACAGTGAAATAGTTATAAGAGGCTCCACTATAAAAAAATCTAAACGCAAAATCTTTTTAGAGGTTTTAAATATCAAGAAACTGGAGGCGTGAAGGCTTATGTAGCCTGTGTAGGCTGGGTGCAGGTTGTGCCGGATCGTGACAGACGTACCGCGTCGAGGTCGTGCGCCACGCGCAGGCCGCGCAGCTGGCGCGCGCTGTAGGCGCCGCTCCGCGCCGCGGCCTCGTGCTCGGCCACCAGCGCCGCCACGCCGAACACCTCGTCCATCTCGTCCAGCATCGCCGCCTGCCACAACAATATCTAATTCATTCATGCAACTTTGACTTCCTCCTAAGGGAGCTTGCAGACGAATACCCGCGAATGACTGCCCACGAGAACAGCAATCGTTGCAGATAGTCGCAGTCACGACGGGCGTCTGTAAACTCGCCCAGTATTCGTTCTTTCATAACATTTAATAAATATGTTTACTAATAAAACTTGGAAATTAAACTAAACTTTAACCACATTATTACAAATCGCGATCTTATGTTAATACCGTACTACAGCTCATGTCATCCCGTTCCAACACGCAATGTTCGCGATTTGTAATAAGGGGGGTTATTATTTACTAGTGGCTCCCGGCGAACTTCGTTCCGCCAACTTTAGGTATAATTTCTCACCTTTTAGTTAGACCTTCCCTCGACTACGACAAACATTTTAAAACTAAAATCAGCTCAATCGGTCCCGCTGTTCTCGAGTTTTAATCAGACTAACGAACATCAATTCAATTTTATTTGTATAGATTAGTATACTGACCCTCTTAGCGGCCTCGCGCTTAGCCTTCTCGATGTCGCGCGACTTCCTCACCCACGCCAGCGCGTCCTCGTCGTCATCCTCATCCGCCAGCAAGGTTGTTTTCAATCTGCAATCGGGTGCAATGCAGTTAGTAGATGTGATCTATAGTGAAGTGTCCTCAATACTCCGCAATGTTTTAAGCTCTAACAATCACTCACTTTTGTTCCAAGTTGCGTTTCTCACGGCGTTCGTCGAGTTTCTCGCGCAGCTTCTCCGACTTCTTCTGCTCGGTGATGTTGGTAGCCGGCTTGTGGTAGAACTCGCCCAGGTCATCCTTGAACTTGCCGTCGTCTGCCGATATAATACATACATTAGTCTGACACGTATCTAGAGCTCCAGTGCCACCATGATTTCCAATAATCAGTTTTTAATATTTAAACCAGCTATTCCCAACCTGGGTTCCACAGGAACTAGGAGTTCAAATATAATTCCCAACAACTTTGAATTTTTCAATGTGCGTATTAGCTCGGCGGTGAGGGAAAACATCGCGGAAACCTTCCCTACATGTTTCGGATAGTTTATAATAGTTTTTACTTAACATGATCCAGTTGGTTTGGTAGCCTTATACAACTGGTTATCTTAGGGATGCAAGGTCAGATGGCAGCCGCTTCATTATAATTACCAGACTTCCCAATATCATGGAAAATGGTCCAAGTCCCTGGGTTCCAAAACGACAGATTTGGACGAAATTATACACTGAGTTGAGATGAGACTTACCGGCGGGCTTCTCGTTGACCTCGAGCGGCGCGAGGCCGAGCTTGGCGCGCAGCTGGTTGGTCTTCTCGATGGACAGGCTCTCCACCGCGCCCGACGACCCGCCCGCCACCGGCGACTCCGAGCGCACGCGCTCCACCTCATAACTCTTCTCTCTGAGATAATAAACAATCATGATGAAACAGATATATTTTGATCAAAGCCAAACAGTCTTGAAATATTAACTAACGAGGTCGCCATGCCTTGACTGTGGTGCCATAATACAATTTCAAGATTTTATGACTAATTTTTTTTCATGACATCGAAATTAAAAGTACTTGGTACTTTATTTTGACAATGCCAGGACAGGACCAAAAGTGATAAAACGCTCTTTCTGTACTATCACTACCATTGAAGCTCAAGATTAAGTCAAGTTGTAGACTTTTTCATCATTTTAGCATAGAGGTATAATTCACTTTAAGATGGATTGCTATTGTCCTAGGCGTCTCTGCACTCAGACTACTATTTATAAAAGGTAAATCACATTGCGTCATCTATTAGTAACATTTAATACAGTCTAGGGCATTCGTTATGAAACTATTTTAGCTGTAAGTAGTTAATATTTTTTATGGCAATCTTTTACAATGTATTCTTAAGTAAATTACACACTAAAAAATTCATCTCGTGTTCAGGCGGGACACGAGATGTTTTCTTTAAATGTGTTATTTATTTTACCTGTCCTCTTTCTCTCTGTGGGCCCTATGCGCCTCCCTGGCGCGGCGGTCGCGCTCGCGCTCGGCACTGGCGCTGGCGCCGACGCTGGCGCTGCGGCTGCGCGAGCGGACGTGCCCGTTGTCGACCAGCAAGTGCGAGTCTACGGGCACCTCCTCCACTGAAACAACCCATACAAACTACTGTTACTCACTAGTAATTATCCATTTGTTACACTTCACCTCTTTATAACAGAATGGATATTTACAATGCAGTAACATTTAATAGAGCCTCCTAACAATAAGTTTACTCAATACTTCATTCATTATTGCATATGGATGCATTAAAAACAATATTTAAGTTCTCAATTCGAATTTTTTTTATATGTGATTATTTCATATAACAATATGATTTTTTTTAATGAGGCCATTAATGCAATGATACAAAATAAATAAATATTAAGCTATTTCTAGTGTTAAAATATAAAAAGTTATAATATGTGTACATTGATAACTTCCTCCAGGTAAATATTAATATGGTAGTAAATATTGTTAAAAATTTAAATACTATCATTAACTAGGTACCCAGGAAAATTTACTTTTTCTTAGTCTGTGCAAATAAGATAAGTAAATCATGACAGAGTGGATCTGATCAGAGCCCCTCTAGTGACAGGAATACTTTGGATTACTGAGGCTGGATGGCCCTGTGATAATCAGTGTTTGCTTCAATTCTATTTAAACTTTTCAAATTAAATTAATAGAAATGAGGCACTATGGTGCCTTTCAAAATATTTTTTTAATCTCATTTCAATTGAAGAATTAGTTGATACAATCATCAATATTACAGAATTCTATAACTAAAATAATTTATGAAATTATAACTCTACTGCGACAATGTAAACCTTCCTGTGGTTCACAGGATGTGGGGTCGCAGAGTGCGCTCAACTAATTGCATAATCTCCAAAGTTAACTTTTCCAATTGGTCAAGCACACTCGGATGCATGGAGTATACTGCCATACGTTAACTAAAAGGTTGCTAAGCCACAGCAACTGCCTGTGGCTTAGCAACCTTTTAGTTAGCAGACAGCAGTATAGTAACTCCACCCCAACTGACTGGCCCAAAGAGAACTTTTTCAATTAGATAAGTGCACTCCACCCTCCCTCTTCCCGTGGACCATAGGATAGTCGATCAGTAAAGCTAGTCAAAATAAAATACATTTTTAGATTGCACAATAAAAATCAAAATAAGTGGTTATAGAGTACCATTATAAATTGCTGTTTTCATGATTACGTTACAGTATTTGATCATACTATTTGTTGGTATTGATAAAATGCTGACTGTAAAAGTATTAGCATATTATACCCAGGTGATTTTGCGATAATTTGGCAATCGTCCTATCATAAAGTATTATCAAACCTACATACATTCTTTCATTCTTCATACATATGTAAGGAAGAATGAAAGTAGAATTGAGGAAAGTATTGAGAAATAGAAAAAGTTTCATCATGTGAAAACAAATAATTGTTTCTGCAGGGTCTTGCAATATCACAGAAAGATAATTATTCTTAATAGGGTAACAATAAGATTATTCCATTCTTCTCCTTGGTACTAAATTTGATGTTTATCAGTAGATAAACAAATTACAAATCACTTTAGCTAATTTACCTATCCGTTAGCATTCAATTTCATATTTTTGCATACAGTTAAAAGGAGAAATGTTAAAACTAGATCACATAAACCACTGGACATAGGCTGCACTACAGTATGCACCATTCTTAGAGTGCTACTATACAAATTTGAAGGATAATCCACTTCCACTCCGTCCACGGGCTGACAACTTCGTCGCTAAATACCCACCTTAGCGCGCCGGCACTCAGGACGCGGTGGCCCGCCACTATGCCACCGAGTCTGAAATAACGAGCAAAATATGCCATTATAACTGTTAAACGGGACAACCGCCAGAGACGAGGATCATCTCAAGTACGAACGACTACCTTTTAAGTAAACACATCGCAAGACCTCAAGAAAGTAAAGATGTACTCATGAAATGATCGTCACCTAACTGGCGTCTATTGTTCAACAAAAGTAATGCAACTAACCGTCTGGAGAGCGATCCTTTTTACGGTCCTTGTGTTTCTTGTGCCTTTTCCTTTCGCGCTCCTCGCCATCAAGGGGCGAACGTGACCGACTCCTATGCTTCTTCTTTTTGGATTCTTTCTTATGTTTTTTGGAACCCATTATTCAATTAAGTAATATACAAATAGCGATATACAAACGAATATGCAGGTGTTATCAAATAACTCAAACGAAAATAAACACGCGTTCGCTTTTGCGTATCACACTTGTCAATCCGCCATTTTGTCGAGTTTTGACATTATTTTAGCTCGTCGAATGGCGGGTTATATTCTGGAACTAAAGTGATGATGTTAATTTATATACAGCCTCACATAAAGTTACAGGAAAAAAATAGTATGACCTAACTAAAGAAGGTCCCGTGAAAAGTGCGCTGCAGTCGCCACTTCGCCTTCGCCAGTAATATTCAAATTTCTATAGCTACATTTTAGCTACACACTAAGGCCACACAACTCTTTTATTTCCGTGTTTTAGTAGAGTCTGCCCGCGCCACGAAAGAAGTCCCGCGACAAAACACGGAACTTTAGATTTCTTGTGTGTATCAATATAAATAATTTGAATGTTGATGGCGACTATTATGGCGATTGAAGCGTGTTTTTCACAGGACTCCTTTTGTGCCACGGACTTATAAAAGGGACACATCGCTCTATGTTCAGTCTGACTTAACTGTCTCAAGTTCATGGATTAAGAATGCACTCGTTAGAACCCACAAACTCAGAAGAAGATCATCAGGACTGATCAGGACCTTAGGAACTGAGCCGGAAAGTTGGGCTGATGGAACGTTGGGCTTGCCGTTCCAGGACGGGCGACTGCGTAGCTTTATTGCTATCCTATCATTATGCTTTTGTCGTTTGTAGGTAGGATGAAAAATAAACAACGAAATTATGTAAAACTTTTTTAATATACATTCTCAATAAACATGACAAAGTTGCTGTATTTTGGCAAGTCCATGGAGCTGATTTCATTATTGCCTCGAGATTATTGTCAACATAACATACGTAACAATACATAACACTTTGAGCTTATTCTTAAAGAGCCAACAATTTATCACCAATATTATTCACAGTCTTTTTCTTGACACAAAGATACAAGTCACAAGACTTAAGAAGATAATAACAGCCTTACATCATAACCGTAATAAAATCATAGAAATCTAGCATAATATACAAATAAATTATGTTGGAAATGTATGAAAATGGAATGCATAAAAATATAATTATTTCATTTAGTTAACAATATAATTCGATTCTTGTGATATGTAAATAGATGCTTAAGAGTACAATATGCTTAGTGTTTATTAGATATTTACAAGACGAAGAATGTATAAAGATAAAATATTGCGACGATTTTTCAGTTTTCGACAGTAAAATTCTTACTTAGGAAAACGTTATATTTCAAACGTTTTAAGTCACTATGTTTAGTTTGGCAGCGCTAGCATCTGGAGGATGAACCAGGTACATTTTATAACTTGATGTCATAAACATAACTCGAAATCTTATTGGGTTGACATAATTTGCTTAGAATTACACATATGATTAGTCACTCAATATGAGTGACATCGTATTCTAGTTAATAAAAAAATATGACTGCTTATACAGAAGACGAAACAAGTTAAGAGTATATATATTTGTTCTAGGTGAGTAGGTGTACAGACATTAACATGATAAGGGGAAGAATCAACGCGGTCATAGATTGCTCAAATTATAAATGAAAATATTTAAATGAGTGAGAAGGCAAACATAGTAATTAAGAGAACAAAAGAGAAGAAAACAACACCAAGGTCGGTCGGTAGGTACCTATAAAGAGCGTAGCCTATATTGTATAACTCGGTCGGTGCCTCTGCCGTTGCTTGTCACTGTCACTAACACCTTCATGATTGGATCGATTTAATTTGTTTACTGCATTATAAAATAGAACAATTAAGCACTTTTAAGTAACCATTAAATTAATTTGATTAATAATTAAATTGACGGCTTTGAGTGTCGCAGTTAGTTTCTGAATTTGCAACTGTACCTACAGCGTTCGTAAGGTTAGCCCATATAGTTATATTTCGTGTAGTGTAATATATGATGCCCAATCCATACTATTGCGTTTGGCAAACAGAAAGAGTAAAAGATACAAAAACGTGTTTAACTATTTTGGCGCCTTATTTTTTTTCTGATCACTCTACCGAGATTTTACCGATAAAGCCGAGACTAAAAATGCCGCCCGGGGCGGACCGCCCACCCCGTGTTTGTATTTGTCCTCGCTGCTGGCAAGCGCTTGCCGCAGGGCGGGCGTCAGCCGGGGCGCAGGCAGCAGCGCGCGCAGGCGCGGGGTCAGAGCAGCGCGTGCGCGGGCAGTATTTTCGCCGTGCCTCGACCGCACCCCGCGCTCTCCCACGCCACCACCACGCCGTCCGCGTAGCACCCAAACAGCACTGAACTGTCGGTGCTGTACGTTATGCTGCAACACACATATAGCAAAGGAATAGAAACATACATACAATACATCCTACAACGTCATCCTCCTCTAATTTATGTATTGTAAAAATACTGCAAAATTATTGGAACCATTGTAGATAGTTCTCGAAAAAGAAGAGATGTGTAGAAAAGACTTGGGACGTCGTGTTACACGAATCAGTCTAACCCTTTTTAAAAAATCTTCTTCTGTTAAAAATACTAACGTATTCCTAAAACTATTTTTAGGGTTCTGTGCCCCAAGAGTAAAAAACAGGAACCTATTTCTAAACCTAGTCCCAGCTGCTGTGTCTATACCTGCTGAGCGGCGCGGCTCTGTCTGCGTGCACGAGCGCGACCTGGCGCAGGTCCCAGCTGGAGTAGAGTGCCACGGCGCCGCACGCGAGCCCCGCGGCGATGACGTTGACGCTGACGCCCTCGGGCGCGGCGGAGTAGCACACGCACGTCACGCGATCCGCCTACGCGCACGCTGCCTGTACACACACACAAATATAGTCTTTAACCGAAAAACATTCAATGACAAGTAAGTAATAACGAATGATAAAATAAAAAACGTGACCAAAAACATTTTTGATCGGATAAAAGCAATAAAAAAATCTGTCCTATATTGGGGAGTTTTGCAAAAATGGAAAGGCGTCACCAGCAGGAGCAACTGCTGCACAGCGTCCACTCACCGACAAACCTCGCGTTGACCGTGTGCACGCGGATCAGCGACTGGTGCTTGTCGCTGGCGTCCCGCTCGTACGAGTCCGCGCCGCCGTCGGGGTCGGGCTCGCCGCGCGGTGCAGGCGCGTCGCCGCCGGCGCAGGGCGCGCGCGCCGTGGTGTGCACGGAGGCCACGTCGCACAGCGTGGCGCTGATGGTCACGGCCGTCACCGGCAGCATGTCGCGGTTCGGGACCGTGCGGATGTACGTCAATCTGTCGTGGAAGGGATTATCTTGATGAACATATATTTTTTTAGAAAACTTTCGTTATGTTTCACATAATAAACCATTCAACATGGGAAGGAGAAGATAGGCGAACAAATACATTAGTGTTTTGCAACACTCCCACTTCAAATGTGCTTCAAGAACGTACATTTGAACTTAATTTTTTTTTTCTTTTTTTTTTGCATCGTAGTGGTGCTTAAATTCTACATTGTATCACATAATTTGTATCCATATGCAAATACCTTTTAATAGTTTATTAGTTATACAAACTTTGTAACCATAACTTGAGGTAAATTAACTTGTTCCAAATAAAAATAAATATAAAGATAATTTGAGATTTTTATGCAGTAAAATTTTGAAACATACATCAATAGTAGGTTACTGCTAGTTTTGAATAAAATCTTGTTAGGGGCTGGCTGCGCCAGACAAGAAATAATTTGGGTTGCGATTAGGTTGGATGACGCAAAACTTTTTCATATTAGGAGATATGTATGAGAAGTCTTGCTACACCTAGTTTTAGCCAGTATGAGTTAAGTGTAGCCTTAGACTCTTAGGCGGGATTCGACCAATTTTTATCTGTGGATAAATCTATGGTATAACGTCAGATTTGTATAGAATGACTGAGTTATACCATAGATTTACTAACGGAATAAGATTGGTTGAATCGGCCCTTAGCCAAATGTATATAAAATAGTCTAGTAATAGCGAACAGTTTTCGGGTAAAAATAGGGTTTCTTTTTAAAATAGAGAAAGAAAGATAAAATGTTATGCTGAAACTACACCAACTTGTTCAGATCCCACAGCACGATGGTCCCGTCGGTGCTGGCGGAGACGATGAGCGCGGCGCGCGCGCACACGTGCACGTCGGCCAGCGGCGCCGCGTGCGCGTGCAGCCAGCGCGAGCGCGCGCGCGCCGCGCCGCCGCCCAGCCACAGCTGCAGCGCCTGCACGCGCCCCGACGCGTAGCCCACCAGCAGCGGGTGCGAGCTGGACGACGACGAGCACACGCACGTGATCTGCGGACGGACAACTTGTACTTCAATCCAATGGCTTCACTGTCACAATCACTCAGCCAGTCGCTGTCCACTGCTAAACGTAGATCTACCTCCTACGTAGTCTACATAACATCGAACAGCGACTGCAGAGCATGCAAGGAGAAGACGGAAACCATAGAACATCTTTTATGTGAGTGTGACTCACTAGCCAGAATGTGTCTTCTAGGTTGCGCATATCCTAATTCAGAAGACTACAGGCACTTCAATACGAAAGACATCGTGATCGTGATGAAACGAATCTTTCTTAAGTAGGAGTGAAAAGGATAGGGTAGGTACAAAAGATCCATTAGCTTCGATGTGCCCCATGAAAATGGCACTTAACAGATAAGATAAAATACGTAGTTTGTAACTAACTCAATCCGAATCATCTTTCTAAAATCGTCAGTTCATCATGCTGTAGAATGTTTTAAGCAATTACTTTTAATTGACGCCGACACCACTTTTATACGTAAAAGTCCACCCATTTGCGCACATGTTGCACGCACAATTGTATCTAGTTGAATTATACTGGGAAGAGTATTTTTAAGAATAGTGGCGTATGGAATCACCACACTAAAGTGGCAATGAGCTGATTCACTGATGATAACTGTAGGGGGAGAGGGATTCTTGAGTAGAAACCGCGATTTGGGTAGCGAAGCAAAGGTTGACATTAAAACCTTTAATTCTATCAGTGAAGACCTGTTATTAGTTTCAAGACATTCATTGTAATTGCTACCGTATTAAGACAGCTACTGGCCTTCCGAATAAAATAAAATAAATAAAAAACCGCTGGTGTCTTAGACTGCATCAAACCATAGAAATGGGGCAAATAAGCGGAGGCTAGTCCAGCTGTGGGACGAGCCAGGCCAGGCTTCGCGTGACGAGGGCTAGGTACCTGGTCGAGCGCGGGCACGTGCAGCAGCAGGTCGTGCGGCGCGTCGCGGCGCAGCTTGAGGCGCAGCACGCCGTCGCCGTGGCCCCACGACGCCACGCCCCACGCGCCCGGCGAGCCTTCTGTGCAACCACACCTTACACCTTACACCTTACTTACGGATTGTTCAAATACACTACTTTGCAAAAGAAAACCGGTCACCTAAGCAAATAATCAATTTTGTAGTTATCATTACATACGTTGTTAGGTAGTGATACCTTAATGGTTTCGTAAATTAATCACCAAGGAATTGTTCTGTGAAATCTAGCATAACTATTTCGAATGGATTGGTAAGAAAAATGTAAAAAATCAAAGCAGGGGTAGTTCACCTGCCCTGTAATTAAAAAATGAAAAACGAATTATAATTGTAAAAAAAAAAGTTTACTTCAAAACATTTAATAGGTTAATATGGTGTGTGAAATCAGAGCTCTTGCTGAAATCAGAGCTTGCATTCGCCTGCGCATGCTGACCAATATACCCTTTATGGTTTCCTGCGGAATACGTTCCCACTCCGCCGTGATCGCTTGTTGCTTAAGAAGGTCCCAAACATGCTCAATAAGATTGAGGTCGGGACTTCCAGCTGACCAATCCAAACTGACGGATTCGGAACCTCCATCAGTGTAAGTGCCTACATCGCCTGATCGGTGGGCACGATTATCATCCATAAAAATCGAATTTTCGCCAAGAACGGCTAATGTGGGTTGTACATAAGGTGAAACAATTTCCGTCACGTAGCGATGTGCATTTAATGTGACGTTTTCGATAAAGACTAATTTT
Organism: Marasmia exigua; assembly: GCA_019059595.1. Classification (NCBI taxonomy): domain Eukaryota; kingdom Metazoa; phylum Arthropoda; class Insecta; order Lepidoptera; family Crambidae; genus Marasmia; species Marasmia exigua. The sequence goes on from CM032473.1 coordinate 19,304,795, forward strand.
GTATGATCTACAGAGTTTATTCCAGCCCAAAACATAACAGAGCCCCAACCGTAGCGCGTTATTTCTTCAAAGCAGACCTCTGCATAACACTCCCCTGGTCTTCACAGCACTCGCCGACGTCGATCTTCACCATAAAGTGATATATTGGCTTTGTCACAGAACAATACCCTATCCCAATCCTCTTGAGTCCATGATACACAATTTTGAGTAAAGTGAAGTCTGGCAACACATTGCTCACGGAGTTATTTGGGACTGCGCTCGGGGCGGCGACTGTGTAAGTTGGCAGCGAGAATCCTCCTACTGACCATCCATAGACTAACTTGCACATTTCTTACGTCTTCGAGGTTGTTCTTGGGGTCCACATTCAAAGATTTGTGATTTCTCAAAGCTTGACTCACCAGAAAACGATCATCTCTTGGTTCAGTGGATGGCTTTCTTCTAGATTCAGGCTTTCTTTTCATGGAACTCGTCTCATGATAGCGCTGCCAGGTTTTTTGGACTGTTGAGCGACTTACATTTAGCCTTTGAGCCAAAAATCATTGGCTAAAGCCCTCTTCAAGTAGCGCAATAATTTTGCTGGTTCTTACAATTTTATCTGCCATCATCCCGACCACTAAGCATTAAAAACAATAATTTTAAATGTCTATAAAAGCAATTAATTCAACGAAACCAATTAAAATAGCCTAAAACTTATTCAAAGACAACAGCAACTTTCGTCGATTTCCTCCAGAAATTGTATAAAAAATTGGTATTCTTTTTAAAATAAGAGCAGTTAAAAAAAATTATTTCGAATGTATATTTTTGGCTTCACGACATATTAACAACCGGCCAGTAATATATTACGAAAACTTAAATTCTTTTTTGTACCATATTGTTTTCAGGAAAGAAAGAAATCAAAAACGCATTTTTTTTTGCAAAAGAGTGTACATATTTGTAATGTGAGGATATGATATTATAAATCATACGTAATATGTAACTCCCTATATCATCGCATGTTATGTTAATACAGTTAGTTCTAATTAATAGTAACCCCAGTGTTAAATTAGATATCCTACTCACAGGAGCTGGAGCTACCTATGTCGGAGTCAGATAGTTACCGGGCAGGTGCGCGAGCGCGTGCGCGCGCGGCGCGGCGGCCACGGCGGCGGCGGCGGGCAGCGCGTGCAGGCGCGCGGCGGCGCAGGCGAGGCGCGCCACGGCCGCGGCCGGACCCAGCTCCGGCGAGCCGCAGTAGCGGCCCCAGCGCACGCGTCGGAGTCAGATAGTTACCGGGCAGGTGCGCGAGCGCGTGCGCGCGCGGCGCGGCGGCCACGGCGGCGGCGGCGGGCAGCGCGTGCAGGCGCGCGGCGGCGCAGGCGAGGCGCGCCACGGCCGCGGCCGGACCCAGCTCCGGCGAGCCGCAGTAGCGGCCCCAGCGCACGCGTCGGAGTCAGATAGTTACCGGGCAGGTGCGCGAGCGCGTGCGCGCGCGGCGCGGCGGCCACGGCGGCGGCGGCGGGCAGCGCGTGCAGGCGCGCGGCGGCGCAGGCGAGGCGCGCCACGGCCGCGGCCGGACCCAGCTCCGGCGAGCCGCAGTAGCGGCCCCAGCGCACGCGTCGGAGTCAGATAGTTACCGGGCAGGTGCGCGAGCGCGTGCGCGCGCGGCGCGGCGGCCACGGCGGCGGCGGCGGGCAGCGCGTGCAGGCGCGCGGCGGCGCAGGCGAGGCGCGCCACGGCCGCGGCCGGACCCAGCTCCGGCGAGCCGCAGTAGCGGCCCCAGCGCACGCGTCGGAGTCAGATAGTTACCGGGCAGGTGCGCGAGCGCGTGCGCGCGCGGCGCGGCGGCCACGGCGGCGGCGGCGGGCAGCGCGTGCAGGCGCGCGGCGGCGCAGGCGAGGCGCGCCACGGCCGCGGCCGGACCCAGCTCCGGCGAGCCGCAGTAGCGGCCCCAGCGCACGCGTCGGAGTCAGATAGTTACCGGGCAGGTGCGCGAGCGCGTGCGCGCGCGGCGCGGCGGCCACGGCGGCGGCGGCGGGCAGCGCGTGCAGGCGCGCGGCGGCGCAGGCGAGGCGCGCCACGGCCGCGGCCGGACCCAGCTCCGGCGAGCCGCAGTAGCGGCCCCAGCGCACGCCCAGCGCGCCGCCCCACGCCTCCACCTCCACACACACACACACAAACACTCAACAAAACGTCCACATCATTATTGATAAACCCTATGACCGGATGGCGCAATTGGTAGTGACCCTGCCTCTTACGCCAAAGGTCGTGGGTTCGATCCCCACCCTGGACAAACATTCGTGCGATGAACACTTGTGTTTGTTCGGTGTCTGGGTGTAATATATGTATTTAAGTAAATATTTGTGTTCTTCTGTGGTCTGATATCTGTAACACTAGTGCTTAAGCTACTTAGTACGGAATCAGGTCAACGTATGAGATGTTGTAAGATTTATTAATTATGTAAAAATAACAGTAACATTCCAAAAACATTATTAAAAACTTCCGCTCTTTCTCGCGTACTAGTAAAACAGCACGAAACATTTTATGTGAATGCTTTCATGGTGTAATAATTAATGTTATTTATTAATCAAATTTTTTGTTGACATTAAATTTTTTACTATGAATTTATTTCTTAATTCAGATATGTAAGTTTTTTTTTGAGTTTGAAACAAAATTCATACGCCAACAATGCCAGACCACAGTGAATCTTCCATTTTAATTATAACATTATATTACCTATAATTCTTGAATTTTTTTTATCTGTATTTGTAAAACATTCCTTCTCCACGATCACGGCCCTCTCTGAGCGAATAGACCCACTTACATAGACTAGCCGCATTGGGACCACATCTTTCGTGAGTAAAATGTTAAGTGTAGGGGAAGTACAAAGGATTCCATAGGAATGACAAGTTCTATGGAAATATCCCTTTACAGGTAGGGCTCGGTTGCTCCAGCAAGCCTTAAAAAAGTCTGAAAACTTGCTTGTTGTATACCATAGGCTAGTTGCCACTATTTTTATTATTTGTTAAAACGATTCATTACGATTATATTACGCCTTAGAAATAATTTTTTTTGAAGTACTTTGCCTAATATATTTTAAATTTTAAATGATATTTCGCTATCCAGCCATAAAAACCGTCCGCAATGATGGTCTATTAATTATCTGTTCCGTAACATCACTGTTATTGTAAGCAATACGCGGGACTGTTATGAAAGACCACGAATAACCTGAAAACCTTTTGTTATTTACAATAATGGTGACGTAGAATCATGGCGGACGGTGTTTTCAATCAAGAGAAAAAAAATATAACGGGTTCAAGTTGATTTTTTACAGCAATCCCTTATTCACATTTATTGAAGTTTATATATTTCGGAGCCTTTGTACGGAATTTTTGTAAACGGAGCCATGAGGCAAGTCGGGTATCGGAGCCGTCGGAGGATGGCGTACCTGCGCGTGGGGCTCGGGCATGGCGCGCAGGTCGGGCGCGCGCTGCGGGTGCGCGTGGCGCAGCAGCTGGCGCGGCGCCTGGCCGTACGTGCGCACCATGGCCGCCGCCGCCGTGCGGTCCACCTCGTCCTCCAGCGACAGCGGGTCGAAGCCGTAGTACGTCTGCCGCCAGGGGACACCACTTTATTGGAAGCTGGCGACTCCAATTACGAAACAATCACAAACGGAGATGGCGCGCCATCTTACAGACGGTATCACGCCATGACGTTAAAATAGCATTAGATCCCACGACAAAAGGAGTGGTTATATTTTGACATTATCAAACTTCCCAATAACACCGTATATACACAAAATATATAGATACGACGCAATCAGTTCTAGCCGACATTGATATCGAAGAGTTGTTAAAATTACCCGCAAATTGTAATAAATACGTAAGTACACTATATATAGGAGTATATACAGGGTTTACCTGTGGACATTTACATCCCCGTGTTCTATCAACCATTCTGAACAACATTAGTTCTACGACTTTTCGAAATTCGTCAAAAATTTTTTCGACTCCCCATAACCAAGTCACGTGACCGATTTTTTTTATGCTAGAGGCGACAAACGAGCAAACGAGTCACCTGATGGAAATAATCATCGCCGCCCATTAACATCCGCAAAATCAGAAAGATCGCTAATGCGTTTTCGGACTTTTTAAAAAGGAGTACGCTCTTGAATTTGTATGAAAAGTTGATTTTTTTATGCGAATTTCCAAAAGTCATAGAACAAATATTGCTCATGATAGTTGCTAGAACACGTGGTTAAAGGAATGTAAATGTTCACAGATACACCCTATATTATAAGAGTAAGTAGCAATAAAGTTTCTGGTTGTGATGACCTACGCACTGGACAATGTCATATGGTGTCTCTTAAGCACACGTTCCGTATAGTATGTCTCTATGAAGGAGTTTAATGGGGGCTATCGCGTGTGAAATATCCGCTAGATGGCGTGCCTGTGAAATGAGGTCCAACTTCAACATCATTGGCTGATTTATTCGTTAATTGACAATTTGACATAATCACGTCTAAAAATACCCAATCACCTTGTAGATGAACCTCAGGCCTATTGTACGCCATCTTGCGGATTTTTCGCACGCTATAGCCCCCATTGATGTGTACTTCGCACCCCAATTAAGAAACGACATTGAGATGGGACAATCCGGGCGAAGATTGGGTAGAAAGTGAAGAAACGACCGAGAAAAAAACCGTTAGTCTCTGTCTCACGGTGCACCACACTGATCTCACTGTGTGCGCGTATGTTTAGCGCGCGATGCGTGCTATATATTTAGTGGCATGTGTGGACTCACACAGGCGGGGAAGACGTTGAGCGCGTCGATGGCGGCCTGCCCCGTCTGCTTGTAGCCGAACACCAGGTCCACCCAGTGCGGCAGGCGCTCCGTCACGCAGCCCGCCTCCAGCGCCTGGCGGTGCAGCAGCACGAACAGCCGCGCCTCCGCCGCCCACGCCGGCACCTCCACCTCGTCCACGCCCAGCCCGCACTGCCGCACGCCCAGCTCGAGGCCTGCTCGAGGATCAACACTCATTCTTGAACAGATATTTTAACAAACGCTCATTTATCGGTTCCAAAATGGTGTAAATTGCAGATAAATGATAAGTGTCATGATGATGCATACGAAACTTGTACATTTCATGTAACTTTTTAAATAACTTAGGTAACATTTTGGAATTATATAAATACTATTGGCGAAAACTGTTAAATGCATATATATTCTATTCTTTATGCTACTCTTGTTCATCCGATCCCAGCTCAAATAGCTTCCCATACGTCGTCGTCGTGATCTTCATATGCTCTCTAACATTTTTTTTAATCCCCTGGCTCTTGCTTATCTCAAAGAACGATTCCAATTCCTACAACCTACTAAGGATCGTGAGATGCGATCATCCCGCAAACTCCATCTCGCATTCCCACTCCACTCGACACACTCCTACTCACAATCCTTCACTGTCCAATCCACCCGCCTCTGGAACAACTTACTCCATCCGGCAATCCGAATCCCTCTCTGTTTTCAAGTCCCGAGTTAAAGATCATTTCCTACATTCCTAAACCTTTGTAGTTCCTTTCATTGTCTCCTATTCCCTGGTTATGTGTCTATCAATCCAATAATCTGTTAGTATGTATGTTTATTTGTTTTGTAATTTACTAGTATGTATTAGTATTTATAGCTAGTATATCATCATCACCATCAGCCCATTGAAGTCCCCACTGCTGGGGCACGGGCCTCCCTCAATCACATGAGGGGTAATTGCCATACTCACCACGCTTGGCAGACGGGTTGGCGAGGGTTTTGATGTAAAGCAGAGTTTTCCTTCTCTGGGTGCTGATGATCATGCCAGCAGCTTTACCTTAGTCGCCTTTTACGACACCTCGGTAAGAGTGAGGGTGGCCTATTCTACTCTGCCGGGACCACACGGCCTGCTAGTATATATTATATATTTATTTAGCTAGCTAGCTAGCTAGTATATATTTATTTAATATAATGTATGTATATACCATACTCGTTTTTATACGTCCTTTATTTTTGTTTCTTTTTCTGACTTGCACTGCCTTACCCCTTTTTTTTAATCGCTATACTTTTTCTCTACCGAGGTTGTCTGGAAGAGATCGCTATTAGCGATAAGACCGCCAACATAGTATTAGTATAATACCATAGACTAAGATCTGTAAACTTTGTGCAATTCAGTGTATCTATCTAATATTTGAGGCTAAGACCTGCTTCAGGTTGGTGAGTGATCCCGAAGTAAGGAACCATGCACCAGGTATCTCACCCTCGTTGTTGTGGAACAGCTCCGGCAGGTAGAACAGCTCGGGGATGAGCTCCTTGACGTCGGTGGGCGAGTCGTTGGTGATGAGCCGCCACGTGGTCGCCAGCGAGTGGAACGTGCGGTCCGGCATGTCGAAGTTGTTGTCTGCACGAAAAACATACGCAGCTCAGTAAACACCATATAATAGGACGAGAGCAATGGTTGATTCATAAATTATATCATCTTCTCCTTCTCAATGAGTGACAAGTATGAGAAGCCTAGACGCATTAAAACTGCAAATCATATGTACATTTGATGAAGTGAAAAAAGACACAGTAGTGCTTAACAAATTAAAAGACAACGTGCAAAAACGTGCGAGACTCTGTTAAGAAAGAAATGGTTTGCATTTTGAACAATTATTAAAATACACTTAGTTATTTATTAGGATTTTGATCGGATTTTGTTTTATTGTAGGTAAGTAATTTGAATTAATTTTTCCATAACAACTTATGTAAATTACTTTTAAATACGCCTTATTGCAAAAAGTACTAACTACCTACCCACTGAATAAACTATATAAAATAAGAGTAAATAAATACTTACCTAGCTAGTTTAAATGTTAATAAGTATGACTGTGAAATTTTATTAAGGTCTTTTGCAATCTGACGGTCCTAAGCCCGTTAAAGTATGAAGGAAAAATTTGCAATTTATGGATGTTATGAATGAAGTTGGTGGGACGGGCGGCGCCTGAGCGCGACGCGCGGTGTACAATTATATCAGTATTTTTCGGATAACTTTGAAATACCATATCTCAATATTTTAGTACTAAAATACTAAATGATAAATAAAATACTATGATGATACTAAAAGAAAAAATACGTATATAATAATTTTAGCAGCAGATCATCATATCAAATTTTGGATAGTGATTAAAAATTCACCCTGTATAGGTAGGTAGGCATATCATGTCAACATCACGTGAGAGGAATTCAGAAAGAACGAAGAACCGATTCCTGAATCGTGGATCATGGTCCAATCGTACTCAGAGCCAAAGTCATATTCAAAATATTCCGTCGTTGGTATATTGACCTGCATGAATGCGTGTGTGCAATGTGCGTCAGTCACCTTGGTAGTTAAGGAAGAGCTCCGTGAAGGGCGGCAGGCGCACGAGGTAGTGCAGCACGCCTCCCGAGTTGCTGTACAGCGACGCGTAGTGGTGCGGCTGCCGCGCCACCACGGGGCTGCAGCCTTCTCTACGTGCTGCTTTTAGATCCTAAAATAAAAAGAACACAAAAGATCGTAAAATGGACTTGAGTAGAGATTTACTTGGCGTAGCAGAATGAAAGTTTTAAATTCGGCCGGCATTGACAAAGTATAGCGTGCGACTTAAATACCCAGCTCACCCATACTAAAAGTACGATTCAACTCGCGCGATATCAATACTTCTAAATCTATCATCTCCTCTGCTGAGCATTTCTTACCACGCACAAGCTGTGAAACCAGTACGGATGCGACCTGGCGATCTTTAACGAAACAGCTGAACCACTAAAAGTCGATAATGCATGTGTGATTGCCTCGGGTGTAAGCACATATTTATGGTCGCCAGTAATTGATCTGATCCTTTTATCTCGAAATTCTCCAGTAATGAACCGTGATATATCTGTCGTATCCAAACAAGAGAGATGCACAGCGGATGTAAATGGGACGGGGATAATGATTTGGTCATCATGAATTTTCACGTTTCAAAGGTATGCCATGTTTCTTGCGACCCGCGATGCTGCGGAACCGCAAATTATGCCGTAGCAGCAAGTGCTGAGGTCGGGACCTGATTGCTCACACCACAACACCATCTCTTCTTTGTATCTGTGTGTCGTGTCGTGTTATGCCTACTGTATTTGTTTTCTCTGTGTGGTGATGCTCAATAAATGTATTATCTCTTGGGTCGTGTTATGTAAAACAAGTGAGTGCTTACATTGTAGGTGTTGATGTAGTGCTGCTCCCTGCTGGGCAGCTGCACGGCCATGGGCCGGCCGAGGTCGCGGAAGCTGGCGGGCGCGGTGAGGTCCAGCACGCGCGAGCTGTAGTCGGCGAGCACGAAGGGCAGCACGGGGTACTGCATGAGGTCGTTGTACGAGCGCCCGCCCAGCCCGTTCAGCCGCATCAGGTACTCCCAGTTGGTGATCGCGCCGCTCCGCCACTGGCTCATCGCCTCCGACAGCGTGTCGGCTTCCACTCTAACACCAGAAACATCTATTTGTACACGTTTTTATGATTTTTTTAATTTAATAAATATGAACACAATAGTCGATATCCTATACAGCACTGCTAAAGTTAGGGTGTAAAGGCGTATCATAAGGTATAAATTCGCTGACAGTAATGAAGACAGTGCCGAATAAGTTAAGAAATCGGTCGAACTGAGCATAAACTATCAGTTTAGCATCAACCGTTTAAATATATAATAAGGTGTGAAAATTGGCGTATAGTTGGATCGAGATCCAATTTTACCACCAAACAGATAGACGCGTATGTATGCGTGCGTAGCTTGTTGAATACGTGATGTTGATAGCAAGCGTCTATTATAGTTTGTGGTATATATACCCAGTTCAGAGAGGTAATAATTAGGTGCTCACTTGTTGGGCAGGTGGGCGTGGTCCAGCGCACTGAGGAAGGCAGCGCGCTCCTGCGGCGCCGTGAACGCCAGCAGCTGCGCGTGCCCCGAGCTCAGGAACAGCTCCAGCGCCAGCTCCTGCGACAACGTGTTCAGTATTGCCAACAATTACCAGATTTTCAAGGTCTTCATCCGCACTTGAAACCGAAATGAAAGAGTATGCGTTGGAGACACAAGCTCGACAGTCTGGTATTAGAACCTTAGCTAAATTGGGAAAGAACATTTGAAAATCGTTGAATCCTCTCGTCAATAGTAGCGTATCGGCAGGCTACCTGCAGGCACCAGCGCCGCGTGCCCACGCGCACCACGCTGGCCAGCGCCCAGCAGTGCGCGCTGCCGCTCTCCTCGGCCCAGGCCTCGTACAGCTCCTCCGCCGAGCCCGACTCCTCCGGCACGAAGTGGATCGACCTGCCAACACATTACAATACAAATTAGTACCTTCCGCCAGCTAGAGAAGGAATCCGATGGTTCATGTAAACAAATAGATGCGCATAGTAGAACTACTAAGCTATCCAGTGAATAGGAACTTTCGCCTTTCAAATCCGAGGATACACCTCTGAAATTTCACTAGAAGATTGGAACCAGACCAAACTGAAAGTCTATGATCGTATTTCTACCATTTTCTAGACGACGATCGAAATCGTGAAGAGATCTGCACGTTTTGGGTGGTTTTTAAAAAATCGAAAACACCCAAAGTTGATGTGGTACCCTTGTCTAAAGGTTGAGTCAAGGTCAGACGATAGTCGCTTCATTGTAATTACTGGACTTAATCGAGGATTTTGTTCCTGGATCATGGTCCAAGCGTACTCCAAACTCCAATGCGATAGTTTTGGTCGCAACTGGAAATTTAACGCTGAGATGAGCGAGTACCCGCCTGGCAATGCCATGTACGTGGCCGTCTCAACAAAATACACTAGACAAGCGTCCGTGGCACTCATTCAGCTGGTCTCACTGAAAACCAGCGTCATGGCCTTTGTCTGGGCTGTGACATAAGCTGAGTGAGGCCCATTTATACTAGACGTCATAACACATCATTATATTCATTTGGCACTGTCTGGACATGATTGAATATGGCTTTGTTTTTTTTTTCCTTTTGTTTTATTTTTATGTATTTTTAATTGTTTTATGTTTTGTTTTCTGTTTGTACCAAATTGTGTTCTATTTATAATTGCTATATGTTCTGTATTGTGATGTCTATAATAATAAATATTTTCTTTCTTTCTGTCTTTCTCACTCAGACGCAGGCGAGCCGCCAGCCGTCTCGCTCGCTCACCTGTCTGTGAGCAACAGCTCCCCGCGCGTCTCCCGGTCCACGGTGATGTGCGTGACGCGCGCCATGTACGCGACCGTCTCGCTCAGTTGTAGGCGCGCCGCTAATCCGTCCCGCTCTGATGCACTGCATCCGAGCACGCTGCGAAGTGGGGCCGGACGACGTGCTAACTCTAAACATAAAATAATTTTTGTGATTTTTCTTATATTTCAAAGTTAGATCATAGAAGTGGTTTTAATTTCAGGGCGTGAAAAGTGATGCCAATACGGTCTATCGTATGTGAAAACCTGTTTGATGGCATTCTGTTGGACTGACGATCAATTAACAGCATTAGTAATTTCGTGCTTCAAATTGACATTTTGACATATCACGTTCAAAAATAACCAATTACATTGTACAATCCGATCACAGTTATTAAGCACGTGGCAAAAGTCCGAAGTAATGCTGTTTTGACACTTTCGCATAGAAAAGCCGTTTTACAACACCCTCCTGTTAATGTCACTGAAGTGCCTTCTGCTCTTGGTCGGTGTGTAGACAGACCTCCATCCGTCATCTAGCGGATTTTTCTCACGCGATAATCCCCATTGATACACCTTCAGTCTGTTTTAGCAAGCTAATGTAAGCGACAGCTATCAAAGTTTTGAAAAATCCGATGGTCAGTTTGCGAATGACACTTCACATTAGCCTACAGTATGCTGGGTACCTGGCTTGTGCTTGGCGTGGTCCTTAAGGAAGCGCGGGGGAATGCGCAGGTGCGCGCGGCGCAGGCGCACGCGCACGCGGCCCGGGCCCTCCGTCGGGTCCAGCTGCCACGACTGCGGGTAGCTGCGCGGCTCGTGCCACACACCTAAATACACATTCAGAGATAAAACTACAAGATATAAAATAAAAAAAAAAAACTAGGAGATGAATTTGCTGTGTGGAGTTTCGCGGAAACTGTGAGAAACTTTCATATCAAACAAACTGCAGGGGTATTAATTACCCTGGTATGGGCGTACGGTACACATCTTATGGAAACCGGAAAGTTACGTGACTATCAAATGCTTATGCTGCTTATGTCACCATCGGCGAGTATTGCGTCACGCACGTGATAAAAAAGCGGAGGAATACTTCGCACAACTGGAATGTGGAAACTAACGGAACGGCGGTTCTACGAGTATAGAGTCACTCAGCGGGCTATGGAAAGAGTTATGCTTGGCGTATGTCCGTGTTATCGAATTCAAACTGGCAGAGTACCAAAGGATATAACTTACCTATTAACAAGTTGTAGTATGACTAAATAGTATGAAGAGTTTTGTATTATTGTAATTCCGCTGATATCTATAACACGGGTGCTTGAGATGAATGAATGTGATGTGAAATATTTATTTATGTATGAATAGTATCAAATCGCAAAAACACCAAAATTTAAAATAAACATATTAAAAAAAGCAAGTTTAAGTGGCAATGGGCTGGCCAAATCAGCCGCAGAACTGACAGCTGGGGCAAACGAGTTCTAAAGTGGAGATCGCGTTTCGGTAAACGTAGTGTAGGACGCCTTCCGGAAAGATGTAGTGACGAGTGACGAACACAAGATAGATAAGATAAGAAATAATTTATTGACCACAACACATTACACATAGAACAAAACAGAGAAAGTAAGGTACTGAGACAAAGAGTTGCGGCCAACAAGGCTCAGCCTCAGCATACGCTGCAACTGCCACATACAGCAGCTGCATCGCTGGTTTTCAGGCTGGACCTTGGGTGACGCCTTTGCATTGAAAAAAAAAATTAAAAAAGATTGACATGCAATAAATACAAGTAAAAAGAAAATGAAAAATTACATATACAAAACGAAGAAATAATAACACAGAGATACGTTATCACTTTTAAAACATTAAAATAATATTAAATAAAAAACAACAAAAACAAATGGCATTCGCGGGTGTCAAACCAATATTATCATAAGCGACAGTGGCACCATCAATTAACTGCGCGCACGCATTATTATCTGTGCCACAGTATGTACACAATGGAGATAGCTAAAAAAAATTTAAAAAAGATAGCTGGATGTAGCCAAATATCGGTGGAAGTGACGAACATGTAGATGGGTGTATAGGCTGTTGACATTGTCACCTTTGGGGTGCGTGTGCGTCTGCAGCAGGCGCTGCCAGCGCGTGGCGGCGCGCGCGCGCGTGGCGTGGGCGCGGCGCAGGTGCTGCATGAAGGCCTTGCGCTCGGCGTTCTGCGCCTCCACCACGCCGCGCGTCACGCCCATCGCGCCCTCCGCCAGCCGCGCGCACACCGCCTCCTTGCTGAACACCGCCCTGCCACACGCCACCGCTGTCGTATCTCACTCATACACTACACTACAAATACTTTGTACGTATGAACAAACGCACAGGGGAAAGAGCCTTAGATAGCTCAATCCACGAAGACGCGCCCCACCCTTTCTCATTATCGCTAACAAATTAGCAATGAGTGCTCACGCACACTATGATAAATTGACAGAGCGTCACGGGGTAGCTGAAAAGATGCTCTACTCGTCTTAAACTCTCCGCGCCTCCCACTCACCCCTCATGCACCGCGAATGGCCTTGCCCAAAAGTGGTGAGGCGCGTCTTCGTGAGTTGAACTATCTGTACTTGGTTAGCGTCTCCGAAGATTAAGTCGGTATGCCGACGACAGAATGGACGATGAGCTAATAACAGGATATTTGACTAGTGTAACATCAGGGTACGTCCACCTACACATTGTATATAAGCGGCGTCACACCGCCCACGCGTGAACGGAACTGCAGCACGAGAATGGGGGCTATCGCGTGTGAAAAATCCGCAAGATGGACGTACTATACGCCTGAGGTTCATCTACAAGGTAATTGGGTATTTTTAGACGGGATATCTCAAATTGTCAATTAACGAATAAATCAGCCAATGATGTTGAAGTTGTACCTCGATTCACAGGCACGCCATCTAGCGGATATTTCACACGCGATAGCCCCCATTGTCGTGCTGGTTGAGGGCCCCATTGAGAGCGCCCCGCTCACACTCGCTATAGAAGTTCCACATCAATTTGCGCTGAAGAGGGGCACCAAACAATTGCGCAACTGGCTCATAAATTAAAGGTGATAGATGTGGACATATCCTCAAATTTTTCCGTCACGAGTAAGCGCTACAAGTACGAAATGTGCCACAGGGGCGGATCCTTGCGTTTGCGTTGTGTCGACTGAGTGGTGACACTGCAGATAACACACTATAAATTAAAACATCTATCTCTTTCGTCCAATGACTAACGAAACGGCAACGCCATTGCGTTTTCGTTTCGAACATTTACGACGAAGATGATGGGGAAGGGAACCATTTTGGAAGATCGGGGCGGCGACCCTGCCCCGCCAGTGTACTATCATATTTGACGGATGAAGCGTTAGAAGTTTTTTTATGTACTACGTAACACCTGTAGGAACATAAATGCGCTGCTAACCAATACGTTTAGGTTATATATTTTTATCTTGACTGCGCCCGGTAGTTAAAATCACTTGGATTTTAAGTACCGGGCGCAGCAGGTATTGCTGGCCAGCTGCAGTGGTCGTGAGTACCTGTGCACGTGCGGCAGCTGGCGCTGCTGCGCGGCGGCCCAGCGCTGCACGTCGCGCTGCAGCAGCGCCGCGGCCTCGGCCGCCAGCGTGTCGCTGCACAGCCGCTCCGGCAGCGCCGCCTGCGTGGCCACGGCCCAGCCGCGCGCCCAGTCCGTGATGCCCAGCTCCACGCTCGCCTCGCCCGCCTCCGCCTGCAGGTGCAGGTGCTGCAGGATCGACAGCAGGTACACCGCTAGCTGTAAACGATATAAGTGAATAGTCAACGACAACGAGACAAGTGAAAATACATTGTTTAAATTTTCATGGTCACTAACATTACAACAGTTATATACGAGATTTCTACCATGTACCTTATTTTTGAGTTTCAGATATTTCAGCACTGTATGGTAGAAATATCGTAAATAACTATTCAAATAAAAAAAAAATACTGTTACAGTGCAACAGCACCTACTGAGCAAGGGACATGCTGGGATCATGTGTACCCTGGACTTTTGCCTCAACTGACGAAACGTCATTCCCAGTTGTACCTTCCCGGCCTTCTAAGCGACGGCATAGCAATCGGAAGACTCGCTGAGATGCTTGCGGCTGACGGCACAGCAGGCGCGTGCGGGCAGTGAGGCTAGCTACCTTGCGGCTGGCGGCCGGGCTGGGCGGCAGCAGCAGCGCGCGGTACAGGCGGCGCAGCAGGCGCGGCTGCAGCGCGCGCGTGCGGGCAGTGAGGCTAGCTACCTTGCGGCTGGCGGCCGGGCTGGGCGGCAGCAGCAGCGCGCGGCGCGCGTGGTGCGCGCGGTACAGGCGGCGCAGCAGGCGCGGCTGCAGCGCGCGCGTGCGGGCAGTGAGGCTAGCTACCTTGCGGCTGGCGGCCGGGCTGGGCGGCAGCAGCAGCGCGCGGCGCGCGTGGTGCGCGCGGTACAGGCGGCGCAGCAGGCGCGGCTGCAGCGCGCGCGTGCGGGCAGTGAGGCTAGCTACCTTGCGGCTGGCGGCCGGGCTGGGCGGCAGCAGCAGCGCGCGGTACAGGCGGCGCAGCAGGCGCGGCTGCAGCGCGCGCGTGCGGGCAGTGAGGCTAGCTACCTTGCGGCTGGCGGCCGGGCTGGGCGGCAGCAGCAGCGCGCGGCGCGCGTGGTGCGCGCGGTACAGGCGGCGCAGCAGGCGCGGCTGCAGCGCGCGCGTGCGGGCAGTGAGGCTAGCTACCTTGCGGCTGGCGGCCGGGCTGGGCGGCAGCAGCAGCGCGCGGCGCGCGTGGTGCGCGCGGTACAGGCGGCGCAGCAGGCGCGGCTGCAGCGCGCGCGTGCGGGCAGTGAGGCTAGCTACCTTGCGGCTGGCGGCCGGGCTGGGCGGCAGCAGCAGCGCGCGGCGCGCGTGGTGGCGCGCGGTACAGGCGGCGCAGCAGGCGCGGCTGCAGCGCGCGCGTGCGGGCAGTGAGGCTAGCTACCTTGCGGCTGGCGGCCGGGCTGGGCGGCAGCAGCAGCGCGCGGCGCGCGTGGTGCGCGCGGTACAGGCGGCGCAGCAGGCGCGGCTGCAGCGCGCGCGTGCCGGGCGCCGCGCTGCCGCCCCACCACACGGCGTCCTGCAGCAGCGCCGCCCACTCCCCGCCGCTGCCGCCCGCGCCCGCCCACCAGCGCGGCCGCGACCCGCTGCCGGTCTCGCTCACCGCTGCAAACATACAACTACGGCTTTACCGCTCCGAACTCGACATTCCTTTGGTCCGCATTACGCAGAGGGCAGAGTACGCTGGACCAATCGTAAGCTAGAACCATGCGACTGCGCGAACTTCAAAGAGATGTTTTCAAACGGTCAAGCACAATCCGGCTGATTGGACCAAAGATAAAATAAACTTTTTTTCAATTAGTCAAGCACACTCCGCCCCCGTGTCCCACGCACCATGGGAGGTTGACTTTGTAGCAGTAAACTCATACAGTTCGCGCCACGGAAGAAGTCCCGCGGCATAACACAAAAACAAAAATTTTTCATCGATGGAAATCAAATGATTCCTTGTGTCCATTGACATAAAGCTCTAATTTAAATGTTAATGACGGCTTAAACGCGCTTTTCAAGGGACTTCTTTAGCTTAGACACGGTTTATTCGCACGTTCTACACGCGATTTGTAATTGATCACTCTTTAGTAAGAAGCTCTATAAAGAATGCGCAGGACGTTTCCAGCTATGAACAAGAAATTGCGTGCAAAACGCGTGAGTAAAACGCGCCATCTAAACCAACTTTAAGGCTGGTTGATGACGTTTCTATTGGGCAGTCTTTAAAAAGTTTAAGCTTTCTATATAACCCCGCAAAGGTGATTTTCCAATAAATGTGTAAACAGATATAGTCAATAACAAAAAGGGCGTTTTTACAATCAATGCGTTCTACCTATGGAGCTAACTACAGAACGTTCCTAAAAAAGAGACCATGAGGTCGAAAGAGACCCGTTGTGGTTTTCCAACGGGTCTCTTTCGACCTCTTCTTTCCAATTATGCGATGGAAAGACGATGTGGCAAGGTTGGCGGCACATACTGTATCCAGGTTGCTCAATATACATCTAAGTGAAGACTGAAGTAGGCTTAGATGATGACGATGCCGATTGAGATCGATCGCACAGCACAGAAGCCGCGCCTCACCTAACAGCAGTGTGGACAGCAGCCTGTCGTACAGCGCGGCGTGGCCGGGCCCGGGCAGCGGCTCGTGCGGCGAGTGCGTCAGCAGGAAGCTGAGCGCGCGCGTCACGGTGGCCAGGTGCCGCGCGCCCAGCTCCGCGCGGTCCACGCGCCCGCTGTCGCCGCCCAGCGACACCGCGGAGGACAGCACTGGAACAACAGGACTCATTACATTCTTCTTTCTTTATTTTATGTAGTAGGTAAAAGACGAGCAGACGAATCAAGTTATGGTAGACGATTGCCGCTGCCCAGAAATACAAACATGCTACCTATACGTTTCAACCGAATTAGGTCTCTGATAACAGTAAAACACACTCAGTAGGCACTGCTTCACGCTGGTTTTCTGTAATGCCGTAACCATAACTACGGTTGAGCCAGCCCATTCGTTGCCGCTCATCCAGGCGCTCTCCCAGCCG
Organism: Marasmia exigua; assembly: GCA_019059595.1. Classification (NCBI taxonomy): domain Eukaryota; kingdom Metazoa; phylum Arthropoda; class Insecta; order Lepidoptera; family Crambidae; genus Marasmia; species Marasmia exigua. The sequence continues at coordinate 19,321,606 of CM032473.1, forward strand.
TTACCTGTGGTGAAGTAGTTGGCGTAGCGGCCGTGCGTGGCGTAGGTCTCGCCGAGCCGCTCCTCCAGGTACTCCAGTCGTTACCTGTTGTGAGTAGTTGGCGTAGGCCGCGTGTGCGTGCGTAGGTCTCGCCGGTCCACACCTCCAGGCGCTCCAGCCGTTACCTGTGTTGAAGTAGTTGGCGTAGCGGCTGTGCGCGGCGTGGGTCTCGCCGAGCCGCTCCTCCAGGTGCTCCAGCCGTTACCTGTGGTGAAGGTAGTTGCGTAGCGGCTGGCGTGGCGTAGGTCCTCGCCGAGCCGCTCCTCCAGTGCTCCATCCGTTACCTGTGGTGAGGTAGTTGGCGTGCGGTTATGCGCGGCGTGTTCTCGCCGAGGCCGCTCCTGCCCCCATGCGTCCAGCCGTTTCCCTGTGGGTGAAGTAGTTGCGTTGCGTAGGTCTCGCCGAGCCGCTCCTCTAAGCGTCCAGCCGTTACCTGTGGTGAAGTAGTTGGCGTGGCGTAGGTCTTGCCGAGCCGCTCCTCTAAGCGTCCAGCCGTTACCTGTGGTGAGGTAGTTGGCGTAGCGGCTGTGCGTGGCGTAGATCTCGCCGAGCCGCTCCTCCAGGCGCTCCAGCCGTTACCTGTGGTGAGGTAGTTGGCGTAGCGGCTGTGCGTGGCGTAGGTCTCGCCGAGCCGCTCCTCCAGGCGCTCCAGCCGTTACCTGTGGTGAAGTAGTTGGCGTAGCGACTGTGCGTGGCGTAGGTCTCGCCGAGCCGCTCCTCCAGGCGCTCCAGCTGCGCCGTGAACAGCGCCGCCTGCGCTTCCCGTACTGCGGCCCGTACGTCCCCGGACCCGCACGTCAGCTCCACGAACGTCAACTGGTGGTGGATATCGCAGATCGTCTGCAAGAATAGCAATCTACAAGTTATTCATTTAATAAAAAACTATAAAAAAACTGTGTAGTACGAATAATATTTTACATAGCGACTTTTTTCAGCGATAACGCAGTTCAGTCTCGATACATTTGCAACTGAAATCTTGATCAAATTAGGAATGAGCAGAGAATTAGTACGTTAAAGTGGCAGTGAGTGGGGCACATAGTATAAAGAACTGATGGCCGCTGGAGCACGGTTCTGGAGTGGACACCATATACCGAGCGCAGCGTGGGACGCCCACACAAGAGATGGACAGACGACCTGGTCAGAATCGCGGGATCTGGCAATGCCTGCAACCATATACTCTGGAAGTCAATAAAGGAAGCCTATACTCAGATGCCCAATTCTCGTGCTAGTGATATTTATAGCAAAAACTATATATATAGCAAAAACATAGTTTTTTGTATAATTTTCATGTTTTTTCATATGTCGCGAGTGTCTATTTGCGGCTGCAATCACGTACTCGGCGATCCTATCAGGCGAGCCGTCTGCTCGTCTGCCAGCTATCACAATTGGGCTCCAGTAGTGGAAATTCTGAAAATGATGAAAAAGTCGAAATATCACACTACCTAACAAGGAAAAATTAAATATCAGACCTGCATGCTATGATGCGTGGCGAGCGCTTTGAGCGCGATGTCGATGAGCAGCTGGTACAGGTCGCCCATCAGCAGCGCGCGGCCCTCGCGCTCCGCCGGCGTCTGCCCCAGCAGCCGCACGCTGCGCACCACCACCTCCGCCACGCACACCTCGCCCAGCGCGCGCACCGACGACTTCAATACAAACATACTTTTAACTTATGTACATGAGAAAAAAACGCCGGCAGCGCACTTGTGACGCTTCTGGTTTTGCAGGAGCCCAATTCTCGTGCTCGTGACATTTATTACCATACGATATATATCACTAAAATACAGATTTTTTTGTATTGTTTTCAGGAGATATCCACCATGTTTTCAAAATATGATCCGTGTGCTTGTCTACCCCCTATATCATAAAAATAAGCAAATTTTTTTTTGAATGCAAGTTTTTCAAAGAAAGACTAATGACTCCACTAATGTTGCAGGTGTCATGTGCGGAGGCAATCACTTACTATCAGGTGATCCGTCTGATCGTCTGCCTGCCATCTATTACATAAAAAAGATGGAAACTCATTCGACCCTGAAAAAGCCAGAAATACGAACCCGAAAACATATATTATTTTACACAAATGGTATACAGGTACATAGCAATAGATAGTGAGTGAATGTAACCTTGTCTATGAGGCGGCGCAGGATGAGCGACACGTTGTGCGCGAGCGGCACGTCGCGCACGCAGCACGGCAGCAGCGCCAGCAGCGGCGGGCAGCGCGCGCACCACTCCTCGCTCGCCTCCACCCAGATGTCCTCCTGCACCACAACACCATCGCCACGTACTTTATAGCACTTTCTAAGCATGTATGAGCAATGGTGGCTCAGCGCATATGAACGTGCGCTTTCTGGAAGCTTGCATACCGCGGCTGAGAGAGACGACAGTAGGCAACCTCTGACGCCCGCTAAACGGGAGATCGTAAGTTAGAATAATGTTTCAATTATAGATTTCACATGTATTTGTAAACTCAACGGTGATGGAAAACACCTGTGGAAACCTGCATGTTTCGGATAGTTTTGTTAAACTATCCTTACTTACAATATTTGAGATTGGAACGTGTAAGCATGCTCCCGTAGATCTAGTTAATTTGTGTAAGAGTTGCAAAGGTCAGACGGTATTCGCTTCTTTGTAATTAATTTAACAGATTCTGGAGAAGAGTCCAACCGAACCGAACGAAATCGCACTCACGTCCAGTTGGTCTTCGAGCGGCACGTCGCACTTGGTGAGCAGCGCGGCGCACGCCGCCGCCAGCTCCCATGTGCCTTCGTACAGGGCTATCTGAGAAAATATCGTTATTATAATACAGTTTGCCGCACTAATATCATCTTACTTTAAAGTAAACGCCTCCTCCTCCTTAGTCGTTAACTCTTAACAGAGTGGTCGTGGTTCACGATGTAGCATTTTCGTGTAATGATGCGGCTCGGTGTCTCCACTTATTGCGGTCCACAGCGTCTCGGGAGTTTAAACGCCATTTTCTTTTAAAAGGTCAATATTTTAAGTATTCAAATTACTGGAACACAAAGAGCCAGAGAACTGATAATCCTGGAAGTACAGAATTGCAGGTAAATATATAATCTGAAACAGAAATTGACGTCGGTACGACTAAGGGACTTGCCACTTGCCCACGTCCAACAGTGGACGAATACAGGTATTCGTCCACTGTTGGACGTGGGCAAAGATGATAATGATGATACACGGTTTTTGGTTGTGTTTTAGCGGTTTTTACTGTTGTATCGATTTGTTTTAGGAATAAAGATATTCTTATTAAGAAAATCGGGAGATAACTTCCATTTTAGTCCCGTCTACTTATTCATGATTTTCATGACACCAGTTTTGGAGACTTTTGTTTCAGATATCAGTTAGCTGCTAGGATCTGTGAACAGACGATAGCATGCGAGGAGTGTATAGTGTGTGTGTGTGTGTACCTGGTTGGCGAGGTGCACGAGGTAGTGGTGGTGCTTGAGCTTGCGCGCCAGGTCGGGCGGCGCGCGGCGCTGCGCGGCCGCCAGCACGCGCACCAGCGCCGCGCGCACGCGCCCGCTGCGGTGGTTGCCCAGCACCACCAGCGCCTCCACGCTCACCGGCCCGTTCAGCGCCTGACGGTACATGGGCCACTGTTAGCGATCATTCCCCGGTACGCCGTCATTAGCCGCGAGTGAACACTGCAATGTGGTCTTTTGATATATTTCCATCAAGAAATTGAACTCGTTGCCGGCGCATGTATTGCCTCCTTCCTACAATATGGATTCCTTGAAACGAAGCGTGAAGAAGCATCTCGCGAGCTAGTATGGCAGAATTTGAATCGTTTTAAACAATGCTATTGTGTGTTGAGTGAGTTCTCACGTGAACAACTTGCTAGGACCAAAGAAAATCTTAAAACCTGCAATTTCGTTAAGAGTAGTCTCAGCTGAATCCGTAGGTCGATTACCTACGCGCCCGTTTTATTGAGTGACTGAGACTTTGACTTACTTAGACTGTTGACTACCCACTTTGTCAAAATATCACTTGACAATTTCCTTTCGAGTTATTTCGCCTAATAACGCCTTCAATGTAAAACATGTGCAAAACTGAACCAATTAATTACTGAAGTGGTGAAAAACTTTATTCTACAAGTGACGTTCGATTCCGTAGTCAGAGATTCTGACATTAGTGATGGATAATACGGAGATGTAATTAAGTTTCTATTTTTTGAGAAAATCCCCATCAGGAATTTTGCCAGCCTATACTAAGAAAATAAGCATATAACAAAAAGGTTGAAAAAACCTGAAAACTTGATTTGACAATGATATAAGTGACTTTGATAAATTTGACACTGACGTATCTGTCGTAGATTTTTTGGTCTTGAATTCCAGTTTCGAGTATAGTAATAATACTGTGTCAGATAATCACGTGTTCACATGAATAAGTTGTGTAGGTTATGGCTGAGCAGGTTACCTGCGCGAGCTGGTGGTCCGGCAGCGCGGCGACGGTGTCGCGCAGCAGCAGCAGCAGCCCCTCGCACGCCGTCCAGCCCGGCTCCGCGCCCGCGCGCACCCGCCTCTGCGGCCGCGTCAACATCAACATCTACCGATTAATGGTGACTCCACCGCCAAATACTCTTCATACCGAAATCATGATAATTTAATTAGACCAATAACAATTTTCAGTATTGAATAAAATGCAATAAGTAACTTTGTTTTTCTTTTATGTTACAGATAAACGGTGTAATAAAACATAGGTCCTTCTTTAGGAAGAAAATCGACGGCATATATATATATATATAAATTCCGCCGCCATGGACACCCGCAAACCAGTGGAGTCACAAGTGCACTGCCAACCTTTTCCCCTTCCCGCCATTGGGCCTCCGGTAACCTTACTATTATATATATGCCGTCGATTTTCTTGTATGTTTTAACACCCTCCCACTCATATAAAATATATATATATTTTATATGAGTGGGAGGGTGTTAAAACATACAATCCATATGTTTGTGACGGCGGCCATCTTGGATCGATTTTTATCCAACATGGCTAAGAGCACTCCCCCCTTATTCATCTTTCAAACAAAAAAAACAAAATCAAAATCGGTTCATTTGTTCGGGAGTTACGATGCCATAGAAAGACATTGTAACAAAATCATATTTCATAGCTCTTGCCCCACTTTATGGCATTATTTTCTATGTTTAAAAAGTTCACCGTAACAACACGTAAAGACAAAAATTAACCAATGACGTTGGCCATCTCATGGATTTATCAAAAACCCTCCATTGGAAATCCTGGTCAAGAATGTTAAATTTGTATGTGTGAATTACCTGCTGGTAGATGCCGCCGGTGTAGACGTCGACGGTGGTGTGGCTGACGTCGTCCACATCTACAACAATGTACTCCATGAGGTCCGCGTCGGCGTCGGCGCGCGGCCGCGCCGCCCGCCCTGCAACCCAGGCGCGCTGTGAGCCACCGCGACCACCGCCACCACCACGCCCGCGTGCGTATGCGACTGGCGAACACCTACTCGGTTTCTATTGCACGATAGTGCACGATGACCCGAACAAAGAGGGCTGCATACTTTGTCAGTGAAGTGTCGTAAATGCTATTTATTTATTTATTTTTAGGACGACTAACAGCTACATATTACAATAAGCTTATGGTCAGATATGAAATTTATTCAAACCAATAAAGTTGAAAACTTTATCTTTGGTTTAAGCATGGTAATGGTTAAACCAAAGGTACTTTTAACATACAGGTTGTTCGAAACCACTTTTTAACAAAAACTGTATAAAAATGTGTAACAAATCCTTTTTGGTATATCTTTTACAAATCTTTGCCATCGCATACGCACGATTTCTGGTTAGTAAGCATCAAGCCTAGCAGGTTAGCACAAGATAATGATTTATTTATAACATTAAAATGATAATGACAGTAACATGTAATTTCTTGGATGAATTTAAAAAATTGTTTTGCATACTTTGAAAGAGTGACGTCAAGAGAAATGATTTCATGAAATTTTAGACATTAAAATACGATCTAGCTTCGCTTCTCAGGAAATCATTCATAACTCATGAATAATGCACCTAAATTAACTAAAACATCAAGACTAAATGGATCAAGGTTTTTTCTTATCATTTCAGCGCTCAGATGAATATAAGAGGCTTATAATAACAGGCAGCAAGCGTGAGTCACATGAACAAAAGTGGATTTAGCATGTAATTTAGCCAATTCTCAAGCGGCGTTCATATTCTTCATTTTACAAATATTTTGTATCGTAACTTAGTTTTGAAATTGTTTCTTACCTACTTGTCTCAAAAAATAAGATGAATTTTGGCTGATTCTCGGTGCAGAACACTGCATCTCATATTACAAGTAAAAAAAACTCAAAATCGATAACATTATTAGGTTGAAAAACAAAAGGAAATCTTCGCAAACCGTAATAAAGAAATCACTTACCAACTGGAGGGGGATCAGAGTTCTCCGAGGTGGACGATGCTTCCGTATTTTTACTGAAATCAAGGGATCAATACTTGCTTACTTGAACACCACTCATCATACTGGAGAATGCTAAATCTTATCTATCTGGTCCGTGACATCCGTCATGTTTTTAATGGGGGCTATCGCGTGTGTAAAATATCCGCTAGATGGCGTGCCTGTGAACCAAGGTCCAACTTCAACATCACCCCCTCCGGAATCATGTCTAAAAATACTCAATCATCTTGTAGATGGACCTCAGGCCTATAGTATGCCATCTTGCGGGTTTTTCGGCATTACGCATTCAAAGTGGAATGGCTGGGTTTTGTAAGAATCTATTTGTTTCAGTTGTAGTTTTGAAAGATGAAGGATGCGATGAGTGAAAATATACCCTACCCCTGATACGAAAGTTCTATCCACCCTCGGTTTCATTACCTGTTTTCCTTTATCTGCATGTTGATGATTCCTTTCATCTGCTTAGAGGACTCGACGCTGCTATCATGGTCCGTCTTATCCGTGTCTGTGTCTCTCTGCTCTTGGGTGGAGTGGAGGCTGTTGTCCCTCGCGCTGTCCTCGGTGGAGGCGCTGGAGACGGAGGGCCGCGCGTCCTGCCTGGAGCGGGGCTCCTGCTTGCGCCGGCGCGAGGGTTTCCGCTTGAGTGAGCTGGATTTTAACTCACTCATCTCTTGTGTCTCGGGCGTGAGGAGAAAGTAGAAGTTGGCACGGGAGTGTGTTACGAATGTGTCGCTTGCCTGCAGAAAAATAGCTTCAATGAGTAAACAGAATATGATACTCGAATGTTTGTCCGTACCAACGGGACAGCACCTAATGTTACAATCAGTGCAACTTATCCGTCAACATGACATATAGATCCGGTCAGTCCACAAGTTTCAAGTCTATTTTCTTGCAGTTATCTGCTATTGTAATAGCTCATCGGTATAGCAAGCTCAAGGGCTGACCATATAAGGGTACTAATTAAACAAGCTTCTTTTTAATAGCATTATTCGCCTCAGAAAATATATGTTACCTTCTAAATTACTAAGTCGGCCACAACCAATGCGCGTCTGAATAATAGTATCTCAGACACTAGTTATCTTATATGTAAGCCACTGTAAATATAACTCAGCATAGTGGTTATTTTTTATCATCTAAATTTGTGGTATGCATTCAAATAGGAAGCTTCTAAAGTATTAATATATGACACCAAAATAGTAAGAATATTAGCCTCTAATTGAATAATTTAGTATAAATAAAATGTAACTCATCCTACATTAATCGATTGCTAAATGTACCTAAAATTGTCATCAAATAGTATAATTAAAGCCACTACATATTATTATTATGTATTACACATGAACTATTAAGGACAGTCAGCCAGAGCGATGGTAGCCTAGTGGTTTAGAACGCGCCCTCAATGCGGAGGGTCGATTTCTCTAGATTTTTCAAATCTATGTGCATATTTCTATATTTACCTCGGCGGTGAAGGAAAACATCGTGAGGAAACCTGCTCGTTTGGGATAGTTTCAGAAGCGTGTAACCATGATTCAGTTGATCTTGTTCCTCTGTCAAAGGGTTGCGAAGGTCAGACGGCAGTCGCTTCATTGTAATTACCAGGCTCCCCAAATCCTGAATCATGATCAAAGCGTACCCTGGGCTCCAAAGCCCAGCTTTGGACTCAACCGGGAATTATACGCAAATATGAAGAAGAAGAAGAACTATTAAGGACAGTCATAGTAAACCCATTTATTTATGCAAATCAATTTGTGTATTAATATGTGTAACAAGTACAATCATTTATAGAAAAGTAATTAATTAACATACACGTATAATTACGTGATTAAAAGAAAAAGAAAATAAGGGCAGGCGCGCGGGCGGGTCAGCACAAGTATCGAATAGCGCTCTCTGATTGGCGCAAATGGCCGGTTGCTGTCATGTCGCGTACTCGCGCCAAATCGTACAGTGGCTATTTTCACGATAAAAGAATATGAAGTATTATTTTACATGTTAAGTTATAATATATGATGTTGAGTATTGAAGCTTGAATACATAATTTTTGAGGAGCTTGTATTGAAACTGTAAAACGTAATATGGTGATGAGTTACAAATTTCGTGGCTGAGTTAGTAAATTAGTTTGCAATGTATAAATCAGAACGACAAGGAAAATTAATTGTTGATATTGACTTGACGCTTTCTTTAACATTTTTAGTTGGCGTTGTAAAGAAGATGAATCAGTTAATTAAAGGCTATGTCAATTTCCCGGTGCTTAGTTAGTAAATTAGAAGTTTGCGCGCGTGGCCAAATAAAAATTCTGTGGCCTTGTTTATTATTTCTCACCATATAATAGTCGTATTCTTTATTGCATCATGTGGTTACAGACGGTCTTGAAGTATACAGGTTCGCAACATGAGCCCCGTATCGGCCAGGTGGAGTGACGATTTGCGCAAGACACCTGGCAGTTGCTGGATGCGAGTAGCCGAGGATCGATAAAAGTGGTGCACATTTGGAGAGGCCTGCGTCCAACAGTGACTGCGACAGGCTGATTATGAATACCTGGTGGACTCGACCAGCGACCGAGGTGTACCTGGTGCATCAGCAGCAGGAAGTCGGTGAGCAGCGCGATGTGGTGCAGCAGCGGCGGCGACCCCATCAGCCCGCGCACCAGCTCCACCAGCGCGTTGCTGGTGTTGGCGCTGAGTGCCGGGGCGTCCGAGTTCAGGAAGCGTTCCTGTAACATTACACTTTGTCAACGCCATACAGGCTCTTCTGAGTATTTAATATATTTCTGCTGAAAAGACTCACCACCACTCACTGCATATATAAAAATCGAGCCCATTCGTATCATATAAATCGAGCATTTATAGCGCAAAACCAATGTAGGCCATTTTTTAGGGAGCTAAATCTCTTAACAGTATCCTGCTTGAATATTTACGAAATATGCGTCTTTGTGAAGAATAATTCAAATTTATACAAAACGCGAATAGAAACGCATAATACAAGAACAAGATACCCCATCAAGCTGATGCGAAACACAATAACTACAAAATTGAACAATATGAATAGTTATCAAATGTCGGTAAAAATATTCAACAGATTGGGCGATGAGATGAAGTCTTTATCGTTGGGAATGTTCAAGAGGAGATTGAGAAGCTGGTTGATACAAAACTGTTTCTATTCTGTTAATGATTTTTTTGAATATTTTAGAAAAGTGTAATTTATTGTTTTTTATGATTGTTTAAATTTAATTATATTAATAGATTATTTTAAAATACTTTAATTTTGCATGTCAGGTTCTGACAAAATGTGTGAAACACCACCATTATGTTTTAAGATTATCATGTACCAAATTTTAAGCGAAATAAATATTATTTTTATGCACGCTGAAATAAAACGTATCCCTAATGAATAAATAAAGTCGATATACCGATGCGCACTGCGATGTGCAAAAAGAGGTTCTCAATTCGACATATATATATTTTTTCTTAGAGAACGTTTTAGGTGGAGAAACCTGATTTCCATCCAAACATGTAAGAACTTGAGGTGTGGTGTACCTTGCAGGCCAGCAGCAGGTGGCGCAGCATGTCGAGCCGGGCGGCCTGGTGGTGGTTGTAGCGGCGGCGCGGGTGCGTGGCGCGCAGCAGCGACACGCAGCACGCCAGCGCCAGCGCCCAGCCCGAGCCGCTGCACGCCGCGCCGCTGCCCTCCGCCTCCCACGCGCACTCCTGACGCCAGCCAACAGCCACGTGAGAGTAATTCCAAATTAAACGAACGATCAAATAAAAGCCGGAAAGACAACAGTGAGGCTGATGATGATGATTATAATGATTTCCAAATTATTTGCCATGTAGTAGGTATATATAAATATTTACATGGATAATTTGTATTATTTCAATAGTCAATGAATGAATGATGCAAATGATGCATGCGAATGATGCAAATTTACAACCTGTTTGGAACAGTGGTAGTGAACGCTGCCTCTGGTGCAAGGGTTGCGGGTTCGACCCCCGCACAGTACAAACATTTGTGTACATAAAAATGTCTATTTATAATTATATATTTACAAAAGAAAAGTATTATATTTATATACTTGTAATCTCACTGTTGATTCTGGACCCCAATTCTCATGTTCGTGACATTTATTTTTGTACGACATATATCACCAAAACACAGATTTTTGTATGGTTTCCAGGTGATATCCGCCATATTTTCAAAATATTACGAGCACGAGAATTGGGCTCCTGATATCCATAACACAGATGTTAAAGTTTCCTATCTCGGAGTCAGATCAATGTATGATGATGTGAAATATTTATTTATTTTATAATTAATTAAATAGAGCAATTAATAAATTTGAGCATTTCTTTCCAATTTGTATGTCATGTACCTGTGTTCTGTCAAAATATTTCCAACCGCGAATGACCAGCACGAGCAGCGCCGGCTCCACCAGCGCGGCGGACGAGCGCTGCACCACCAACACGCCGCTGGCGCTGCCCCCGCTCGTAGACAGCACGGGACCACTGCATGCTTCTTCAAGTATAACCTGAAATGACATCTTTAGTTACTTTTCCAATATTCACTAACATATGGAAACGGGATTATGATTCTACAACGGTTTCGTCCAGTATTAGGTATTTCTGGTAATTAAATTGTAGCGGTTGTCTTTTGGTACAAAAATCTTCCCCTAGTCTGCTACTAATAACAGCTATGTTGTTAGTAGCAGACTAGGGGTATATATGTATCTCATCTTTAAGGTTAGCTAAAAACCTCACAACAGTACACTGTCCACGAGAACAACTGGCTCTCTGCTGACTTTGAAGGAGTGCGTTACCACATAAAAACTAGAGCAAGTACAGTTCGCGCCACGAAAGAAGTCCTGCAGCAAAATCTGGAACTATTTTGAATGTTGATGGCGACTGAAGCGCGCTTTTCACGGCACTGCTTTAGTGCAGAGTAGTTAGGACTCTACATTCAAGCGCGAGGCGGACGTCAGCGTATAAAGAAATCAATTCTAAAAAGCGTGCGCGAAAATGAGCGAAAGTGAGCGAGGTTTAAACCCACCAATAGAAGAGCTTTGCACGCCGAGGAGCGGAGTTTTTATGCATTACTATTGGTAGACTTCACCTCGCTCAACGCTCCACTGCCTTGCTCCGCACTGATGGATATATAGCCAGTAGGAGATTACCTGGTCAAACCAAAGTTATCGACATTGCTCGGCGGATTAGCAAGCTTAAGTGGCAGTGCGCTGGCCATATTAGCCGCAGAACCGACAACCGATGGGTAAACGAGTTCTAGAGTGGAGACCGCGTTTTGACAAACGTAATGTAGGGCGCCCTCTGGCTTGGTGGGGGGACGATCTGCGCAGGATGGCTGGTAAGAGCTGGATAATCGAGAAGCCATGGATAGATCACAGTGGCGAACAATTAGAGAGGCCTACGTCCAGCAGTGGACTGCGATAGGCTGATGATGATGAGGAGCTTACCTGGAGTGCGTGGTGCGAAGCGTGGCAGTGCGGCGCGTTGAACACGGTGAGCAGCATGTCGAGCGCGTCGTCGGCGTACAGCGCGGCGTGCAGGCGCGCGTCCAGGCGGCACGCGCGGAGTAGGATGCTCAGCGCCATTGCTTGCTCCTCCGCAGACCCTTCCAGTTCCACCACCTACAGACATGCTTTCACTCATATAAAGTGCAACTAAATATTTTATCAATTCTGGAAATTAAAATGATGACATTAGCATTGAACCTGTGCATGGCACCATGGCACCTTGGCACCTTTAAGTTATGTAATAACATTGTAATCGTGGAAATGATTACATCCAAATTATACGAGTATTGATGATTAGAAGAATAACTTTCAGGAGAGTTCGTATGTTCTTTCATGATGGTAGATGAAGAATCTGCACAATGACTGATTTATTTTGGATTCCCTGTCTATATGGTTTATTCCGAAAGTCAGAAGTTTCATTGTAAAAACCAGACCAAGCCCATTCTATGTTATAGTTCAAGCGTACATCTGGTTCCAAAGCAACGGCTGTACACGCCACCAAGAATGATACGGAACCGGGAGGCGGCGCGCCCCCGCCGCCTCCCGGCCGGACACTGCGAGCGCGCACTCACCCTGGCGTAGAGGTAGAGCAGCACGCCGGGCCCGCCCAGCGTGTAGAGCGCGGGCGCCAGGCCGCGGTGGCGCGAGGGCAGCGCGGCGCCCGCCCAGCCCGCGCGCACCGCCTCGGGCGCGCCCCCGCCGCCTCCCGGCCGGACACTGCGAGCGCGCACTCACCCTGGCGTAGAGGTAGAGCAGCACGCCGGGCCCGCCCAGCGTGTAGAGCGCGGGCGCCAGGCCGCGGTGGCGCGAGGGCAGCGCGGCGCCCGCCCAGCCCGCGCGCACCGCCTCGGGCGCGCCCCCGCCGCCTCCCGGCCGGACACTGCGAGCGCGCACTCACCCTGGCGTAGAGGTAGAGCAGCACGCCGGGCCCGCCCAGCGTGTAGAGCGCGGGCGCCAGGCCGCGGTGGCGCGAGGGCAGCGCGGCGCCCGCCCAGCCCGCGCGCACCGCCTCGGGCGCGCCCCCGCCGCCTCCCGGCCGGACACTGCGAGCGCGCACTCACCCTGGCGTAGAGGTAGAGCAGCACGCCGGGCCCGCCCAGCGTGTAGAGCGCGGGCGCCAGGCCGCGGTGGCGCGAGGGCAGCGCGGCGCCCGCCCAGCCCGCGCGCACCGCCTCGGGCGCGCCCCCGCCGCCTCCCGGCCGGACACTGCGAGCGCGCACTCACCCTGGCGTAGAGGTAGAGCAGCACGCCGGGCCCGCCCAGCGTGTAGAGCGCGGGCGCCAGGCCGCGGTGGCGCGAGGGCAGCGCGGCGCCCGCCCAGCCCGCGCGCACCGCCTCGGGCGCGCCCCCGCCGCCTCCCGGCCGGACACTGCGAGCGCGCACTCACCCTGGCGTAGAGGTAGAGCAGCACGCCGGGCCCGCCCAGCGTGTAGAGCGCGGGCGCCAGGCCGCGGTGGCGCGAGGGCAGCGCGGCGCCCGCCCAGCCCGCGCGCACCGCCTCGGGCGCGCCCCCGCCGCCTCCCGGCCGGACACTGCGAGCGCGCACTCACCCTGGCGTAGAGGTAGAGCAGCACGCCGGGCCCGCCCAGCGTGTAGAGCGCGGGCGCCAGGCCGCGGTGGCGCGAGGGCAGCGCGGCGCCCGCCCAGCCCGCGCGCACCGCCTCGGGCGCGCCCCCGCCGCCTCCCGGCCGGACACTGCGAGCGCGCACTCACCCTGGCGTAGAGGTAGAGCAGCACGCCGGGCCCGCCCAGCGTGTAGAGCGCGGGCGCCAGGCCGCGGTGGCGCGAGGGCAGCGCGGCGCCCGCCCAGCCCGCGCGCACCGCCTCGGGCGCGCCCCCGCCGCCTCCCGGCCGGACACTGCGAGCGCGCACTCACCCTGGCGTAGAGGTAGAGCAGCACGCCGGGCCCGCCCAGCGTGTAGAGCGCGGGCGCCAGGCCGCGGTGGCGCGAGGGCAGCGCGGCGCCCGCCCAGCCCGCGCGCACCGCCTCGGGCGCGCCCCCGCCCGCCTCCCGCGCCGCGCCCGCCAGCCCCGCCCGCCCGAACACTGCAAGCGCACTGCCCCACGTCAAGCCCCGCCCGAATACGTCTAACACTAGTGTTATATATGCATACTATACTCCGTACAATATAGCTGGATTAGAATGATAGCTAATGATGTCACAGAAAAATTATCTTTAGAACAATAGTTACTTATAAAATCTATAAAATAAAACTTGGTACGATGACAATCCTTAAGCACATTGAAATTGTCAGCGCCACGGGTGTTGGGTTCCCAAAATGTGCCCTTAGGCTGGGACAATCGCGTGGCTGAAGCAAGGTTAGGATTTAAAGCATTCACTTCACAATACGACCGTTTACCAAATCATGGAAGGGCTATAGACGCGGACAAGTTCTCGTTCCTGTTCCAATTCCAATCGTACCCACCCGGATTCCTCCGAGCACTCCGGTTATACGGCGTAGGCGCCAAATTCAAATTCAGAACTTCGCGCCTTCCTTAGTTCGATTTAAATAAGATGAGGAGTTTGAACAGGCCCAAACAGAAATAAAGGTCAAAGGACATCTATCGTTCTAATCAAGCTACATTTTACGGATGATTGAAAATAGGTAGTGTTATGTGTTTGTTTGTCCGTCTTTCACGGCAAAATGCAGCGACAAATTGACGTAATTTTTAAATGGAAATGGTTGAAGGGACCCAAAGTGGAAAAGACAATCTTAGTATCTTTAAAACGCGAGCCCGTAAAAGCATACATGGGAAAAAGCTAGTTATCCCCTGTAGCATACATGGGAAAAAGCTAGTTATCATAAAAAAATTAACGCAAATTTCGCATTTAACACTATTTTAACATTTTTTATTTCTTTAACCTTATGTATGTTTTTAATTTCTTATTGCATGGTTAAAAAACCAGTCCAAACTGGGATGTCTTAGCACAATCCTTATAAAGTTCAATTGACACTCTTCCGCTTAATTATCATCAGAAGTAACATTGAGTGCTCATTACAACAAAACATGCAAGCCCTGCCGCGACATTTTATAACATTCTTTTAGTGTAGGATAATAATATCCTCCAACCGATTACGGCTACGGCGGCCAATCTCAACGATCAGCCACGTGCGCAGTATTATAATGCTCAAGTGTGTACGCAAACACAAGTGCATTCTCTATTCCCTTACCGTCATATTCCGATGGGACACGACCGGAGAGGGATCGGGCGAGGACCAACAGCTTAACGTGCTTTGCTAGGCACGGGGGTACAAGACCGCCAAATTCCAGACTCCGGGCTGCCACTAAGAATTTATTACCTAAAACTTACAAATTTTTAGCCAGACCCGGGGATCGAACCCGTGATCTGCGCAGCCGTCGTTTTAAAGTGCGACCCACTAACCACTAACCACCGAGGCAGTACTATAAATTAAAGGAACAAATACCTGTAGGCATAGCGAGCGTGACCTGGTGGTAGAGGTTGACGATGTGGGGCGTGTGCGCCGAAAACGTCAGCAGCAGATTGTCGTGAAGTTCGCGCAGAACGTTGCTAGGCATCTCATACACCTACACAGAAAATCATTTGAAATATAAATTTTACTGTCAAATTACTTAAGTAACCCCTTTATGTCATACAATATGTTAATCCGACATTTTGTGGCGGCGGCCATCTTGGATCAATTTCCATCTAACATAGCTAAGAACACTGCCGATCAATTCACCTTTCAAACAAAAATAAAACAAAATCAAAATCGGTCGGGGGTCATAAAGATACGATTCAATAAAATACATTCAAACATTATCCTGTAAAGACGATACTAACCTGATCCCAGTCGATATTTGAGTCGAGAACATTAGGTGTTAATATTGGAGGATAGTTTGGCGACTCGCAGCGAACCTGTGAAAAAAAAAAGAATAAATATAACTCAAAAGTTTATTTGGTACCTATTGTAAGCATCTAGTTTTTACACTTGGCTACTTTTTTGTATTGCAAGGTAAAGTATTACAGCAGTTACTTTGTCACATACGAGAAAAATATAATATTAATGTGGTGTGTGGTACGGAGTCCAATATAATCGCGGTCGGAAATCCCAGCTGGGACTGGGGCTGGGACCGTACAGTACCAGGACACTCAGTAATTTCGTCCTTACAGGAATGCTAAGCGAGTCACTCCCCAACGCCACTAGTGATCACGCTTGCGTAATCCGAAAGACCGTTTTAATCGCTTCTGGCTTAGGCCAATTTGTTTGCGAAGTGATGAATTTATTTGGCAGCATGTTAAGCTTTAATCAGGTATGTATAATTGTAAAAGTCATTGAATAATTTCATTGATATTCGCTCTTATATCATGACAGATAAGATTCAAAATATAGTGGTTACCATTTTCCCTATACCTGAGAAGGAGAAGTTACACTTGGTTATGACAAGACTGACTTACATCTCCCCTTTCTCACATTGAGAGGGGCGTGGGCGCTATCCCACGTCGGGGATCAGGGCGGGACGGTATTGCTGGGCAAAGCCTTTCGGTAGTTCTCGTGACACCATTCCCATTTCAACGCGTGAGTTGTCGAGTTACCCTTGTTGACCTTTGGACCGTCCTTATGTCTGGGGCACAAGTGCCATTTTGTCACTGCAGGGGGGTAACTTGATCTGACGCTGACTGTACCTGAGTGCCCTGCGCCGACAGGCCAGGGTCGGGTCCCTCCCCTGAAGGCCAGGTCTGCTAAAGGGTGCCTTTCCTCTCCACTTTGACCGTGGGACATCCACGCTTCGGCTTGAATGGGCCGGCTCGACCGTAGTGATACTACGGCCTCACAGAAAACCGGCGTGAAGCAGCACTGTGCTGTCTTTCGCTGGGTGAGTGATGGTACGGAGGCCCAATCCGGGGGAAAGAGGGTTGGCAAGCGCATTTGTGACTCTACTGGTGTCGCGGGTATCCATGGCCGGCGGCAATCGCTCAGGTGATTCGTCGGCTCATCTTCCACCTATCACATAAAAAAAAACTTGGTTCGACTACGTGGTGTAGTGCGGGTTAGGGACGTCTCCTCTCGGTACCCAAGATACGGGACAGGAAGGGGGGCATTCCTCCAGCGTCAATAAAATTACATATTTGAAATGTGCTAAAAAAGCTCTTTCATTTGATACCCCACACGGTACCGTAAGGCAATTTTTTTTTAGTTCTTTAGTCTCCTAGAGGACGCTGTAGTCAATTTAACGTGACGTCATGTCGCCTAAAAATAGAAGACAATCAAGACGCTTCGAACAACACTTCATTTGTTCAAATATGATAACTAGTTTAGAAGTTATGAGGGAACAGATGAACAACCAGACATACATACAGGTCAAAATCATAACCGTCCTTTTTGTTTCGCCGTAGTCGGGTTAACAAGAGTGACTCACATAGCAGGCGTGGTCGGGCCCGTGCGCGGCCAGGTGCAGCGCGGCGTAGGCGCCGAGCGCGGGCGCGCGGTACACGTGCGCGTGCGCCAGGTGGTACGCGCCCGCCGCGCGCGCGCCCGCCACCGCCCAGCCGATCAGCACGTTCGTCGGGGACACTTTGCGCACCAGGATGCCTAAATGGTAGGTGGAACCACTCAATAATTAGCCGACCTCCGTGTGACAACGGTTTGGTGAAACTGCTCACTAGGGGTATAAGAAGTTTTTCCCATAACTGTTTCATGAAATCATACTAACATAGTAACTAAGTTCAATAGGCTATTTGACAGTGATAAAAAAATACATTTCTTTTATAACATCAGTGTTAATATAATTTTTGTGGAGCGATTTGTAAAACCCGAGATAAAAATATTGCATTACTAGCGGCCGCCCGCGACTCCGTCCGCGTGGAAAAGTAACTTTTTACCCCCCTTTCAACCCCTTACAACCCCCTTTTCGCAATAAAAAGTAGCCTATGTTCTTTCTCAGGGTCTAGATTATCTGTATACCAAATTTCATTTAAATCCGTTGAGTAGTTTTGGCGTGAAAGAGTAGCAGACAGACAGACAGACAGACAGACAGAGTTACTTTCGCATTTATAATATTAGTATGGATTTCATCAAAATTCGTCTTCTAAAATTATTATTTTTTAAACAGGGGTCACGTGACTAAAATGGCCCGTGACGTAGATTACGCGTAAGTCTACTGCCTATGGTTGATTGCCTTTCCTTCATAGAAAGAAATAAACAAAAAAAAAGTCTATGTTTAAATCAAAACTATTTGAAAGAACTGAAACACCAACAAGCTCAATGTTTATTTATAGACAATCTACGTCACTGCCGCCATATTGCTAAAAGACGCGTTTTTGTGGCATATTTGAATATTGCATTTTCTTTTTCGTTTTTTTATTAAAATATCTAAAATAAAATCAGAAAAGTATCCTTTTATAAACAAATGAATACCCTAAGATAGTTTTCAGAACTTTGTCAAATAGCCTATTGTAACAATATACGGTCTTAAATTCTTTTTTTCTTAAAATTACTCCTAATCTTTGTATAAAAAAAAACACAATGGAAATAAACGCTGACAGCAACTATAAACTAACCTTGTAACGGCAGTAACACGGTTTCCAATTCGTACCCATTCGCAAACACTGTAACCTGTAATGAAAATATTTTTGTTTGAAACTGCTTATTGTTAAAATTTTGAGCACGAGCTGTAGCCAATAAAGTTACCGCTATGGATACCATAGACCGAACTCGTGACTTGTACGTGTCGTGACTCAGCAACGGATAGCGCGAAACGCGTCCAGGTTAGGATATCCAATCCCAGTTTTTTGTATGAGTAAACCCGAGAATCGAAGTGTTTTCGTATTTTTCATCCAACAGGGTTAGATACTCTCATCCTAGTCTAAAGTTGTGAATGACCTGTATGTGTATTCGGCGCTTGACAAGGCGCTCGGTGACGCTGAGCGCGAGGTGCGTCCAGTGCCTCGCTGATACACACGCCTCCACGCGCGCCTCGCCGCCCGCCGCGCCGCCCGCTGCCTCGGGCCGACTGATGCGCAGCACTAGCGCTCCTGTATGACATGATATCACACTCAGTTCGCGCCTCTAAAGACGTCCCAAGGTGTCCCGGGACATCTTTCGTGGCGCAGACTCTACTATAATCTTATAAACAGTCTACAGACTATAGAAGTAGGCTGTTTTGTCGTCATCGATATGTATCTAACGATTCGTCAGCAGTCACTTATCTTCGGAAACTTAAGAAATATCAAAACATACTTAAAACTACTAAATATCAGCAGACATAATATTGTTTTTACCTTCCATGGTCACTAACATTAGAATAAGTAACTGACCGTTACTCCGTGACCATCGTGCTAGCAACAGTGCCGAAATATCGGAAACTCAAAAAAAAGGTACATGGTAGAAATCCCGTAATTAACTATATCAGAAGACATGTTGAGTACGAATTCACCTACGTTTTCCACGAGTGTTTTTCCTTAATCACTCTCATTCCTTAAAATATACCATAATAATAAAATCTTTATTGTGAATCACAGGTATACATGAAATGCAGTTGTTACAATGAGGGTTCAATCCAACATCAATCGCATTGGACTGAGGTCCAACATCAATCGCGTTGGTTGTTTAGTTTGTCAAATTGATATTTTGACGGATCACGTTTAAAAATAACCAATCACATTGTATATGGACCTCACTCCTATCCATCTCCATCTAGCGGATTTTTCACACGCGAAAACCCTCATTAAGTTTATTAGTGTTCCGCCTAATTGGCATACAATATTACAAGTATGGTGAAGTTAATAAAATCTACACATATGGTCTACCTGTCTCTGTGTCGAGCCACGTCTCGAAGAGCAGCGAGTCGTTGCCGATGGAGAAGAGGTGCGCGAGCGGCGCGGCGCGGCCGTCCTTCTGCGAGGGCGCGTTGCCCTCCGACTCCGCCGACTCCTCCTGCCACTCGTCCACCTCATCTGAGGCGAGACAAGCGCGGTAAACAAATGAAAATAAACTGGTTCAGTTTATTTTTCCACCAACCAGCAAAAACCACTTTGAAGACCAGAGAGAACAGAGGTACTTTTACTGGGAATAATAATGTTCAAAAATGTATGAATAGATTACGACTTCAGCGGCGCCGGCCCCGGCTTCATAAAATATTGTTTTTTTGTTATTAATTGGCCGCAATATCACCTGATGGTAGGCGATGATGTGGCCGAGGGTGGATTGTCTGTCCTAGTTATTACTAGTCATCATCATCATCATCATCAGCCTATCGCAGTCCACTGCTGGACGTAAGCCTCTCCAATTGTTCGCCACTGTGATCTATCCATGGCTTCTCGCATCCAGCTTTTGCCAGCCATCCTGCGCAGATCGTCCCCCCACCTAGCCAGAGGGCGCCCTACATTACGTTTGCCAAGACATACCAAAAATACGTATATCTCGGGCAGACTTTGCAAATGGGTAAAAACAACTTCGAGGATGAGGTGAATAGGAGAATCCAGTTAGGTTGGGCAGCATTTGGAAAACTAAGTCGTGTCTTCGTATCGTCGATACCACAGTGCCTAAAGACGAAAGTCTTCAATCAGTGCGTCCTACCCGTCATGACATACGGAGCCGAAACGTGGACACTTACGGTACGGCTGGTCCACAAGTTAAAGGTATGGGCTGGGCTATGGAACGAGCAATGCTCGGCGTCTCTCTCCGAGATCGAATCCGAAATGAGGTGATCCGGCAGAGAACCAAAGTCATCGACATTGCTCACCAGATTAGCAAGCTTAAGTGGCAGTGGGCTGGCCATATTAGCCGCAGAACCGACAACCGATAGGGGTAAACGAGTTCTAGAGTGGAGACCGCGTCTTGGCAAACGTTATTACTAGTATATTCACTCTTTTCTTGAATACATTTAATTCATACCGTTCGGGAAGAGTTCATCCGGTATGTATTATGTTACAGGCCCGACGGACAGCCGCGGACGACATCAGTGTAAGTGGCTGTCCAATAGTCACTTGATGTTTTTAAAATATTAAAAATTGCAGGTGGCCTCAGTAAGATCAGTTAAAATAAAATATAAAATGAATGGAAAATATATATATCTCCTGAATTCCCCCTCATCCTTGGTTGCAAAGGTCAAACAGCAGCCGATTCATTGCATTACCAGACTTATCAAATCTTTAATCATGGTCCAATCGTTACCCAGGATTCGCAGCGACGGCTTTGCTAAACGGATGAAGGTGACATACCCCACCGGTTGCCGGCGGGCGTGGGCGTGGGCGTGTGGGCGGGCGTGTGGGCAGGCGTGCGGGAGGCGGGCGGCTGCGTGCGCAGCCACATCGCGAGCGCGAAGCCCTGCGCCCACGGCGCCCAGCCCGCGCCCTCCACACCGCAGCGCACTGCGCTCGCCGACCACGGAGACTTTATGCCTGCGCAAATCACATTCATTAATTACTAACCTTATTTCTTTTTTTAAATATTATAATATAATAATTACGCTACCTCGGACCGACCTAGGTATCGCTGGAAGGACGTCGTCGAGACTGATAATAATAACAATAAGTGCGTAGGGAAGTGACGGCCCCATCGCCCGCTGGTGAGAGTTGGGGCTTTTGCTTAAGAGCAACAACTCTCATCAGTGCAGTCAGTCTCACCAGGGCAGCGTTGTGGCGCGCTGAATGGGTAGTGACGTCCCTTGGGTTCCATATCCCCGAGAGTCGATTAGGCCCCGCTCCCCGGCTTGCCTTTATTGGCCGACTGGGGTGGACCCCAGCAGGAGACGCAGGACTCTCACCTCTGTCTTGCCTTCACCAGCCGGCCAGAGTGGGATATCAGAGCTTTATGCTCGCAGGGTGAAAGTGAAAGATGCATAAGTCGCGAGTTGGCACAGTGTCTGTGACCACAGACAACCTTTGGGTAGACCCAAAAGTTGTCTGCAAGAAATCGCCATATTGTACTGTCTGTTGTTGTATCATACTTGTACTATGTATTTGTGCAATAAATAATCTATCTATCTATCTAAAAAAGAACACGACACCAGTGGAGTCACAAGTGCGCTGCCAACCATTAAAACCCCTTTTCCCCGGATTGGGCCTCCGATACCCTCACTCACGCAGCGAAACAAGGCACAGTGCTGCTTCAAGCCGGTTTGCTGTGAAGATTTCGGTTTTGTGTGTGTTATGTCATGTTTATATCTAAAGTATATAATAATAAGCTAATTACAAGTTTCCACATGCAGTTGAAAGATAAAATAAAATTGAAAATTTAAAAATCCCCCGACACAAACAAATAGGTTATTTGTCATTTTCTGACGGCGGCCATCTTGGATTTGAAATTTATCACAATAAATATATTCTGCTACTTTATATGATATAAAGACTGCCCTTTTATATGATAACTATATTGTGGGAGTTGTGTTAAAACATACAATCCATATCTTTGCGACGGCGGCCATCTTGGATTGATTTTTATGCGACATAGCTCAGAACTCTCTTCCCTTATTCATCTTTCAAACAAAAAAAAAACAAAATCAAAATCGGTCCATTTGTTCGGGAGCTACGATGCTATAGACAGACACACAGGCACACACACAGACACGTCAAACTTATAACACCCCGTCGTTTTTGCGTCGGGGGTTAAAAACTAAATACATAATATAACTAAAATTCGAGATATGTTTTTGACACGCAAAAGCCTCTATTGCGATGTATTCGATCACCGAGAGTCTGCTCGGTAAACAATTCGTGAATCGCGATCGCGCAAATGTTTCACGGAATCCAAATCCCAATGCTGTACCTGCTCTGGTGTGCGCGTCGGCCAGCCGCTTGGCGAGCGTCTCGGCGTGGTAGCTGGGCGCCGACACCGCGCCCACCGACAGCTTGCCGAATTGTTCCGACGTCTGCGAGACCTGGTCTGAAATAAATAAATTGAGACAACATCACATGTATTGTCCTGCTTCCGAAATAAGGGTTTCCCTTGTACTACGAAATAACGAAATAGTATGATCGTCGAACTTTAGCAATCTCATGTAAAGTCCGATCACGGTTATTTGGCACGTGCCAAAAAACCGCTGTTTTGACATTTTCGCATAGAAAAAACGTTTTACAACGCCCCACTGTCAATGTCACTGAAGTGCCATCTGATCTTGGTCGGTCTGTAGATAGGTCTTTTCTGACGTGACGTCTTTTTAAGCAGCGTACAGACGGTGTTCGTGAACACGTCACTGCGATTCGTCACTTGTCAATTATTTGCAGGAACATCAAAGGTGTTGATGCTGTTGTACTTGCCGTAGTCGAGTACAGGCAGAGTTGCATAAAGGTTCGCGCACACTGTCTGTACACGGCTTTAGAAATCTATAATCCCACGACTGCTCACAGACACTTGTACTCGCATCTTTCGCAATATTTTTATGATTTTTGGTACTCGCAGTATTCAGGTAAACAATCTTTGCATCGCACTACACATTAAACCAATCAATAAGTGCATATCCGCCGTTCGTACAATCGGGCGAAGTCATCAACATTTATTTATTTGGAAAACTAACAGCTAAATGTACATATAAAAGGAAACAATACATAGTCCTAAGCTAATTACAAGTTAGAGAGTTAATCCATAAGAACAAAATTAGCATACAACATAGAAATAAGGAGAGTATTTTACTCAACAATAACATGAGAGTGCCAGTGTGAACTTATGTAGGATGGAAAAAGTCACTGGCATGAAGCCGCTTGAGTGAGGTTGTGCTGGTGCAGAACAAGTCGATGTCGACGGAAGTTTCATTGAAACATAATAAGTAATATCAAGTATCGCTGTCGAAACCGCATTACAAATACTGACCAGGCGCGAGGTCGACGGGGAAGGTGAGGATGGCGTCGGGCGTGTTGGGCGCGGCGGCGGCCAGCAGGCGCTGCAGCGCGCGCAGCAGCGCGCCCAGCGGCGGCGCGTCGTGCAGGAACAGCCGCAGCAGCGCCGCCAGCTCCGGCGCCGAGATGCTCTGCGACGCCAGCACGTGGATCAGCTCCAGGATGCTGCGCTGCAGCTCTGCAATATTACATCCACATTTTAATGTCCACTTCAAATGGGGAAGGTAACTGTTAAATAAAGTTTGTTTAAATAAAATGTAACTTGTGCACTTGTGACTCCTCTGGTGTCCACTTTATGCTAACGCTTGACCACAATCACACCTGATGGACTGTAGGCATCACAGACGAATTACCTGTTTTTTGGAGAAGGATCTTAATGATTTTGTTGTATGTGGAGTAAATCTTACTCCGTATATACGAGTGTGTGACATAGAAGAAGCGCGCGCGAGTTGTGTCACTCGGCTGCGCGCGTACTCAATAGAGTCCGCGCTTCGAAAGAAGTATATTTTGGGTGTTTATAGGCGTAAGCTTAGATTTGAATGTGACGCGGACTCTACTCAACAAAGATGCGCGCCCGCATGTGACTCACCGTGTGTCTGCGGGTGCGCGGCCTGCAGCAGCGCGGCGGGCGCGGGCGCGAGCAGGCGGCGCAGCAGCGGCGCGGGCGCGGCGCGGCCCCGGGCCAGGCGCGCGCGCATGTGACTCACCGTGTGTCTGCGGGTGCGCGGCCTGCAGCAGCGCGGCGGGCGCGGGCGCGAGCAGGCGGCGCAGCAGCGGCGCGGGCGCGGCGCGGCCCCGGGCCAGGCGCGCGCGCATGTGACTCACCGTGTGTCTGCGGGTGCGCGGCCTGCAGCAGCGCGGCGGGCGCGGGCGCGAGCAGGCGGCGCAGCAGCGGCGCGGGCGCGGCGCGGCCCCGGGCCAGGCGCGCGCGCATGTGACTCACCGTGTGTCTGCGGGTGCGCGGCCTGCAGCAGCGCGGCGGGCGCGGGCGCGAGCAGGCGGCGCAGCAGCGGCGCGGGCGCGGCGCGGCCCCGGGCCAGGCGCGCGCGCATGTGACTCACCGTGTGTCTGCGGGTGCGCGGCCTGCAGCAGCGCGGCGGGCGCGGGCGCGAGCAGGCGGCGCAGCAGCGGCGCGGGCGCGGCGCGGCCCCGGGCCAGGCGCGCGCGCATGTGACTCACCGTGTGTCTGCGGGTGCGCGGCCTGCAGCAGCGCGGCGGGCGCGGGCGCGAGCAGGCGGCGCAGCAGCGGCGCGGGCGCGGCGCGGCCCCGGGCCAGGCGCGCGCGCATGTGACTCACCGTGTGTCTGCGGGTGCGCGGCCTGCAGCAGCGCGGCGGGCGCGGGCGCGAGCAGGCGGCGCAGCAGCGGCGCGGGCGCGGCGCGGCCCCGGGCCAGGCGCGCGCGCATGTGACTCACCGTGTGTCTGCGGGTGCGCGGCCTGCAGCAGCGCGGCGGGCGCGGGCGCGAGCAGGCGGCGCAGCAGCGGCGCGGGCGCGGCGCGGCCCCGGGCCAGGCGCGCGCGCATGTGACTCACCGTGTGTCTGCGGGTGCGCGGCCTGCAGCAGCGCGGCGGGCGCGGGCGCGAGCAGGCGGCGCAGCAGCGGCGCGGGCGCGGCGCGGCCCCGGGCCAGGCGCGCGCGCATGTGACTCACCGTGTGTCTGCGGGTGCGCGGCCTGCAGCAGCGCGGCGGGCGCGGGCGCGAGCAGGCGGCGCAGCAGCGGCGCGGGCGCGGCGCGGCCCCGGGCCAGGCGCGCGCGCATGTGACTCACCGTGTGTCTGCGGGTGCGCGGCCTGCAGCAGCGCGGCGGGCGCGGGCGCGAGCAGGCGGCGCAGCAGCGGCGCGGGCGCGGCGCGGCCCCGGGCCAGGCGCGCGCGCATGTGACTCACCGTGTGTCTGCGGGTGCGCGGCCTGCAGCAGCGCGGCGGGCGCGGGCGCGAGCAGGCGGCGCAGCAGCGGCGCGGGCGCGGCGCGGCCCCGGGCCAGGCGCGCGCGCATGTGACTCACCGTGTGTCTGCGGGTGCGCGGCCTGCAGCAGCGCGGCGGGCGCGGGCGCGAGCAGGCGGCGCAGCAGCGGCGCGGGCGCGGCGCGGCCCCGGGCCAGGCGCGCGCGCATGTGACTCACCGTGTGTCTGCGGGTGCGCGGCCTGCAGCAGCGCGGCGGGCGCGGGCGCGAGCAGGCGGCGCAGCAGCGGCGCGGGCGCGGCGCGGCCCCGGGCCAGGCGCGCGCGCATGTGACTCACCGTGTGTCTGCGGGTGCGCGGCCTGCAGCAGCGCGGCGGGCGCGGGCGCGAGCAGGCGGCGCAGCAGCGGCGCGGGCGCGGCGCGGCCCCGGGCCAGGCGCGCCGCGCACGCGGCCCGCCACGCCTGCGCCCGTGCTGACCGCGCGCGACACCGCCTCCGCCGACATGCTGCCCGACGTCACGCCCTCCATAACCCTGCGGAAAGCCAGAGAAAGAGATGACGACTAGCCAACTTCCAATACTGCTAAATTAATTTCACAAGACATTTTGTAAGGTAATCCAATGATAACAGTCAAAACGACCGTCATTCATGCATTCATGGTAAGGATATTTACATTTCTTTGGAGATGGACTGCTTATGACAGGCACCGTTCATAGAAACCTACATCTCAAAGACCGTCATTCATGCATTCATGGTAAGGATATTTACATTTCTTTGGAGATGGACTGCTTATGACAGGCACCGTTCATAGAAACCTACATCTCAAAGTAAGTAATAAGAGATTATCTTTTATAAAAAAAATCTTGTTCGTTACACTATTTATAAGTCAAGAACGGCTCGACCGATTCGGCTGAAAATTGGTGGAGAGGTAGCTTAGAACCAGGGGAAGGACATAGAATTCTTTTTCCTGTGAGACAAACAAAAATGAATACTATGCGGACCACGCCGCGGGCAAAAGCTAGTTTCATAATGATTCTCATACTTCATATTATGGTTTATCATCTAAGGATACTTATGTCGGTACGCACTCGGTGATGATCTTGGTGAGGATGTCGACGACGATGACGCATAGCTCGGGGTGTGCCAGCTCGCCGCTGCGCGTGTACTCGCCGCACTCCGCCAGCGGCGATTGCTCGCGGACGCCCGGGATCACTGTAATGTTACCATAACATACTTAACGAGGCAAGACACTATTTTGCCGACCTTTTTTTCTTACTCGACAAGAACCAAAACCACTTACCAAATGAAATGTCACTGAGAGATAAAGATGCAGAAGATTTCCGCGCCTTGTCAGACACTGTGTCTACGTTGCCGACTTCAACGTCCGCCTGTAAACAAAGTATGTATATTGATGATTAAACCTGTCTAAGACCTTCAACTATTTGATAAGCTCTGTGGCGTTATCAATAGCCCAGTACTGTTTTTTTTTATGACCCTGTAAGTTTAGTTCGCGTTACGTAAAAAACATTGATCGATCTTTAAATATGCGAATTCATACGCCATGTTTTTTAACCGTCTCACTAAATACTCAAAATTTTATTGCTTCTTAAAAACTTCTCAAGGGTTTTATATCGGTGCAGGTGAAAATAATCTTTTTTCCACAAAGAATACTTCTTAACCTCAAAAAATCACATTTCTATACATGTCATGAGTACAATTCCCTCGAGAAATTTCTATGACGATGAAAAAAGCACGGCGTATTTTGACGGCACTTACCTCGTAGCCCTCGTCGGGGCGGGCGGCGGCGGCGGCGTCGCTGTGCTCGCTGGCGTAGGGCGCCAGCACGCTCTCCTCGCTGGACGAGCACTCCGCCGAGCTGCTGCCCGAAGGGCACAGCAGCGGAGGCACCTAGCCAGTCGATGTAACAATTGAATGAATAAATCAGACAAGGGATGATCTAGCACTACTTATTGTGTGCCCTGTGGCTAGGAGCGTTTAGAATACTGCCAAAGTATTCCCGGCCTTTTTCTTTTTTCCAGGGGAAACCATCATGGCCGTCACCTTGCTACATGTAGGGAACAAGGTGGTGTGTGGGACTCAAACCCTAACTTAAACCCCCGGGGTGTCCATCTCCGCGCAATACGCGGTCTGAAACCCCACAGCCGGGACTAGATCGTACCGCTAATCGCGCTCGCCGCTTCACCCCTATCTGGCGCAATACAGCCCTTCAACGCTGTACGACCTACCAGCACACCCAGTAATGTCGTCCCTCGCGGAGTCGTATGCTGAGCAAGCTTCTTCCCAGCAGTGGATACGCTCACGTACTTCGAAAGCCCGTTTAGTCGTCTCTTACGACTGGCCGAGAAAACCTTGGCAGTATTCTTAAACGCCCCTAGCCACAGGGCGTAAAGTATTCCCGGCCTGTCGTAAGAGGAAACTAGTCGGGCCTTCAGAGTACAGTAAACAACAGAAGTAGCTGCACATATTTCGTGCTTCGTAGTTCCTATTCCGAAGAGCATAAGAGTCACTGGCTGCGAAAAGTGTGCATCAACTTTTGCTGTTGACTGTACGTTCGGATTCCCACTATAATGGAGTGTAGCTTGCTCAGCATACGACTCCGCGGGGGACGACGTTACTGGGTGTCTAGAGAAGGCTTAGCGCGGCGAGCACGAATAGCGTCCAGAAAGCCTAATTAAGACAGACGTTACGACCGAATCTGAGTTTCACTCTCTTTCACACTGTCCTTTATTTGGTTGCGATTGGTATATTCTCGTTCGTTACGGGACGGCTTCAAATTAAGGCACCAGTCTCGGTTTTCGAACGCAATTGCGTAGAGATGGACACTCCAACGGTTATTGTTAGGGTTAGAGTCCCACGCACCACCTTGTTCCCTACATGTGACAAAGTGACGGCCACAACAGTTTATCCTTTGGGAAAAGGCACTACCACTTTTTGTTCTTGTCAGTTATTGATCTGAAGTTCAGTCTCAACGACTCCAGTGATACCCGATTATGTAGGAGGCTATTAAGAGTATGTTCGGATCACTGAGAAAGAGGAGTATTCTTGGAAACGATTATGTTGAGTTTGAAATCACGAAACGCAACCATCAAGAGTTCATTTCAGACGCACAGAAGAATCTATTCCTGTGTGAGTCTGAACTCGCTATTCCTAAGTTTTAACTGACACTGTTATCTACTGCGCTAAACTTTTTTTCCACTAAGAATATACTCTACGATCTTCCCTCATCGGGTGTATCACCCGATGAGTAAAAAATAAGTTCAAAATTAATGAGGAATTATCATGCAATACTAATCTGATAACACATTACAATTTCTCCAGAAAAAGTATTATACACGTAAAAGTTTATATTGTACAACTTACAGAGTTCACAACTTTTTTAATCATTTCGATTTCACTATTATACAAAATCCACAGATTCCATTCTCACACTAAAAATATCTCCAAATGCCAGAGAACACATCTAATTTCCATAGTATTCGAACGGTAACTGTCCTAGAGATTCAAGTTTAGGAGTCAGTCGGCGCACGTGGCTGCGGGCCGCCGCGCTCGTACGGGTTCCGTAATGGGATTTGATAATTCATTGGCGAACACGGTTCATTAATTAATACCTGCTTTACTAGTTGTAAACTATTTTAATTAAGGAGCTTCAGATCGATACGCCGATTTCATTCATTTGTTTGCTTATTTTATTAATTTTCTACAAACGTATTTTTTTTTTAATTTATTTATTTTAACATATCACAATAACAGTATTTAAATTAAGAGTGTCATAAAAATGGCTCATAAAAAATGGCAACATACAGGATGATATGCATGGTGTATTCAATTAAGATTACATATTCTGAAGTATATTTTTGTAGTATGTTTTGAATTTATGTTTATAGTTTACATCGGTTAATTCTGCTCGTATACTATGTGAAATTTCATTTAAAAGAGTAGGGACTAAGTGTTTATTTAAGCGCCTTTAAAGTATTTATTTAATTGCGTGCCTTTAAGTATTTATTTAATTGCCTACACTTATAGCGAGAAAACCTTGTGTACTTACCATTTTATTATAGTTCAGCACAACGGAAATGAAAATTCTAGAAATGAAGATTTTAGTTTTAATAATATCCTTTAAGAATAACGACTCGTTATTAGCAGTTTTCCTACTTAGCTATTTTACGTAGGTATCGCTGGAAGAACGTTGTCGAGACTGATCTGCGCGAGCTCCTGTTCAATAACTGGCAAGAAGTAGCACAGGATCGACGGAGGTGGCGATCTCTTGTTTCGGAGGCCAAGACTATTTGGGTTGCTGAGCCAGTAGAGTAAGTAAGTAGGTAAGTATTAGCAGAAATCATGGGTGTATGATATACGACTATATTTACTAACAAGAGTAACTTCATAAACATAAGAACAAACAATCAGGACAAAAATATTTAAACATCTTTGAAACAAAAAGTGACATAAAATACCTCTATTCTGCATAACCAGTTTCCTGACATATTCGTGCCCTGGTCCGTCTTGAGTTCACTAATTAATAAAAAATCCTCCGCGATCTGTTCCTTCTTATCGCTGCACTAATGGTGATATACATTACTATGCGATATGATTAAATTGGTATAAAACGCTACCGAAGGTTTTTAAAAAAAAATCTAGAGATCAATCTCACGCGAAAAAGTTCCACAACTTTTTCATTTCACTGTTGTATTGTCTAGGTTGTGATACACGGGGTCGCCGGCGCATCGGGTATGCAGTTAGACCTGGCAAAAACGTATCTCTCAAAAGATTGGAACATTTGCATCTGGATCAGTGCAGAGATGCGGAACAGTGAAACGCTTCATTTGGAACATCGACTCTCAGATAGATCCGTGATTCATTCCGCTCATTCGGATAATTCGGCTCATCGGATCATCGAACTCGTGATCCATTTGAGTCGAATGAGCCATTCGGAGCGAACATTACAGATTCGGAACAGTGTATCATTTGGCTGAGTCGGATCACTAAGGCGTTCCAATAAAGAGTTACACACGCCTATATGCAGCGCGTTGCGTCACTGATTAATGCCGCTTTTATTAATGTTTTTTAATGGATTCCACACAGATATCTGAGGAATGTCATTTGTGGAAAGGTACTGGCCTGTCTTAAAGAATTTAACTCAATACTAGCTTCCAAAAATACAATAGCTCGGAATAAAATTAAAACACGTTTTTTTTTGCGCGTAATTTTTACATTGTCGGCCAATCTAGCCCAGTGATTTATCGGTAGAGACGAGACGTAATGGTCGCAGGTAGGTTGTTTATAAACAACCAACCTGTTTTTGTATAAATACAAAAACGTGTGTAGAAAGAAAACCAAACTGAGTATTTCTGACTTCCGAAGTTGAAAGGATTATTTTATTTACAACATTGTGAAACCTTGCTTAATTGTTACTTCTGGCGCACACTGGACCAAAAAATACTCGTACTGCATTTCACATCCCGACTTACTCATAAATAATTTCTACGGCTGATACGACTGACCTCGTGTATGTAATGGACAGCGATGACTACTCATCATCAGGACACGCGCTTCCTCGTTTGTCGCCACTATTATAAAATAAACTTCACCTTTCTACACATAATAGGCGCATGCCAGCCGGATTGGTGAAAAAGGTTAAGAGAAAAATTTAAAATGAAAATTGAGGCAACATCACATTCATTGTCCTGGTCCCAAACTAAGGTTTTCCCTTGTACTATGAAAAATAGGAATAACGTAGTTACCACAAACACCCAGATCCCACACAAATATCTGTTTCATCATCAAACATATGTGTTGGTGCGGGAATCGACTCAACTGGCGCTCAAACCACTGCGCTAAACGGGTCGGCTAAAGTTATAGGAATTTGAATGGAGAATGGATATTTACCTTGGCATGTGCCAGCCGCGGCATGGTGTGGTGCGGGCTGATGTGCGCCGTGGCGACGCGCACGAGGGCCTCGCACAGCGCGCGCAGCCCCCCGCCCGCGCCCCCCGCGCCCCCCGCGCCGCCCTGCGCGAGCGCTTCGGGGGACGCTAGCGCGGCCCGCAATATCTGGCAGCTCGTCTTCTTCGACCTGCCTTCTGTCACGTCTGTCACACAAAATTTAATAGTTCACTAGACTAAAGAAAAATACCTATGGATCCCACCAGATTTGAACCTTATTTGTAATAAAACAAGAGCG
The DNA here is from genome assembly GCA_019059595.1 of Marasmia exigua. Lineage (NCBI taxonomy): Eukaryota > Metazoa > Arthropoda > Insecta > Lepidoptera > Crambidae > Marasmia > Marasmia exigua. The sequence goes on from CM032473.1 coordinate 19,353,521, forward strand.
AAAACCAATTAATTTTTTCAACTGTCACAATGTATGCCGATTGAAATAAATAAATAAATATTTCGCATACATTGATCTGACTTCGAGATTGGTATCTCAAGCACCTGTGTTACAGATATGGGAACCATCAGCGGAATTACAAATATGTACCTTAATTTTTCTTTTAAAAATAAATACTTATAATACGTAGAAAACACCCAGACCAATAAATACAATGAGACATTTTCATGCACAGAAATGTTTGTAATATGCGGAGTTCGAACCCGCAACCGGAGGCAGCGTTCACTACAACTGATCCAAACGGGTCGTCAAAATTAGGATTTAGGACTTCAATATGCAGGGGTAGATGTTCAAGATGCTCTCCTACGTTCACGACACTTTTTTATAGGCTAACACTCGACCACGATCTCACCTGACGGAGAGTGACGATGAGGTCTAGGATGTCAAGTGTTTGCCTAGAATCCTTTAGGCAACAGTTTCACACCGTTCCGACGTTGCTGACCTATGTTTAAGCAAATTTGACAAAGAAAAAAGCCGCGGACGAATATCTGTTATTAGAATTTTCATATCAAAAGTCCAACAAAGTAACTAACACAGAAGTTTAATAAACTAGTTTTATTTTTCAATCAAAATTTTCCGTCAATCACACAACTCTTCAAGGACAAAAATGCTACCTATTACGGTATTCAGTGGCTCTGCCCACACGTGAAACCCGATCCACCGTGAAATGTCCAGTTACGGCGGCTAATGATCGCGCACTGATACCTAACGACGTCAACGTCCATCTTAGCGGTAATAGCTAACAGATCATAGAAAAGGAGACCCTAATGCCCTATGATACAATTGATATCACATCAATGTATGACAATCGTGAGTAGAGCTTTGGCTATTGAATTACGTCGTATGATATTGTAGGTAAGATCTAAATATGTGTAGCTTGAGGTATGTATTCAAAGATTTTTGTTTGGCCTAGGCAACGTACATAAAATAATTATAATTCTAGCCGTAGGCGAGCGACACTTTGGCATGAATGGGCCGGCTAGACCGGAGGGATACCACGACCTCATAAAAAACCTGCATAGCGCTGTTTAAAGGTTGGCAGCACTCTTGCGACTCCACTGAGTGTCTATGGGCGGCGGCAATCGCTTTCCATCAGGTGACGCGTCTGCTCTTTCTGTTATCACATAAAAAAAACTTACAATAATCAACTACAGTTGAGGATTTGTCAAATTGTATTGGAGTCTGGATTCATAGTCACGCCTAAAATGTACGATGCCAGTATCATCATCCTCCTGCCCTTTTCCCAGGTTATCTGAGATCGGCGCAGTATGTCTTCCTTTTCCATACGTCCCTGTCATTCGTCATCGAATCATCCACCCCTTTTTCCATCATGTCATTCTTCGGCCTTTTCATCCAGCTCTTTTTCGGCCGTCCTCTGTTGCTCCACGCACTAACATTTACACTCATCACACTTTAGGTTACATGTTCTACGATGCCAGTATGTTGTGTTTAATTTAATGAACTGTTAGGCGCAAAAATAACATTACATATCACATTAGAATGTATGGATTCACAAATGACGAAGTTTCAGTTCCAAAACACTTACCGGAAAGAGCGAACTGCACGGTGAGCAGCGCCTCGAGCATCTTGACGAGCACGCGCGCCTCGGCGGGCGCGGCCGCGCCGCACAGCTGGCGCAGCACCAGCCGCAGCAGCGCCAGGCTGTCCGCCAGCGCGCCCTCGCCCGCCACCCACGCGCGGAACAGCGGGCTGTACAGGCACAGGCCCGCGCACGTCTTCCAGAACGTCACGATGTTCTTCAGCACCTCCACGTAGTCCTCCACGCACTCCTCCACCGACTCGCTCGCCGCCGGCACCCTTATCGCTTTGGGCGACGACACCAATCGCCCGTGCCGCGGCGACAGCCCCAGCATCTCCCGCTCCCGACTCACGTCACACAACTCCGCGAACTTCTCCTCGCTCAGCTTCAGTCGGTAAATCTTGTAGAACTTCTCCGTCATATCTCCCAGCGATTTAAACAGCATCTGCACCGACGCGAGTGACCCTATCTCCCTGTGGTACGACATCTCCGAGTTCTCCTTCATCAACTTAAAAATCTCAACAATTATCGCTATCTCGAGAATCGAGCAGCACTGATTCGAAAACTCCGTGAGCGACACCAGCTCGAGCACGTAGCTCAGGCCGCCCTTCTGAATGAACTGCTCGGCGAACGCCACGGTGTTCAGGAGACTCGCGAAGATGTTCAGGCAGGACACGGTCAGGAAGTACGCAGACTCCTCCAGTCTGATCATGTACCTGTGCTTGGCGACTATGAACGTCGGATATATCACACTGAATAAAAGCTCGTACTTCATTTCCATGCGACACTTGGGCGTCACGCGGAGCAGGTGGCTGACTGTCGCGTGCAGCACATTGTTGTGGTTATCCAGCTGGAGCAGGGAGTTGTAATGAATGAGGAAGGACCACATACTCTTCCTTTCTACCGGACTGACGCCGTGCGGACAGTACTTTCGTACGGTGTCTCTAGTGTCGCCATAAGGGCTCACATATCGAGCACGGCAATTGATCTGTCACTTTGGGGATGAGCACGCTCGCCCCCAGCTCCCCGTAGACCGTGTACTCGAGCAGCTGTAGGCACACGGAGGCGACGGTGTGGTGCGTGAGCACGAGGCGGACGATGCTCTCCATGAGCGCGCCCGGCGAGAAGCAGCAGCACACCCCGCAGTTGAGCATCACTTTGAGTATCTTGTTCCTGAGCACGGACTGCGCGGCGACTTCCTCGTCGCTGACGAGCGCGGTCAGCGTGCCGTAGAGCACGGACACGCAGCAGGCGGAGGACAGGGGTAATCCGCCGCTGGCCTCGCCGAGGATGTCGTGGTGGTGGTGCATGCCGGCAGGCCACGCGCGCGCGGCACGCCTTGTGCCTGCTGCGGGGACAGGCCGCAGTGTGTATCACTTCGCTCCTGACGCGCTTCATGCCGCACACCAGCTTTCCGATAGATTCTATCAGCTTCTTGATAAGCGTGACCGCCTCCTCTTGGTCTACCCCGGGTATCCTGATCATCATCTCTATGCAGTCTTTTAGCAGTCCACCTTTCATACATTCGCCGTAAAGTTTAAACTGGTCGGTGAACTCGCGAAGTTTGTCAACGGTGCGACACTGCATGAGCAGGCAGTGGAAGAACGCCATTATTGAGTATCCGATACCGAAGACGAACTTGAGTAAATTATCTGCCTCCGTCCTGCTGAGTATTTCTGTTTCTTTGGCACGGCTTTGGCTGTCATTTTTTGTTTGATACTTACTGCTACATTTAATTATCACATCTTCGAGTAACCTTAATAGCATCGGCAGTATTCCATTATTGATTAATTTGGCGCAAAGATCGGAATGTATGAGCACTTTATCTAGGGAAACTATGAGAAGTTCGGTGAGGGCGACTTTTATTCGAGACACCTCCTGGTTGTTATGCACGGTTTGGGACCCGGAACTGAATTGAAAGGAGCACAGATTTCTTAGGGAGAAGTTTATACACTGCACTGATATTTGTGATCCTTCTGAGCCGGATAGACTACTCTCGGCCATTGCAAAGGTCCTGGAGCAGGTCGATGATCATTAGAATGAATTCGAAGGAGGTGATTTCGGAGTTGATAATGTCTCTGTGTTTGTCGGTGATGAAGTCGTCGGCCCTGGGCTTGGCCCTGCGCGGCGTGTAGTAGGGGTCCGCGTAGTAGGTGTCGGGGTACTCGGGGGCGGAGCGCACGGGCGAGTCGAAGTAGTCGAAGTCGTCGTTAGGCGTGCACACTTTGATAGTGAGCGAGCGGTTCAGGACCTGCAGGTCGTCGTCGGAGTCCCCCGACTCAGACGACTGCTCGTTCTCTTTCGATTGTTTTCTTTTAGTTTTCTCCAGTGTGTCCAATTTTGTTTGCACGGAATGTCTCGATCTGTGAGAAGAATACAACTGAAAATCATTAAAAAACAAACTAGTTCTTATGTGATTTAGACGTCACCTTCAATGTTTGAACATACCTTCCCGCAGTGGAGCCCTTCTCCGAAGAATTAGCGGAGGGAAGTTTAGAACCAGGACTACCATGTTGTTTTTGTTTCAACCATATCCTAAAATCAAAAATATTTCATAATACATTTTGAAACACATGGTTTTATCTCCTTTTATGACAAGTTATGAAAAGACCTGAAGATTCTTAGCAAAACTAATTAAGTAGCTTTTATTTGAAACATAATATAAGAACGCCCAAGTACATCTACTGCCTCGTTTAGACATGTATGTTCCTCATGCGTGCGTAGGTGTATTTAAACTTAAATATGTGATTTATATGAACTTTTCAACAGCCAACGTAAACGATGCAGTTGAGCCTGAAATGAAATTAAACGGTACGGTAATTAAAGGTACTTGTTAGAGAAGAGTTGGTGCATGGGCGTGCGCGTGACGTCAGCGCGCGCGCGCCGCGGGGCGGAGGCTCGCGCGGGCGCGCCGCTGCTCGCGCACAGCTCGCCGAACGCCCAGATCAGCACGGAGCTCAGCTGCCTACAGCACGACAGGCCCTGCGCAAATGTTATCCCCAATGCATTCATTGTGCCAGGTCAATCAGTGTGTTTAGTCTCAAAATAAGTTCCTTTTTAAATTGATCCGATCAGGTATAGAGGACGTACTTTGTATTGACTCAAGGTCAAAGGACATCATTCATGGGCATGGCCATTCGGAATGTGGCAGGCCGACATTTTTTTTTATACAGATGTATTACACAGTTTGCTGTTTGGAACCAAAGTTATTATGGCACGGAAGTTGTAGGATAGATTCAAGCTCTTTAAAAAATTTGCAAATGTATGGAACAATGGAATCTCCGAACTCCTCATGACTTCAGTATTGACTTATTCGCCGACCATCTTAATACTTTACTAATCAAAGCATTTCTATTGCTTCCAATTAATATAATTAAATTGTTTATGTACCAATTCTGACATCTTATATTGAAATTTTATCGTATGTATTAATCATGAATTGTTTTTCTGTATTTTCTATGTATTATTCTTATATGTAATTTATTCGGGTTTTGACATTTGTATACATTTTAATTTCACATGACATTTAATTTTAAATTGATTATATTGTAATAGCATTTTTATTGACATCAAAATTGGGACTGACTATTCTTATAAGCGTTTTGGAGTTTTGAGTCATCTGTTTAGTTTTGTAAGAAACGATTGTATTTAATAAATAAATAACTAATAATATAACTTGGCTCAGAGGAATCCTACAACTAACGTGCAAATAAAACTACGGCTCCAAATAGTTAGTTCTACACATCTGTATCAAAAAAATCGGTCGGCACATTTTCAGGCAGGGCCCCAAAATATATAGAGCCTGAATGATCTCCTTTATCTTACTAAGTTCAAAAGAAATGGCGCTAGTTGGACCACCGTCTATGTGGACTGACAGCATTTTGTATTGACTACTAAGTTTAAATGAATGGCTCTCTCTAGCACCACAGTCGATGCGCATGTTCCCTATAATTATTAATGTTTTTAGACTATTAAATATCATATGGCCATAGAAACTGAGCTCTGGGGTGGAGTTCAAAGGGGTCAAGTAATTTGTACTGATTGATGTCAGTACGCGGAGCGTCTTATCTCGCGCCCGTCGGTTCATACGCGACTCCAAGCTCTGACTTCAAACTGTAGTAGATGTTTACGCATTGTGGTCTGCCTGGCCACGCCTCTTGATAAAGCAGAATAACACGCGAAAATACACGTGCCAAGAACATAATACGTTGAGAGACAAAATAACTTTATTAGCATTATAAAAAGTGTATTAAGAATTTTCGAGTTGCATTATAACTATAATTAATCAAGACGGAAATTAACACGATATTTATTATGTGATACAACATTGTGTACTCACATATTTTACTCGACGTTTCGGCTACGAGCGGAGTGTCCGCTCGTGACCACGGCTGGTGTAACGGAGCCGAAACGTCGAGTAAAATATGTGAGTACACAATTTTGTATCACATAATAAATATCGTGTTATTTCGCTTCTTGATTAATTATAGTGTTTCTAGGAGATAATGAAAATAAAAAAAATGAAATTCTATTAATATTACCGAACGTTCAATTTTAATTACTCAGCAACGTTGCCTGTAGCACTCTCTACTCATCAAAAAGAAGATTAAAAGTTACTAAGAATCAAGTGACAGCCAAAAAGTAACTCAAAATATTTTCACCCTCAATTCATAAACAACAAAAATAACAACTGTTAATATTATTCATTAGGAACTGCACTATATACAGTAACAAACACCGCATAGCGATGTGGCGAACCCGGAGACGCTCGCCGTGCGGTTTGGAGCAACGAACTTTGAATGCGCTGGTATTTTATGCATCGATCAACTAATTAATAACTAGCGATATAATCTAGTCGCACGACAGTCTGACAAGTTTTAGTAGAGAAGGATTAGAAAGCTTATATGTGACTATAATTTAGCGATAATGTCATTGACGGCCGAACTGATTACGTACGAGATACGAGTGTGGTGTAAAGAGGGAAAGTCTTTCTAAGTATTTTGATAAAATTCTAATACAAGAGCGTTTTTGAACGAAGAAATCTCCAACAAAACTCACATCACTTAAGGCGTCGGGTAGCTAACTAGCGACACCAATCGATTTAAATAACAATTTCAGAGCGGGAGTCTCTAAGCAAACATTTTTACTATTTATTTAATAATCGTGCACTACTTTTTGCTCGTTTTTGGCGGTAATTTAAATTTCGGGTACAAAAGCAGACCCAAAAGTTAAGAATAAGTATTAAATAAATAGTATACTTGTTTTCTGAGAGGCTGCAAGCTTCGAAATTGTTAAAAAGATATCTATCCGGTTTATTTGCTAACAATTTAAATCAATTGGCGTCGCTAGTAAGCCCTACCCGTCACCTTAATGAAACCAACTACATTGTAAACAATTTAGGCCACGATCCTAGACCTGCTGTAATTGCGCGCAAAAGATAATAATCAAGTGATTACAATGAAATAATGGTCAATGGAAACACAACATTTCCATCAAAGGCTCTTACATTGCCACTTGACAGCTAGACGCATCCGCGGAAAGCACTTCAGCTGACGTCTGTACGATGACCCGTTTAGCAAAGTGGCTTGAACGCCGGTTTAGACTTTAAGTCGCAAATAAGATTCTCGCGACACAACTCATCATTATCATCCCATGCAGCGTGTCATTCCCGCTTGCGTCTTATGCCCTAAGTACTTATGGACTATGATCCAGGTATTCATCATCATCATCATCAGCCCATTTAAGTCCCCACTGCTGGGGCACGGGCCTCCCTCAATCACATGAGGGGTAATTGCCATACTCACCACGCTTGGCAGACGGGTTGGCGAGGGTCTTGATATAAATGCAGAGTTTTCCTTCTCTGGGTGCTGATGATCATGCCAGCAGCTTTACCTTAGTCGCCTTTTACGACACCTCGGTAAGAGTGAGGGTGGCCTATTCTACTCTACCAGGGACTAAACGGCGTGATCCAGGTATTAGTGAGTCTATTTCATTAATTTTGTAAACGTTACTTAACATCTAACTGCAGTGTGGGCATAAATTACTTCCTTATTGAACAGAGCGATATTTTTGAATGACAACCATGTTGCGGTAACCGAGTACTGGAAACAAAGTATTCTAGTGGCTCACCCTCGCATCGTTTCGGGACATAAATAATTTAATTAGCGCAAAGATTCATACTAACTTTGAAACTCTTGAGGGTTCTCTCATGGAACTCCTGTGCAAAATTTCAAGTTTCTGGCCCTTATAGTTTTTGCCCTCCGTTAATAGATCAGTCAGTTAAGTCTGTACAGATGATGCTCTCTGAGACGGATGCGGGAAGCCAAGGATCAATCGAAGTGGCGAAAAATGGGAGACTTTTGTCAGTGGACAGCGATTAGGCTCATAATGATGAAAGCGCTTTATTCGCCATTGTACATGCGCGCGCGCCTGCACGTTTCCGCCGCGCGGGTGGCGACCCGCGATGGCGCAGCGACGCGCGTCTATCTAGCCGCTTACATAACGCGCGGACGCGTACATTGTTGAGGTGTTTGTAAACTTTGCCGGAACGCGCACAGGTCATCGCGGCGTCTTCGCATATTAACTCAACTGTGAAATTACTTTACATAGAAACATGTTGACGATTAAAAACAAAGAAATTCGAACAATTTCTCTGTACTTTTAAGGTCTATTTTTAAAAAAAAACGAACGCTAGGAGGTAATCCTTTCATATTTAGGTATCTATGAAAGGAGAAACTGAATGACAGAGTCTATTCGACGATATTAAATCTATGGTATTACGATACTAAATCTATGGTATAAAGCTGTCATTCTATAGAAAGCGTTATTCTATAAACGGTGGTAGAATCGCATTATATATATTTTTTTTTAGTATATTCTATGTATATATAATAACATGTAAATTATACATAAGTACTTATAAATAGTTTTAAATTACTTAAATGTATGACGGTTTGTGAGTGCTGTGTACAAACCTATGCAAATAAATAATTTTTTGATTTTGATTTTTTACAAATCTGATGTTATACCACAGATTTATCCGGTTAATGATTGGTCGAATCGAGCCTGAGTGACTAGGAATGGTCACATATCAGAAACCACTAAATCTAGAAACTTGAAATTTGGTGAGTAAAGTACAAAAAAAGGTGTCCTTTAAATAGCAAAACTGAGCACTAAAAAAGAGGTTTTTAAAAATTCGACCATTAAGGGGTTAAAAAGGGGGTAGCTCCAGTAGTGCTGCCATTTGGTTTTAAATAATTCTGATGTATTTATTACCTCGACGCCGAGCGCCTTGAGCAGCGCGAGGCAGCGCCACGCCACGCCGCCCAGCAGGTACTTGCGCAGGACCTCGCCCGACGACGCGGCGTTGCTGCGCGTGAACAGGCTGCTGGACTGCAGGCGCGCCGCTTCGCCCGCTGCCTCCGTCTCTACAATACATTCATTTGTGTCACTAAATATTACACAAAAAAATAGCACTCGTTTAAGTTTTTATCTTCGACCAAAATACTCTACGATTCGTCTGCTCGTCTGCCAACTATCACATATGCATAAGCATCGAAATGTGGAGAATCTTAGCTTACCGGATGTAGAATAAACGTTTATAATCGTTAAAAATTCAGTTACTAGAGTTTATTTTTGGTTGAAAATAACTTTTCACAAGGCGATATACTATTACCAACTTTCATAACTTTAACGTCAAGCGGTGCAGCTACAGACAGAGACAAGATAACCAGTCACCTGGCGCTGGAGCGTCGGCTTCTGGTGCGAAAGGCTCCCGCGCCGAGCAGGGCGCGTCGAGCCCCGGCAGCGGCGGCGCGCAGTGCGCGTTCATGGATGACGTCACGCGGTGCAGTCCGCACAGCAGCTCGCATCCCACCAGCGTCACTACTCCGCTTACTGGACTGTGTGCGAGAAGATAACTATTTATATATGTATATAGAAGATGAGGTCTAAGGTGTGCCATGTTAGCACGAGAAAATAGCATAAAAAATATTGTAAAAGAGACCCAGATTATAATGATCAGAAAACGGAGCAGATAACGAGTTCCGCTCCTTGGCCGTTTTCATCAAAAAGGATTACACAGTGCGGATGGCTATCTAAACTTTTGGTTCTTTGAATTTTATCAGCTGGATTGATGTCATCGATATCCGATTATAAAATCGAATATCAATGACATAGGCAGACGAGCATGCTGCCCTGATCTGATGGTAAATGGTAACCACCGCTCATAGACATCAACAATGCCGGAGCACACTCATGCCGCTGCCTACCGTGAAAGAAGAACTCTTTTTAAACCCCATTTAAAAAAGGACATGTCGTAGCGATCCGGGAACACCGCGGCTGGAAGCTCATTCCAGAGATTCCACGAGCGTGGGAAAAAAAGCGTTCTGGAAGGGTTTGGTTCCAGATAGTATGGGTGGAGTTTACCACGTCGTCTAGTCGTGCGATTGTAAAATGGTACTTATATAAGTATCATAAAGGTTAAGGCTTACCAAAATTTTATCAACTCCTTTGGTTTAGCTCCCTCATTGACGCGCACGAGGAACTCTGCCAGAAACAAGTCCAGCCAAGTGGATTTCTGCAAAAGAAAATTGTAGTTTAACACTTCCTTTAAGGTTCTCTCTCGCTATGAGCAAAGATACAGCCGACATTGTATTTTGGGATATGACTGTAACACCAAATATTGTAACTCACTATTGTGCAAAGTGAACTTATCTCTAATACAAAAATCTAATAATGTATGCAAATAACGGGTCGTCAACATGCAATACCTACGTAAGACGTTGCAAAACTTTACATCAATAATGCCGTAAACGGTACACAGGTAGATAAAAAATAGAACGAGTTCCGCAGTAGTTATTTCTCATATAGACAACTAATCTACCACAATGAATTACTTCCGCGCGGGTTGTATGAAGACCGGTCGCTGCGATGTAAGTTCAAGGCGCGTATGTAGGTACCGTGCTAAGGAAAATTGATGCATCTAATGACACCTCCTTTTACTTATGAATAAATAAATGCTTCTGACAATTCACACCGATTAGTATTAGACTAGTCTCAAACTTTCCCAGTACCACAAGTTTCCCAAGAGTATGAGTAACAAAAGCACATCGAGACCCGATAATTTAGAAAATATGCTTCGACAATTTGCCCTAAAAGGCCGCTAGGATGCAACACCTCAACTGATGTGCCATCGAGGTAGTTGAAATAGTATCCTTATCCCTCCTTTCTGCGCCCGACAGGTAAAATTTTTAGAACATTTAAAAAAAAATGCTTTCTATAGAATACTAACCTCATAGGTGCCAGTTTCAGATTTGAAGAAGTGCTCCCAATACACTTTGAGGGGATCCGGTTCTTCTTCAGCAGCCATATCTGCGCCTGACCCGTTCTAGAAATAAAAAATAGATATAGACGACCCGATTGGAACAGTGGTAGTGAACGCTGCCTCTGATACAAGGGTTGCGGGTTCGATCCCCGCACAGTACAAAACATTTGTGTGCATGAACATGTTTGTTTGTATTGGTCTGGGTGTTTGCTATGTATTTTAAGTATGTATTTACAAAAGAAAAGTATTATATGCATATATTTGTAATCCCACTGTTGATTCTGATATCCGTAACACAGGTGCTTGAGCTACCTATCTCGGAGTCAGATCAATGTATGTGATGTTGTGAAATATTTATTTATTTATTATTTATTTATTTATTTAGATATAAAGTCTCTCCCGCCTAGCGCTTCTGGTAATAATCACACTGAATCTATTGCATCCTGACTTTCGCCACACATATCCACTTAGTCTATTTCCCATGTCTGAGAGTGTCTACACACCAAAGCTAGATCATTGTTTACGCTTAATAGAAAATGTATTGAATAACTTTGTTCTTCTTAACTTGAAATAAAGTCATGTACAAATACAAAATAATAGTAGCAACAAAGCCCTAAGAGACAGTCATGATATATAAAGGGTCCATTTTTAGCTGACAACGGAATCTTAAAAAAAGACTTAACTAGAGTATTCCTATAAAGTCTTGAATAGGTAGAACTGCGAAACTTATCAACTGCAATTAAAAATAATTTTCATTATTTAAATTAAGAAAAGGCGAGCATAAATCAGCCATTATCAGAGTATTTACGTTAGTTGTCGATTGTAAACAGTAACGAGTTACTAACGACGCAATTTATTTATAAGTCAGAGACTCATTTATGTTAATAGATCAAGACGAAAAGCTTAGCGTTCCGAGAAATTAACGAGATTTTCACATGACCGATAGAACGATACAACCAGGTGCCTGCAAACTAACCATCAACCACGATAGGGACTGGAGTGGAGTGATACCACGGCCTCATGGAAAACCAATCCTGAGACTCCACTGGTGTTGCTGGGTGTATACGGGCGGCGGCAATCGCTTAGCATCAGATAATCCGTCTGCTCGTGTGCCGCCTAACATATAAAAAAATCTTTTTTGAGAATCGATCTCGAATTATGACCTAGATAAAAACAGTAAATTCGTATGAAAAGTTCGTTCGAACACCTATTTCGAATAGTATTTCGAAATCGGCACTGAAAATGTTCTCAAATCTTCTCACTCATTGAAAAACATTTAAACTATACTCAGAGGCAAAGTCAACACGCATCAAGGTCATCGTCTGAGAATTCAAAAGTAAGGTGAGTCCAACAAGTACAGTGCACGGATAATCGTTTTAACTGCAACTGCAGGTCTTCTAAGCGCCCAGATAATGCACAAGTGTGCTCAAACCGATAACGCTTCCTGAGTCAACACGCAGCTCGAAACTGTCAATAGGTACATACGCTAGTCTGCGCTTGAACACCAAGGACAGACCATATTTTTGTTGCTATTGATTTACACAAACATCTTTCGGCACCAAACGAAGTATGAAGAATTTTTATTTTTTTATATGATCGATGATGGTAGACGAGCAAACGAATAACAAGGATGCCCAATTCTCGGTATCTTCGATATATTTTTTTATGCTAGAGGCGACAAACGAGCAAGCGAGTCACCTGATGGAAAGTAATCAACGCCTCCCTTGAACATCCGCGAAATCAGAGAGATCGCTAATGTGTTGCCGGCCTTTTTTTTTTAAAGTATGCTATTTTCTTGAAGGTCCCTAGGTCGTAGCCGCCGGGAAATACGAAAAAACATGGAGGATATCGCATGAACACGATACAAAAAAAGGAAATATTGGATAAATATCACAAGCACGAGAAATTCGCTCCTGAGGGCCTATTCTCGAACACTCGACATTGAAGTCGAGTGAGAGATTTGTACGGACGAATGTATGAAGTATCTAAATTCGACTTCAATGTGGAATGAACGAGAGTTGCCCCTCTGATTATAAGCGATTGCCGCCGCCCGTAGACACTCGCATCACCAGTTGAACCACAAGTGGGTTTGGGACCCCGAAATAGGCCTACAGCACCCTCATTCACACCGGTTTTCTAAAAGGCTGTGGTATCACTCTGGTCCGAACGGCACATTCATGAAGAATCTGCTGGCCTGATGCGTAAATTTGATTGGTAATCGAGTTAATTAATCTATCAATCAACAGTCTGTGTTCGTCCACAGCTGAACGTAGGCCGTGTTCTATCCTAGGCATTCCTAAGGGTCTACTACAAAACTGGTATATCAAGGTCTTTCGTCCTCTGACGTACACGCTCGAACGGGTCAATTTATATGTTTAAAACACGACATCATCTAAATTAGTTATAGTTGCAACTGGGTGATCTGGAAGACGCCCCACTAGTCGTGATATCAACAGAATATTTCTTAAATGTACATTTTTATTACTTCTTTCTATCGAGTACAGGGAAGATGAAGACGAGAAAAATGTAAACATAAACATAATTGCCGTGTGGTCCCCGGCAGAGTAGAATAGGCCACCCTCACTCTTACCGAGGTGTCGTAAAAGGCGACTAAGGTAAAGCTGCTGGCATGATCATCAGCACCCAGAGAAGGAAAACTCTGCATTTATATCAAAACCCTCGCCAACCCGTCTGCCAAGCGTGGTGAGTATGGCAATTACCCCTCATGTGATTGAGGGAGGCCCGTACCCCAGCAGTGGGGACTTAAATGGGCTGACGATGACGATGACGACGAAACATAATTGGCATTTTCTGTTACACGTAACTGTCGTGTGAAACACCAATAAAATTAAGAGAAAGCAGAGTGCGTCAGCGATAATTCACATTCGCGAAATCTATAACAATGTATTTTTGTGGTGCTGTCAAGGCATTGAAGATTGTGAATTGTAGTTATGTATTGTGAAACAACCAATTGTTTGTGTTGCGCGGGAATCGAACCTCGACTCTTGCCTCTCATTCGGCGCTTGAGGTGACGGGTAGGGCACACTAGCGACGCCAATCGATTTTAATTTTAAAAACGGACCCAACATTTGTGCATGGTTATTTAATAAATAGTATAAGTGTTTGCCGAGAAGTTGTAACCCCGAAATTGTTTAAAATAGATCCGGTTTAGTAGCTAAAAATTAAAATCGATTGGCGTCGCTAGTGTGCCCTACCCGTCACCTTAAAGGTTCACCCAACGTCCAACTATTACAGTCACTCTCATAGTCACATTATTACATCTTTCGCAAATTTTTCTTCTACCTTATTGGATTCAAATATCAAATTCTAGGGCGTGCGATTACTGCACGTAAGTTATATTTTGATTATGATTGATAGAGGAAATTTGCACCAGTTGAAGACTAAATAATTTATTGCATACAAAAATGTACAAATGTATCAACTCCGTACACTTTCAGCGAAAAGAGAAGGCCCTCAGGGCTGTGTTATACCTAGTCTTCAACCCCTAACTTTCACAGCTTTCGAAAAGTTTGGCGGTAGGTATACTATACTTATACCTAACCTCATGTGTGGCAAAAAATATGTGGAGTTTGAATCGTAAATTCTCTAAGGGTTAAAAATATATTTTTATATCTATAGTAGATACAGATTTGGTACCTAGTTGACAACATGTTGTTTGTCAAGTAAGAACAGAAACGAGAAGAATACACTTACAGACGCACGCGACAAAGCGAAGATAGCACCGCCAGCGCTTTATCCAAGTCCCTAGCTCTGTGAGGTATTCAACCGCGATCACGCTTAGATGGACACCCCAGGGATATCGGTTACGACTAGTCCCACACACCACTTTGTTCCGCATTTGTACCAAGGTGACAGACGTGATGTTTTCCCTTGGGTCATCAAAAAAGGTACCTTACATAAGTTTTAATTTTTTTTCCAATACCATAATATGGTATTATGAACTTGAATAGCTAGTGCAAAGAACTCATAACATCAAAGAAACTTAGCACTTCGTAAACATGTCACTGATGTTGACCAAACTGTAGCAAATTATACATTCGCAATGCGCACACGCCGAATGTTGTTTCGAAGATTTAAGTAAACAATGTCGACGGTTCGCCAGAAAGTGTCGCAACGTAAATGAGACGTACCACGTTCACAACAACTCCGTCTCAAATGTGATCACAATCGGGGAAACGCTTTACGCGAGCTGGAGGTGGCAATATACCACTACAAGGTGCAAGGCGCGGTGCTGCAGGGTGCGTGCACGGCGCTTCCCGGCCGGTCGGTCACTGGGCGGGAAGCCTTATCGCGCGGTCATTATTTATTGGATAGTAAGGAGACCACAGATAATTCAGACCGTATGACAATGTTATCTTTAATGTGCGAGTTTCGTATGTAGTTGTGTTACGATATTTACAATTAGAATTGGTTATGTTTCAACTAATTTGAATGCGAGAGGATTATTGGTATTTTTTTTCTCACTAAAATTAGTTACTGAGCAGGTATAAAAACAGAAAGTAACTTATATAATCACAACCAAACTATAAACCTCTTTGTGAGTATATATAGATTTATAGATGCTAGATTATGTCCTCCCAGTGAAGAATCTGCAATAACATAATATCAACCTAACTCTAACTCTTAATATAAATAAATAAATAAATATATATAGTATAAATAGCATATAAAAATAAAGTGAAAAACTAAAACCCGCTACATATTACCCGGCGTAATAATATCCTAATTAAGAAGAAAAAAATAAAATTGAAAACTCCTGTGTCTTCATCACTCGACATGACAAATTACACTACCACTTTTGCTCACGTTGATTTAAAAAAATAAATTGAATATTTAAAAACCCCCGACACAACTAAAGCTATTTCATTTGATACCTGTACTGAGGCAGTTGTAACAACAAATAGGTTATTCGTCATTTTCTGACGGCGGCCATCTTGGATTTGAAATTTTTCACAATTAATATATTCTGCTACTACATATTGTGGGTCGTCTCTCATATAAAAAAAGAAGTTGTGTTAAAACATAAAATTCAAATCTATGTAACGGCGGCCATCTTGGATCGATTTTTATCCAACATAGCTAAGAACACTCCCTCCTTATTCATTTTTCAGACAAAAAAACAAAATCAAAATCGGTTCATTTTTTCGGGAGCTACGATGCCATAGACAGACACACAGACACACACACACACAGACACGTCAAACTTATAACACCCCGTCGTTTTTGCGTCGGGGGTTAAAAGCTCTTTCATTTAATACCCCACACGGTACCGTCAAGCATTTTTTTTTTAGTTTCTTACTCTAAGTCCCCTAGAGGGCGTTGTAGTAAATTTAACGTGCCGTTATGTCGCCTATAACCAGAAGACAATCAAGACGCTTCTAACGACACTTCATTTGCTCAAATATGATAACTAGTTTGGACATACATACATACAGGTCAAAATCATAACCCTTCTTTTTACTTCGGCGTATACGGGTAAAAAGCACCTTGGTTATTGGTATTAGAATTACCAAATGGTACCTCTAAACTGTATTATGTATGGATGATTCTCTGCTATTTGGAAATTTGTCCATACAGGGGTGTCCTAAGCAAATTTTATGAAATATTGAGAATATTTGTTAATGGACAACATTTCATATTTTTAACATGTCCATATTGTTTTTTTATATGAAAGTAGACATAAAATGAACAGACCCATATTTTTTCTTTTTTCAAAATTTGTCCATTTTCATGAATAAAATAATTATTGAAATTCTTTTTATTCTAAATAGACGTAAGCGCCAAATGACGTCATCGGACGGCTGAATACAGCGATATTCCTTTGCTTATCATTGTTTTAATAAAAAAAAGGTACTACTGTCAAAGGTAAATAATACTAGTGTCAACATTGTCAACGTCATTCATACATTCAACGTTGACAAGTTGTCTTTTTTTTTGACAGTTACATGTCATGAGTTTGGCATTACGTAAATTTAAAACTATAATGTGCTAAGCAAAGAAATATTTTACATTCTGCCGTCCGATGACGTCATCTTATGTTTTTTAGTTTTTAATTTTTTTCTCAGTAAATAAGCAATATAAAAAATTAATAAATATATATTCGAGCAGCGGAAAAGTAAACAAAGAATTGGTATTTTTTGTTTCAGAGCTTAGCAATTTTGAAATGTTGTCCATTAAATGAAGGGTAATGGCATACTAAATATATATCTTTAAAAAGCCCACACATTTTCCTCTTTGTTTTTTAGTTATGGACAATTTTATGCAAAACCCTGACAGGGGACTGTTGTAACTATCCAGGGGAATGTTTTGAGAACAAAAACGAGTATTTTGGTTTATTAAATAAACCAAAATACTCGCTTACTTAATAATAAATCAAAGTCTTTATTTTTCTTTATCGTTTTTAAAATATGTAATATTTTGGAATAAATCAACAGTATTAAAACAAGTTTTACTTATTATAGTGACTTTTCTTAGAGCTAAAATTTGTGCTAAACTTAGCAAAATAAACTTCTTAGTTCAACGATTTTTAAGACAAATTGTATGACACTAAAGTCAGTCTTTATAATAATAAAAAAAATCAATATAAACAAAGAAAAAATACTACAACTAATCATTTATCACAACCAATATTTTAGGTTAACATAATACTTTGAATCATTTGTACGTTTGAACAAACTAAGGTTACGGTTAGGTTAGGTAAGGTTAGTACTGGAGTGGGACTACGGTGCGGCGGCCTCCTCGTGTGGCCCTTTCAGTAGTATTTTTGCTCTGTTTGGAGCTGCTACCGAAAGGGTCCTGGCGTCCCTGGGCAACGGCGGGTAGTAATCGGCATCGCCCATTGCTACTCGACGGCTTACAGCTGCACACACACGGGAGGGCTCCTGGAGTCGTTCTGTCGACCCCCAGTTGAGCCCCCCCGGGGCCTAGGACCAGCCTCACGGTTTGGGGCATCGGAAACCCCTCTCCTGTGGCCTTTTTTGTTCTGGGCCCGGGGCCCTGTCCGGCGTCACGCTACGCGTGATAGCGTTTTCGACGTGGGCCCCACTGGGTGGAGAGCCTTCGGGCTCAGCGGCCGTAAGGCCATGTGCTGGAGGTCCGGCGTTGGGCCGTCTAGCCAGGATGGCTCAATGTCGACCGGTGGTGCCAATTTTCTCGCTCCGCATCCAGCGGAGTTGGGTTTTGCGGCGTTTTTCGTTTTGAAGCCTGTGGGTTTTATTTCCCCAACCCACTCTGCACTGCAGCCAGCAGTGTATGGGTGGGGAAGGGTACTCGCAGTCCTCCTCCCGGTGGTGTTTGCACTGCAGCCAGCAGTGTGGGCGCCATTCGGGGGGCGGTGTTTGGTGGGCCGTGGGAGAGGCCCTAGGTCCGTTGGACCGGAGTGTGGTAAGAGGCCGTACTGGCGAGCCCCTTTCGCCCTGAGCGGGTTCGCGGTGACAAGGTTCGTCCTATATCCCGCGTTCCCGCTCTGAGAGTATCTCCCGGGCGAGGGATGGAAACTGTCGCAGAGAGTTTAGTGGGTATGCCCCTAGGAGCACCCCAGGGGAGAGCCCCACACTACCCGGCCGACTCCCAGCGGCCGGGTGTGCATAAGGCGGCGCCGACCAACGGTGCCGACGTCGGTTCCTTCTGAGCCGGCGGCATTCTCTCTGCGTTACCAAAAAAAAAAAGGTTAGTACTGGAGGTGGCCAGCCGGCAACAGGGACGGGGGTCCCTGTGCCGGCACTGCCATTGGCACCTCCACCGCTCGTTGGGGACGGCTCAGCTCTTCCGGCTGTCCCCAACCCCCCTCCTCCTAGCCTGAGGAGGGGCGTGGCCGCACACCCCGTGTAGGGGCCTGTGGGGGAGTGGGGTTGCGGGGAATAGCCTCGTGCAATTCCCGTGACCCCATTCTATACCCACGGGTGGTTGAGCCCCGGGAGTTTTAGTGGGTATGCCCTCAGGTCGCTTCTTGTTAGAAGAAGCGGCCCGGAGGGTGATTCCCACAGTACCCTGACGCCCCCCGAAAAAAAAAGGTAAGGTTAGTACTACACTCGCGAGCAAAAGTTTGGAATCACTTACTTGAAATTGGTTTCGCGCGATCTTGCTTAGTAAATACATTTTTTATAATTATAAAAATGACATCATTTTAAAGGTTCAACTGTTCACTTTAAATTGATACCAAATTCATTCAAATCGAGCCAGTAGTTGTGGAGCTATCCCGGATTAAGCGAAGGAGTAACGAAAAAGACGTGTTTCAATTGTTTGATACGTCTCGAGTTGCGACCTATTGACCCCTTGATTCTTTATCAGTCGACTTTCAGACGTTGACCGGTACACATCTCTGCTACTTTTGACCCTTTACCTTGTACGACAATGGAGACAACACCTATAGAAGCCGCACAAATCGTAGCCCTATTGCAAGAAGGGCTCAGCCAGCGAGTTGTCGCTCGTCGGCTCCACATAAGCCAGTCCTGTGTTTCGAAAGTTTACAAGCGCTTTCGGGAGACTGGTGGCTTTATCCCGAGACCAAGATCTGGACGGCGCCGGTGCACATCGTAGAGGCATGACCGTTTTATCGTGTCAACATCTCTCCGAAATCGGCATTTGACTGGTGTCGACGTCCAACAGGAGCTCCGAGATGTTCGTGGAGTAGCAGCCAGCGAGTGGACAATTCGTCGACGACTCAAGCAAGCGAATCTGACTCCAAAAAGGCCTGCCACAGGCCCGAAACTCACGGCAGCTCACCGACAAGCTCGCCTTCAATTTGCTCGCACCCATCTTGATTGGGAGGTTGAGCAATGGAGGCAAGTCCTGTTCTCCGACGAGAGCAGGATGTGTTTGCACGGTAGCGACCGAAGAGGTCGGGTCTACAGGCCGCCTGGGGAGCGATTTGCACAGTGCTGTTTCGCTGAAACAGTGGCTTATGGGGGCGGCTCTTGTATGATGTGGGCCGGCATTTCCTTCGACGGTAAAACCGAGCTTGTTTTCGTGCCTGGCGGGGGACGAGGAGGCGGTCTAACTTCAGACCGGTACATTTCCGATATTCTGCTGGAACATGTCGTTCCCTATGCGGGATATATCGGTGATGACTTCCTCTTTATGCACGATAACGCTCGTTGTCACACTGCCCGTGTAACCATTGAATACCTCGAAGAAGTCGGTATCGCCACATTGGACTGGCCGGCGCTCAGCCCTGACTTGAATCCCATTGAGCACGTGTGGGATGAACTGAAGAGGAAAGTTCGTTCTAGAACTCCTGCTCCTTCATGTCTGAATGCGCTGAAAGCGGCGTTGATTGAGGAGTGGGAAGGTATTCCACAAGAATCAATTTAGAAGCTGATCAGGTATATGAAGAATCGTCTTCGAGCAGTTATTAGGGCGAGGGGAGGGAATACAAAGTATTGACTTAATTTACACTTACACTTACACACACTTAATTTTAAAGCTAAATAAATGTTTTTTTTCCATATTTCCTTGTTTTCCTACCTCCTTCGCTTAATCCGGGATAGCTCCACAACTACTGTCTCCATTTGAATGAGTATTATAATTTGGTATCAATTTAAAGTGGACAGTTAAACCTTTAAAATGATGTCATTTTTAAAATTATTAAAAATGTATTTACTAAGCAAAATCGCGCGAAACCAATTTCAAGTAAGTGATTCCAAACTTTTGCTCGCGAGTGTAGTTGAAACTTTATTTAAAAAACCTTTGCACAAAGTTCCGGCTCGATTGCAAAGAATGATGTTGCAAGGCTATAATTTAATTGTAAAGTACAAACCAGGTAGTTTTCTTTTTATTGCTGACACATTGTCCCGTAGCTGTGCTAAAAATGTTAATGAAAAAATGGAAATGCTAAATGATAGTATAGTATGTCATGTAAGATTACACAGGGATTGTCTGCCAATATCAAATGAGAAACTAATGAAAATAAAATCTGCTACCAGTTCAGATCCAATATTAAAAACTTTAATACACTATATAAAGAATGGATGGCCAAGAAATATTAATCTACTGGAAAATAATTTAAAAAAATGTTGGACTTTTAGAGATGAGTTGGGATGTTTAGACGGAATAGTATTGAAAAGTAATCTAATTGTGATACCTAATTCAAAGAAACTAGAAATGATGCAAATTATACATAAAGGTCATGTAGGATTAAGCACCTGCAAAATTCGAGCAAGATCTTGTATTTTTTGGCTAAACATTAACCAGGATTTAGAAGACTATGTTAATAAACAACGGCGGATCCAGGGGGGGGGGGGGGGGTCATGGGGGTCATGACCCCCCCCTGGGCTGGTTCCAGGACTTAGGTGGACCACTAATTGAACGATGATGATTGTTTCTGTTTTGTTTATTGGAAATCCTTGTCGTCCCACTTCTTCCCTATACCTATACCCCTCGACATTTATTTATTTATTTGATAGAAATGGGGTGAGCCCTGCGTCTCATAGCCACTGCGACCAGTAGATGATCTATTGTGGCAGCCCCGTAACCTATTACAGCACCTCATGTAGCTCCAGTTCCAGGATAAACCCGAGAATGGAGCTGATGGGGGAGCTCTTGATCTCGTCAGCTGAGATCATGTGTGCTCCCAGGTGCCGGCTTCTGCAGCGGTGCAGCGCTATGCACTCGCCGAGGACGTGGATAATCGTTTCCTCGTCCTCACGACAGAACCTGCAGATTTTGGTATCTGAAAGGCCCATGTTGTGCAGGTTCTTGTTTTATTTGCAGTGCCCTGTGAGGGTTCGAGTGAGTGCCCTAACATTTCCTCTACTCAGTTTTATTATTTCTACAGCTCGTCTCTGATCGAACGCCTGTATCAACGCCTTAGACTGTTCTAGTCGAGGTAGTCTTTTCCAGAATTCAGTGCTTTGCTTATGCTCCCACTCTTTTAACTCGAACCTGACCATGTAGGCTGGAACGCCAATTATTGGTTCCGGTCCGAGTAGTGGGCTCTCTGCTCCGGCCTTTGCTAGCACGTCAGCGACTTCGTTGCCTCTGATATTGCAGTGTCCCGGTACCCAAATCAGATTTACGATGTTGGCATTGCCAAGCTGGTTTAGGAGCAGGACACACTCGCTAGTGAGTTTGGAGTCAAGTTCACAGGATGTTGCATGATGGTCGCAGGAAAGAGAACTCCAGGTCAGTAAGTCTCCGGACAGGAGACCGAGGAATGAAGACTGGAGGAGAGCTTCCGTTATTTTTCGTCCCCAGCAGATAATTTGGGCCATTAGGAGTTTCAAGCCTTATAAATCTGGTGGGGTCGATGGTATCTTCCCGGCTTTGTTGCAGCGGGGCGAAGATATCATCATCTCTACGCTGATAAAACTATACCGTGCAAGCTTTGCTTGGAGTTATGTGCCATCAGCGTGGACTCGGGCGAGGGTCACTTACATTCCCAAGGGAGGGGACAAAGACAATTCGCAGCCCAAGTCCTACAGACCGATAAGTCTCACCTCATTCCTACTAAAAACGATGGAAAAGGTGTTGAACAGTCACATCAGGGCAACATACCTCGTTGAAAAAACCCCTGAGTGCAAGACAACATGCCTACCAAACAGGCAAGTCCACGGAAACGGCACTTATTGACCTGGTGGACAGAATTGAGAAAGCCATAGAAGACAAAGAAATTGCACTCTGTGCCTTTCTCGACATCGAAGGGGCGTTTGACAACACCAACTTCGATGTTATAACACGTAGCATGGTGAATCGTGGAATCGACGACACCACCACCAGATGGATGGGATCCATGCTACAAAATCGGACTGCAACAACAACGTTGATGAATAAAACCCTACATTATAGAGTGACCAGAGGATGTCCACAGGGCGGAGTCCTATCACCCCTTCAATGGTCATTGGTTGTTGACAGTCTCATCTGCGAGCTCAATGAAGCCAGATTTCTGAATCAGGGTTACGCAGATGACATAGTAATAATGGTCATAGGAAAATGCCCTAGCACCATTTCCAATCTTATGCAAAGGGCCCTACGAATAGTAGAAAACTGGTGCACGAGACACGTGCTAACAGTCAATGCACGTAAGACGGTCTTAATCCCGTTTACCAAAAGAAGGAAACTAGAGGCGCTACACACCCCAACACTTCTTGGTACGAAGCTATGCTTGTCCAACGAGGTCAAATATCTCGGAGTCTTTTTAGACCAAAAACTAACATGGAACAAGCATCTCGACTACATCACTAGAAAGGCAAAAATTGCGATGGGGGCAAGCAGTAGGTTGGTGGGGCTAAAATGGGGGCTACGGCCCATGGCCGCACTCTGGATTTATAAAACCATAGTGAGGCCGATCGTCACTTATGGCTGCTGTGTGTGGTATAAGAAGACGCACCAACTTAACTGCGTAGAGAACCTCAGCAAAGTTCAAAGAACTGCCTGCCTTATAGCCACTGGCGCGCTTTCGTCCTCTCCCTCTGCAGCACTGGATGCCCTCCTGAACATTCCACCTCTGCACATTCACGTGCAGATGGAAGCGAGGATGGCTATCACGAGAGCGAAAATCAGAGGGAGGACGAGATGGCATTCTAGGGTCATGAGAAACCTCTACAATGAACTAATGAAAATTCCGGTCATGGATATGCCCTCTGACTCCATGGTCCGTGAACACCGCTTCGATAAGCGGTTTACAGTCTTGTTACCAAGTAGACAAGACTGGGAGGCTGGAACTCCCGGAAATGTTAAGCAGAATTGTTGTAGCATTACCCTATCGGTTGCTTAGTAACGTTGTTATTAGGTAATGTCTGTTCTGTTGAAAATATCCAAACTCGTATCTTTTAGTTCTTATAATAAATAAACTCTGCTAAATTACATAATACTTTATAGGTTATGGGCCTTTCAACGAAATTTTCCGTTGCCATGTTAAAAGGACTAGAAGATTATACCACTTGGAAATTTGCTATAAAAATGTTATTGTTACGTGAAAAACTGTTCACGTACACGTCGAAATTACCCGATGCGACAGACCCTGTGGAAGTCCAGAAAGATCAAGAAGCACTAGCTATTATTTGCTTACACATTGAGTCGCACCTATACCCGTATGTACAGGAGGCGAAATCTGCAAAAGAAGCTTGGGATGCACTTGCTACGGTTTTCCAGGACAAGGGACTCAATCGTAAGATAACTCTCTTAAATGCTCTTCTTGACGAGAGATTGGATAGGCATGAGAACATGCACCAGTATGTTGCCGCAGTCATGAGTCACACCCAGAAGCTGCGTGAGATCGATCACAGTATTGATGATGAACTCGTTGCTGTCGTTCTACTGAGAGGTTTGCCAGAAGAATTCAAGCCTATGCGAATGGCGTTGGAGCATTCTAGCATGGAACTTACTTTGGAGAATGTAAGACAGAAGTTGCTGCAGGAGGATTCTAATAAAGGCTGTTCATCCAATGTCAAGAGTGATTCTGCATTAGTTTCAAGAGATAAAGGGAAAACAAAGAAACTATCAAGGCCAGTGAAATGTTTCAAATGTGGAGGGAAAGGGCACAAGAAACCGGATTGCCCGCTACTAAGGAAGACTGACGATAAGGGCTTGGTGACATCGTTAAGTGTTGGCGATACATTCGATTCACAATCCTGGTACATCGACAGTGGAGCTTCAAATCATATGTCCTTCCAGAAGCATTGGTTTAGAGACATTAAGGTTCATGATAGTGACAATAAGTTTGACGTGACATGTGCAAATAATGATAAGATATCAAGTGCAGGAATAGGTAACATTATGGTTAGATTGAACGGATATCTATTGCCCATAAGGGACGTTACATATGTACCTGACTTGAAGGTAAATCTTTTATCTGTTTCCAAATTGGTTGAACGAGAATGGAAGGTTATTTTTAATGCAGATGGCTGTAATTTGTTTCACAAATCAGGAAATCACATTTCGGGTAAGCTTGTAGCGACTGCAAGTAAGGTCTCTGGTATCTATAAACTTGATAACTGTTTTCCTGTTGTAGATGAGGCTTTGGCTACTGTTAAGGCTGGGAACTCGATGATGTTGTGGCATAGGAGGCTTGGACACGTGAATGAAAGGGATTTACGTAAGCTACCTGGTTTAGATCTTGGAAAGAGTGTAATGGAAACTTGTGAGGACTGTATTAAGGGGAAGTCACACAGATTACCTTTTCCAGTGGGTGAAGCAGAAAGAGCGATTGAGAAATTAGGATTGGTACACATGGATATCTGTGGTCCCATGTCTGAACGTTCGTATGCTGATTCTCGGTACATGCTACTTCTGGTTGATGACTGCACAAGGAAAATGTTTGCGTATTTTCTTAAGTCAAAATCGGACAGTTTTGAATGTTTCAAAAATTTTGTAACACATGTAGAGAATGAGACTGGCTTGAAAGTCAAAGCGGTTCGAACGGACAATGGCACGGAGTTTGTGAATTCTAAGTTCACGCAATTTCTCTGTAGGAAAGGTATAAAACACCAGCTGACAGTTCCTTATACGCCGGAACAAAATGGGGTTGCTGAAAGAGCTAACCGTACTGTGGTGGAAATGGCTCGAACAATGCTGGGGGATAGTCTAAGTAAGCGATATTGGGCGGAAGCTTGCAATACAGCAGTCTATATCAAGAATAGACTCCCACATTCAGCTAACCAGGGGAAAATTCCGGAGGAGCTGTGGACAGGCAAAGTTCAATCTGTCAGTCACTTAAGAGTTTTTGGTTCGTATGCTTATGCGCATGTACCAAAGGAAACTCGGAAGAAGTTAGATAAAAAAGCTAAGAAGTATCGTTTCGTAGGATATTGTGCTGATTCAAAAGCTTATCGCTTGGCACATTTGGAAAATCCACGAAATGTCACAAAAGCAAGAGACGTCGTTTTCTTAGAAGAAACAGGTGGAGTCAGTGACACAAGGGAGGTTGATACAGAGCAAGCTGTACAACGGGACTCTGTTGTTACTTGGGAATTAACCAAGAAGATGCCAGCTGAACCTGTTGTATCCATTCTTGACGCGGAGACTCCCTCATCATCTACAGCTGAACATTTTGAGGACGCAGTGGCTAGCGATGGTCAAGGTGCAGCAGATCCTGAAGTGACTGAACCTAGGTATCCACTACGCAATCGATTGCGAAATCAAGAGGATTGCGTATGCTTTCTGAACACTGATGAAGAGCCTTGTACTGTTCGAGAAGCGCTGAGAGGAAAAGATGAGAAGAATTGGAGAGAAGCGATGAAGAAGGAAATGGACTCTATGGAGGAAAACAAAGTCTGGAAACTTGTGGACAAACCACCAGGAGGTAAAGTTGTTGGATGCAAGTGGATATTTAAGCACAAGTTTGACGCTGATGTAAATAAGTCCTATAAGGCTCGGCTTGTCGCCAAAGGATTTACACAGTCTTATGGAGTTGATTATTTCGAGACGTTTTCGCCTGTGGTACGAAGATCAACTATAAGATTGTTGTTGTCATTGGCTGTTCACAAAAATCTTCAAATTGATCACTTCGATGTGAACACAGCCTTTTTGAATGGCAACTTGCATGAAAAAGTTTACATGCAGCAACCTGATGGTTTTGTCGAAGACAGTAACAAGGTTTGTTTGTTGCAAAAAGCAATCTATGGTCTGAAACAATCGTCACGGTCTTGGAATGAAAAAGTGAATGACGTTTTACTGTCATTGTTATTTACACGTTCAAAATATGACAATTGTTTATATTTCAGAAATAATTTATACATTGCTTTGTATGTGGACGATTTTTACGTATTTTATGATAATGCGGATCAGAAGAATGAACTTCTGGATAATCTCAGGAAGAGATTTAAAATCAAAGACTTGGGCCAGGCGATACAAATTCTTGGTATGGAACTGACTAGAGAGGGTGGTACGTTTCGTATTTCTCAACGTAAGTTCATAAAGAAATTGTTGGCAGATTATGGTCTTGCTGATTGCAAACCTGTTAAAACTCCCATGGAGTTAGATCTTCATACGGTTTTGGCTGTAGGGGAAGATGGTGGTGGCAAGATGCTGGATCAGCAAAACCGTCTGCGGTATCAGTCTTTGATGGGGGCGTTAAACTATCTCGCCTGCAATACGCGTCCAGACATCTCAGCGGCTGTTAGTTTTTTGTCACAGTATAATGCTTGTAGTTTTCAGGTACACTTAAATGCAGCGAAAAGAGTACTGAAATATTTGAAAGCGACAGAGGATTATTCGTTGGAATACAAAGCTGGAGATTTGCGTATCAAAACCACTGGATATGTTGACGCTGACTGGGGCGGAAATATCAAGGATAGGAAATCTTTTTCCGGGTGTGCTTTCCAGGTAGGTGGCAATCCTATTTCCTGGGAATGTAAAAAGCAGACGTGTGTAGCTCTTTCATCGACTGAGGCGGAATATATAGCCATGTCAGAGGCATGTAAAGAGGCTACGTACCTTAGGAGTTTTTTGCAAAGCCTCTCACAAACTCCGGTGCCACCAGTATGTATGTACGTAGACAATCAGAGTGCAATCAAGTTGGCACAAAATCCGATTGCACATAGGCGATCTAAGCACGTTGACATAAGGTATCACTTTGTTCGTCAGTGTGTTGACAGTGGTACTGTTGATTTACAGTATGTGTCTACTGAAGACAACATAGCTGATGTGTTGACAAAGCCTTTGGGGAAAGTTAAGTTTGTCAAGTGTGTGTCTGGTTTAGGATTAGTTCGTTGTTCTTCTGATTGAGGAGCAGCCACGTTTAGCTGATGACTGGTATGTGAAAGATAGTCGTTTGAGGGGAAGTGTTGTAGCATTACCCTATCGGTTGCTTAGTAACGTTGTTATTAGGTAATGTCTGTTCTGTTGAAAATATCCAAACTCGTATCTTTTAGTTCTTATAATAAATAAACTCTGCTAAATTACATAATACTTTATAAGAATGACATCGTTTGGTATACAGATGGCTCCAGGAAGCAGGGCATATCCGGGGCGGGATTTTGTAATGATCGCTGCGGAATACGCAAATTCGCCAACCTGTCGCTATACCACAGTGTACCAAGCGGAAGTCTTCGCAATAATTGGCTGTGTCCAAGAGAGTCTACAAATGAATCTCCAGAATAAGAAGATATTCATCTTCTCAGATAGTCAAGCTGCCCTCAAGGCGTTAACATCCTGTGAACTTGACTCCAAACTCACTAGCGAGTGTGTCCTGCTCCTAAACCAGCTTGGCAATGCCAACATTGTAAATCTGATTTGGGTACCGGGACACTGCAATATCAGAGGCAACGAAGTCGCTGACGTGCTAGCAAAGGCCGGGGCAGAGAGCCCACTACTCGGACCGGAACCAATAAGTGGCGTTCCAGCATGCATGGTCAGGTTCGAGTTAAAAGAGTGGGAGAAAAAACAAAGCACTGAATTCTGGAAAAGACTACCTCGACTAGAACAGTCTAAGGCGTTGATACAGGCGTTCGATCAGAAACGAGCTGTAGAAATAACAAAACTGAGTAGAGGACATGTTAGGGCACTCACTCGGACCCTCACAGGGCACTGCAAATTAAATAAGCACCTGCACAACATGGGCCTTACAGATACCAAAATCTGCAGGTTCTGTCGCGAGGACGAGGAAACGATTATCCACGTCCTCGGCGAGTGCATAGCGCTGCACCGCTGCAGAAGCCGGCACCTGGGAGCACACATGATCTCAGCTGACGAGATCAAGAGCTCCCCCATCAGCTCCATTCTCGGGTTTATCCTGGAACTGGAGCTACATGAGGTGCTGTAATAGGTTACGGGGCTGCCACAATAGCTCATCTACTGGTCGCAGTGGCTATGAGACGCAGGGCTCACCCCATTTCTATCAAATAAAAAAAAAAACCAGGTCAATAAGTGCCGTTTCCGTGGATTTGCCTGTTTGGTAGGCATGTTGTCTTGCACTCAGGGGATTTTCCAAGAGGTATGTTGCCCTGATGTTACTGTTCAACACCTTTTCCATCGTTTTTAGTAGGAATGAGGTGAGACTTATCGGTCTGTAGGACTTGGGCTGTGATTTGTCTTTGTCCCCTCCCACGAGTCCACGCTGATGGCAGATAGATGCCCCTCGACATACCTGTTGTCAGGGAAGCGATTGAAATCCGGAAATTCAAAAATTTCAATCGTGAGGATGGGTTTAAATTGTCAAATGTCTGGAATCCAGTGATTTGTAAGTGTAGGAACCGTAAAACTAAACAAAGTGTCGTTTCGCGGGCAGATACTGTGAGTGTTGTGTGTCGAGAACAGGTGCGAATAAATAGTGAGTTAGGAAACAGTGGTACCGGAGGTGAACGCAGTAAAAGACTAAGAAGGAGGGTAGACCGATATGTCTGCCAATAACATCTTACCCGCAGAATCTTCAGTTACTCCGTGACCATGGCGCTTGCAACAGCGCCGAAATATCGGATACTCAAAAATAAGGTACGACATGGTAGCAATCCCGTAAATAACTATTCTAATGTTAGTGACCATGAAAGTTTAAAACAATATACTGTTGTTGCTGTTATGTATGGCAAATCATTCACCACGGTTCTGGAATTCCGTGCGAGATAGTGCTTCTTTGGATGTCTTTATGAGAAGAATATATATATATATATATATATATATAATACCTAGGTACTTTTTCCTTATACCTATCTATTGTTAGCAAAATTTAATTATGAGTTCTTGACTTGAGCACGACTATGTGACCCCCGTGGCCGTGTGGTCTCCAGCAGAGTAGAATAGGCCACCCTCACTCTTACCGAGGTGTCGTAAAAGGCGACTAAGGTAAAGCTGCTGGCATGATCATCAGCACCCAGAGAAGGAAAACTCTGCATTTATATCAAAACCCTCGCCAACCCGTCTGCCAAGCGTGGTGAGTATGGCAATTACCCCTCATGTGATTGAGGGAGGCCCGTGCCCCAGCAGTGGGGACTTCAATGGGCTGATGATGATGATGATGATGTGACCCCCTCCTGGCGCCAAAGCTGGATCCGCCCTTGTTAATAAATGTGTACCTTGCGAAAAATTTAAACCAAATGTACAAAAAGAACCTCTAATAAACTATTCTTTTGAAAGACTGCCTTGGCTCAAAATTGGTATAGATATTTGTACATTTGATAATAAAGATTATTTAGTATTTATTGATTACTACTCAAAATATATTGAAGTATGTCAATTAAGTAATCTATCAAGTGACTGTGTATTTGTAAATTGTAAATCAGTTTTTGCGAGACATGGCCGCCAGCATACCAGCTTTGATAATTACAGACTGTGGCACTCAATTTACCTCTGATAAGTTTCAAATGTTTTCTAAAAAGTTTAATTTTAATTACATTAAAACAAGCCCAAAACACTCACAAGCTAATGGGCAAAGTGAGAGTGGTGTTAAAATATTTAAAAGTATTATAAAAAATGTAAAGAAGATGGATCTGATCCATACATTGGTTTGCTTAATTACAGAAATACACCAAAGCCATATATGCCATCTCCAGCACAATTGCTATTTTCTAGAAATTTAAATTCTTTACTTCCAATTTCAAAAATACATTTAAAGCCTAAAGTTATGTGTTATAGTGAAAAATGTTCAAATCATTGCAAAGCTTTTAAAAACCACTACGATAAATCATCCAAACCAGTAGAAGAATTGAATGTTGGACAAGATGTGTACTTCAAAAAGACCCTTGGATCCAAGGACAAATTGTTAATAAATGTAAAGAACCTCGTTCTTATTTGGTGGGGGATATTAGTGGCAAAGTGTATAGAAGAAATCGTGTGTATTTAAAACCTTGTCAAAAACCTCATACTATTATTAGTAATTGTAAGTTGGATGCAGATGATTGTTATTCTCATTTTGATTATATACCTGATATAATTGCAAATACTGGTGGTTCTAATAATGATACGCCGGATGCATCTTTAAGGAATGACCAGATGTCTAATCAGGGTATAGCGAAAACTACCAGTCTTAATTTAATTAGTGATTTAAATAATATTGCTGAAAGCTTGACAGATTCAACTTTAAGTGAAGAGTCTACAAGTGTAAGTGATGATAACACAGGTTCTCCTGGTGATGATAATTCCAGTATAATTAATGCAGAATCCGGCTATGTCACTAGAATAGGTCGAAATGTTAGAAGACCTAGTAAGTTAAACAATTGTGTTCTTGACAGAGATTCCTAATTAATTTTAAGTGCTTTTCTAGGAAACCGGTAATGTTGATAGGAAATCCTTATGAAAAGAGACATCCATCACTAAGGTCAATCTGACGTTTGTTTTTTTACCGCCAATTTAGGTTGTCAGAAATATAATGGATCACTCGACATTGGCAAAATTATAAAAGTGTCGCAAGACATAGTAGCAGCCATCAATTAAATAAAAAAAAAAAAAAAAAAGAAACTTACTACTGTTTTATTTAACTACAAAGATTTAATTAAAAATAAAGGAATTAAACAGATGTGCTCCTTTAAAGATAAGTTGTCGTCTACTATGACTCCCAAGTACCTTAAGGATGCAGCTCTCTTAATGAGGGCGCAGTCACAAAGGTGTTTGTTGTCGCCTTGGCAAATGTGTATTTTCACCTGATTAAGATTAACGGGGGGAGATGATGCTATAGTCTTGTGAAAACTAAGGTACTTAGTTTTGGTGGTGTTTAGTGTTAAGATATTTTACTTAACCACTGTGAAATCAAATTCATACCGTCGTCAGCTCTTTATCGGACCCGCTCCCAGGACCTATCATGGAAAAGTAGTGCTGTATCATCGGCGTAACAGATTATGTCAGCATTTTGCACAGAAACCGAACAGATATCATTTATTATTATACAATGTTGGTACCAAAATGCTGTCTTGTGGTACGCCGAAACTTACAGGTTGCACCTCGCTCATGAGATTTAATATCCTGATGCATTGGTTTCTTTCTGACAAATAGCTGGTAAACCAGTCCAAAGTTTTAACAGTTTTAAACAAGTTGTCGTTATTAAAACTGTTAAAAAGGTAAAGAAAAGGCTAACCAGTGGACTGTTTTCTCTAACGGCCGCATAGAATACATATATTATTACGAGAAGAAGCACAATTCCATATAAAAAAGTGTGAGACAAATTTTAGTCACGCCATGAGAAATGTGTTACTGAAGTCGGCGCCTAATACTATCTTGTAATTTAATACAACATTCAATTATTCCACAGGGATAAGGCGCCGACTTCGGTAAAACTTTTTTCGAGTGTACTGTTATAAAATGTTATTTGACGTGTATAAAGTATTAAAAATATTATTTAGCACTTTTTACTTCGTGATTTTTGAAGACGGTTTTAATTCAAAGAAAAAAATTTTTCAAGCTTATTAGTGTCACATTTTTTGGCAGCCAACTCTTCCACCCTCGCCAAATAACTAAAAAACTAATTGTGAGAACAGTATTGAAAGATTTATCCTTTATCTCCTTACCATTTAGGAGTTGACCTTCCATCATCAGCAGAGCCACAAAATTATTAGTCAGGCGTAAATACTGGTGCAGTTTTGAAAAACGATACAAAAACATTATGTGTCCCTATAAAATTAGAGTTCCCCTCAATTTTTCCAGGATCCCATCATCAGATTCTGATATGTTGATCATGGTACCAATCCAGGACTATCTAATTTTTAACTAAAAAATAATCATCAAAGTTTTTTGAAGTCAGTTAAAAATGGTTTCATATAACAAACGTAGAATGGGTAATATTAAATATCACATGCATCAGAAAAGTTAAGAAGGTGGTAAAAATTAAGTAAAAATTTTACAAGCTTAAAGAGTGAATTCACTTACTTTTTACCACCTTCTTAACTTTTCCAATGCGCAGAATGATAGTTCGCCAAAGATTAAATTAAATTATTATCACACACCAAGAAAAAAATATTATATTATTTTTGTTTGTGATATCTATACCTTAAGTAATTAAATAGTTTTTATAATACATAAACAATACTATAACACAACAAACAATACTATTTTTGATGTCACTTTTGAGAGCGCTTACAGTAATATTGCCTCTGACCGTGATGGCACTGTTAATAACATCATGCATGACGTCAAGAAATTGTTCATGAATGCGCTCACGTCAAAACGAAACGACTGTTAGCTCGCTGACAGCGCTCAGAGCGTATCTCAGAACGCGGACATAATCAATTACTTCTTACTTTAAAACATATTTTATTAATTATTACAGACAGCAGCATGATAGCATTTTATCTAATTTTCTTATTCTAATAGTCTTATATTAATTATATATTTGTAGCTAGAACTCTTGCTCATTCATTATAATAAATACAAAAATGTATCGATAATAGCTATCAATTTAAACAATATTAATATTAAAAACTATTGGAGATAAAAACCCTTACTTTTTTGTCTCTTTTCCTCTTATCATCTCCCCTCTCATACATTACGACAAAAAATAAAAATAATAATTACACGAATAAAGCATACCTACATAACAAAATGATCAGAAAATATAGTGTAACTTTTCCAAATGACATTCCGATAAATTTGATCTTTATTTACATAAAACTTATGACGTTGATTTATTTAATTAACATTAATTAGGTCAAAAACAAACAAATTTCTGGTGTTCGCCAGAATGAAACAAAATAAAGTTTTATTTATTTACCTGAAAGTTGATTACGAAGGTATACTATTTGCTCCAAAATCACTTAAACACGTTAGAAATAGATACCGATATAGAAACACGACATATATAATTTTATTTTTACACCGAATCTGAAGTAAGAACAAAATGATTATTTTAACGTTAATTATTTTGATATTCATAAATATTAAAACAACCTTAAAACTTCAACTTAGAATGACAATCAGTTATCTGTGGTGACAACACAAACTAAGTAGAAGATCATGGCTCTGAATCCTCTTGAAAAGAAATTAGTCACGTTGTCTATGCTATCATCTTTCAGGTAGATGTTCAGAATCTCGAATGAATGTTTGAAAGCCATCATCTCATTGGTTCATTTCATGATTGATGAGCTTTTTGACTTGTCACTAGGGGTGTCCACTTTGAAAAAACATTGATATTTTTATCGATTCGATTCATCAAAACTGTACATCGATGTCTTTCGATGTATCGGATGAAAACATTGAGTACTTTTTCTAATGTATATTGCAAAGCTAAAGTCATGTCAAAAAAAGCGTGTCAGAACAGGTCATCATTTCAAAGTGAAAATGTTTGTATTTGAAGGTTATGAAAAAAGCTAAATCCAGTATCTTATTATAGTTTAGATTTTAATTTTTCATAAAATAATAGATCTAACTTCCTTCGTTGTCTCTGTGAATCTGTGTATACTACAACCGCCCCCTACACCACCTCCATTCACTGCTTCGGTGGCGTAGTGGTTATTGGGTCGCGCTATAAAGCGACGGCTGCGCAATAGGTCAATAATTTTGTTTTTAAGTCTCTTGAGTTCTTATCACTCATCTTAAGTCTCTTTGATCGCCGTAAACGATTGTCCTTCTTTATTAGCTAAAATAAACTTCAAAAGCAAATCTCCCAGTTCGCCCCTAACGTGTATTTCAAACCTATTCTACGAAAAAAATATACTTACATAGAATTGTTTTCTTTCCCGATCAATTAACTTATATAATAAAGAATTTCTGAATCGCGATCTTTTTAATTTTTTTAATTGCTCCTTGTATAGTATTAAAAGATCAATTTTTAAAATTTATCTTAGTAAATATTCCTAATGTAACCTGATTTTTATAACCTGTGAGTTATGCATAATGACTATCGCATTTCTTCTCTTGGTTCTATAATACATAAAGCTAAGATTACTTATATATGTATCCGTTTATCTCTCTCTTTTCACTTAGATATATATATATAATAGATAGATAGATAGATAGATAGATAGATAGAAACATTTATTCACTGAATAATACGACACACCACATTTTACAGATAATAACGCAACAAGTATAGTCAAATCAAACACAAACTAATACAGCAAACACAGCATTACAAATATAAAAGAAGACAAACAGAGAAAAAAAAAAAAAAGAGAAAAAAAAAACAAAGTAATAATATGGCTTCTCAAGCCGGGCACTAAGTATTTGCTTACAGGTGTGTGTGTGTGTAAGGTGTGTCGCGATAGTCAGTGAAAAGTAGCTCACTCAGCTTCTGCCATGGCTTTAGGTAGGAGTACCTTCAGGCCATGGCGCTGGTTTTATGTGAGCCCTAATGTGACGCACGGACGATATATGTGGTACATAAATAGTTTATATGTATGTGTACATAAATAGTTTATAAATAAATTAAAGATAATGTTCTGTCTAATAAAGGTGTACAAATAAATATACAATTAAATATACAATATTTAATTAAATATAAATATACAATAATATATACTTACTAAAAGGTTTGTTTGCTGAACTGTGGGATGTACATGTTTTCCCTCGTACACTGAGGGAAGATAGGCATTTCTTGGGGTTTGGTAATGGGTTTGGTATTTTGCTAAACTTCTTTTAGTTTTAGTTTAAATTCCTTAAAGTATTTTTGTACACTATTCGTTTTGATTTTATTGTTTTCCATATTTCGTACTAGTACATTTGTAAGAACCAACTATTGTAGGTAGTTCATGTAACAAGCACACTTTAATTTAATGTTAAAATAAATATATGTTTCGGCACTCGTTGTCTGTTCAAAATATGTATAACTTATTATTTAATTACTTGTTACTGTAATGA
Organism: Marasmia exigua; assembly: GCA_019059595.1. NCBI lineage: Eukaryota > Metazoa > Arthropoda > Insecta > Lepidoptera > Crambidae > Marasmia > Marasmia exigua. The sequence continues at coordinate 19,389,118 of CM032473.1, forward strand.
CTGTTTGCGCCAAAATATATTTAAAAAAAAATTGGAAGAGTCTGGAAGTCGTCGGTAATGTACCCCCGTGCCTCGGAAAGCACGTTATGTCGTTGATCCTGCACCCGACTTCTTTCAGGTCGAGTCAGACAGGTATCCCATCGGAATATGGGGGCAAGGGAATAGCGAGTGCCTTGTGTTTGCGCATTCACTTGAGCACTATAATATATCCTCCATCCGTGGCTGATCGTGGATATTGGCCGCCATAACCGTAATAGGTTGGAGGATATGTATACAAAGCCATTTATTTTGAAAAAAAGCCTTGGATATAACAACATATTAGTTTTAAATATCATTTACATAAACTTGAGTATTTTGACATAAACCGGTTATCATCAATTCAATATTTTATGAAAAAACAATGATACATTAAGTATAACGATAGCTTTTCAAAACATCGGAATCTATTCGATGTATCGAATTGTAAACATCGATGTTTTCAATACATCGATGTATATGGAATATCCCTACTTGTCACCACCATTCATTCACTCGGAAAAACAAAATGGCAGTTATGTCAAGAAGAAAAATTTATAGAATTTTGTTAAAAAAAATGTAAATTAAGTGCAAATATACGTTGTGGACATTTGTTATTACGTTAAAGAAAACTAAACAATGTGCAGAAGCGTAAAGATATTTATAATATGTTCTATGTTCGCTCAATAAAATTCTTGGTAGGTAACAATATTTTTCACCTATCGAAGATTGTGGACCCAAGAAGATGTCACAAGGATTTCCACTTGCATGCTTGCACTGCAGCACAGCGCGGGACACGCAGTCCTGGATTTCCCGTTATAAACTGCGGCCTAGTCTAAATTACTATTTTCTAAGGGATGTATATGAGGCAACAAAAGTGAATACTATTGTGTGTTTCGTGATATTTTGATAATAAATCGTGTATAAGTAGCTTGTATTTTATTTTTGTTGTTAAATGGCGTCATATAAAAATCTGAAAATTTTATCTAGATTAATTTGGTCATTGCAGATCATTCGTTCATTGAATGAACGAACTGCTGTATGACAATTCATTCAAATCTGTCAAAATCAATGCTGATTCCGTTCAGTCGTTCTAAAAATGGTCGAATGGAGCACTATGGGACATTCCTGTCTGATACGTAGTATCTTCTACTTAGTTTGTGTAGAAGATACTGGTGACAATGGCAATAGTGACGTACTATCACACAGCAAAGAATATATTACTCTCAATGAGAGTGTAGTTCGTTCGTACCATATCTTTTAATAGGAATGATATTTAATTAAAGATCTATGTATTGTTCAGTCACTATAGAGGTACGCGCACATAAGGATGCCTGCCCTGCCTGGATTGCAAAAATCCGCCTATACAGGGCATCCCACAACTTAGAAAGTAAGTACCGCAGCCACACATCAATGTATTCAAAACTGTCAAATTTTTTCATTCGAATCTCACCTTAATGTCAAACACGTTTGATCCAATATAAGTTGAGGAAATTTGACAGATTGTGGTAACCTGATGTGTGGCTGGCTGTACCTTAAATCCTTAAGCTAATATTTTTTACTTAAAGGAAACATCACTTTACTTTATCTAAGGAAAAAATTGAAATTGCGGGTCCATAAAAAAATTGCCAAGCCCCTATGAATGTTTGAGGCGGGCGACAGAAGTGGTATCGAGGGATATTTTGTTTTAGTACTGAAATAATACAAAAGCCGTACTGTATTTAGGCTTTAATTCACTAAAAATATCGCTACATACATGAACTGAAAACAATTTGGCATTAATCTCCGAAATGTCGTTTGTGTCAAAATCATAGTGGCCAGTTCGTAGAAAGGAGTATCATATCATTCTCCGCCGCTAAAGGGTGAAGTCCTGTAAATGATAAGGTAGTCTTCTAGATCGGCCGGATCTCCTTAAAGTCCCGTCTTGCTGAGGTCCAGCTGGCGGAGGAGTGAGAGTCCGCGTAACTGATGGGCTCTCATCGCTGGCAGCTCGCAGTGAAGCTCTGGGCTGATTTTCCGCTGGTGCCTCACATGACTCTGGGTCTGTCGGCGACTCTAGAGGCTCAGAGTTTTGCAGCGTCAATATTTCTGGGGCCTCGTTAGGGTTTCGCAGCGTAGGGATCTCTGTGATATAATCGTGCTCTACAGATCCTGAATCTTCGCGCGCTGTCCCCTCTCTTACTTCGTCGATTGGGGCTAAATGTCGGTTAGACACAGACGTCTCTCGTCCGTCGCTCAATCTTACGATTGAATAGTCGGGGTTCACTTCGATTATCTCGGCTTCTTCGACCGTAGGCTGGTACTTATTTGCTCGAACACAGCGTTTGACTAATACTTGCCCAGCGTTTGATAGCCATGTTGGGATGCTACTGCCATTTGGAGATTTGCGAGCATGCTTAAACATCCGTTCATGTGGCGTGCAGTTCGTTGCAGTGCATAGCAGCGATCTGATAGAGTGCAAGGCGTTGTCAAGAACTTTCTCCCAGTGCTCGATTGGTAGATTGTGCGAGCGCAAGCCGAGTCGGATCGCTCTCCAGAGGGTGGCATTCAGTTTCTCTACCTGTCCGTTTCCCTGAGGGTTGTACGCCGTCGTCCTGCTGGTGGCGATTCCGCGTGAGTGCAGGTATTCTTTTACTTCTGCGGATAAAAAGGCAGTCCCCCGATCTGAATGGATGAAGTTTGGCATGCCAAATAGCATAAAAAGATTGTTCAGATTCCTTACGACAGTTCTTGCACTCATGTCGGAGCAAGCAAAAGCAAAGGGGAATCTGGAGTACTCATCGATGATCGTTAGTATGTAACGATTGTTCGTATTGGTGGGGAGCGGGCCCTTGAAATCTATGCTTAGGCGTTCAAAAGCCGACGTGGCCTTGATAAGTTCTGGCTGCGGGTCTGGGTTTCTGAAGAATCTAGGTTTAATTTCGGCGCAAATCCTGCAGTTATTCGTCATCGTCCTTATTTCTTCCACCGTATAGGCGAGGTTTTTTGTTTTAAGCCAGTGATGCATTCTAGTTATACCCGGGTGGCACAGATTCTCATGGAGTTTATTTAAACGTTCTAGTCGTAATGAGGTGTCAATGCTGGCACAAACTCTGGATAATGTGTCTGCTACGAAATTGTCTCTTCCTGGCCTATATACTATATCGTATGTATAAGGCGCTAGTTCCAGTCGCCATCGCTGTATTTTTTCGTTTTTGATTTTGCTTGCGTGTTTCGTATCGAACATGAACGCTACAGACCTTTGGTCTGTTATCAACTTGAATGGTTTTCCGATAAGAAAATGGCGCCACTTCTTTAAAGATTCTACAATCGCATATGCTTCCTTTTCGACAGCTGTATGATTGCGTTCGCTTTTGTTGAGTGTTCTGGAATAGAACGCTACAGGTCTGGAGTCTTGCGAGAGCGTGGCAGCGATTGTATGCTCGGAGGCGTCAGTCTCAACAGTAAAAGGCATCTTGTCATTGATCGCGTGAATAGCAGATTTTGCGATTATTGATTTTAGTTTGTTGAAAGCATTCAAAGCTTCTGCACCGAGCGGAAATTGAGCAGCGTGTGCCAAGGCGTATATATTCTCCGAAAAATTCGGAATCCACTTGGAATAATGTGCAAACATCCCTAATGTCCTTCTTAACGATGCTGTGTCGTTCGGGGGAGGTAAGTTGATAAGAGGGTTTAATCTGTCACCGTCCGGCTTAATGATATGATTTTCTATAGTGTATCCAAGAATGTTGAGCGATTTCTGGTTGAATTTGCTCTTTTCTTTATTCATTGTCAAGCCGTACTTGTTAGCTGCTTGCAGAAATCGGTTTAGATTACGATCGTGTTCCTGTTGCGTATTTCCGCAGATGGTTATATCGTCCAAATACGCAAAGGTTCCATCTAAAGCTTCCTTTCTGATTACCCAGTTTATAGTCCTTTGAAAACTCGAGACCCCATTAGTTACTCCAAATGGAATCCGACAAAACTGGTAGAGATTTCCCATAGCTTCAAAGGCAGTATAAGGGCGCTCGCGAGCAAGGATAGGTATCTGGTGGTACGCGCTCTGGAGATCAATCGCGCTGAAGATAGAGTATTTAGCTACCTTTGTAACAATTTCTTCTATGTTGGGCAGCGGGTAGGCGTCTAGGAATGTATACCGGTTGATTGTTTGAGAGTAGTCAATACACATGCGCTTTTTGTGGTTAGCATTCTTGCTGATTAAAACTTGTGCACGCCAGGGCGACTGACTCTCCTCGATGATTCCTTGTTCAAGTAACTTCTTAACTTCTCCAGCTATGAACTCCTGGTCTTCTTGGCTGTACCTACGTGATCGTATTGCTATAGGCTTGCAGTCAGTTGTGACGTTAGCAAACAACTGTACAGCAGGAACAGTAGCTTCCGCGACGCAGCATATTTTGAGGGGTTCTTTTGATCCACCGAAGGAAAATTCTAGCGTAGAATGCTGGCTGAGGAGGTCGTGACCTATGATGATGTCGGCGCAGAGGTCCTTCACTGCGAGTAGTTCGACGTTGCTGTATGAGTTTTCTCCTAACTGGACGGTTTGGCATATGGTTCCAGTGACTTGTGAGGTCAAAGAGGTAGATGCCATTGATACTATCTGATGACAGGGTCGTTTCTTCAGATTGGCTAAATTCGCAAAGTCTTCGTTTATGAAGCTTATGCTGCTGCCTGTATCTACGAGCGCTTCTGCTCTAATACCTTTGATGTAAGCGGGAATCGTGGCTTTTTTCAGTGATGCCGGCACAGCAGCCGACGTGTGGGATGCAGAGCAGTGAGCACAGTCACGAGGGGAGATAACAGAAGCAGCTTGAGGTGAGCTTCGACAGACAGCTGCAAAATGTCCCCTCTTGCCGCATTTCTTGCAGTTTGTCGCGAAGGCTGGACAGTTCCTCCTATTGTGTAAGCGGTCTCCTCCACAAAAGAAGCATTTTGATGTCTGTCTAGGTTTACTGTTGTTCGTATTGGTCCTCGTAGCTGCCGTCGTTTGACACGATGCCATAGTTTCAGGATATACATTATTGTTATCCGCATTAGTATACTGTGCTTGTTGGTTGATTGCATTAACAACCGGAGAAATGAAGTTTCGGGAATTGTTCTCAGCCATCTCCATTGATTGCGCTTTCTTGTAGGCCTCATCCAGAGTGAGTTTAAAGTTCTCAAGTAGACGCTCTCGGGTTTTGGTCGAGTTTATTCCGGCGATGAAGGCGCCCCTTATGTTGTCACTCATGTTTGTGTCAGCGTCGACAGCTTTAAATTCGCACTCTCTAGCTAACTGTTTAAGGGCTTGTAAGTACATGTCTATTGTTTCACCTGGATGCTGGCGCCTTGTGGCTAGAAGATGTCGTGCTGTGATCTCGTTCTTGGGCTTGACATATAGTGCGTCCAGAGTTTTCATCGCTTCATCATACGTTTTGCAGTCACTAATAAGGTTAAATACACGTGTTGAGATATGATTGATCAGTAACTGCAATTTCGTACCGTCAGACAGAATAGGCGTCTGCCCCTGGGGCGATGTCGCAGCGGCTGTCGCTTCGATTTGTACCGCGATGAAGTTCACGAACGTACATTTCCAATGTAGCCATTCGGGGCCCGTGGAACTTAGAGAAGGATCTCCGTCGAATCGTTCCGGCCTCAGAAATCTTTCCATATTTAGTGAATTAAATTGAAATAATACAAAAGCCGTACTGTATTTAGGCTTTAATTCACTAAAAATATCGCTACATACATGAACTGAAAACAATTTGGCATTAATCTCCGAAATGTCGTTTGTGTCAAAATCATAGTGGCCAGTTCGTAGAAAGGAGTATCATATCAAGTACACTCACTTATAAAATCCATCAATGCGGTGTGATCCGGCTCGTCCCAGCCCGTCACAATGTGCTATGCTATAAAACGTTTTACGCAGCGCAACGATGCGCTCCTTCCGCCCCCCGGGCACGCTAATTGAGCGTACCTTTAGATAGCACATTGAACTAAACGAACTTGGCTCGGCCAGCTTGTTGTAACATCACTATAGAACATTATATCGTTCAAAAACAAGCTAACAAAAAATGAAATAGCATTAAAAAAACAGCCCATGTGCAAGTCAGAGTCACAGATAACTATATCTATATGTAGCAAGCATGTCAGAGTTGCACACGCACTAACGAAGCTTTGAGACTCAAAGACACGAAGGGTTTTTCGTACATGCGTACCGTTGACTATCTATTTATTTTAATTTTTCGACGACCCGTTTGGAACAGTGGTAGTGAACACTACCTTTTGGTCCAAGTATTGCGGGTTCGATCCCCGCACAGTACAGACATTTGTGTGCATTAACATGTTTTTTTTGTATTGGTCTGGGTGTTTCCTATGAATTATAAGTATGTATTTACAAAAGAAAAAGTATTCTATGTATATATTTGTAATCCCACTGTTGATTCTGATATCCGTAACACAGGTGCTTGAGCTACCTATCTCGGAGTTAGATCAATGTATGTGATGTTGTGAAATATTAATTATTTATTTATTTATTATACATTATTAAAGTAAATATACTATAAGGTAACCACGACAATACTAGCGCTACCAAGTGATTTATATTGATGAAAGGGATCATAAGAGACATTTTTTTAAAAGTGCTTCGCTTCAATGAGTACTTTAAGAAAAGAACTTAGATTAAATCAAATAGAGGGTTAACTATATTAACTATTTTTAAGACGAACTTTTGTAATAATTACTTCCTACAAGTCGTGTAGACAAATATCAAACCCAGGTTTGTGCACTATAAAAAAATGGGAAATTAGAGAAATGTGTAGTTTGCTACATTTTTTGGAATTCTTATAAAATGGGGATTTATATAGGAGTTTATGTGTATAAAGGCCGCATTCAGAGACGTCATTTAAGCTAATGTTCATTAACTTTAGTATCGGTAGTCTTTATACGTATCGAAATAAGTGTCAATATTTTTTTCTTAAGTAGCCAACTACACTAACTATACAGCTCTTACAAATTGTCAAAAAATATAAATTATAAATATGTATATTATACATGTAATTACACATATTTGTCGATACAAGAAATATACTAAGAAATTTCTAAATATAATGTGATTCTACGACCGGAATCGGAAAGTTGATTCTCCATGGCTCCATGAGTCCTATTATCGTGGTCGTGATATTTTGAAAACATGGCGGATATCACCTGAAAGAAATGTCACGAGCTCGAGAATTGGAGCCCGATTCTCGTGCTCGTGACATTTATTTTCATACGCCATATATCACTAAAACATAGTTTTTTTTGTATGGTTTTTAGGTGATATCCGCCATGTTTTCAAAATATCACGAGCACGAGAATTGGGCTTGGACTCCAGTTCTCATGCTCGTGATATTTTGAAAACATGGCGGATATCACCTGGAGCCCAATTCTCGGGCTTGTGACATTTATTTTCATACGACATATATCACTAAAACATATAGTTTTTTTGTATGGTTTTCGGGTTATATCCGCCATGTTCTCAAAATATCACAAGCACGAGAATTGGGCTTGGGAAAACCATGTGATAGCGTTTCTGAACTGATCAACCTTTGTCAGTTTTGACTTTTGATTGTCAATCTATAATCATCTGTTTTTTTTCTTAGTCTGTGATCATATGTTTGACGGCAGAAATTTCATAGAATGTATGTCATTTTTACGTAAAATAAATCGAGTTTGCAAAAAACTTTCTCGCCAAGTCCTCGTGAAGCAGTGTTGAATAAACGGTGTATATAGTTCGGAATAAAAGATGTGGGATAACGCCATCGAATACTTGAAGGATCCATTGCTCGTTGTTAAAGTGCAAAACTTTTTCGGTGTTATTTACAAGAATGAACGGCAATCCGATGAATCATCTGCAATCCTGCATTCGGATAGACATGAGCGTGTGAGCGAAGAGTTAGACCTGAAGCATCACAAACGAATTCCTAGTAATATATCGAGCACATCGACATCATCCTGCGACACCGAAACGTCGCAGGAGAGCGTTGGTAAAGATGAGGTTGTGTGTACCATTAACAATAGGTTTTGGTACTATCTATTCGTTCTGGGCACTGCTCTTGGGGACGAGATCTTCTATGCCACTTTTATACCCTTCTGGTTCTGGAATATTGATGGAGCCGTTGGTAGAAGAGTTGTCCTGGTTTGGACAGTGGTTATGTACATAGGTGAGATAATTTTCAGTAGATGTATTCTAATTTAATACACAAACAAATTGAACATAACTAATAAAATGTTGTATGTTTTTCTTATAATTAACTAAACTTCATATAATCATAATCATGACCTATGAATATTTTTTTCCAGGTCAAGGAATCAAAGATATAGTTCGCTGGCCACGACCTGGATACCCTGTAAAAAAGTTGCAAGAAAAATGGGCTATAGAATATGGGATGCCTTCCACACATGCCATGGTTGGTGTATCTATTCCATTCTCAGTATTACTGTACACCATGGACAGATATCAATATCCTGCACACTGGGGTGCGATGATCGCTGTATCTTGGTGTACATTGATTTGTGTAAGCAGAATTTATCTTGGAATGCACAGTGTGCTGGTAAGTGTAAATAATAAATTGTTTGTAAAATTAGGCCTAAAATATTGACTAATGATAGGTTATGTAATATCTATCACTTTATTTATTCACAATGGTTCTAGATATTTCCATATCTATGATTGTAAATAGGGAAATGATTCAATCATAAGGAAAACCAAACCTATTTTTCCCAAAGAAAAACCTATGTACCTTTTCCTCTAATCATGTTAGCAAATATTATGTCATACAATGTGTAAATAAAGAGTATTGATATTTTGATTATGAATCCTAAGTGCTCAAAAATGTTGTAATGATTTACATAGTAGCTTTCAAACAGGGAGAGATTATCTGTTTGCTTTGTCTCTATGATTATTTAAGATTCTTGCTTAAGAAGTAAAGATAAGATAAGATAAAGGTAAAAGAATCTTTGTTCAAGATGGTCCATACAGAACATATATAAATGTCAAAATAGGTACAACAATTTTATAATCAACTGGTAGTTCAGAATGTTGATTTCTATCTTCTCAGATGCCAGCAAGAAACTCAGTAGTTACTCATTACAAATATTGATGCAATTCGGAGTTCAATTTAAGAAGAGAAAAAAAATGCATTTATCAAAGTTAATAGACTACTAAATGAATAACAACTAAGAAGACTTTCTTCTTTAGGCAGGTTTTAATATGAGACTTAAACGTATTATATATACCATTGACAGGTGATTGACATTTTGTTGTAGCTTATTGAATATTGTAATGTACTCACTGTTATGATCCCTCAATAAAATCCTTCCGACTTCTACAGTTTCCTATACTACGCCATAACATGCCTATTTCCCATTTCAGGACATAGCAGCAGGCCTGCTCCTGTCTTCAGCACTGCTTGTTGCACTTATTCCAGTGGTAGACCGGCTTGATGGGCTGCTGCTCACAACCCAAAGTGCACCTATCTTCATTTTGGCGTTTTCTATTCTTGTCATCGTTTTCTACCCCAACGCTGATAAGTGGACACCCACTAGGTAATAACAAGAATTTATATTTATGCTAAAGCGACAATTCTGAATTCTGATACTGCATTATTCATAATAAGTATTAGAATACTCACTTGTTAATGCTGCAAATAGAGACATGATGTATGAAATGATTCACCAGTGATAAGAGATAGCCCTGTTCCTGATGTTAAGTGTATGTTGGCGCTCATTATATTTTAATCCGTTAACAATACAATGTTGCATTACTGATCATTAATAACATATTATTATACCAGATGTGATGTTTAAGGCCAAGCAATTTTTCCAAAAAATAAACACTCAATCTTGCATCTCTCTAATGAGAAATTGTGAAAGTTGGAGACAGTCAATCCAGTCACTCAATGAAACTGGCGGTATGTTTTCAGAGGAGACACAACGATGATAGTGAGCGTGTGCGCGGGCATCCTGGCCGGGTCGTGGACCAACTACCAGCTCGGCAATATGGCGGCCAGCCCGCACGCGCCGCCCTACGAGATCATCTGGCCCTCCATCGAGATGCTCGGCTGCACCATCCTCCGGACCATCCTCGGCTTCTGCGGCGTGCTGGCCACCAGGGCCATCGGTAAGTCTTTCTCGTACGCCGTCATCTGCGCGCTGCTCGGGAAAGACAAGAATGAACTAAGAAATTCAGAAAACAGTTTAGATAACAAAAATAAGATCATAGTAGAACTCTGTTACAAATACTTTACGTATGGAATGATTGGATTCAACACCACCTTTGTGTTCCCGAATGTATTCAGTTTGTTGAGGATTAATAGGCCCACCTATTATACAGAAATATGATGCTAGTCAATTAATTTAAATGATTTTTTAAATTTGAAATTAAATATTTTTAATGTTACTGATGTTAAATGGACATACGAGGTTAGCTTTGATGTTTGGTAACCACTTGGTATAATAAACACCTGAGGCAATGTAGCAGGTGGATAATGGGTAGTGTGTGCATGTGTCGCAGCCGGGGTTGCCTTATGAAGTCCACAATCGACCAAATAGTCTATTAGTAGATATTAAATTAAATTGAAAACAAACTACCTGTTGCGTACCTGAATATTCGTGAGATATTGAAGTGTTCCTAGCTAATCTAGGGTTATTAAATATTAAAAAAAATAGTACCTACTCTTAGATTAATAACGAAAGGCTTGATTTGAAGGAATACTATAATAGTATAGCTATCTATGGTTTGGTCTGGACTGCGACCGCTGCTTCGCGGATTGTGCATGACATAGAAGGCTCGGCACAACAATCATAACCGAATTAAATTCCCGTCTGTGACAAGTGCACAAGCCAAATTTGTACAAAAAGTGACAAAGTTACACTTTTCCAAAGTTTAAAGCATAAAATCACATTAGAAATACATACCTGTACTTTATTGAATTAACGTTATGATAGTCCAGTGGATAAGAATGGGACTTCATGCATCACACGGGGTCACGGCTTGAATCCGACTACGCGCCTCTAGATTTTTCAAATCTATGTGTGTATTTCTACCATTAGCTGAGAAAATCTGCACGTTTGGGATAGTTTCTGAAACATGTAACCATGATTCAGTTGGTCTAGTGGGGACTAGAACAGGGGGCTGTTTTGACAGGTTGCGAAAATCAAGCGGCAGTCGCTTCATTATAATTAGGCCAGACTCCCCATCCCTGTCTGACCCTGTCTGAGCTGTGCATGTGACCGGGAATTACACGCTAAAATGAGATGATTGAATTAACGAGAGTTGTTCGAGCTGTCGTACATAAATTCAATGAATATTTACTAAATGTATAATGTTTCTTTGCATGGTAATAATATTTTTGTAAGTTTTCATTGAAAGTGTCTGTTGCGAGAGCGTGGCGCGAGCCGGCGAGGCAAGTACTAGAGAGCCTATTCTCGACATTGAAGTCGACTTAGAGATTTGTCCGAGCGAATTTAAAAATCTCTATTTTGACTTCAATGTCGATAATAGGCCCTCTAGTGCCCCTCAGGTGTAACGAGCATAAAGGTAGGGCTGTAGAGATTGTGCCTTTAGAGATGGGTGCTCGATTGTTGTATCATTCTCTTGTAACTAATGCAGGTGCTAAAAATAAACCACAATAACTGTTTTTGATCTGACAACAGTGCATGTACTGTACTCGTAAACTGAGCGTGATTGCGATGTACGCGATGTTAATATTTTATCAAGTAAAATAATTTACTTATGACATTCCATATCATATTTTTATATACTTGCATCTCCTTTTTGTATCACTTTCTATAACATACATAATTTAATATTAGAAAAGTTATGTTTTCCATTTAATAGAGCACTACTATGGATGTAATTGCCTTGCATATGAAAGGATCTCCATGCTTTTAGAGGCTTCAGTAAAAATGAATAGTTCAAGACCCTCAGTTGAGAAGACCCATACATACATACTGAAAAGCAATACTATATTGGGTTAGGTATTAAACGAAATATTTGTACAGAGTTTTGCAAAATTATCTTAGCTGATGAGTACACCGTGCTGTAACAGATCACTGAAATATTATAACTTTATAATGATGTGTCGGTATCCGATACTATTACTTTTCCACTTGATTGTACTCTTGTTTCAATGTTATGCGTTGTACCATGTCACGTTGCACGAAATGTTTGTTATTAATGAACCTACTTTGTATTTTTTAGATTATTTACTTGTTTCTATGTATATTAATTACGTTTACGCCTCATTGGAGATGTTTTCGTATATACTTACACCTACACAAAAAATGTGATATGTGCACGTGGTATTCGAAATCTTTATGTTAGTCATTGGTTTTCCACAATATGTTTGTCGTATCTACAACGTAGAATGCACTACTGACTTGGCTGATAAGGCTCGTCGCAGGCGGACAATTTGATATTCGTTTATTAATCAAATATTAAAAAGTAAATTATGGAAAGCAGCCACATATTACTTGACTACAAACAGATTTTATGCTGTGTTATACTCGTATTATCTATCATATAAATGCTAGGTTTATTTTTGCACCATAGATAGACAAGTACTACCTATAGTTGGTGGTTTTGAAATTGAAGAATATATGAAAATGACGTGTCTATTTATTAATTTATTAAGGAATATGTAACAACATCCCTTAGGATATGATGATCCCATCAGTGAAGCGCTCTTGCTCTGGAGATAGCAGCCTTTATTCTTCTCTTGTTTTAGACACTGTATCGTTAACAATATAAGTTCATATTCGTGAATCAGTGGACCGACATGAATTGAGCCGGAGAGATCCAAACATAGAGAGAAGGTGCCTCTGGTCAAAGCGTCCCTCTGGAAACAATATAGGGCCTGTATACATGCGCCCACAGCCTCTAAAATAATGTTATGAACACAAGGTGATAATCACTTAAATATCTTAGGCTAAAGCAGTTATTCACAGAATTACATAACTTAAGTAGGTACTAACATGCAGGATTAAGTCTTTGACAATTTAAACTTGAGATTTTAGCCAACAAACAACTAAAGAGATCATTGAAAATAATATAACTAGATAACATGTGCCAATTTTAGCAAAAGGCATAGGTACTGTCAAAGTGAATATTACAAATTGAAGCACTCCGTACATCCATGAGACAATAAAGTAAGAATTATTGACATACGTATTTATGAACATTGCATTTCTCAACCACCAAATAAGCATCGTATGTTTACAGGGTTATTTAAGTGATAAGTAGCAATGAAACAACACTACAAATCAGATACAATTAAACGACATTACAAATACACCCACGACGTTCCGCGATCAATTGCTTAACAACATATTTAAGAATTTAATTTTATAGGAGTCTAACTCTAGTCTAACTAGAAGTTCCAAAGTCTCCGTGTGCGGTGAGCCTTGGCAGTTGATAGGCAAATCACAAATAGGTATAATGTTTACCTAACCATGTGGCCCTTAGTTGAGCCCAGTGTGGAAATCCCTGCATACGAAGGTATGTCTATAAGTGTACATATACTTCATTTGTTATTATTGTTATCGCTTGTGTATGTAATGTAATGTACACTGCGCACGGGGCGATATGAGTGCCTCACCACGAATTGTTATATAAATGTTATTGTAATTATAATTTATTTTAGACTCCGCCTAGGTTTTTCCAGGACTATCGAACGCGTGTAACGAGTAGGTATATCTTAGGTCAGTTATAGGTATCTAATATTACAAAGAGACTTAGACTGACCAAATGGCGCAATTGGTAGTGACCCTGCCTCTTACGCCAAAGGTCGTGGGTTCGATACCCACCCTGGACAAACATTCGTGCGATGAACACTTGTGTTTGTTCAGTGTCTGGGTGCAATATATGTATTTAAGTATATATTTGTGTTCCTCTGTTGTCTGATATCTGTAACACAAGTGCTTAAGCTACTTAGTACGGAATCAGGTCAACGTATGAGATGTTGTGTAAAAAAAAAAGAGAAGCGATTTGTATGTATACTTACGTATGTAACAAACTCACATCATTAAAAAAAAATCACCGTTGCACGCGCTCGCTATTCCTATAGTATTACAAGGATCATTCCAGTGCCTATAGGTAGTACCTACCTAACAGTGGCAACATCATCACAGTGGAAGGTGTTGACGATAACACTATTGTGATAAATATTTTATTAAGTTACTGCCATAAAATATTAATAATATTTGCACTATTGCCCATTTGTTTTATTTGAATATCCCTCAAGTGAAGAATTTTAAAGAAAGTGAGCACTATGTTTTAAGCATAAGGTAAGATCTGAGGGCCTATTCTCAATTTGTACGAATGTATCAAATCTCTCACTCAACTTCAAGGTCGAGTGCTCGAGAATAGTTCTTTGATTGAAAAATACCTTAATAAATAATTACTTTCCTTGAAATTCTAGCATAATTTTAATATTTTAGTCGTCTATAAACTACAACCTGTGCGGATAAATAATGGGATCAGAAATGGCGGCGCATCTATTCACTTCTCGCTCGCACAATATTTGTGTCTATACTCCCGCTCGTGGGTTGGCGCCCATTTCTGATCCCATTCTTTATCCGCACAGGTTGGTGTTTAAACTTGTGATGTTGTAATAAAAAGTAGAAAGGATCAGAAATTAAAATAATCATTTAAATCATAAAATCCATATATTTATAATATAGTTTTAACATAACCATACATAGAATATAAAATATAATCACTTAACCATAAGTACTTTTACAATAATAACGGGTCAAAATATAATAATCTAAATAGTATCGATACAATAAATATATATAATTTAATTTTGAATAACCTGTACCAAATTAGAAGGCGGTTTTCTATATTATTCCGACTAATAAATAATAAATGTAAACAAAACGTTTTATTAAATCCGACGCGTTCTACTAACTACCATTAGAATATAATGTTTACCATTGAAATAATATGTTATGGCAATGAAGATTATTATAATACAAACCTGGTTGGTAATATATTGAATTCTATTTTTGTTTACATTTTTTATTCAACCAAGGTTAAAATTAACAGCAAACAATTTACAAATCGTACACCCTATTTTTTTAAGCATAGGAAATTATAGATACTCTTTTCGACCTAATTGCTTTGCAAAAAGTAATCTTATTGATCTTCGTAAAAATTTCGGACAGTCAGTAAAGAAATCAGCTTCCCTTCTTCATTTTACAACCGAATAACTTGCAAATTCGTCAATTAATCTTCTTAGACATTTTGTAAAAGCTACTTCCTTTACCGACCGTCCGTGTCCAGATTTTCAAGTCACACCGGACAAGTCGGACGTGAAACTGACAACAGTGCGACAAAGATGTTTTAGCTGTGGCGAAAGTCGGAAATAATGCTGTCTTCTTTGGAAGTGCTTAATGCATGAAAGACACTGCTTGGCATCTTACTACTATATAAAATTTGCTGTACATATAAAGGCTCCCTGTCAATGCCGAAACATCCTTGTAGCATTGCAATCGTTTCTGAGAGTTATCGACAAGCAATCTCATGAATCGACAAAACCGCCGATATTAGGAATTTTTCACATGTAGCAATATTTGCTAATCGATATGATTTAGCACTATTTTTATGGCTAGCACTTTGCTGATTGAAATCGTATCGATCTTTAGTGCAAAAACATAATTGGATTGATGGTTTTCATTTATCAAAAAAGTGAAACGTATGTAGATATGTATTGAGCTACTATTACATTGCCTAAATACTCAGGTAGCTTCCGCTATGGAATCCTAGATCAAAGTTCGATAAGATGCTTATGATGAGTAAGTAATAGTCGTGCTAGCCTAAAGTGAAACGCTGTCTTTACTGATGCTTTCGTGCGAAAGTGAGAGCAAGACAGGCGCGAGGATGCGCGTCTGGTGGTCTACCAGACCCAACCAGATGACCTCCACTCAGGATGCCTACATGTTTAGTCTGATTAACAACCTGATATACCATAGCTCATAATACCTGCACGTGTCATTGTAATGAGAATGAACTAAGGGACATTTTACATTGCGACTTTTTGAAACGCGATTCAGTCTCAGTGCAGCAGCATCGATACAGATGCAACTTACATATCGGATACTAAAAATCACGATGCAGCCGCGCAACAGTTGCGTTTAATATCGCTTCAAAAAGTCGCGATGTAAATGTCTCTTAGTGCAAACTTTCGGCTTTTCCTGACGTAGGTATTAAAGTACTTCAGAAAGGGACGAACCATTTTTAACGGAGAAGATATGATCAGTCAAAAGAGCAAGTATTTCGTCCAACACTTAACCGCTTCTTAATTTCGAGAACTGCATAAAACACGTGGTTGTCTCTGTCATAAGTTGACTTAGAATTTATAGATAGTAGTTCCAGAAGTTAAAAAGCGATTCACTTTAGTTCATTTACACGATTTAATAGAAGTTCCCAAGTTTCTATCCTGTTTAAACACTCAACACTTCTCTTGGACTCGCTTTAGTAATCCAGATCACATTATTTTAAAAGCCCATCGTGTATCTGTTTTGCTTTCGATGTGTGTATCTGTCGCAAATAGCTAAATGGGCTAATTCCATTTACTACCTACTAAATAGTTTTAAGTCTATACAACCTTATGCCAAAATGAACTTAATAATCTCCCTCACATAGTAACTAGGTAATAAAGTTTCTTGAGTTTAAGTGATGTTAATGGAAAGGAAAAACTGAAATCCATTCAGCCCAAAAAGGCAGTTTATTAGTTTAACTAGTATTCACTATCACGCCGAGTCCTCCCGAGGTAGTTGCGCGAGCGCCGTCGACTCAGCCGTCTCCAGCCATTCGTCACGCACATTCGGCGCCGGGAATATATCCTAACTTGTATCATTAAATGAACAATATAGGAAAACATTGCAAACAATATTAGACAAAAAGCTTAACACAGTTTTTGTTGACTGTACTGTCGCGGATATGACGAGTACGTTGTAACAAAAAATGTCTAGGTATGTTTATTTGAACACTAAAGAGGAAGACAAGTATTACAAGGTACGCACGACTCCTGCTTATGTTAGTTTGTATTACATACGATATTTTACACATACATTACAAGTCTTCGCTGCACTCACTCACTACTCACGGTCATCTATACAGGTGGCGCAAAACTCATATTGCCACAAGTTAAAAACTAAAATATAACTTTTTACACAATTCTAATTTAGGGTACCTGTCATATGATTCACAATCACATAACATGCCATTACACATAAATAACTGTATCGATTACATAGAAATGTAGGCTTCATCTTATCATTAGATCACAAGAACAAGTGAAGTCTGTATTGAACGGGCTCTCTTTGGTCCGAAGTACCTTCAGTATTTCAGCCTCGAAAGGTAGGTAGGTTCCTGAGTGCGGCGCCGGCGGCTGCGGGCTGCGCGCGCCGCTCAGGCCACGTTGATGGGCTTGTACGTCTCTTTCAGCTTTTCGAACAAGGTCTCGCCTTCGCTGTCATACTGCAACAATACAAAACACCAATTAGATTGAACAATATGTTACCTCGAAATTGGATTCATAAAATACACCGTTTTATATTAGGGTGGTGATTGAACCCATCGATCTTTGGTGTAGGCTAGACTACCAAATGCGCCATCGGGCCAGTCAAGTTCGTGTTTGACATTTGCGGGTCGCCAACCCAAGGGAATATTTTATGCCAGCAAATATAATCGCTTGCGTGCCACTAACGTTACATTTTCCGCTTGAAGATATTTTATTACTCGGTCAGCAGGCCATGGTGCCATGATAAGATAAACCCTAATAATATATACATATTTTTGGCGAGGGATTTCGTTAATAAACTGATTTCACACATAAACATTTTAATTTATAGTAATGTCAATGAAAAAATATCGAACAATAACATAATAGGTAGTAGTAAGTAGGTACCTATGTTATCAACGCAAGCGCACTCTGAATAAACTATAGGTCATATAATGACATTAAGATAACTTCTCCCACCCAATAATTGCAAAAGAAACGTAAAAGTATTATTATTCAGCATTATACATATAATACTTATAGTCTAACATAAGCTTCTATTCTATAAACCATGCCTAGTAATTCCAATAAATAAGACAGCCATTACAAATTGATTTAAATTATGCAAATCTATTATTTTATGATTCCTCGCTCCACCATAAAGCAACACGTTACTTCTTTGCTCTTTGGACACATTTGCTTGTCGATAGATCGACTAAACATGCGTAAATGACTACTAATAACACCAATAATGTACCATGTTTTATGCAAATAAAGATTATTTGTATTTGTATTTCTGTGTGGGTACTCCTGGGTGGCTCCAACACCCCGCGTACCGTCATCAGCGAAGCATCGCCGAATGTTGCAAACTGTGACGAACTCGCACAGCGCATCGGCTTTTCATGATCGACTATGCTCTATTCCATGAAACGCTAACGTAATTATTATTATTACTAACAGTAATTACGTTTATGCGACCAGGAAAATTAAATCCAACTATGTTCATTATCAATATTGTATTGCGCAAAAACAAAATTTTCCTGAATTTATATTAATATGTAACTTATTATCAAGTCGTGAAGTAAACGATGGCGACACACGCGGCTAACGTCATAGGGTATGGTAACCAGATAACATTTTTGGCAAGCTCAATCATGCATGACTCGTTATTTACTGATCTGAATTAAATCTGTGAAATCCGTATTAAATTTCCTTAATGAACCCGAAAATAGCCTATAATTTTAGTAGATAAGGTAACCCACCAATATATTAATTTGATGAATAATGCAACAATTTTATGAGTTGACCCGATTCTGGGAACTTTCTAACGCAGCTTATTATACTGAGCTCAAACCATCTTAAATATCATCAAACATGACCGTGTAATGATTGAGAGAAACTTGATTGAGCAGCTCCCAAGCTTGTGACCACGGCTGCTGTGACGTAGCCAAAACGTCAAGCAAAATATGTGAGAACAAAATATTGTACCTCATAATAAACTTCATGTTAATTCTTATCTTAATTAATTATAGTTATAATGCAACGCGATAATCTAAAAAACTAGTTCCAAAGCGTTCCTCATCCTCCTCGTGTTGTGAGTATCCTCATCCTTATCCCATCCCATCCCAAAGAGTAACATCCTTACAAATCTCGAACTAAGGATGGTCCCGGAACAAAATTCGTGCCAGCGCCTTTTAAAATTGTTAGAACGAGATGACATGAGCTTTAATACGGTAATAACTTTAGATCGCGATTTATAATAATTTAGTTCGGATAGTTAGGGTTTAGATATACGTGCATGTGACATAGCCCTAAAATATAACATTATTGCAATCCATACTCACATCATCATCATCGTCGTCGGATTCGGAGTCGCTGTCGGCGGCGAGGCTGGCGAACACGCGCTCGGCCTTGGTCCTGCGCGCGTAGCGGCGCGGCGTGCGCCCGCCGTAGTCGCGCACGCCGCGCGCCTCCGGGCACTGCTCCAGCAGGAACTGCGCCAGCTTCGCGTCGCCGCGCTGCGCCGCGATGTGCAGCGCCGTCCAGCCCGCCAGGCCCTCCTGCAATAACCAACATGCTCACTTAGTAAACTTACTCATCTTCAAACAGAAAACCTACAAGATCTATACCATCTAATCTATATCATAGGGAGGTATAGACAATAACAAGGCTTCAAAAAAGCGTAACACTTGTGCGATGGAATCAACGCCTCGTGCCATCTATTGGTACAATTTAAAACTAATGTCAAACAAAGTGAGGGCGGGCCAGTTTAATGTAACGTAGGATAGATAGAAACAGGGATTGTTTCAAGACTCCGAATCGGTAGATGGTGTATGCTGAGTGAGACACTGACTATTCTAGGCGATCTAACTCCGTCCAAAAACGTAGAAACTTCTTGGGACCGTGACCGTTGGTCTGGCTCCCCTGTGTGCAAACAGGAGTGCTGAGATCAGATCAGAATCAGTTTCCCAGAGTATCGAACGAGTGTTTGTCCACACACAATGTAAATACCTACTCATGTAGCAGTGCAAAGGGTGTGGGAGGCACGAAAGATCCCATAGGATTGAAAACATCAAATTAAAACTGTATGTTCCAGAAATCTTAGGTGGATCACTACGCAATTTTAACTGACGCAAATATTTATGACGATAAGTAATACAACGATCTTAGATTAAATCCAACGATAAAGAAATTAAAAAAAAACGATCAATGATAACTATAATTGTTAAATTAGATGATTGCCAAGCTTAAACAAATAACGAAAATATTTACATAAAAAACCCCGACGCAAACGGAATCTTATCAGCTGATTAGACGATAGCTGGGGGTTTCCAAGTGCAGCGAGCCGGGGAAAAACGCCCCTCGTGACTGGAGCTAAGAGCCGAACCCGCGCTGTCAGCGATGGTCAGGGATATTCTTGTATATCGTTCTATTATATCAATGTTCTATTATATCGAATCGATCACCAAATCCCGAGTCGCCTGAGTCGGAATACAGAAAATTCGATGAGTAAGACAATTGCCAAAGGAATCATTAACATGAGTCAATATTAGGTTTAGGTGTGCAACTGGATACGACGCAAACACTTCCAGTTGTTCCGAGAAAACTATCAAGAGCAGTTTTATCTTAAACGTAGTAAAACGTCATGATAGTAAAAGCCATTACGTCACAGAAGTGCACTGGCCTAGTCGGAGTCGGTTGAGATTGCATCACCTTTCGAAGGTGACCTTATTTATTTTTTTATGCTAGAGGCGGACAAACGAGCAAGCGAGTCACCTGATGGTAATCAACGCCGCCCATGAACATACGCGAAATCAGAAGTCGTAGCCGTCCGGAAATACTTCTGCAGCCAAATCGATCCACAGAACTGAGGTACGTGGAAGAAAGTTCCGCGTAATAGACCGCCATCCATCGAGATGATGAGGATCGAATGACAATCAAATAAATATTAATTGAACGAATATTAGTGCAAATGTAAAATTTACTCATGTAAAGTAAACTTTGTATCTCTCCAATTCTACCTCTAGCGTTGAAAACGTAGTTTCAATAAAACGTACCTAGGAAAATAACAAAAATACTGAATACTTGGAACTAGATGGTACCCGTTATAGGAAAACGGAAAAGGTCGAATCAGTGTTTAACTCGAAAACAAATGCCCAAGTTAAAAGCTACGGCTTAAGGAAAAACACACACTTGGAAGGCGAAAAATGTCATATCTCAGGAACATACCACATTTGACTAGCACACTTTGGACTCAACACCACTGAACAACCTTTTAGGCCTCTCATGGATAAGCCACGATTCAGAAAGCTGATGGCTAATCTTCAGTAATGAAGAGGCACCTCAAGAAGTAGAAGATGAATAGACAAAAGATAAAAAAGCAACTTACTCTGGCTATGATATCAGCGCGGTAGTGCACAAGCGTCTGGAGCGTCTTCATGTGGCCCTTGCTCGCTGCCACGTGCACGCACGTTTGACCTGGAACAAGCATTCGATAAAATTATTCACGCATCCGACGAAAACAACACAAACGATCTTGCAAAATTTTTAAGTCTAGATTAGCTTCACTTGACAATACCTACATAATAAATATAGTTATATGTTAGTAAGTAACTAACATATTTCTAGAGCATAATATTCTGGTCTCACATTTAGGGCGCCAGTTTAGAACAAATAGTTGCTATTCGAGATTGTCTGTTCAGCACATTATTTCGAACCTCAACGCCACAATATCAAGATTAATTATCGTAGGTATGTGTACAAATTTTTGATGACTTTGCAATAGTTACTTTTCACTTCTACTTGAAATTTTTAGTGGGTCATCAAGAGCACAAATATAAAACAGGTCCTTAAATAGAACCCTGTGGTATCCTGATATATGTTCATTATTTTTGCCGTAGCATAAAATAAGTTTCAATGGTAGGTACTGCATTTCAACGGTTTTGGCCAAGCTCCAAGTTTATTTAAAACGCTGCCAAAATAGATCCCAGTGTTCAAAAATGTTTGCAGCACCTATATTAAGTCCAAGGACTGAGAAAGATATTTCAAAAACGTCCAGTGAGATTTTTTTACTGTGTGATTTCTGAGGCATTAAATTAATTATGTATTTATGTTATTATGTAGTTGCATCCAAAGCCGCCGCTTTGGAGCTCAGAGTACGAGTATAAGGAGTAGGGTTAAAGTACGCTTAGACATGATATGTATGAGAGAATTCGTCCGCCCTTTAACTTGTTATTAGAACATTTACCTACGTTGGCTGCAACTTTATTTCTACACAAAACTTTCCATGTAGGTACTTTTTAGCTACTAAGACGAAATAATTAATGCACATTTAAAGTGAGTCCGCTTTTAAAATAAATGCCATAGGAAAATAATGTAAGTACCAACTCGTGGGTGTTTTGCGTAGATACTTTCGTTCTCAATAGAAGCAAGAAAAAACTAATTGCTTCACAGTAGTTACAGCGGCAGCGATTTCTATTACCTATTTGATCGAATTGTTTCAAGACGTTTCCACAGCTATAATTGATAGGCATCTACAGAAACATCCGCGTTCATCTATAAGTGCGATGACAATGCGCCAGTACGCGCAACAACCTGTTTGTCTCCAATACGCAGATCAGCGCAGCACGCGCGGCGCAACCCGCGATGCCTCATTCATTAATGATACTTAACAACATTTATCTACTTTTCCTATCCATCATACCAAGAAAAAATGTTATAAGTTACTACTTAACAAGAACTTTCATTATTGCTCGTATACATATATGAAGCAACCTCAATCAATAGGCGTTCGAAAGTATCTCGGTGAGATCTCATACAGATTTGGCAACCATCACTCAGCAAAATGTTTATGTTTATACTGTCTGAGCGAGCTGAAGCGAACGATAGGAAAGTGAAATCCGATAGAATTACTTTCTATGAAATCGTTATTAGCAAGAAGTGTAGCGGTAGACACAGCTAAACAAATGGATTTAGGAATGACAATGGAGTGTATGTAAATGCGAATGTTAGAGCGTGCGTGCGCGGTGTCGTCACAAGACGAGGCGCACGCGCAGGCGCGGAGGGGGGAGGCGCGCGGGGCGATGGGGTTTTCCCAACAATGTGGATTGTGGAGTGACGAGCGCGCCGCGCAGCGCCAACGCCGCTGTCCTCGCCAAATATAGACACGCCGATCAGTATTTTCACCGTTTCCGTGTTCTTATGAAAACGGTTACACCTTTGATTACGATACGATACGTTTAAATCTACCGACAATGAAACATCTGCGCGGCACGCACCAGAGATGTGCTCCTATTATGCAAATGCATTTGTAGATAACATATTTGCAGTAACTGCTACAGACGATATTACTAATGACGTGCCTACATAAATAGGGATAAAACAAATTTACTATACATTATATTATACTGCGGGCGATTCCATTATATAATTGCAATGTATATTGACGTTCACAACCTATATAGAGTGAAAGATGCATAGGTATCAGCATGAGGGACACAAATAATTTTAATAACGTTCTCAAGGCATTGTGTGTCCTTGCGCCGCCACAAGCCGTAAACAAGTGGTCGAATCGAAATCTCTGGTAGGGGAAAACTACAATGTATTACTACTAGATGGAAATAACGAATTACGCCATCACTAGGTTACGAGTTAAACTGGTTTGTTTGAGAACATTTTGATAGATGTGGATAAAATTTTGGGCACGTGTATTCCTTAAAACTTTGAACTAAATTGTTATTTTACTAAGTTTGCAATATATTGCACCAGATTTGTTAAAAGCAATGTTCCAGAATGTACTACATAATGTGAACTGCCATTAAAAATCGCTTTGCGATGCAACTGCGAAGTGTGTCGTGTGGATTCCCGGCGGGTGGCATTATTCAACCGTTTGTTGAAACTGCATAAATGAATGGAGAAGGACGCTGATAAATGGGGTTGGCCGTGGGAAAACCCGTGCTCGCGATCATTAGCTAGATAGCGGCAATGCTATCAGACAATGGCGCGATAACAAAGGTATGTGCTAATAACCTCATTGAGAGCAATCCAAACAATCTTATTAGAGCACTTTGAAAAGCAAATACATACATTCTTCGAACTCTGTAGTGTAGGGAACTCAATATTTTGTATTGAAGCATTCTTATTTAAAGCAAATGGATCACCGTGAGTGGATGAATGGATTTAAAATTTATAAATATTTACTACTACTACACCAGGATGCAAAGAAGTATCAACTGAAATTGGATTAAAAAATTAAGTGTATCATGAATAACTAATACGATTTACATTTGTTTTCAATAGATCCGGTCACGATTGATCATTCGTTAATCATTCAAATAGTTTCTGATTGACTAAAAGTAATCAGTATAATCCTTACTGATTATATGTAGTAGATAGAAAGCAAGAGATAGTGTGTCGTGGGAGCGGCGGGCATGACATTTGGAAATCCCGGGCGTTCGTCGGCGCTCGCGCACCGTCTACCAGCACACTTTCACGTGGGGATAACCCACGTGCACACCGTCGCTAGCACGTACGCTCAGGGCTATCACGGGAAACTTTGATTGACTACCGATTAACCACGTTATACATCCAATGTTGCAATTCGATATCACGAATGGGTGTGGTAGGGCGCCATGTGAAAAGTTGTTAGATTGTTAAGAATTTAAAAAGGTCTGTAGACCAATGTAACGCTGGAAAGCAAAAACAAAATCCACTGTAACATCGAAAGTAGGTATCTGCAGCAACTAAGCGTGGCTTCGCCAATTAGGCAGATAGTATCTAATCGGATAATGTGACATTACACCATGTCTAGAATTTCACATCTTTATCAATATTGATAAAGCTAATGTCATGTCGTACAAGGAATTAAAGGTGCTGGCAAAGTCGAGAGAGGAATGGAGACTACTAAACCGACAAGAGCGTCGCTCTTAAATGAGAGAGAGAGAGAGAGAGATCACTATTAATGCAATCTTGCATTTATGATATGGCCTATTTCTTTATGATTACTGGAGTGTACATCAAAACATCAATAATTTGGCTATTAATTTAATTCGCTGCTTCAGCCACCCAAAGTGGTTGGTGGCCTCCAACATCAAAGTCGACCACGCGCCCCTGTCTTATGCCAAGCTTGACCGGTCCGGCGTGGTTAGCTCATAAGCTTGCATTCTTTCTTTTCTTTTCGAGCAGACGGATCCCCTGATGGTAACCAATTCCGCCGCCCATGGACACCCGCAACACCAGTGGAGTCACAAATGCGCTGCCGACTTTTTCCCCTTCCCCCCATTGGGCCTCCGGTAACCTCACTCACACGGCGAAACACAGCGCTGGTGCTGCTTCACGCCGGTCTTCTTCCTTACTTTTCTCCACTTTTGCATTCATTGTAATGGTATTAATTATTTTGCCAACCCTGCGCGCGCGCAAGTGCCAAACTTTATCAACGCCTTGGGTTTTCCTCGCATTGCCGGAGGTGTCATTGGGTACTTGGGTTTATTCGGTCGCTGCTTGACACCTTCAAGTGAGTCGACAGCCGCATAATGCGCGCTCAATATTCATAAAAGTTGTTTACAACAATATTAACGGCAATAAATTAAAATTCTTTGAAAAACCCATTGTTTTCCCAATGTCAATGCTTCTATAACATCTGGAGTTAGATGTCTTTGAAAGGCATTTTCTGCAATGTCTAATAAACTGGAATTCGTTAATTGATAGGTGCTTTATTAGGAAAACCTAGTGTTTTTTTTCTCTAAATAAATACCTATACTTACTATATTAGATAAAGATAAAAAATTCTTTATTCAATTTAGGTCCACACAGAACACTTATGAATGTCAAAATAGGTACATAATATCTACCGCTTCAATTTGTATTCAATTATATTCAATTTGTAATATTACTGTAGTTTTTTCGCTAACTGGCCCGATGGTGCTTTTAGTAGTGACCCTGTCGCACGTTCTAAGAGTCGGGGGTTCGATTCTCACTTTGAACAAACAATGTCATGAACATTTCTTTTTGTTCGGTGATTGGATGGGAATATAAGGCTTCAGAGTAATTTACTTATTTCTTGCATGTCACAGTGTGTGATGTAGTCCGGTATTTTTTCCCCACAAAACTATTGAATGAACTTTGTATTAAAAAGTTAAAGAATTACTAAACAGTGGACCCAACATACAATATGGAAGCGTTAAGCCAAAGAACTGACAAAAAAGTCTTCGTCTAATGGGTGCGTCTACCACTGATTGATTGTTTTATCTTCGATCGGTTGGCGAGGAAGCGAGCGGCTGAGAGTTCACGTAACCTTCTTCATTAGCGGCGGGGTATCCCAGGCGCCGCGCCGTGCTTTCACTGTTACGTGAGATGCCGCTGGGAATACCCACGTAACCGAAACTCGCCTTGCTCTTTGCCAATCGTTGCATTTGCCAAGCAAAACCAAGGGTATGGCTCAAGGACGGAAATACCCATTATTTAAACAATCTTCTCTTGCATCAAGCAATGTTGCTTATACAAAAGAAAGTATATGTCCAGACAGCCATACATTCAATTCTCATCTTAATGTGAAACACGTTAGGTTCATATCATTTGAGGAATTTGGACAGATTGTAGTAGGCTAACCAGATTTGTGGCTGTCTGTGCTTAAGATGCAGTCTTATGATATCAATCGAAATGAAACGCCTCTTTCTTAATGAAATGATATTGAATGGCTATTTTACAGTCAATTAATTAATTAACTTTGTTCGGACGCGAATAACCACATAGCATTTATGTAATCTTTACAATCATTAGGGATTGTCCCAAACAAGGTAACGACATTAAACAAAGACAATATCCATAATTTCTTCAAGAAAAACAAGTTTTCTTCAACGACGGGTAAATCCATATGCAAATGGGAAGCAGTTAAAGGCTGAATAAAGTCTTTTGCCCGCCACTCGCTGAGGCCCACAACGGAATAATAAGCAGTGGACTATCTCCGTAGTAGCCTTCAAATGCTACCTACATGTAGTTATACAGCGTGGCGCGTGTAACTGCGCTCTAGGCGAGTGACGTAGCGCAATCGCATACCGCGGAAACGTTTATAGGTTTACCACGGGTTTTACAAATTCTTTATCGGTAGCAGCGCTAATCATTGTTTGTCATACGATTTAGTAACAAAACACAACATAGAGCAGATAGGGCGTAGTGAAGCGTGACCAATTCCTAACTACTACGGTATCTTTTCCTTTCGTCCATATTCTACTTTGATGTTTTGTAAAACCCATATTAAAATAAGATACAGCTGGGCCCATATCTCCACAATAAACAGGTTATCTGCCCACCCGCAGCACGGAATAAGTAAAATATAGTTGCTTTACTGTTATTAGGCGTACACTATGGCAAGGTACACGGAGCGGACGGCCCGGGAAACCCAAAGATAATGCCCCGTCGTATATTTTTACCTGAGCTAATATCTTTAATGCGATTGGAAATTCCAACGTTTTGGTGGAATATTTTTGCGCGTTTGTTTCAAATGCCTAAATTGTTGAACAATTTAGTTTTTGAATGCTTGTGAGATTTTATTAGCTTTTTGTTTTAGGTCAATTTATGCTGCTGGAAGAAGGAATACCATAAAAAGCTCAGAAGATATAAAACTCTTTCGCAAACAATTATTTGATTAAACAGTGAGCTCAAGTTGGAATGAAAACAAGTAGAAAGCAATGAACCGTTTCTTCTCAGCCACAAGGGCGTATAGCGCGACTGAATGAACGTGAGACCTTGGCGGACGTCACCGACGCTCACAGGCCGCGCGTGAACAATGTGAGAACTGGTTCCGAGCTGGTGTATCCTAGAGCGTCGCGTGACGCTCGGGAACGCCGCCCGGATTACCACTTCTTCGAGGACAACGCCATTATTAATTTACCTGTAGGTATACGATGCTAGGTCTAATACAACTGGGTTTTTACAGTGGATTTTTGCATATAGCCCCGACAGTTATAAGAAGTAAACGCATAGCCTATTAGGTACGATTCCGTTTCTCTCATTATAGTCACGCCTATTTTCCCTTCGTGGTTTATGGTATTTATCATCTCAAGTCACTATTCTCAGTATGATTAATATGATATAATTTTAGACCGTAGGTAAAAGGAAGATCATAATTTTCCGAGTATACTTTTGGGGTAGGCCCGACCCATCTACACCTAGAGTGCGTAACTAAATGTTTAGTCACTTACACGCTTAGGGTTAAAGGAAAACCGCAGCACCTTCAGAGCTAAATAGTAGGCAATAGGATTTACCAGTTGTCGATTATAAGAATTGCCTAAGTGTGTTTTTACGTCGCCATTTACACTGTTCAATATGTATTTTGGTAGCATCGTTAACTCGAGATATCATTAAAACCGTGCCCATAACTTAAGCCAGCGATAAATAATATGGTATTACTATGATGGTAATTTTAATCAACTACGATAAAAAACATATTGCGCGGACGCAGGTCGGATGCGTGATGCGAGGCAATTTAAACTATCCACAATTATTAATAGTTAACGGTCCAGGAGATAACCAACATTTCGTATAATGGCAAGCCAGTCTATAATGTGAGGTTCTCACAACTATATTAGTTTTGATGATTAATCTTAGAGGCGTGTCCACCACGAGTACATTGTACTTACAATCACGGAATTGGCGATCATCATAAGTTCTCTGGCAATTTCACATATTCCGAATCTATTGTATTTTTTGTAAAATATAAGAACATAAAGTAGAAACGGTACTAACAGGGGTCAGCGGAAAAACCGTCGAATGGGTTTTTACATTGTGAATCAGTAAGGACAGCAGAGTTCAGTTGCATCTGATTCTGCCAGTTATATTTTATTGTATGAAACACATCATCTTATGCTGCTAAGTTAACAATGAAGTTTATGGAATATTGTTGATTGATTTTAAGGATGGGCTATCAGAAAAACGCGTCAGCTATTTTCAATTTTAAATGAATACCTATAGTTATTGATTCATAAGTAGTTATTATAAGAGAGGTATATGTCATCATGGACACGTAAGTGGCAAACAATGAACTCGTGAACTAAGTTACAATAAATATATCATAAACTGGAGCAGAGATGTTGATGGGAAAGATAAAAACCGATTGCCCGAGAGCATTGCCCTTGCATTTCAGGTACTTTTTGCTCTATAAGGTGATAATGGTGTACATATGCATCAATATAACCGATTTGTTTGCTATTCGTGCATGACACACGATCGGCAAGCTGATGACCATCAGGAAATACCTCCGACCTCTCTGAGTGTGCGGCGCGCCGCGGATGCCTCTCGAACACCAGCCTATGCGCTTAATCACCCCGCCTCTCTGTCCACCAGACTACCTACCGATAATGCCCACTTAATTATTTGAGAGGCCAACTATATTTATGAGAAAAAATATACCTAGTTCAAATTTACAAGGTCAACGTTCTCGTCTGTTCTCTATGTCCGTCGTAAACGGATCGCTTTAATTACATGTTTACATACCTACGCGCTTTGTGCTGCCCGCTATCTCGAGGAAAATGACCAAAGTATAGTCGTCATTCGTCGACAACACTTGGCCTCCTGATCTCTAAATTAAAAGTTCTTAGCAACATACATTATGAGATCACGCAATTTTAAGATCCCGAATTTAATTGACTATCATTAACTATCCTTCCTTATAAGCCTAAACAAGAGATTTTGTGTTTTACTCTGCCAAATAATACTATAAATAAGTTAAAAATATATGCATACGCACCGTTATAATCCTTCTGTGCCAATGCTGTCGATACTTTTCTATGTGGTTGTTCTACAATTTGTGCTAGTAAGGCCTTGAGGCACTCCACGTTAGCGGACTCTGTCGCTAAGTGCAGGGGCGTCTTGCCGTCCATGTCCCTGATCTCCAGAGAGGCCCCTGCGAGCACCAGCATCCGGGTTACCACGGGGAACCCGCCCATCACTGATAGGTGCAACGCTGTGTGTCTGAAGTCATTCTGGATGTTTAGGAACGCCTTGTCTGGACATAACTTGATGAGGATGCCGACTGCTTCTTCCCATCCGTGTGCAGCTGCGATGTGTAGTTGTCTGCAATAAGAATGACAATGTCAGTTTGCATTATAGTGCAATGAAGAGAAAAATTACCTATTCCATTTTACATATTCGTTCGTCATGTAGTTCAGACGCGTGATGTCAGGAAAGAGCGCTTTTTATCGTTTACAGTGAAGGTGGTCATTACAGACAATGCTCTGTAAATAGCAGATGATGCAAACTAGGTACAGTCAGAATCAAAAGTAGCTGAACATTATAGAACTTTGTCACACTAAGTTCTGCGCAGCTTGAGTAAGTCAAACACTTATTAAAACTGCGCAATGGTTAGTGTGACAAAGTTCTAAAATGTTCAGCTACTTTTGATTCTGACCGTACGTACCGAGTTAAATAAAAAATAATAAAAAATCTTTTATTTCTAAATTTAAACAGTCACAATAATTAAGTAGATATTTAAAAGTATATATACGTCTTTAGAAACCTCTAAATACTAAGAGGTATAGGCCTCCTCCAGATACAACCACTGTATCCTGTCTTGGGCTCTCCATATCCAGATGGGTCCCGCTAAAGTGACAATATCATCAGACCAGCTCGCCAGTGGCCGACCTAATTAATAAGCAATATAATGGGAAAAGGGAAAATCGATCGGCTGCTATGCAGTTTGCAGTCGCGAAGTTTTAGGAAAATACACATAGCAGTATGAAACAAAATTTTCCCAGGCCAAGGTCGGAATTCATTTAGTCATTCCTCATTCAAAAAAATGATCTACAAAAGGCAATTATTTTTAAAAAAATTTGTAAACATACATGTCAGAAAAATGTCATTTGGTTTTACCCAACTTTGTTTCTATTGTACCTACTTCCTACTAGTGTTATTCTTTTTTCAAGATATCCTCATGATTAACAATCATGATTTAATTTAAGATACCTACTTATTTTTAGGTAGGTAGGTGTAGTAGGTAACTTTATTGTGATAATCACTTAACTTCAAATTATTATTTTAGCTTTCATTCTTTATTGAATTGGGCATTGCAGATCTCAGGTTCAGAAATGGTTATCCTGGACTCAATCAGGCTGGATTGACATGCTGAGATAGAAAGACATTGACTTTGTGTATCTTTATCATCTCAGTAGGTAGGAAGTCATTCCCGGTTGCAACCAAGGTCGTCATTTCCAGAGCTTTGGGAACACTTGGACCATAATCAATGGAAAAATGTTTACAAAAAAAAGAAGTGTAAATGAAAAACATGAATTTTCTGATTGTGACCAAATAATAAATAACTTTTTGCCTTATAAATTTTACAAAGAGAAAAAATACCTCTGTATAAGTATTTTTTCTATTCGTAAATTGAACCCAGATTATAGGTAGTGTTGGAAACACAGGTCAACCTAGTTCAGGCAAAATGTTAAATATATGTAGTACTATATATATAAGATTTATTTTGAAATAAATATTTTATTTTATTTATTTTTTAATTAGGTACTATACTATCAGAGTCACTATGATGTGTCAGTGATGATATTAGAATTAAGAATTATTAATTAAGTCATAAAACATATTTTGGATTTTGTTGTAGGTTTTTCGTTTATTTAAATAGTATGTGTCCAGGGGATTTTTTAAAATTAAAACAAAGACTAGCTTATATTTTAGTAAAATTAAATGCAATTAGGAAAGGTTATCCAGAAGAAATCAAGCGATAAGAACACCTTATTGTTCTGTCTGTTGTTGTTCTATAGGTACTTGTATTTTGTTTTTGTGTAATAAAGAATATCTAACTCTCTCAGAGACAATAAAATCATCTATATTCTTTAGGCAAGGCCTTTTGTGTTATTGAAAAAGTAAAACCAGTTTTAACATAAAAAAGCCTCAGCAAAGAGCCTTCCTTTCACTACCATACACTTTTCTGCTAATATAATATATTCTATTATTTGATTTGGATATAAAAAGAGACTTTAATTAGCTACTTCTAGCACCATTTTCATATTACAATCAAAGTAATAAAATGCATACTGTATGTACAGTGCAAGAAAGAGTAAATAAATAGACTACAGAAACAAACACAATGCCTACATCAAATTGTTAAACAAAACTGAGACTTCTAAAACTTAACGTCAAAACGAATATGTTAAAAAACTGGTTTTACTATTTATGGAAAGTTATGAACGGTGTTCAAAGTTTGTCGTGTTTATTTAACAAGTTTTATATGGCCTCTACCAATATGCCATGTAAATGATATCGCAGCTGTAATTAGCTTGAGAGCCGTTCTCAAGGTGACATGAAGACAAGTAGGTTTGACTTACGTGTCGCCATCCTCATCCTGCTTGAACAGCAGGTACAGCCGCGACAAGTCTTGGATCTCCGTGGGACTCCTGAGCCGCGGGTGCACTGTGGGGTAATCACTCAATCCCAAATTTGAAAAACTTTCTGCACATAAATCTAAGCCACTATCAGGATTTTCCTCCGAATCACATCTCACTTCACCACTGTTTGTAGGAACACCTAAATCACCCGAATCCAAAGGATCGGTGTCGATAGGTCCAGACAGAAATCCAGAGTCTGTGTTGAAATCCACGGGAATTTTGGTATCCAAATTCTTGTCCGCACTCATTTTGTTGGATGTGTAACAAACACTGCACTAAATAAACTACGAATATCACGGAACGGTTTCTATTGTAAGCATGAACGATATACGATCATTGTGTTCATGTAATATTTCGAGTACTAACGACCGTTTCTCGACTAAAACTCGTGTCGTAATGAAAATAAAACTAAGATGACGAACAAATAAATGTGCCCGAGTGATAAAGTAGATGGTAGATGCTTGCGAGTGAGAGGTATTTCCGTACTTTTCGTTGTGCGATCGGATACGCACTCAAAGGCTATTTTGATGACAGCTCAACAGCTGTAGTTTCATATTTTACTGGTCCGAAATTCCTTGTGTCCAAAATTATCTAGTTTACACATAAAAAGAATAGGCCTTCCACACATGCCTGGCATGATTCATAATTCATGCACGACATACATTGGCTTTTGCCTTATCCTTATATTTCAGTAGGACTTCCACTGAAATATGAGGTGAACGGAATAGAAAAAAATGTGCACTCGGGTGCCTAACGTGTGCGTAACAATTAGAGTAAGGTAATAATAGTTAACTTAACAACACGCGTGTCCGCACGCGGCTTGTGTATGTAGTTTGTACAGACAGCCACAAATTATGTTACGACAATCTGTCATATTTCCTCAATAGATATTGAACCATACTTGATTGACATTAAGGTGAGAATCGACTGAAGAAATTTGACAGTTATGTAGACTTGTATTTTAATATCTGTGACTTTACGTACGTACAGCCACACATGTATGTACTGTGGTGTTGTACTTAATTAATAAATATAATGCTACATATGTCCTAATCGTCAATCGTGGGATATAACATTGGCTACAAATAGCTGCTTGAAACAATGGAATGGTTTTTAAAGCTTTTTTTTTTTTTTGTTGACCCAGGAGAAATGCGTTACGCATACCCATCCGTCTGTAAACGGATGGGTTATGTCGGACTCTCCTCTGGCGACGGCTTCTCCTAACGAGAAGCCGGCCAGAGGCATACCGACTAAAACTCCTGGGACTCTCCCTCATCTGTCCATGAGTGGGCGAGTGACATGGGGCCAAAGCTCGGAGCCTTTCACCACGTCACCTCCCGGACAGGGACGCCCGCCTACACGGCGGGCACGGCGCTTCTTCCCCCGGGGTCGGGGGGAGGGATGGGGACAGCCGAGAGAGTCGTGCCGTCCCCACCAGGCGTAGGAGGAGGTCTGTGCAATGCCGGTGGTGGGGTTACAGCCCCACGCACCAGCGAACCTGCTCCTCGCAGGGGAGGGAGACGCAAGTATTGGCGTCGTCTTCTCCCTCTACGTGTCTTGCGGATCGCGGGGGCG
Organism: Marasmia exigua; assembly: GCA_019059595.1. NCBI lineage: Eukaryota > Metazoa > Arthropoda > Insecta > Lepidoptera > Crambidae > Marasmia > Marasmia exigua. The sequence continues at coordinate 19,423,121 of CM032473.1, forward strand.
AGAGGGTCAGCCTCTCGCTCGCGTTCCGCCGCCTCCTTCGCCTCCGTCACATGCTCGCAATATGCGGCAAAGGCCTTCCAAGCATCCTCACTCGCTAATATAGCGAGAGCTATATTAGCGAGTGAGAGGATGGTTTTTAAAGCCTATGCTATGTCCCACGATTAGGACATATGTATGTAGCATTGACTATAAATATCTTTACTTTATTATGACTGCTTGAAACAAAGGAATGTTTTTTTATGTACAATGATGTGTTTTACGAATAGAACATAGCATTGTATACATATAAATACGAATTATTTATTCTGAAAAGACAAATATTAAGGTCAAACCAACTAGTATTATCCAACTCAACATTATTTTATTTTATACTTAAATGGTACGATTCGGTCCAATTCAAAATATGCCATAGAGATGCATTTTGTTAGCATATCCGAACGAAACGTCGAAACACCCATCATACTGACTGACAGCAACTGTCATTGAAATGTCAAAAACAGATGCACTTGTTTTCTTTAATTTTAGCTTGGTTATGTTTAATTTAAATATTATATTATTTTTTAAAATAGGTATTTAAAAATGTTTGCAGAAATAGTAATTGAATTACTGAAAGAAGCTGAAAGAAATCGTGACACCATTGATCCATTTAATGTTAGTTTATAATGAACTTTCTACAAGTTTTCTAAAACTAAATTTTATTTACATCAACCTTACTTGTAACTTTTATTCATTAATATTTTGAAGTTAAACGGAACTGCACATTTTGCTAATTAAGTTCATTGATATTTTAATGTAATTGAACCTGACATTAAAAACACCAGCGGTAAAGCAATTAGCGTGTCATATTCTATTAATAATTAAATAAGAATTTATAATTTAAGGATGAGAAAATTCGTCAAATATTAGAAGAAATGCATTTATTATTCAAAATGAATATGAATGATGCGTGAGTATTTACTTATCATTATACCTAACTTATTTTCAATTTGGTTCTTCACTAAGTGAAATATTCATGTAATAAAATATAATAAAAGCTTAATATAAAGATATGTCTTATAATAAAAGTAGGTATCAATAATAATTGGCTTTGCAGTACATATATGCATAACATAAATTTTTTTAGCAATGCAACCACAGAGAACAAATCTCTCTGGACGACAGTGCAGGTCCGCCACTCAGCCCTGGAGCGCAACAAGCGGTGCCTCCTCGCGTACCTGTACGACCGCATGAACAAGATCAAGACTCTTCGTTGGGAATTCGGCTCCGTGCTGCCCCCTGATGTACGGGAGCTGCTCTCTGACCATGAGTATGAGTGGTTCTCCAAGTATTCAACTAATTTAGCGTCGTATATGAGGTCTTTGGGGCAGGTCAGTTGTTTCATTGGTTACAAGTTATCAATAATAATAATAATGTACTAAAAAATGGTATACATGATACTGTTGCAATTTTTAACTGGCTAAGGAATTCTTAACAAGTTTTTATTTTACCATGATCTTAATTCAATTTGTCAAGTCAAATCTGCTAATTAATAGGTGTATGTCAGTCTTATATGTATCTCTATTGTAAAACACTAGTGAGATTGAGAAGCCACCTGGAGTGGAAAGCACAGATCTGTGTACTGCATGAGGCTAAATACAGGTATTATGTTGGAATGAGTGCAAAATAAATACCTCAGGTTCTTGTACTTAAAATTGAATGGAGTCTATGTGTTTTATCTGCTTTTGACAACCAGTTTGGAACAGTGGTAGTGAATGCTGCCTTTGGTCCAAGAGTTGCGGGTTCGATCTCCGCACTGTACAAACATTTGTGTGCATGAAAATGTCTGTTTGTATTGGTCTGGGTGTTTTCTATGTATTATAAGAATGTATTTACAAAAGAAAAGTATTATATGTATATATTTGTAATCCCACTGTTGATTCTGATATCCATAACACAGGTGCTTGAGCTACCTATATGGGAGTCAGATCAATGTACCTGACGTTGTGAAATATTTATTATTATTATTATTTATTTTATATCCCACGTTATTTGTGATGGGTATGGTGGGATATAACAAGCTAAGGATAAGGAGGAATATTGCGCTGATTGGCTATATTGTGAACCTTCACAATATAGCCAATCAGTACCTACTGAGGGGCCGAATACATAACGTAGATTTACTGAGACAGATAAGACTTAGCGTGTGAGACCGCTACGCGGAGGGCTGTTGGTGGTGCCGCGCTCGCAGCAATTTGCTGACCGAGGCGCCGCTCGGTAGCGGAGCTCACGGACATAATTCTCGTGTCCTCTGAATGAATTCCCTAGGACAACATTATTATGAATTATGTTATAGGTAGGGTTAAGCATAAGATAGTTTATGAGGTTTATATAAAGATAGATATTTTTTTTTATTAGGTTAAGATTACCTATAAAGATAAATAAAATATCTACGTCAAACTTCTTGTCCTGAAAAAGGAAACCTAATCTCATTCAATTTCTCCCAGGAAATTGGCTACAGCGGCATAGACCTCACAGAGAACCTGAAGCCCCCTAAGTCTCTGTACATCGAGGTGCTCTGCCTCTCCGACCACGGCAAACTGGAGCTAGAGGACGGCGACGTCATCACCCTCAAGAGGAACAGCAGACACTTCCTCCCCACCGCTGAATGCCAGACACTCATACGACAAGGTGTACTTAAGCAAATTGTTTGATTTGAGGCTCTGTAACAATGCATCTCTAATTTTTTTCGGCCGATCCTCTCACTCTTAGTAAGTGGGATGGGTTATCATTATCATCAATTTCACCACCGAAGTATAAAGACCCCAGGTCTATCTTATCATGAAAGATGATTATCAGTGATAGTCGATTGCGGTAAAAATTTTTTTCAACCTGACGCACACATAGGTACTTCATCTATCACATGGTGTTCCTATAAAATCTGTACGAGTAAGATTAAAGTTATTTTATATCTAAACTTTGATAGTTTTATTTAGAAAATCATTAAGATACTACATATTCAGTTATAACTTAAGGTGACGGGTCGGGCACACTAGCGACAATCGATTTTAATTTTTCGCTACTAAACCGGATCTATTTTAATCAATTTCGGGTTTACAACCTCTCGGCAAATACTTAAGTTAAAATTACGTACGTGTTTGACGAGAGTTTGTAATTGTTTAAAATACATCCAGTTTAGTAGCTAAAAATTAAAAACGATTGGCGTCCCTAGTGTGCCCTATCCGTCACTTTTCCACCCGCGTTTTTGACCGCATGTTTTTTTTATATGTTAGGTGGCAGACGAGCAGACGGTTCACCTGATGGTAAGCAATTCTCGATGTGTCACAAATAACGAAAAAAATATTTTTACTAGAGCCTAACTGACCTTAAAATTCAAGGAAGGTCGGTACGGATCACCAAAAGTTGTGTCCATAGTTCATAGGCATAATGATGAATCAGAATCAAGATATATTTGTTTTACTATGTTGAGCCTTCTATGTTTTAGCGTCGGTCATGCGTTATACATATACAGGGATTTTTTTAATGCTAGAGGCGACAAACCAGCAAGCAAGTCACCTGATGGAAAGTACCGTCGCCCATGAACATCCACGAAATCAGATAATTATTATTATATTAATCATTATTATTTTTTCGACTTTGGTAACACCTTTTCTCGAGTGTAGGTACTGTGATAAAATGTTATTTAAAGTGTTAAAAATATTATTTTACACTTTTTAGTTCGTGGTTTTTGAAGGCGGTTTTTTACGCAGAAAATTGTTTTTGAATATCGAATAGACGAAATTGCGCGCCTACGCACTTTGAAAATTGACTCGTACATTTTCGAAAAAAAAACGTTTTCATTATTTAATCTAATCTGTGCAAACAAAAAATATAATAGGCAATAATAATCTTACGTAAATATGTACCTATAGTACATACTTTAAATTTTTATTTCACTATACTGTTGGTGTGGTGGGTAGACTCACAGTGAAAGCTGAAAGTAATAATATTTCCACCGCCATATTTCAGTCGTTCAGGTCGCGTCCATTTTGATACAGAGAAAAAGTATTTATATATACTTGCGTCTGTGTAGACAATATAGGTATTCTAGCTAAATCCCATAATCTTGATATTACTATGTCAATTAACAAATACAAGAAAAGTCTTTTAAGCCTCTCATCATCAGCACCCGAATAATAATTTAAGTAGGTAGGTAAACAAACTCATATCTCTTTCATAAATAAAATTTATTTATTTCATCAACATAAATTATGAATAACTTTTTAGCAACATTTTTGCCTGTCTATTTGTGTATTTATTTTTGAAGTGATGTGCAGTAATGTTAATGTGGGTGAGCAGTTTCCGTCGTGCTGGCTCCTGCCACCTGCCACCTGGATGAGAGCACTGGCGGTATCCTAGGGTCTCCTGTCCCAGCGTCAAGGTAGGTAAGTTTTATCAATGAACTGCACGGTCTGCTAAGTTGTGTCTGCGTCATATCATTATATATTACGGTTGTTTTTTAATTCTTTAGCTCTCTGATTTTAAAAGCCACAGCATACAAGTTACTACTACATGTACTACATTTTTATTACGCCTACTTACAATTTCATATTCATATTTAAAACGCTATAGTTGTGTATACCACCATATCTATTACTTTTTCGCAGGTACAATGAAATTTGAATGAATGAGTGAATATACTTTTATTGCACTCAAAATAAAGTATGAAAACTTAAAAACTAGGTATTACAGGATGTGCGCAATGAAGGCGGACTTTCTTCCAGGCAGCCTTTGAGTAAAGGACACTTGATGAAGGTGTAGGGCGGTGCAATCTTTATCATTATATACTTGCACAGAAAATATATAAATACATAAATAAAATATGAATACAATAATACAAAATAGATAAGTTTAAATTTTGCAACTACAATAATAACAAAGGATCTCAAAGCAGACGATCTGTTAGCACACTAGGACTAGGGCTATAGGACAAAATAATATAATATTATTGATAATATTACTATTACGCCATTGATTGCCGAGTATTGATACTCGGCAATCAATGGCGTACATTTCATTAGGTCCCCCTTTTCAACCTGGTATATAATTTCTAGCAGTTTTTTTGATTAAAAATAGTGTAAATAATATAAAAATATTTTAACATATATATCGAAGTAACGTTACATCGGACTAGCAAAAGTCGGAGAAACATTCGATGTAATGAAACTTCGAACAAACTGTCGCTAGAACAAGCCAACGCACTATGAAAATTTCGATGAAATGTCGATGTATCAATTTTCGAAGAATAGTGTTGTCGAATTGTCTTAGTTCCCCCTTCGGTAGTGATCGTGCTCTATGGGACACGGTGGTGGGTTCGATTCCTACTCTAACTGACTGACCAAATATAATTTGTAAAGTGTCTGCGAGTTACAATAATATCTACGGGTAGGTAGACCATGAAGGATTTGGTAATTACAATCTCGAATTATTCTTATCTACCGAACAAAAAAGTACTTAGGTAAAGTTCAAATCTAACTTAGTATGAACTGCAAATTGTCATTACTTCTGAAATAACGGCCATCATACCTCGTAGCTGTGTAGACAGTTGTTCCATACAGGATACGTGTAGACGTATCCTGTATGGAACAACTTCAAACGGATCTATGTCGAAGTATGGCGCGAAGACATCCTCAAATATTAAATGTTATGTGGCCTCTTCACGTCGGTCGAGTAGAGTTTAGTGGAATCTTCTATTCCTGTCCCTGGCATTAACTTCGGACGTCGCCCTCACTCTGTCAGCCACTCACCAATCGTATGGAGGCAGGGTGAACCAAATTTGAGGGTCCTAGATTCTAAACTTGTTTGAGATTAAGTATTCAATTAACGTTCACCATATCTGCAAGATTCAAAGTAAAAAGAGGGAGGAACGAAACTTTTTACAAGTTTTGACAGTCCAGTCGATATCTTGTAGGTATGTCCTCGTGGAATCTGTAGCTGGAAGAGCGCTGCAGGAGCCGAGAGCGCCAAGTTTTAGTCCCAGGTCAGCGTTTTACCTAATAAGACATTGCAACTTTGGCCATAATTTAATTTTATGTGACATTAACGTGTTTCGCTGATACATCGATGCCGCGCGTCCCGGTGCGCGTTTGTGTCAGGCTCACCGGAGCGTAAAGATAATCTTTGTTTTGTGCTGTGAGACGGCACAAATGATAACAAATATTTTTTTCTGTGTTTACCTTTATTCATGTTAACGGCGTTAGCTTGAAATTTGTGGGTGAAATAAATTATATTTCACTCGGAGCGGCCGCGGCCATAGATGTGTGATAAGGTCAGCTATTGTTTCATATTTTCGTCTACCCTATCGGAGATAGCCAGGCAGGTACAATGTACAGATTAATTCGACTCTGACATTAAGGAGGCATTTAAATTGGCCGACAAGTCAGTCGTTAGCCCGAATGCCGGCTTCCCCGCTTCTTATTGTACCTACCATCCGTGCGGGCCCTGTGGGGTGCTTAGCGCACACCGCATACGGGCTAACGACCAATGTTGACGCGCACTTATTTTAAACACATTTGGTTCCAAATCAATTTAGTAAATTTTACAGATGTCTGGCTTACTGTACAGTCAGCATTTAAAAGCATGCACTTACAATTACAATTTTATAGTTTGGTCAGTGTGTGGTCGTAAGAAAAACCGCAATGTAGGTACTAATTTAGTTTTGTAGTGGAAAGTACGAATATATTTCATAATTATTTTGAAAAAAAAAAGTGTTTTTCATATGAAAAAGGAATAATTATCAGTGGAAATTAATTCCACAGTTGGGTAAACTCACTGATTGACATGACTTTGTATACATATGCATAGAACAAAACGTCTATATGCAAAAAAAAATAGTTTCTTTGCGGAGATGTGCGCGCAATTATATGCAGTAGGCTACTGATAGCTTCGAAATTAGGGAAACTGTTTTTCGGTGGTTCTGGAAATGCAGCTTTGACCGTTCGACCTATTTACGTACGACCTCTCTTGTCTATTTATTATTATGATCATGAGTAAGTAGGTATGTAGCTTTCTACAGCGACTTAATGGGCCATCCAGCTTTATACCAGCTATTACAAGACAGCATTGGGTATGAGGTGTCGAAGTGGGTCGGGGCACAAGCACAGTTTACGGGTGGAGTTGGTCGGCTGCCAGCAGCGAAGGTTTTAGGGCTCCGTACCAAAAGGGTAAAATCGGGATCCTATTACTGAGACTTCGCAGTCCGTCTGTCCGTCGTCTATCACCAGGCTGTATCTGTAAGACCCGCGATAGCTACGGTTGAAATGTTCACAATTATACAATCCCTAACGCTATAAAAGATATAGAAAAATAAATATAATTTATTCATAAAAGAACTGAAAAAATACACAAACCATATGTACTACAATCTAAAATAATTAATATAATAATTCTTATGACAACACACACACTTTTATATATCTCTTAAAAAAATATAAAAATAATTATGTATTGTATCGCTCTCTGGATATTGCAGCGCCCTTACAGGGTGTCACGTGATCAATGTTCTGTTACCGACTATACCAACTGTAGGTAATAACCAAGTTACTAGCATATATAAATAAATATCATAATATATGGGTTCATGTTTGAACTAAATATATCAATCAATACCTGTAATGTACAACATGATTGCAATAAACGTTTGAATTGAATTGAATTGAATAAATTATGTAATTTTGTCCCACTATAACAACAAAAACTAAAAACAAATAAAATAAATATTTAAGGGGGCTTCCATAAAAAAACACTTCCAGACGAAAATCGCTTGCACGCACGACTCAAAAATAGTGTCATTTCAAACAAAAAACTACGCAAACAGCAAGCGATTTTTGCTCTTCGGTTGGTTAGTTCCCAGCCGTAGGTACTTGATACGGGACCCAACGTGCGTGAGTCCGACTCGCACTTGGCCGGTTTTTATCTAACATCACGGGATGGAATATGGAATAGGAATGCTAATAAATCCCCGCTGGGAAATTATGTAGTGTACGTCTCACATATTTATTGCAGGGTAAAATTATGTTTGCGACCTTTACCGCCAATTGGAATCGGATGAATTTTTAAATCGAAAGTTCCAGGTGTACAGCATATTGAGGTATTCGCTCGGGCAAATACAGGGTGTCCCATAAATAGTGCGACATACGGAGTGAGCTGATAATTTGGGTCAAGACCTATCTATTATAGACAGAATATTAACCTACATCACAAGAAGTTATTGGTTCATTACCTTTTGTGAGCAGGTCGATGTGGGTATGTAATTAAAATATATTCTTAGATTTATCTTCGTCATCAGCATGTTGCGGTCCACTGCTAGACATTGGCCTCTTCTAATGTTCGCCACTCCGATCGATCTTCAGCTACTCGCATCCAGCTCCAGCCAGCCATCCTGCGCAGATGCGCTTCACTCCATCAGACTTGAGTGAGGGCGTCCTACATTAAGTTTACCGAAACGCGGTTTTCATTCCAGTTTTCAGTTCTGCGACCAGCCACTGACAAACACCAACTAATTTTTAACTTCAGCTTGCTAATTCGGTGAGCTTTGTCGATCATTTTGATTCTGCCGGATCACCGTGATTACGAGATCGAAAGCTTTTGTCCACTAGTACAATTAGTACCTATTTACCTAAACTATCATAATGTGACTAAGCATACTGAACTGTACTACTTTATCATTTTTTGGTCATTAGGCTAACGTTTGATCACAGTCGCACCTGATGGAAAGCGACGATGAGGTTTCTAAAAGATGCCTGTTCATGTCCAGATTATAGTAGTTAGGAAAAACAGATCTCGGTAGGGAGTTCCATTCCTAAGCCGCTCGCATTATAAATGTGGAAGCGAATCGCTTCGTGCGGATAAGTTGTTCTTCAACATAAGGGTGAAGACCTTCGTCGCCGCCTTGTCGACCGGTGATGGAATGGGCTGGGGGGGATCAAATTATGTGGAACCTGTGCACACTCCCCGATATGAATCCGGTAGAAGTCCCACTCCGGTTGACTTTAGTTATTGATATATCAACAAGAGGGAGGCCCGTACCCCAGCAGTGGGGACTTAAATGGGCTGACGATGACGATGACGATGATATCAACAAAAACATTTTGTTACCTACCTACCTTGTTATACTTTATTTGGACTTTTAACCCTACAAATATTAAAAATTAATTCTAAAAACAAAACAAAACATTTGATGGGAACCCGGGAAAGGGTCAGTTGTTAATTATTCCGTTCTCATATTTGGTAACAGTACGTCATCAGTTGTGATTCATGAATTAGGTAACCGGTAACGGATTTATTGATTCTGTAGAGGTTTTATTGATGAGCAGGCAACAACGCTTATCAAACGTACCTACAGTTGGGTTGGGTTAATTTTAATTTACATGTCATAGTGTATTTTATTTTGTTTGTCGTAAGTCAAATTCAAATATTCTTTATTTGCGCAATCGGACTCTAGCATGTGAAATAAGGACTTAGGCCATATTATATTACCTAATCTATGATTAGGCGCCGAGTAGCGAGTCCAGTAAAGTTCTTTACGGTGAGTTAAGGTTGTATCTAACAATATTTTGTAAAATATAATCTCGTAATATTACCTACAACATACCCATGTATAATAAATATATGATTATTAATAAATACTGACTGCCTCGGTAGCGCAGTGGTTAGTACGAGCGACGGCTGCGCATGAGTTCCTGGGTTCCCCGTTGAACCCACGTGCCTCGGCGAAAACGTTAAGCCGTTGGCCCTGGCGCCCGATCCTCGTGTCAGATTGGTGTCCTGTCGGAATGTGAGGGTAAGGGAATAGAGGGTGCACTTGTGTTGTGGCTGATCGCTGAGATTGGCCGCCGTGGCCATAATCGGTTGGAGGACATTACTATACGATTGGGATTATTAACAAAAAAAAACTATAGATAGGTCTTAATTAACAAAACGTGTACTAAAAACGACTCTAATACTCTGGTTTTATGGTTATCCTTTAAAAGTTGTCCATTTTACCGGAATTCGGTATACACTCATAATGAAAATACACATGAATCATAAAAAAAAACTTAAAATGTGGACATTATAACGTTACCTTCAAAATAATCGAATCCTGTCGAGTCACCATGTTTACTAGCGGGTACAAAGTTCTTTCCCTTCTCGGGGAACTGACTTACTTAATCGCCGACGCTGACGTCACTCCCATATAGCGCGATCATAACATATTTTCCTAGAATATAATTAGTCCCATATTCCATATGAGATAATTGTGTTTAGAATTTGTTTTTCCCTAGCATATGTAGCTGCGTATAAACCTAGGTTTATTTTTATTATTTTACATAGTATTCAATTAGTGCCTTTTAGAATTGTGGAAACGGGGAAGTTTAACTGTTTTCAGCATCCACTAATTAAAATGAATCAGAGGCCTTACCATGACTTTAAAATACTATCCTCGCTATCCAAAACTATTGCTCTGTCTCTTTCACGTGCACCACAATGAAAGGGACAAAGCGCTAGTTTTCGATAGCGAGAACAGTTTTTCAAACTCATGGTAAGGGTACAGGCATCGTATTAACTAAAGTACGAGTATAAAAAAGTGCTTACTTAATTATATGAAACATTTTAATTAACTACTTTTTGTACGGTTTTTTGGCATAGGTGGCAGTACTGGCAGACGAGCAGACGAATCATGAACGAACACAAGCAATTGCCACCGCCCACCTGCACCCTAGTGGAGTCACAAGTGCGCTGCCAACCTTTCATTTTCTCCATCCCCCGAATTGAGACTCCGGACCCCTTCTTACTCACACGGCCAAATACAGCTCAAGCGTTGTTTCACGCTGGTTTTATGTGAGAACGTGGTATCACTCCTATCCAGCCTCTTCTCCTACAGTCAAAAGTGTGTGTGTTAATGCTCGTTTGTCGCCTCTAGAATAAGAAAAAATACTGCAAGCGTAGTTCAAATTTTAGATTTATAATGCTATCATAATGTGTTCAAAGATTGTTGTACCTACTCAACTCATCACAACTTGTACGATAGGTACCTACTAAGAAACATCCTGACATGGCTCATGAGTCATTCTTAACTGTAGTTATTCAGGAGGCAAATCGCTAATGTGTATAAAAAACCTCACGTAATAGCAACCACTGAACTATCGATTGATCAGCGTCGCCTACTGATGAGTGTTGACTGATGAGATCAGATGACACAGTGTGTGAATTCTGATGACGCAGATACCTTTGTCCGCGAACAGGTTTGGACCCGGCTACTGATTCTAGGATGCAAACGGGTATTGATAATGTAATCACAGTAAGTAGGTAGGTACCTACCTACGCATTCATCATCGTCAGCCCATTTAAGTCCCCACTGCTGGGGCACGGGCCTCCCTCAATCACATGAGGGGTAATTGCCATACTCACCACGCTTGGCAGACGGGTTGGCGAGGGTTTTGATATAAATGCAGAGTTTTCCTTCTCTGGGTGCTGATGATCATGCCAGCAGCTTTACCTTAGTCGCCTTTTACGACACCTCGGTAAGAGTGAGGGTGGCCTATTCTACTCTGCCGGGAACCACACGGCTTAGCCCGGGCTTGAGCCCGTGTCCTGCTCCGGAGCCTGGATAAGTCGGGGTGGTTTTAGTGGGTATGCCTCTGGGCGGTTTCTGATTAGGTGAGACCCAACCCAGAGGAGAGCCCCACACTACCCGTCCGTCTCCCAGCCGACGGGTGTGCACAAGGCGGCGCCGACCACTGGCGCCGACGTCTGCCCATTGCACATCGGGCAGGCAGCATTTCCACCTCGTCAAAAAAAAAAAGTTTAGGCGTTAGAACCAGTTCCCCGTAGCAACGAGCGATGAGCGAGCGATTTTTTAAATATATATATGCACTGTGTATGTTACTACCATTAATTCAGCGGTCAGGGAAAATATCGTCAGGGAACCTGCACGTTTCGGATAGTTTCTGAAACGTGCAACCATGATTCAGTTGGTCTGGCTCCCCTGTTAAAGGGTTGCAAAGGTTGACGTGTGTGGAGATGGGGATCAAACCCGTATGGCGTATGAGGCAGTCACTACCAAATGCCAGTTCGTGAAAATGGGGAGCATTATAAGCCATATCCTATTCTTTTGCATTAAAAAATCAAATTTGTTCAAGTGTCTTTGATAAATGAAAAAATAATTTTAGGGAGATGCTATTATGGTAATGTGTTACACCTTTTTTTATACAATGTACATGATGCTATGAATAAATAAATATTATTTCAGTAAAAAAGTTATTTTTAAAACAAGCTTTTACCATGTACTAAAGCGCTCTAAAGCTAAAGCGCTTATAAATTATAATTATAAAGAAACGCCGTGTGGTCCCCGGCAGAGTAGAATAGGCCACCCTCACTCTTACCGAGGTGTCGTAAAAGGCGACTAAGGTAAAGCTTCTGGCATGATCATCAGCACCCAGAGAAGGAAAACTCTGCATTTACATCAAAACCCTCGCCAACCCGTCTGCCAAGCGTGGTGAGTATGGCAATAACCCCTCATGTGATTGAGAGAGGCCCGTGCCCCAGCAATGGGGACTTAAATGGGCTGATGATGATGATGATGAAATATAAAGAAAAACCATAAAAATACAACGGGTTAAAAACGCCCCCTAGTCCAACCGACGCTGTGGAATATTCTAGTCTGATAAAAAGTATTATTCTGAGTAAACTAAAAAGTCCAACGACTTATTCGTCACGGAAAAAACCGGCCAAGTGCGAGTCGGACGCGCCCATAAAGGGTTCGTAGCAGCACGTAGCAGCAAGTAAGATATAAGTAAGGAAGGTAAATTGCGGTTTATGGTTTTTAACGTATTAAAAAATATCTAGATCTAGTTTACAGAAACAACTTTCCGAGCCGGTGGTAGAATCTTTTTATGTTTATTTATTTTTTTAGTATATTTTATGTATCAACATATATGTATTAACATACATAGGTAAGTAGTTATAAATAGTTTTAAGTCATTCAAATGTATGACGATTTGTAAGTGCTGTGTACAAGCCTATGCACATAAAGAATTATTTGAATTTGAATGAGTTCAAACCAATTTAGTTAATTGGTTATATGTTATATATATATATATATATATATATATATATATATATATATATATATATATATATATATATATATTTAGTTTTAAAATTCTGATATCATATACTGTTCTTATAGAATTTGGAGGGGAGGCACATTTTACCTATTTGGGAGCGTCTCTTGCGCAAAGTATTAAGTTTAGAAAAAATATATATTAGAAACCTCATCATCATTTTTAAAGACCTATCCATAACCCACACGTATGGGTTTGATGAAAAAAAATATGAGTTTCAGTTCTAAGTAGGTATGGGGGATCCCCATACTTAGAACTGAAACTCTAAATTTTTTTTTTCAATTTTTGAGTAACAATCGTAATGCGTTTAACAAAGAACTTTCGAAAAAAAGTGGCTGTGACATACGGACGGACTGATGGAGGGACGGATGAACAGACAGACAGACAGACATGACGAATCTAAGGGTTAAATTTTTTAGGAACCCTAATAACTCGTCGCCAAAGCGTATCGTGCTTTCCCAACAGATTCTTAGAACAAGAGCGATTCAATGATTTGGGTGTTAATAGGTATTACGTAGTTGCAAAGCGTATCGCGAATTCCCAATTTCCCAAAAAAATTTTGGAAGCAGGATGGAATCAGTGATTCATTGTATTTCGGTGGGCTCTCCCTATGTATCAGCTGTTCCGATGAATGTGTTTACTACAAACTCTCGTGTATATAATTTCTCAGTGAATCACAATAAGCATGCGAGAAGTGTTTCGCGCGCAGAATCGCGGGGCTGTGACGTCGTATCGTGACGGCACGATGACGCTGCGATGATGCAACTGTGAGGGAGACAGGTTTTCTTATGAGGGTCGTTGACGTCACATCTTTTTTTGCTTGTTTGTGTGTATTTCAACTTTTTACTGCTCTATTTCTGTATACATTATAGTTAGGTACTTCGATAATTACTGACAGCGTTCTTACGTGACGATAATAAAGAAAGATGAGCGTTATTAGCTGAGTGAATAAGAACGGGCCGGGCGCCTTCATAAACGGAGGTCGAAGGTTAACAATTAAATTGAAAATTTAAAAAACCTTCGACACAACTAAAGCTCTTTATTTGATACCTATATTAAGGCAGTTGGAAAAACAAAAATAAATGCATACACTTTTGGATTTGTTAAATCTATGAATTAATTATGCACAAATGCATATTTTTAACATTATCTTGGCAGATATGGAAAACATCATGAGGAAACCTACACGATTCGGACAGCTAGTGTTAAATAGTGAACCGTGCTATTCGATTCAGTTGGTATGGAATTTAAGGGTTGCAAAGGTCCGACGGTAGTGCACAAACCTCGCCAAATCCAGATTATGAGAGGAAGGGAATAGAGAGTGCACTTGTGTTTGCGCACACACTTGAGCACTATAATATATCCTGCATTCGTGGCCGGTCGTTTAGATTGGCTGTCGTAACCGTAATCGGTTGGAGGACATTACTATTATAAAAAGGCTCCTAAAATTTTCTATTAATAGTAAAATAGCTCTGTCATAACGTAATCTGGTCCTGACTGCGCAAGACCGTACAAACACGTAATAGCAAGCTCATTTCCGAGTTCAAATGCAATTACGGAGTAATTAGCTTGCCAAATGTAAGTCAGAGTGCCATCTGCGGGTGCGAACCAACGGAACAGATCTCTACTATTATGCAGCTATATACAGTAATGTGCAGTATTGTGCAGCGGGCGCAGTCAGCGGCTACGGCGGCGCCAATCATGCAGTCACAGGGGGCCGGTATCAGTGTTGCCAACTCTATCACGAATTTTGTTCCATATGAAAAAGTACTATATTGTCACTAAATAGTAGGTATAAAACAAAGCCACTTTCGCTGTCTGTACCTATGTACCTTTTGTTAAATCTTTAAAACTGCGCAACGGATTTTGATGCGGTTTTTTAATACATAGAGCAATAACCAGATAAAGGTTTTATATGTAAATATTTCACAACATCACATACATTGATCTGACTCCGAGATAGGTAGCGCAAGCACCTGTGTTACGGATATCAGAATCAACAGCGGAATATATACATATAATACTTTTCTTTTGTCAATATATACTTATAATATACAAACACCCAGACCAATACAAACAGACATGTTCATACACACAAATGTTTGTATTGTGCGGGGATCGAACCCGCAACCCTTGAACCAAAGGCAGCGTTCACTACCGCTGTTCCAAACGGGTCGTCAGGCATAATACCCTTAAATGTATACAGAGTGTATCTGTGAACATTTACATCCCTTTAACTACGTGTTCTATCAACCATTCTGAACAACATTTTGTTCTATGGCTTTTGGAAATTCGTATAAAAAAATTTCAACTTCTTATACAAAGTCGGTCACGTGACTTGGTCATTTTGTATGGGGAGTCGAAAAATTTTTCGACTAATTTCGAAAAGTCGTAGAACAAATGGAAGGGATGTAAATGTCCACAGATACACCCTGTATAATAATGCATGCATAATATTGCACTAATGTAAAGCCGGGGCAAGTCGGTAATTATAAAAGAAAAAAAACTAACGGTAAAAAAATATTTTAAAAATAAAAGCTTGCTTTTATAATGCACGAAAAAAAAAAAAACTAAGACATTCATAAAATTAGTAGTTTTTTAGAGTTTACAAGTAACAATCTACAAAAATGTTAAGTTTAACTGTTCATGTAGGAAGTATGATTCATTAACATATATTATCTATAATCAGTATATTAATATTCTTAAGTGATCAAAAAGCTTGTCGCGGCCAAGGTCTATGCGTTGCCGAAATTTCGCGCCAAGATTTTAATGTATTTTTTTTTACCGTTAATTAATTTTTAACTTTTTAGTTGGACATATTCCTTAGTCTATCCATTTCCATTAACGCTTCATTGTTATAAAATATCTTTCCAGTTAATTTTGTGCAATCCACAATCTTCAATGGACAACATTTCATATTTTTAACATGTCCATATTGTTTTTTTATATGAAAATAGACATAAAATGAACGGACCCATATTTTTTCTTTTTTCAAAATTTGTCCATCTTCATGCATAAAATAATTATTAAAATTCTTTATATTCTAAATAGACGTAAGCGCCAAATGACGTCATCGGACGGCTGAATAGAGCGATATTCCTTTGCTTATCATTGTTTTAATAAAAAAAAGGTACTACTGTCAAAGGTAAATAATACTAGTGTCAACATTGTCAACGTCATTCATTCATTCAACGTTGACAAGTTGTCTTTTTTTTGACAGTTGCATGTCATGGGTTTGGCATTTCGTAAATTTAAAACTATAATGTCCTAGGCAAAGAAATATTTTACATTCTGCCGTCCGATGACGTCATCTTACGTTTTTTAGTTTTTAATTTTTTTCTCAGTAAATAAGCAATATAAAAAATTAATAAACAAAGAAATGGTATTTTTTGTTTCAGAGCTTAGCAATTTTGAAATGTTGTCCATTTGTAGACCATCACACAACTTTACCAAAGTAACTTAGGTATACCTTAGTTCAGTACAAAGTGTCCACGCCAACGCCAAGTGGTGTTTCCAAGACCATATTCCATCTATGTACATCATCAGAGTAGCTGCATCGTACCATAATATTATTGTATTGTTATAACATTTCCGTAAGTATATCAAATTTTAGATAACTCGGTCCACGATAACCTATAGATGCCGTCCAACTTCATCAACAGACCAGCTCCAACGTACCATATTATCATATTGTCAAAAAAGTTTCGTAAGTTCACCAAATTTTAATTCAATCGACCTACTGGATCTGATTTTCCTGTAGCTACCCTGCAACTCCCCATGACACCAGGTCAATGATACCTTGTTATTGTATTGTCACGGAAATTACATAGACATACCAAATTTTAGCTCAATTTTTCGCACGAATCGGAGTACCTATGGGCTTCGTCAAACTCCTAATCAGATCAAATCCATGATACCATATTTTTGTATTGAGACCAAAGTTACGAAGAAATACCAAATTTCAGCTCAATCGGTACACCAAGTCCGAAGTTTCTATGGTCACCTTCCAACCTCATCATCAGACCAGCTCCATGGTACTATATTTTTGTATTGTTACCGAAGTAACGAAGACATACTCTATTATTGTATTGTCATCCAAGTTAGTGGTTCAAATCGTTCTTGCAAGATTTGTAAACATACAAACATACATACAAAAGTGAAGCTTATAAAAATATTTATACCAGATAGAGAGTGAGGAAGAGTTCCATCTGTTAGCTGTCCGCATTTAAAATGTAGGAACGAATGTACATTACACTCAACATCATAAGGTTGAAAATAGACTGAAAATCCTCGTCGCAACTTATTGTCCGGTGATGGATCTAAGCCAATATAAGGCTCTAAATAGAAATAATGTAGGTTTTTTTTTGTAATATCATGCTAGTGACCAAAGTTCCATGTGTTAATTGTCCATTCATAACTTTCAAAGTAGCGCGTTATAAAAGTAAAGTATTAGCCTAAACTATCTCACTGCAGGGCAAAGGCCTCCATCATAGAAGTCAAGTTATCGCTACTATGATGGGATTAGGCTTAATCACCACGCTTGCCAAATGTGGCTTGGTGATCTCAAACCTGACTTATGTTAGAAAAATTCGAAACATAGTTTTCGCTCGACCTGGGATCGAATCCAGGACCCCGAGATCACGACTTTGTACTTAAACCACTAGACCAACAGGGCGTTCAGCGCGTTATAGTCCAAGATAAGATAGTACCTATTAAAACGGTTAGTTGCTTAAGTAAGGGTGTCAGACTTAAAAAGAACAGTTCCAGATCTAGCACTTAAAGTGCTAAATTGGCCACACTGTCGGGGATTCTGTGGGTTTTTAATGAATGCACTTCGCACTCGACTACGCGGCTACGTGACGGCCGGCACGGCCCGCCCAGATGAAGCTAATATTGCAGAATAAAGGCCACTGAAACAACGATTATTGCACTATTTAATATCTACTCCTCGCAATATGCTGGTACTGTGCTGTCTAGTGCTACCTTTGTATCTACTAAGATACCTATAGTTTCATAATCTGGTATTGCTAAATGTCTACCTACTTGAGTGCCACAGCGCCCACAGGGTCGTGTTTTAAAACGATGGCTGCGCAGGCAAGAAATTATTAAGGAATTCTTGACGACCCCTTTGGATCAGGGATAGTAAACGCTGCATCTAGTGCAAGGGTTGCGGTTTGATCCGCCCAAAGTAACATTTGTATGAATGAACATGTCTATTTGTATTGGTCTTCGTGTTTTCTATGTATTATTAGTATGTATGTATTTACAAAAGAAAAGTATTAAATGCATATATTTGTGATTCCGCTGTTGATTCTGATATCCGTAACACTGGTGTATTAGCTACCTATCTCAGAATCAGATCAATGTATGTGATGTTATGAAATATTTATTTATTTATTAAATTAATTCTTAGTGTTAACGCGGAGGCTGGAAGTATTTTATTTAATGTTAGAATATAAGTGTATTTAACATGAACTGTGCACACTGTCCACAGCCTTTTAGCCAGATTATGAAGATTGTAAGTATATTACTTATTCATTATTTCTAAACGGACATTCGGAAAGATAAAGTTTTACCTACTTACGCACCTAATTGATAAAATGAACCTTGATAGCTTTTGTTCCAGACCTCTTAAGATGTCCAACATGCTATCAACATCCAATTCAACGCGTTTCATCCATTTTAGCAAGACAATGGAGCTTTGAATCCCTGTATTGATTGCAGCCATTTCGGCAAACGCCGTCTTGTGTTACGCCGGGTCGTGGCAGCCATCGCTGGCGCTAACGCCAAATTGCCTGCTCTCCCGTCCTTTAATGCCTCGTTTACGTTGCAGGTGATTGCCAGCACACTAATAATAGGGTCATTTGTTATTGTTTAGTTTGTTGATTGTGTATAGTCTGTCGGTTGCGCGTGCGCGTCTAAGGAGGGTCTAGACGAGTCGATTACAAGCGGAGCATGAGCCAAGCCAATATTTGTGTAGAGTCCGCGCCATGAAACTAGTCCCGCGGCAAAACACGGTACTAAAATTTTAGATTTAAGTAAAAGACGATAAGATCTTGTTTGCCCTAAAATTTACAAAACACGTCACTTCGCCTCTAGATTCTTTGTATTTTTAGGCCCACTTTTATATAATAGACTAAATGGCTACTTTAGATCTGTATCCCTTTACTTTTGCTAAATCCAAGCGTACCCTCCATGATGCTCTAACTTTCTAGCCTGAGAAACAGGTTCGCCTAGTTCAGGCCTTTGTATTTATTTCTGTCCTTATCGTAATAGGTTTACATATGCATTATTTGTGTAAAATTATTATCTGAGTAAATTGAATTGAATTAAATTAAATTTGAATTCAATTCAATTCGTTTATGGCGTGTCACATTACAAAACAATTACATAGGTGGAATAAGTAAAAAGGTATTCATGTGACACCCTGCAAGGGCACAGCAAATATAGAGGATTATAAAATAAATATGGAGATTCTTTGCGTCTTTAGACTTAAACCTCGAATGAATGTTAATCGCGACTGAAGCGCGCTTTTCACTGGACTTCTTTGGTGGCGTAGACTCTAGTGTGGTATAACCAGCCTCGGATTATAAATTATTGTAAATAAATAATACTAAATATTTCACAACATCACATACATAGATCTGACTCCGAGATAGGTAGCTCAAGCACCTGTGTTACGGATATCAAAATCAACAGTGGGATTACAAATATATACATACAATACTTTTCTTTTGCAATACGTACTTATAATACATAGGAAATACCCAGACCAAAATATAATACAAAAAAACATGTTCATGCACACAAATGTGTGTACTGTGCGGAAATCGAACCCTGCAACCCTTGGACCAAAGGCAGCGTTCACAACCGCTGTTCCACGGGTCGTCAATTATATAAGAACATTATAAAAATAAATTCATACATTGATCTGATTCTGAACTAAGTAGCTAAAGTACTAAACATATTACGGATATTTGTAATTCTTATGTCTTCTGACATCCGTAACATAAGTGCTCAAGCTTCATAGTATGTACGGGATCGGGTCTACGTATGTACTTATGTGATGTTTCTCAAATCTCCATTCACATAAAACTTAAACTCTTATCGTTTTAAGTCGCTCGGGTCCCTTGTCTCCCTGTTAATTCCTGTAGGACATAACTATTAGCCTTCGCAAGTGTGATTAGCCAGCAGGCTGTGCTGGAGCCTGCCATTAGCAGGCAACAATGCAGGCGCTTAGCACAAATTGCCCCACTTGTTGGCTAGACTGATGTGGATACCTCGGCTTCTGGCGCTTAAGTTAGAGGCTTCGTTTAAACGTTTGCTTTGGGACTGCAACTTTTTTTTTATATCAGAGGTGGCAGACGAGCAGACGGATCACCTGATGGTAAGCAATTCCGGCGCCCATGGACAACCGCAACACCAGTGCGCTGCCAACCTTTCCCATTGGGCCTCCGGTAATCTCACTCACACGGCGAAACACAGCGCAGGCGCTGCTTCACGCCGGTCTTCTGTGAGGCAGTGGTATCACTCCGGTCGAGCCGGCCCATTAATGCCTAAGCGTGGCTCTCCCACATACAAAACTGGTAGACAAATAAGATTTCTAGCATGTAATAGGTGGTAGACGAGTACGTGAAGGTTGTCAGGTAGAAATCGCTTCCAGCGATAAGACCGCCGAAATTGTACAATTAAGTTTCTGTAATGCCTTTTAAAGTTGTGTTTTTTTGTGCAATAAAGTATATCTATCTATCTATCTATCTACCATTAACTCGGCAGTGAAGGAAAACATCATGAGGAAACCTGCACTTTTCAGATAGTCACTCAAATTTGGGAGTACCTACAATATTAGACATAATGATTCTGAACGTGTAACCGTGATCCAGTTCATCTGGTTCCCCTGTCTAAGGGTGGTGAAGGTCAGACGACAGTTGCTGCATTGTTATCACCAGACTTGTCGAATCCTGAATCATGATCCAAGCGTACCCTGGGCACCGAAACGACAGCTTTAGTCGCAACTGAAAATTACACGCTAATAGCAGAAGGTGGTAGACGAGTATAAGGATCATCTGATGGTAAACGATTGAAACCGCCTAGAGGAGTCACAAGTGCGCTGTAAACCTCGGATTTGGCCCTCCGGTACCCTCACTCACACATCAGCGAAACAAAGCGCAGGCGCTGCTTCACGCCGGTGTGGCTGTGGATATAGGTAAGTCTGGTTGAACCAGCCCATTAATGCCGAAGCCTGGATCCCTGACGGTTGTCTATTGAGAAAATTTCACAGATTGTAAGTAGTAACCGCAATACGCGGACGCGGAAAAAACCCGAACGTGTGGCTGCATTGTGAAAACAAATATGTACCTTACACAAGCAGCGGGGGAAAACATCTGTTTATATTTATACAATCTTAAAACAAAATTAGCGCCTTTTAATTAGTTTTCCCCAAAGTTTGCCCAAATGACGTCATACAAAAACCCCAAGAGATAATAAAAGTGGGAAAATTTTGAGATATGCGATTTATCAAACACTTCCGCAGCCGCTGGCGCGTAGTCAATTTTCGGTAGAAAACACTGACATTGACCCTGAATGCCGTCGGCGCACTTGTGATTCCTTTGGTGTTGCAGGTGGGTCACCTGAGTGAAAATTCTCGTGCACTCGATATTGAAGTTGCATTTAGAGATTTATATTTTTGTCGAGTGGTCGAGAATTGGCCCTCTAATAAACGATACAAACAGCCATCTGCTCGTCTGCCCCCTATCTAATTAAAAATGTCGCTTTTATTCCATTGATGATATGAAAGTTACTGTGGCTTAATTGAGAAATCTAATCCACTAGTTTTTATATAGGTCCTACTGATAAAATGTAGGTTTCTGTGCCTCGCTTTAATTATCATATCAGCCTGTTGTAGTCCACTGCTGTACATAGGCCTCATCAAATGTTCGCCATTCTGATCGACATTTTGTGTAAGACGTCACATCACCTGACCTGAGGCGTCCTACACTCCATGATTCGTTCATTCCAGCGGTTGTCGGTTCTACGGCTTATTATGGCCAGCCCACTGCCACATCAGCTTGCTCATCCGGTGAGCTATGTTTATCACCATGGTTCTCTGCCATCACCTCGTTTCGGATTTGGTCCTCCTCTCCATCATACTTATTTGGACCATTATTTCGTAAGGTCCTTAAGAGGTAATAAAACGGCCGACTGTACATTTTTTAATTGATGATGGGTTTGCTCTTTACTTCATGTTGAATACCTAGAGTTCAGAAGAAGCCGATGATGAAAAGCGAACTTACCAACAAGTAGCCTATTTACTCTAGCTTAAAAATATTGAGGTTATTCACTGTATCTATTAATAATCCTAATAGGAATTTAGATATTCATGGCGAACGTTAGGAATTCCGTTCACGCAAAATGGAGGGATAATAACCCTACATGTACTTATTATAATGCCTATTATAAGTAATGAAAATGCTGATATTGAATTGATACAGGTACACAAAATATATTTTGAAAATCATTATGATTTAGTTACTATACGCAGGTCATGTGGAAATACGATTGAGATGACTCCCTGTATTTTAGGTCAATGCATCCGGTGGAAAGTTAAACATTTCCACTCAGTTAATTTACCCGAAACAAGTCCATTTTCCAGTCTAGGAAAATATGTTGGGCATTTGATGTGGACTCGCCGAATAGTTCGTGTAACTGCGAAGTACAAACCCGTACACACCCAAACCCAAATATATCTGTTTTACTAAAATTAGTACAGTATTTCCTCGGTATTTCAGTTATCAGAATAGTAGAATTCGACTCGAATATGAAAATGGTTTCCGGACGAAATGCTTAAATTCTTAGTGCAAGCCCACTTTCTGGAAATTTGTGACCTCTTACCAATGTGCCACTGTAAGCACGTTAAGCCGCTTGGTCCTGTTCATGATCCCTCTCCGCCACTGGCACACTGGTGTCCCGTCAAAATATGCACTGTTGTGCACTTAATTACCCTTATATGCTGGACAGTAGACAGCATTAAGTGTCCCAAATAGTCACCTGGCACTATAGTGGCGACATCTGTATCCATTCCTGGAACCTTGCCCAGGCTAACGCGGCACGTTGGAGCGGGATTCCCGCCATGCAAATGATTGCGGATGTGCTACGTAATCAACATTAAACAGATGCAGGCATTTTAGGTCACGGACTGACACGCCATGTTGTGGGCCAACATCGTAATTTGCGGACGAAACGAAGTTACAAAGGACCAAAGGGTCTGTGTTTTAAATTTAACAATTTCAGAGTATCGATTTACATATTTAAATAGCTACCTTTTAAATAAGCATCCATTATTTCCTTCCTTTTACATTAATGTGCCTGAATATACAAGTGCATTAAATCTGTATACAAGTTAAATGATTTTGGTACCATATACCTAACTAACTAACTAGGTTGGCGCAGCGACCCATAGTGAGTCTTGGCCTCCGATAATAAGAGCCTCCATCTTGGTCGATCCTGCGCTACCTCCTGCCAGTCATCTGCCGAGAGTCCGCGCAGGTCTTTTTCGACCTCATCCTTCCAGTGATATCTCGGACGGCCGACGACGGCCTTTTGCCATCATTTGGTAAAGCGAGCGTATCAGGGACGACCATATACCTACAATGCATAAAATATATGCCAAACATATTCTTCATCATCAACGCCATCAGCTCGAAAGCATTAATGCTGAGTATAAACTCGGCCGGAGACATTGATATTCCACGTTTTTACCCTTAAAAATCTTAACGTCTTAAAAGCATGAGAAACTTATTTTCAAGTTTTAAGATGGATACAATTTTCACGTATGGTTGATTGGATTAAATTTTTTTAAATATAATTTATAATACATTAAAGAATACATTATCTAATAACACAACTGCTCACAGTCATAAGGTTTACCTACATGTGTAGATAACTAAAACATTGTATATGTGTAGGCTAGATGTGACATAATAATTATACCTAGAATAACGCACTTACCTATCTGATTTATGCTGTGTAGTAATACGTGGAAAAATTGAGGAAAAAAAGCGCCAACAACAATTCTGCGCATACGACTGATGCATTGTCGCGGCCTCTCAGCTGATCGAATAACAAGCTGCAAGGGATGTAGAGTGGTGGATGTAATGAGGTATTTTACTAAACCCTAAAAATAAACCTAAACCTAATAAACTTAAAAATTTACCTCTATAAAATAAAAGCGCACGCAAGAGCAGCCGTACCCATTTTTTTGGAAATTACAAGCCCCCTCCCCCTCTGGTTGACAAAAGTAATCAATAAAAGTGGCTTTACTTCTCCTGTTTAAAAAAATACGCAGAGTTAAGATTTTCTCTTGATTTCCTTCAATGCTGACGTAATTTTAGAACGCCCCCTATTTACTTTTAAATATATTTTGATAAAAATACGATTTCAAAATTTCGCGTTGCATTATACTAAACTTCATATATCGGGGCAAATTAATAAATCGGCGGTAGCAGAACATCTGCTGGAAAGCGGTCGCCACTGATCATCCTCCACTGATCGTCACTATCACACGAGAGTTGTACGTGAAGCGATTGAAATAAAGAAATACCAAGAGCCCATTCTCGTGCTCGTGATATTTTGAAAACATGGAGGATATCACCTTAAAACCATACAAAAAAACTGTGTTTTTTTTATTGGAATAGCCAGATATTGTTTTGGTGATATCATCATCAGCCCATTTAAGTCCCCACTGCTGGGGCACGGGCCTCCCTCAGTCATGTGGGGGGTAATTGCTATACTCACCACGCTTGGCAGACGGGTTGGCGATTTTGATATAAATGCAGAGTTTTCCTTCTCTGGGTGTAATGTTCATGGCAGCAGCTTTACCTTAGTCGCCTTTTACGACACCTCGGTAAGAGTGAGGGTGGCCTATTCTACTCTGCCGGGGACCACACGGCCAGTATTGGTGATATATGTCGTATGAAAATAAATATCATGAGCACGAGAATTGGGCTCCATAATTTCAATCGGGAGGACGGTTACAAATTATCATCGGCGTGGAATCCAGTCATGATAAATAAATGTAAACCTCGCAATTTGCCACATAATACATCCAATACTGTGAGTGTGGTGTGTCGGAGGAACTTCACAAACATTTTATTTAGTGATAGTGTAAATATTGAAAATCATCGGAAGGTTTTCCTTCCGATGATTTTCAAGCCGGGCGTAGCAGACGGTTCGCTGTGCACTTCCAGTCTTGTGACCACATGCTATTATCATTATATAAGCCCATCCGCGCTATCTACAGCCTTAGATCACGTGACTCACTTCGCGAAATATTTAAAGAAATAAATATTTTAACCGTAGCTTCTCAATTTATCCTCGACTGCATTATGTATGTACGTAAAAACTTGCACACTTTTCCAAGAAAGTCCGATAGTCATAGTCTTAACCCCAGAAATAAACATAGGCTTGCCGTCCCGGTCCTCAGACTTCATAAAGTCTTTACTTCCTTTGTTGGCTTAAGTATTAAGATATTTAATAAGCTACCATAAAATGTCATTAACCTATCACTGGATAAGTTTAAGGGCCGATTTCACCGTCGAAATTGAACGCGATCAACGCTTAAACGCGATCAATACGAGCGAAAACAAAGAAACGGAACTCAGTTTAGCGCTTAAACCGAGTTCAAGTGAATTGATCGCGTTTAATTTCAACGGTGAAATCGGCCCTAAGTCTCATATTAAAACCTGCATAATGAAGAAAGGCTACTATAGTGTACAAGACTATTTAAATGATAAGGATTCTTGGTCATGATAATCGATTAATATTTTGAGTGTTTATTCATAGTAAATAGTCTATTAACTTTCATAATTTTTTTTTCTCTTAATTGAAACTCTGTTACATCATCAATATTTGAAAAGAGTAACTACTGAGTTTCTTGCTGGTGTCTTCTCAGTAGAAATCGACATTCCAAACCAGCGGTAGATATTATGTACCTATTTTGACATTCATAAGTGTTCTGTGGAGACCTAAATTGAATAAATATTTTTTTATCTTTTTATCTTTATCCGTTTCTAAATATAAATACTTAGAAACGGATGCAAACGAACAAGTGTTAGTGATTACCTTCGCTCATGAACATCAGCTACATAAGGAGAATATGCAAATGCATTGCCGGCCTTTAGGAAGGGGTAGGGTCGATTTGTAAAGATTTGTGAAATACAAACAGTCGAATTGATAACCTTTTCCTTTGGAAGTCGGTTAAATATACGGAGTGAAGGTGCATGGTTTATAAACAACTACTAACTTATAATCATCTGTTAGGTACAGTCAGCAATCAGTATCAAAAAGATCTTACCGTTCAAACCCAAAATATCAGGACATTGGACTAAAATCACTTTTAGCACAATACCTTAACAAACAATAAATTTTTTCTGGAATAAAAAATATTCTCTAATAAAAATTCTTCTCCGACATTCAAATATTTTTCATAAGGTTTAAGCCTAAGATAATTTTAATGATAAGATAGATAAGATAAGAAATCATTTATTCGACACTTAACATGGACATACATACATTACAGATTAATGCTAACTGTACCTACACACAAAAGGATACGAGTAATACCCACTTAGATTAAATCAAAAATTTAATCCAAGAATATCCATCAATCTTTGAAAACGTGTAGATCGCGCCATGAAGCGTGTGAAGAAAACAATTATTCACACGGACAACATATGATAGATGAATGAATATAACATTTATTTCGACACACATACATACACAGACAATAACAACACAATTTGAATACTTATAACATAACATATTAGAGAAGAAGGATAAAACTCAAAGAATCGTCTGTCGAACGAAGCGCTCGCTCAGCATAATGCCGTGTCGTAACAATAAGTTTGCTACGCTACGACGATAATAATAATAATGTTAAACTGCCAATAATCCAAATAAATAAATTTATGTCAACAAGTAAGTAAAATGTTAAATAAAAAAAATTAAATTAAAAATTAAAATTAAAATGTCATTTTATCAATAATGTTATGGATTCTTTCCAAAACCAGCAAACACATCATGTTGTCGGCGAACAAATCTATGTCCTGATGCTGAATGTCCCCAATCATACGCAGTCAGCGGTTTGTCGGTGCGAAAGCCACCCGCTCTGTCCGCGTAAATGGCTTTTTCAAGAGACGAGGCATACGGCGTGGGGTCTCCGCCCCGTTCTGATTCTGCGGCAGTTTTCTGGTTACTAGTATGCAAATTCTTTCTAAGACTGTCAAGCTTATGGTGGATAATAGATAAGTAGTGCCTAAAAGTAGACATTAGCCTCCTTCAATGTTTCCAAATCAATCATCCCCAAAACAAATGACGAAGGATACAGGTAGGGGTAGTAACCGAAACGCTTTTTGTAAAGCCACCGAGCAAATTTCCGTTTCTATCTGGAGGCGGTACTTATTTTGATATGGATCCCATACTACAGCTGCATACTCCAATTTGCTTCTTACATAAGTGTTATATAATGTTATTGCCACCCTCCGCTTTAAAGGTTGACTGCGCACTTGTGATTCTACTGGTGATCCATAGGCGGCGGCAATCGCTTACTACCACGTGATCCATCTGCTCGTCTGCCGCCTATCACATAAAAAAGTGGTAGGTACATTACATTGACTTGATGCCGCCTAATTATATGGCACTTTAGCCAGTTGATAAGTTTACACACATTGTAGGTATTTCTATTATAACGGCAGCGATAGCATGCGTCCCCATTCGTTAGTACTGCCCTACTACTTCGTAAGATGCTTTTACAATGCGAACACTATTGAATATAGTATTTAATATAGCGTAATAGATACCACATCAGCAATAGGTACCTACACCATTCCCGGGAGTTTCGGGATTACGATGCCTGCTGTATCGAGTTATTTTTTGCAAGCTTTTTTTGTTATCTAAGTAAGTAGTTTCGTTTCTCAGTATATTCGTCTTGGAAAGTTCTCGCGGGGAAAATATTGCTCGGTGTAGTGTAACAGATATTGTGTTAAGGATGTAAGTGTGAAAATTCGTTTCCAGGAAAATCCAGAATTCTTGGTGCTGAACATTTTGGGGAAAATCGACAACGCTGTTTTATTTTGATTCATAATTATGTACGATTTTTACCTGTATAAATTTCAATTTACCTAACAGTAAACTTCATTTCGTGTCTACGGAAGAATAAAAAGATTTCTTTTAAGGTGACGGGTAGGGCACACTAGCGACGCCAATCGATTTGCTACTAATTATAGTAGCAAATCGATTGGCGTCGATAGCTAATTTTTAGCTACTAAACCGGATCTATTTTAAACAATTTCGGGTTTACAAACTCTCGGCAAACACTTATACTATTTATTAAATAACCATGCACAAATGTTGGGTCCGTTTTTGTACGCGAAAAATTGATTCACCCCAAAAGTGGCCGCTTTTGGTGGTAATTCAAATTTCGAGTTCAAAAGCAGACCAGACCAGAGTCAAAAGCAGTTCAGAAGCTAAGTATAAGTATTTAATAGACAGTATAAGTGTTTGCCGAGAGATTGGACCCCCGAAATTGTTTAAAATAGATCCCGTTTAGTAGCTAAAAATTAAAATCGAATGGCGTCGCAAGTATGCCCTACCCGTCACCTTAACAGTGTCCTAATATGTATTTCATAAACCCATACGGTAAGCATTAGCTATACATAATCAGATCAGATAATTTTCTGTGGGGCCGTGGTATTACTCCGGTCGAGCCGGCGCATTCATGCCGAAGTGTGGCTCTCCTGCGGTCATCCTACACACTATGTTAGTGTGAGTACGAGTCCGGCGTGGTGAATTGACTATGTAGAACAAATACGAGTATCTACTTATGTTCCTTTCTGATTATTACAGAGTCTAGACTTCACTTCAATGAGAAAATTTAATGAGATCTCTTTATTTTGTCAAACAAGTGTGCGTGTGTGTTATTTTTTTATGTCATAGGTGGCAGACGAGCAGATGGATCACCTGATGGCAAGCGAAAAGGGTAACTCGACTTGACGCCTTGGCACCTATATTAAGTTATTACATTTGGTCTATAAAAATCACCCACGATAATTACTGTTGGATATATTGCCCAATATATAATCAAAGAGAGGACAACGGTGCGGCGGCCTCCTCGTGTGGCCCTTTCGGTAGTGTTTTTGTTCTGTTTGGAGCTGCTACCGAAAGGGTCCTGGCGTTCCTGGGCAACGGCGGGTAGTATCGGCCTGGCCGCCTATTGCTACCCGACGGCTAACAGCTGCACACACACGGGAGGGCTGCTGAAATCGTTCCGTTCACCACCAGTTGCGCCCCTCGGGGCCTGTGGCCCTGTCCAGGGTCACCTCACACGTGATTGCGTTGACCCCACCGGATTGAAGCGCGTTCGAGCGCAGTGGCCGAAAGGCCTTGTTCGGAGTCCAGGGTTGAGACATCGAGCCACAGGGGCTCAATAGTTGGACGAAGTTGCCAACTTTCCCGGCTCCGCATCCAGCGGAGTTGCGCTTCGCTTTAAAGCCTGCAGGTTTTATTTCTCCAACCCACTCTGCACTGCAGCGGTGTATGGGTGGGGAAAGGTTTCCGCAGTCCTCCCGGTGGTGTTTGCACTGCAGCCAGCAGTGTGGGCGCCATTCGGGGGGTGGTGTTGGTAAGAGCCTGTTTTACCCTTTCCCGGGCGAGGGAAGGAAACTGTCGCAGATAGTTTAGTGGGTATGCCCCTGGGAGCTCCCCAGGGGAGAGCGCTACACTACCCAGCCGACTCCCAGCGGGCCGGGTGTGCATAAGGCGGCGCCAACCAACGACGCCGACGTCGACTCCGGCATTCTCTTTGCGTTACCAAAAAAAAAAGGTATAATCAAAGACATTGTCGGTTATGCTACAATGTATTCTCGATCTTTCTTTTACAATTTATATACTTACCTATCTAGAATACAACAGTTTGCTCTGTTGCGAAAATTGGGAAACCGCACAAATCTCGTCCATCAATCTTAGGTATTAATAAAATAAACTCCTTAATTACAAATCGCGCACTAAGGATAGTCCCGAAACAAAATTCGTACTAGCCCCTTTTAAAATTGAGTATTGGAACAGGATGACATGAGCTTTAGCACGGTAATTAAATTTAGATCGCGATTTATAATAAAGTAGCGGTAGTAAGCATGTCCAGCGAATGGACATCAACAACAATATCTGATATTCGGTATTCATCCGGGAATTTACTCTGCGAATTATATTTTTGGAGTACGTGAACATGACGCTCAGACATTCGTGCGACACGAGGTAAATCTCTTTCCCTGATGCACGTACGATTTGGGCTTCCCACACTTTTATGGCTTCGGTGAAAGGTACCTAATAATGTACTAATTGCAAACGGTTTTACCGGGCCATTCAATTATTTTTAACTCTGTAATAGACAGAGTTAAAAATAAGGATGATTTAGGTACCTACGTCTCTAACGAGGTCATAGGCTACTGGTCATAGTCACTAATATTTTTTGGGTATTTACGCTGTTTGAAATGCTTACCTACTTTTGGGAGAGGTGTTTGTGAGGTGTTTGTTACTTTTTTAAAGGTCAGGAACACTGCGTGCTTTTACCTATTGATATTTTTTTTTTGTTCGAATAATTTGTTCTTGCAAATGGGACGAAAAACCAATTTTGCAAACTGAAACTTCTCCGAGGGCATCTCAAAGATATATTTTCTAAGAGAAATGGAGTGTCAACCAATTTTCACATGATCTTAAAAAGAAACATTTGGTCTCCCTCTATGCGACGATATTTTAGTGACGGAGTAGAATGAACTCACTCTAAATAAAAATCGAAATCCCTTTTTATCTGTTTAGGGGTTGAATTTTACAAAAATGATAAACTGTTTACGTTTTGTTTTGTGCCAGAAACATTTCAAGCTTTTTAAGCATTCTGTATAAACTTAAACTGTATAAAAAAAGTTTCAATCACATTCTCCTGTGATCTCGCATCAAATAAGACGGTAGTGTAGGTATTCATTGGCGTAAACAGTGGGCCAAGTTGGTTGTGATCCAAAGTTCTCGCACAATACGTCTGGAGCCAAGCTGGGCAACGGAGCTGCGTCACGTAAGTAATCTATCGGCAGGAGTTGGCCATGTGCCAGGGGCTAACAAGGAATTATTGCTTAGTCAATACAGTGTTTAAAGCTGTAATGTATAATAAACCACCATATAACTCGCTATCAATTGATATTCCATCTTTTAAGCGCGATTGTGGAAAGCGCCATCTCTTGACGTGAACTGTACTATGAATTATAATGTTTGTTCTCGGTTCTGTAATTTTGCTCGATTTCATTAGATGGCGCTGAGTGTATTGTGAATCGTACAATCGTAACTACAGTTCACTGGGTTTAGGATTTTACTTTAGATCTTTTGCTGTTTTTATACTGTTTGCATTCTAGCATGATGTAGGTCACTATTATTATCTTACTCTATGGTGTAGGTCAACGACCTCTTCGATATCAACGTCCCAATTACTAAGACTTGTCCTCCTGGGACCCTAGTTTCGGTCCCGGGGCAGCGAAGGAAATGTCCTACTTTACGGACCCCTCCCCCCCTAGCTCTGATAATACGGTGAGCCTAGCGTAAGTTAGATGCGTAGGGATAGCTGATGTTGTTTGGGGGAGAAAAAATAAAATACAATTTGGGGTACTCGAAACATAATTAAAATTATCCTACCATATTTTTTCGGTATGATTTGGAATTACTCGACAATTTTTAGGGTTCCGTACCCGAAGGGAATAACGGGATCCTATTACTGAGACTACGATGCTTTATCCGATAGACGAACAGACACACACACTTTCACATTTATCATATATATTTATCACATTATAAAACGGAGCCAATATGTACCTATCCATAATAGGTACATATTGGCTCCGTTTTTCCTGTATTTAAAAGTACTCTGTGGCTCGGTGCACCACATCACCATCAAATATGCTCAGTTTAAGATTGATGCATACATACTTAAAAAAAAATTTAAAATTTTATTTTTAAAAAATCCTTAGCGTAGTACTTATGTCCAGTAGTGGCCGTCTAATCCTTGGTCTTGATTATGATGATAATGATTCTTCGCTAGTTCTAGTTTCCCACAAAATTTAGTCTATCCCAAACCTGTTAAAAATGACTTAATGCTCTGCCATGCCCCGGTGATCCTGTTGCAAGCTTTGGACTGCCAACCCTTGATAGACATATAAGTATCGTTTATCGGTCGAATAATTTTTAAAATCTTTTCTAAATCTTCGAGGTTGATCGGCAGATTGGGCGTGGTAAAGTTGTGATTCCTCAGTATTGGCTGTAAACACAAAGCGGTTTGGTATTTTTTTTATTGAAGGTAAATTGTAAGAATATTTTGGCACTTAATGCATTAGCTGGCACAAAATAAAATAAATAACAAATGTAACATACAGGAGAACCCTTGTATCGTGGGCACCTACAAGACAAGATGTGATAAATATTTCTATGAGTTTAAATAACAACATAATATTCAAACAAATTGTATAGTTATAATAAAAATGAGTCATTTTATTTGAAAATCGAGAGCAATATGCTGTCACTCTACGCACCAAAACCTTCATTTGTTTTTTATTAAGTGTTTTTTTCTATTCAGTTCAATTGAGCTGACTTCCATTATTAGGTAGTGTTCAATTTTTAAATAACAGGACAGATATAATATAATAATAATAATATTTCACAACATCACATACATGATCTGACTCCGAGATAGGTAGCTCAAGCACTTGTGTGTGTGTGTGTTAAGGATATCAGAATCAACAGTGGGATTACAAATATATACATATACTTTTCTTTTGTAAATACATACTTATAATATATAGAAAACACCTAATACAAACAAACATGTTCATACACACAAATGTTTGTACTGTGCGGGGATCAAACCCTTGCACCAGAGGCAGCGTTCACTACCACTGATCCAAACAGGTCGTCAGACCGGTCGGGAAGATATGAGTTCTCATAGTAATTTATCAAAGGATTCAGGCAATTTTCCTTGCCCCTCGAGCAATTTCGATTTATCTCGAAGAAGGTTGTCAAAATAATGTTCGCATTTCCGCGCATGTTTGAGAAAATATCTCTTACCTTTTCAGTGTTGGCTTGTCGATTCTTGTTTGTCATGTCTGGGCCAAACGGCCAAACAGCCAATGCGTCATTGTTTGAAGATTGCCTTCTGATGCCTTGCGAGTTTTCGGCAGTCTTATATATATTTGACTCGACGCAATAAAACTTTTGAAGCATCATCAACTGTAAACAGTCCAAGTATTATTTGGGCAACAATGATTTTCCTACCGATAGTTCGTATCCTCATTTTAGCGTAATTCCCCGTTCCCCGGAGCCCGGTGTGCGCTTGAATCATGAGCCAGGATTCGGGAAGTCTGCTGATTACAATGAAGCGACTGCCGTCTGAGATTCGCGACCCTTGGAAACTATCTCATAATCAATGTAGGTATCCACAATCCACAATTTTGAGAAACTATCCAGGAGCTGTACTGTGGTGACTTAGAGGAAAATCGTGTCTGAGGGTCTGGATAAGCATGACAAGGCTTAGTTAAATCAACTTCCGATAAAACGTGCTAAAGGCAGCAGCGCTCTACTCATTTGTTGTTAATGCAGACGGAAAGTTCACTCCCGTAAAAGAATAAGAATAAATTTATTGACATAATAAAACATACATAGTGTTTTGTGGCGATAGAAACTCCACTAGGCTCACAGGCCTGTATTGAAGTATCCAGTAAGTGACTATAACAAATCTTACGGACTTAAATCTTGTAGCTATACCGCCACGAGCGCAGCTGTAATGTCACCACACCGCGCGACGTTGCTTAAAACATCTGCTATAGATGAAAAGGCATATGATGATGATTTATAATCACCTTTTATAATAAAACTACTTACCAAAAAATATGACAGCTTCATTAATCTTCAGGAATTATTCGTGAAAGGAACACGGAAACTCTACTATGAAATATTTTCCTGTAAACGAAGGTACGCGTATGTAGCAATCTCAAATAAGATTCATTTAATTAGCACTGCAAGCGTAAGAGAGATAAAAAATAATGAAATGTTGCAGTTATGTAATCTCCGGACTCGTAGGAAATAACAATAATTGAAAACTCAAACAAAAATAAATGAATAGACACCATCACCTTCACCATCTCTCGTACCATAGATAGATAGATAGATATATATTGTTTATTGCACAAAAACAAAATACATGAATGATACAACAACAACAGACAGTGTCTGGGTGTAATATATGTATTTAAGTATATATTTGTGTTCCTCTGTTGCCTGATATCTGTAACACAAGTGCTTAAGCTACTTAGTACGGAATCAGGTCAACGTATGAGATGTTGTGAGAATTATTATTATTATATA
Organism: Marasmia exigua; assembly: GCA_019059595.1. Classification (NCBI taxonomy): domain Eukaryota; kingdom Metazoa; phylum Arthropoda; class Insecta; order Lepidoptera; family Crambidae; genus Marasmia; species Marasmia exigua. The sequence goes on from CM032473.1 coordinate 19,457,707, forward strand.
TTATTAGGTATGTCATCATCACCATCATCATCAGCCCATTTAAGTCCCCACTGCTGGGGCACGGGCCTCCCTCAATCACATGAGGGGTAGTTGCCATACTCACCACGCTTGGCAGACGGGTTGGCGAGGGTTTTGATATAAATGCAGACTTTTCCTTCTCTGGGTGCTGATGATCATATCAGACAACAGAGGAACACAAATATATACTTAGATACATATATTACACCCAGACACTGAACAAACACAAGTGTTCATCGCACGAATGTTCGTCCAGGGTGGGGATCGAACCCACGACCTTTGGCGTAAGATGCTGGGTCACTACCAATTGCGCCATCCGGTCAGTCATATACATAGATAATTTATAACAAAATTCAATAAGAATATTTCTTATAGATAGGTATAAATACCATTATATCTACCATACCATTATAATTACAATCTACCAAGTACTCAGAATATACGCAATAAGTGTGTGCGCAGACACAAGCACACTCTCTACACAAAATAGGGTTTTTTTGATGTACTAAGTGTGGACTCGACCGGGATGGAATTAGGCGCAAAAAAAGTTAACTTTACCATGAAATATTTTCCTTGTAACAAATCAGCAATGTGAAATATTACTCTTTTAATTAACACTGCAACTATAAAATGGAATGTTGCAGTTATGTCACATCTGGACGCGAGTTACTCGTATGTTACGCAATAAAATATTGTTGCATGTTCGTTCCACAAGTGCCTCCATCCATTTCAAATTAAAGTATTCTTCTTAGTGCGCCATTCTTAGTTGTGTCTTAAGTGGTTGCTTTGCCCGGGTTACGCTTTGAACATGTTCCAGGACATAGGCAATCTGGGCGATGAGGGAGAACCGCAGAGGTTTTAGTAGATATGCCTTTGCCTGGCTTCTCATTAGGAGAAGCTCCACCAAAAGAGAACCACATAACCCGGTGGCCTGGTATTCTTATCGTTGTCGGCACATCTCTTGAGCCGGCAGCGTTCCCCCTGCGGAACAAAAAAAAAATGGATATGGCGAATCTGGTGATTGATTGGCCGGCGGCGTAGTTGTGTGTTTTAAAAAAAAGCTTGAATTTGTCATAAACCTATCCAATATAATTGTATATCTGCCACATAGTCCACACATCTTTCAATATATATTATACGTGTATATACTTATAGCTATTTATTTACTTATACAATCACTCGCAACCAGGTCCCACCAGAATACCCGCGCTGCTGCGGCACCGCAGATAGTGCCGTAGCAGCAAACGCTGAGGCCGGGACCTGATTGACCACACACAACCACACCACCCATTCTCATAACGCCTCTTCTCTTTGTATCTGTATCGTGTCGTGTTATGCCTATTGTACATATTTACTTTTTCTGTGTTGTGATGGTCAATAAATGTATTTTCTTTCTTTCTTTCTTGTGACTCTTTTGGTGTTGCAGGTGTCCATGGGTGGCAGCAAACTTGCCATCGGGTGATCCGTCTGCTCATTTGCCCCCTATTTCTTCTATACAGAATCAGAAACAGAAAATTCTTTATTTGTATAGGCTTTTGCACAGCACTTACATCAAAACTATAACTATATACATTTACATAAATAATATATTGATACAAAAAATATACTAAAAAAATAAATAATCGGCTCGGAAAGTTGTTTCTGGTCGAGAAGATCCGGCAAGAAACTCGCCAGTCACTCTTTTTAATCGCCAAACTTTCATACAATTTTGTATCATCCTCATACAGTTATATAGTTTAATGGTTACTTAATACCTATTTATCACCATCATCGTCATCGTCAGTCCATTTAAGTCCCCACTGCTGGGGCTCGGGCCTCCCTCAATCACATGAGGGTAATTGCCATACTCACCACGCTTGGCGAGACGGTTGCGAGGGTTTTTGATATTAAATGAGTTTTCCTTCTCTGGGTGCTGATGAATCATTGCCAGCAGCTTACATTAGTCGCCTTTTACGACCACCTCAGTAATAGTGATGGTGGCCTATTTCTACTCGAACGGGGACCACACGGCATTTTATAATATGACCATTTATAAATGAAGACTTTTAAGTGAATTCGTTATGCATTCCTTCCAATCGGTTTGATTCAATTTATAGTTTAGGCAGTTATTATGATTTTTCTCAGGTTTTCCTTATATTAAGCATCATGCAACGCAATTGAAGTCTAATTCGACTCACGGCAGACCGAAGAGTATTTTCATTCAATAAATATGACAACGACTGCCAACGAGTGTTTGCCTCGAGTATAACAAATTAATGTGGGCTTCCCTTAAATCCTACTCGCGTTTTAAATTTGTCTGACAGATTAGTTTTGTGTCTTATACATTAGTTATATTCATTAATCATGTGGTTATAATTAATGAAAGTTATTTTAACACCGTCTGCCGCGAGTGATTGCGTGAGTAGGTATAGACTTTTGTATGTTATAGAGGCGGCAGACGAGCAGACGGATCACCTAAGTAATATAATAAAACTCCAGAGTCCGCCTTTCATGTCATTTATTTCGTAATTTTGCACTTACATATCCATTGATACTTGATAAGCACTCAAACTAGTAGCTTCCACGAGACCTATTGTGAAACGTCCGTACCTGACGGCCTTGCTCAAATCAGACTGTTCGTTCGCCCGTCAAGCGGTAAGTCAATGTTACCTATCGTTTTTAGCGCGCCTATCGATTATCAATGCGTTCCGGTTATAGACAGTCCTTAATTTATTTTTTCCAAAACCCGTCAACAGTCAAATCAAACCCCTACTAATTTACTCGAATTCTAAAATTAAATCAATTATATTGAAAATCATACAGTAAGCTATTGCCGCCCATGGACACCAGCCGACACAGTGAAGTCACAAGTGCGATGCTACCTTCAAACCCCACTTTCCCCGGATTAGGGGCCTGCCGGTACCCTCACTCACGCAGCGAAAACACAGGCACCGTTGACTGCTTCACACCGTTTTCTGTGAGGTGCCGTGGTATCACTCTCCGGTTGAGCCGGCCCATTCATGGGAGCGAAAGCGTGCCTCTCCGCATCTCCCGCAGTAAGAAGACTCTAATACTTCGTCACATTGCAGGAAAAGACAGGTGATAAAACCTCGAGAAGCTCATCGTGACTGTAAAGTAGACGGGAAAAGGCCTCGTGGAACGCAGCCCCATACGTTTGTCCGACCAAATCCCGCACCGACACATCACTCTACTGTACATAACGCTGCTACAACATACTTGGGAGACAGATGATGTGAGAAAACTATATCGATAGAAATGATGCAGAAGGTAAGGGTCATATGACGCCCCATCACTGAGAAACTTCAGCTTTACCATTAGTCGCATTTACGACACCTCTTTAAGGTGGAGGTGGCATATTCTACTCTGCCGGGGGACCACACGGGCATTTTAATAATATGACTCTATTTAATAATGAAGACCTTTTTAAGTGAATTCGCTTGATGCCCATTTCTTCCAATCGGTGTGATTCAATTTATAGTTTAGGCAGTTATTATGATTTTTCTCAGGTTTTCCTTATATTAATCATCAATGCACGCATTGAAGTCGTAAATTCGACTCACGGCAGACCGAAGAGTATTTCATTCAATAAATATGACAACGACTGCCACGAGTATTTGCCTGGAGTATAATAAATTATGTGCTTCCCTTAAATCCTACTGACGATTTTAATTGTCTGAACAGATTAGTTGTCTTATATCATTAGTTATTTCATTAAATCTGTGGTTATAATGAATGAAATTACTCTACCGTCTGCCGCGAGTTATTGCGAGTGGTATAGACTTTTGTTATGTTATAGGCGGCAGACGAGCAGACGGATCACCTGATAGTAATATAAGGAAACTCCAGAGTCCGCCTTTCATGTCATTTATTCCGTAATATTGCACTTACAGATATTCATAGATACATTGATAAGCACTCAGAACTATTAGCTTACACGAGACCTATTGTGGAACGTCCGTACCTGACGGCTGCTCAAATCAGACTGTTCGTTCGCCCGTCAAGCGGTAAGTCAATGTACCTATCGGTTTACCGCGCCTATCGATTATCAATGCGTTTCCGGTTATAACAGTCCTAAATTTAGTTTTCAAAACCGTCAACAGTCAAATCAAACACTACTAAATTACTCGAATCCTAAAATTACATCAATTAATTATTGAAAATCATGACAGTAAGCTATCGCCGCCCATGGACACCAGCGACACCAGTGAAGTCACAAGTGCGATGCCTACCTTTAAACCCCACTTTCCCCCGGATTGGGCCTCCGGTACCCTCACTCACGCAGCGAATCACAGCACAGTGCGGCCTCACGTCGGTTTTCTGTGAGGCCGTGGTATCACTCCGGTCGAGCCGGCCCATTCATGGCTAAGCGTGCCTCTCCCGCGGTAAGAAGACTCTAATACTTCGGTCACATTGCAAGGAAAGACAGTGATAACCTCGAGAAGCTCATCGTGACCGGCAAAGTAGACGGGAAAAGGCCTCGTGGACGCAGCCCCATACGTTGGTCCGACCAAATCCGCACCGCACTCGACTCTACGGTACATAACGCGCTACACATTAATCGGAGACAGAAATGAATGGAGGAAATTTATACGATAGAAAGTGATGCAGAAGGAAGGTCATGACCCCCAGCACTGAGAAATTCGACGCAAGGAAGAGGAGGATAATAATAATAATTCTCACAACATCCCATACGTTGACCTGATTCCGTACTAAGTAGCGTAAGCACTTGTGTTACAGATATCAGACAACAGAGGAACACAAATATATACATAAATACATATATTACACCCAGACACCGAACAAACACATGTGTTCATCGCACGAATGTTTGTCCACGACCTTTGGCGTAAGAGGCAGGGTCACTACCAATTGCGCCATCCGGTCAGTCAATAAAAAAGAGGATAGATATATTTATATGATTATTTAGGCATGTTACACAAAAAATATCAGCCTTGCCCATTACTGAGATAATAAAGGTGTTCTATGTTATTTTCAAGCTTCGTACACAATTGTTTTATAATTTCTTTCCACGCAACGGGAATCCATTGTTGACTTTTGCATTGTTCCTGCACCATTATCTTGTCGTAGTTAGTACGGACTCACCTCGACTGAAGAATGGGAGGAAAATGTACGTTTTGATGGGTTTTGAAATAATCATACATAGGTAAGTCATAAATAACATTATGGTCATCAATGGATTTTTTAAAGTGATAGTCAGCAGACCGGCTGATGGACGACCTGATGGTGAGCGATTGCCGCCGCCCATGAACACCCACAACACCATTGGAGTCACAAATGTAAACCCCCCTTTCCCCGGATTGGGCATAAGGGACTCACACTCACGCAGCCAAATACAGCGCAGACGCTGCTTCACAACTGTTCTATGAGGCCGTAGTATCACTCTGGTGGAGCTGGCCCATTCATGCCGAGCATGGCTCTCCCACGGTCAATATCTTATCTTGTGGTAAGGACCATTTTCTTGAAACACATTGACTCTATCAACCTTATTATGAATCGCGATCTAAAGTTATTACCGTACTAAAGCTCATGTCGTCCCGTTCCAGCACGCAATGTTAAAAGGGGCTGGTACGAATTTTGTTCCAAGACTATCCTTATTGATTCGTGATTTGTAATAAGGGGGTATGGGATCTTTTTATGAAAGAATATCATCAATGTCCACTAAGGGTGTTAAAATCGATCAGAATGGTCTGGTAGCTTTGATTGGGAAGCCGTTTGACTAACCAAGCGATTGATTCCATCGGTCGGTAGATAAACCTTCAATAGGGATGACGACAAGGTTAGAAATTGGCAGGTATTTTGAATAAAATGGGGAAATAACGGTAAAAAATATAACTCTGATGTCGATGTTGAACTCGATTGATGCCCTCCATCGACGATCGATCGATCGGTCTGGTTTTTGGATATACATTTCACTCTATGGGTTTGGTTACACCCTAAGTTCTATGAACAACAGTGTATATTATATCTACCTACTTAGTCAGCTGCTCAGAGGTTACGATTTGTTGTTACCATAATCAGTTCTATAATGTGTAAAAGAGTAAGGTTATATACGTAATAAGGTAAATCACAAATGCACTAAGGTAAAAAATCTTAGTGTATTTGTGATTTGTACCTACTTGTATAGTTATGATCGGTATGCTTCCTTCAAACGAAATTACCTATTTAAAGCAGGAAAATTATAATCTACAATGGAAGGGAAATTCAAATCACTTTAGGTAGAAACTCATCTGGGTTTAATAAAATTCCGCGTTTTAGCTCTCATGTTTTTTATAATAAATAAATATTTCACAACATCACATACATTGATCTGACTCCGAGATAGGTAGCTCAAGCACCTGTGTTACGGATATCAGAATTAATAGTGGGATTATAAATACTTTTGTAAATACATACTTATAATAAATAGCAAACACCCAGACCAATACAAACAAACATGTTCATGCACACAAATGTTTGTAATGTGCGGGGATCGCAACCCTTGTATCAGAGGCAGCGTTCACTACCACTGTTCCAATCGGGTCGTCAATCGCCACTTTTTTTTAAAGTGGACGCGTAGGAAACAGTAAGATACCTACCTAGATCGATTTCTACTCTAGCCTAACTTTTGTAGTGCCCGAAAGGTCTGTGTTGTACGAGGTACATATTTATATAATTTTAAGACCTTTGTATCTACATTTATTATAAAGTAAAAAATAAAGTATATACTGTCCCACTGCAGGGCAAAGGCCTCCATCATAGAAATCAAGTCATCGGTGCTATGATGGGATTAAGCTTAATCACCACGCTTGCCTAATGCGAATTGATAAACATAAGCCCGAGATGTGGTAGAAAAATTCGAATCATAGTTTTTGGTCAGCCCAGGAATTCAATCCAGGACCCCAGATTACGGCCCGGTACTTAAACCACTAGACCAACAGGGCTTTATGGCTCCTTATACCGAAAGACTAATGATTTGAGAAGTTGTAAGTAAGATTTACATACCTACGTTCTAAATAAATGTTTAGTAGGTAATTACCGTGCGCCTGGGAAACGATCTCTGAGAGGGAACGGAAACCATAGTATATCAAACATGATCACAGTGGCCAATCGGAAGAACGCTCCCCACAAACTCAAATTAATAAAAATAAATAAGGCTTAACACCCCCACGGATTTTTATTCAGAAAAAACGATCCTATGCGCATAGGTATAAGCGCAACAGTAAAATCAAAGTTTTCTGTCTACAAATGGTAATTACGAAGAAAAAGGTAATCCCACACGAAGGAGCCATACCCAATGGTACAATTCCCAGTGCAGTGCGATTGCACTTCCTCGAGTTGTTTGAACAGCCCGGGTAATCTGGGAAATCCGGGGATTGCCCCGTTTTTAGTGCTTGCCCGGTAATAGTTAGGTTAACAAGCCCCATATTGTTAGTGCCAGAACGAGCTAAGTTTTGTTTTGTCTTGTCCGAACGGAAATGCCAAAGAACAGATTTCAGCAGCTGTCATAGAAATGCAACTAATTTTTACTGTTTGTAAGAAGTAACTTAGTATAATAAGGATTTAAAATTATGTAATTTGCTCTAGGTTAAAATGTTAATCTTGTAAGTACGGACAGCCACACACAATGTGTAGGTACAAATCTATCCAATTTCCACAATCGATTCTCTTACTAACGTTATGGTAGTCGCTGAAAACCAGCGTCGGGGTTGGTCTCTTGGATCAGCACCGACTATTGCTGAGCGGCCGCCTGTTTGGCACATGCAGGGGTAATGTTTGTCCTACTTTTCGTTTATGATTTATGTCTAGGTTATGTTTCTAATTAAGTTTCCTTGTTTTGTATTGTGCCAAATAAAGTTTTCATTCATTCATTCATTCACTAATGTTTGACACTTTATTTGACGTTTCTAAATTTTAGCTTCTTAGACGTGGGTGACCTACTAAAAAACTTCGAATAAAGTGAATAATCGATATGTACTTCAAAGAAACGTGAATCGAATACTATAATAATGGAAAAGAAGTTTTATTTATAAGTACTTTTATTTTGAGAAATGTGATAAAAAATTATTGAAAAGATAGAGGAAAGTACGTACCGATCCTCGATAGCGATCCGCGGCCAGTTTATATTTTTTCTTCGAAATCAAAGCACTTATAATTGTGTGCCATATATTTTTTTCTTTTTACAAAGTTATTAATGTATTTATATTTTTAAACTAGAGAATTTTTATTTTAATCAGAATATGGCTTTACATTTATGGATGAATATTCCTACACGATTAACATTGTATTCGTTCGATTATTAGGGGTACCTCAATAGAGCTTAAAAAGAAAATGGGGTGACACATACAACATTGTACCAAAGTATTTTTTTAATAAGTTTATGAATAGTTTAACAGATAAAGTAAAGCGTGAAATTAGGTATCTTTTTTGTCTTTATTTAAATAAATAAATGCAAACATAATTTTAAAAAGTTAAGAAATTGTACTTTTTTAACATAGAAAGATTGATAAATTCAATGACCGTTGTTGTGACTAGGTTACATTGTCGAATTTTGTTGAAGTGTCAAATTCAATTGCTAGGAACATGTTAAATACCTTTCTTAAAGAGCTCTTAAAGAGCTCAAATAGAGCTTTAGGTATACCTAATTATCCTAGCGAGCTAACAAGGTATGCTACACTAATTTGACTGACCGGATGGCGGAATTGGTAGTGACACTGCCTCTTACGCCATAGGTCGTGGGTTCGATCCCCACCCTGGACAAACATTCGTGCGATGAACACTTGTGTTTGTTCAGTGTCTGGGTGTAATATATGTATTTAAGTATATATTTGTGTTCCTCTGTTGTCTGATATCTGTAACACAAGTACTTAAGCTACTTAGTACGGAATCAGGTCAACGTATGAGATGTTGTGAGAATTATTATTATTATTAAACTAATCATTACGGTTATTCATTCTAGATTAAGTAGATTATCTTGGTCTCAGTTTTTTATGCGAAGATGGTTCTTAATTTCCTATTTCTGCACTACAAACCTCCGAAGTATATTATGTATACTACGTTTCCCACAATCAGGTATTTAAGATAAAACTAACAGGAATTTCCTAACCTGAAACCTCCCGTACAATAAAAGGAAAAAAAAATAAAACCGCCGTATTTATTTAATGAATGAGGTGGGGCATTTAACTCGTTTAAAAACAGGATATGACAACTTAATTACCTTTAAACAGTTACCCACCAGTGGTTGCCAAATTGTCTCTGAGAATTTCATCATCATGGAGGAAAACGCATGATAAACAAAGCGAGCCGAACGGTTGTTTATCTCTGCGATTGCACAGCGGGAAACCCGAGTGGGTGTGCGCAGTCCACCACGTGGTAGCGCGCGCACCATATATTTCATTCGGATTTAGTACAGAGGGCCTAAAACGATCCGCAAGTTACGATCGTTTATTTGATAAAACTTTTAATGATTGCAAGAATATTTACAAGCGTGACAAAATATAACAAAACAAAATCTTAGCAAAGACTATGTTGGTAGAGTCTTAAATTAAAAAACCTAATTATTGTAACGGACCACTTTTTTTGGTCAATAGGCTGACGCTTGACCACAATCGCACCTAATGGAAAGCGACGATGAGGGCGATCCGGGTTTTTTTTTTATTTGAGAGGTGGCTGACGAGCAGACGGATCACCTGATGGTAAGGAACTCCGCCGCCCATGGAAACCCGCAACACCAGTGGAGTCACAAGTGCGCTGGCAACCTTCCTGCTACGTCCGTGTGTGGTGGGCTACGGTGACGGGTACGAAACCAAGTCCGCGGCCCATTCTTCGAAGGACGAGAGGCTCGCCAGCACGGCCTCTTGAAAAACGGGCCTCGCCGGGCTAAAACGAGGCCTAGGGCCACTCCCATGGCCCACCATTCCACCCTCTCCGGAATCGTCCACGTTGCTGGATTGCAACGCAGGACGCTCCGGAAGGGACGACTGCAGACCCCTCCCCCAACCCATACCTGCTGGCTGCAGGGCAGAGAGAGGAGATGGCAACCCACAGACTTTCAGCTATACCCGAAAACCCTCCCGTTCGAGCATCCCCGCTGGGTTGCGGAGACAATCGAGGGGACGGGAAAAGCGGGGGTGGCGAGTCGTAGCTGCATCCCACTGGCTGCGGGACTCAACACAGACCCACCAACAAAGCCCCCACCATAGAGGCGGGAGAGCGCTCACGAGAATCGGGGCGCAAACCGACTGTTGGAGGACACCTCCCTCCCCATTGGGCCTCCGGTAACCTCACTCACACGGCGAAACACAGCGCAGACGCTGCTTCACGCCGGTCTTCTATAAGGCATTTGCCTTAAAGATGCCTGTTCACTCTTGCCTTAAAGATGTCCAGATTATAGTGGCCAGGAAAATCAGACCTTGGCAGGTAGTTCCATTTATAACGTATGGATACCCGGTACCTATGTAATACTGGGCTATCCATTTTGCTAAACTCCGGTAGAAGCACGTGTTTTCGCAAGTTGTATTTAGCTCTTTTATCCCCCGACTCGTGGTTTTTGCAACTAAAGAATTTACGGTAAAAGTTGTAAACCATGTTTACTGACTTCCTACACAAAGTACCCACGTATATTCCCAGGCAAGTACCTAGTTAGTAAACAGGGTAATAAACTGAAATAGTAGGTAGGTACAATAACCCAGGTTTTCACTAGTAACACGGGGAAAATAATGAATAACTTCGGGTGTTAGGTATCCAATAAATCGATCGATGGTAAAATGGATAATTCGATGTTATCGATATTGATCGATCATCGATTTATGGTAAATGGATTAGTCGACACCGAGAGATATATTCTACCAGGCCTTTTTTATTCATCGTTTATTCTATCGATCGACGTCGACTGATGGAATCTATAGAGTGGTCAGTCGAACGATAAATTCATGGATCAATTAAAGCTACCTGCAGACCAATCGATCGATGCTTTGGTAACACCCCAACACGTATCGCTGGGTTTTTCTGTAAGCACCTACCTATCTGGCCCCGATTTCGCCACGGGTACAATTTGTCGAGCGTTAGGGAAGCTCGCGCGACGAGAGCCTTTGAAAGACCCGTTTAGCGCAGTGATTTGTGCGCGGGTTGAGACGCAAGGGTCGCGGTTTCAATTCCCGCACCAACACAAATGTTTGTTGATGAAACAGATATTTGTTTTGGGTCTGGATGTTTGTGGTACCTTCGTTGTTCCTGGTTTCCATAGTACAAGGGAAAACCTTAGTTTGGAACTAGGATGTAAGTGATGTTGACTCAATTTAATTATTTATTTGAACTACGAGTATGTGCATCACGGGTCACGCAAATCCGACATAAGTAGCATCAATTTAATGTCAAGACAGATTTACCTACAATTCTACATTTGGGACCGTGTGAGAGCTACGCTTCGGCATGATTCGACTAGAGTGATACCACGGCCTCACAGAAACCGGCGTGAAGCAGCACTGCTGTATTTTGGTGCGTGAGTAAGGGCACCGGAGGCCCAATCCGGGGGAAAGGGAGGGTTTAAAGGTTGGCAGCGCACTTATGACTCCACTGATGTCGCGGGTGTCTATGGGCGGTAGCAATCGTTTACCATCAGGCGATCTGTCTGCTCGTTTGCCACCTATCACATAAAAAAATATGTCGACTATAATAATAATTAGTTTTTTACAAAATTATTGTCTACCATACAATTTAGATCGCCGTGGTAGATAGATAGATACTCTCTCATCATCATCATCATCGGCCTATCGCAGTCCACTGCTGGACGTAGGCCTCACCAATTGTTCGCTACTGTGATCTATCCATGGCTTCACGCATCCAGCTTTTGCCAGCCATCCTGCGCAGATCGTCCCCCCACCTAGCCAGAGGGCGCCCTACATTACGTTTGCCAAGACGCGGTCTCCACTCCAGAACCTCCACCACTCCAGAACTCCAGAACCAGATACTCTCTATTGCATAACATTCAAAACTTAAAAGCTAGGTTCTATCTCTACCAGATAACCTTCACCAGCCTGGTGAAATAGGGGACTGGAAAACATGAGTAGATATTCTCATCTCAGCGTATAATTCTCGGAAGCCTCCATAGCTGCTGGTATGCTGGGACCATGATCAATGATTTTGTGAATCTGGTAATTACGATGAAGTATGTTTTATGTAATAGGTGGCAGACGAGCAGACGGATCAACTGATGGTAAGCGATTGCCGCAGTTGAGTCATAAATGAAGCACACCTTTTCCCCTTTCCCCCGAATGGGCCTCCAGTACCCTCACTCACGCAGTGAATCACCTACTTCACAGCATGTTGATGTGTTTCAATCAATCAATCAAATAATTATTTATTCGCATACGGGTTATTCGGGTACTTAATTTAAAACTATTTTAAGTACTTATGTATAATTTACATGTTAATACATACGTACCTACATCCGTACGTATTGCCGTGTGGCCCCCGGCAGAGTAGAATAGGCCACCCTCACTCTTACCGAGTAGTCGTAAGAGGCGACTAAGGTAAAGCTGCTGGCATGATCATCAGCACCTAGAGAAGGAAAACTCTGCATTTATATCAAAACCCTCGCCTACCCGTCTGCCAAGCGTGGTGAGTATGGCAATTACCCCTCATGTGATTGAGGGAGGCCCGTGCCCCAGCAGTGGGGACTTAAATGGGCTGATGATGATGATGATGACATACGTACATTTATATGTTGATTCAAAAAATAGTCTTAAAAAAATAAATAAACATAATGCGATTGTTGTTAGTAAATGTATTTTCTTTCTTTCTAAAAGCGCGTCGAAATAGCGCTCTTTTTTGGCACATTAGTTTCTTCTTAATGCTACCTAGTACCTAGATTTGTAAAATAAAAAGGGTTGAGCAGGCGGTCCTCACCCGCCGCGGCCGCTAAGGAGGTGTAAAAACGGCCCTCCCCGTCTATTTGTCAACGTCACTCCCTTTTCACTCCAGACGGACAAAAACTTAACTTACCTCTTGACGCCTCAGGCTTACGTACTTTGTGGACCGGTATTTAGCTAGGATCGAATGTGGCTCAGTGGATAAGATCGCCTCACGAACAATTTCCTCAACTTAACGTGTAATTCTCGGATGCGTTTAAAGCTGTCGCTTTAACCATAATTCAGGATTTGCGGAGTTTAGTAATTACAATGAAGCGACTGCCGTGTGTAAACCTTTAACAGTTGAACCTGACTAATAGAATACTTCATTTCTGAAACGTGCAGATTTCCTCACGATGATTTCACTCACCGCCTAGCTAACACCAGAAATCCGCCACCCATGGACAACCAAACATTGTGGGTTGGGTGTCTATGAGTGGTGGCAACCAGTGGAGATAACCCATCAATATGGGTAGTTTTCATTCAAACTAGTCATCTAAAATGAGGCAAAAATCAGAGGCACAAACAAAAATATGTCGTTCTACGACATAAATACCACTGTTTTGTCCTAGTTTAAAGTACTTAAGTTACGCGCATATGGATTCCTGATAAAAATGATTGCTGGTCTATTTAAAGTTATTTTAATAACATAAACTAAGTAATGTTAGTAAATCTTTTATTTCTACAAAACTATGTAACTGAAAGCTTGGACCTCCTAACCAACAAAATACAAATGGCTAAAAACAGATTCATTCGTAAGCTTTTGGTTCTAACTCATTCCTACCTACTCATTTGTGAAGATATTTTCGGCTGCATTTTGCTATTTGGCGTCCTACCCGGGGCGTCTGTAGTTTGACGTGTGTATTGATACTGTCTGTGCGACGCGCCGCAACATTGCAGGGACTTTTTTGGACAGGCGTTTGTTGTTTTATTCGTGTCGATTTGTTTGGTTGGTCGTGTGTGTGTCTATGTAGTTTTTATCAGAAATTGAAGACTTTTTTAAATGTGTGTTGTTAAAATGTACTTTAGGGCGTATCATAAAAGCAATGTTCATTAATATTTGAAGCAATACATGCAATACCTAGGACTAGCATTATAATATCTGTGACCTAGGTAACCTAGATACCTACTAGTATTAAAGCCGACCAAAAATATCTGAGCATATTTTGACAAATAACACGTTTAAGTACTCTCATTTATTGTCATTTGTTCTCGAACAAAAAATGCACCTCTGGCAAATTTAATGACATACAGTCTTTTGTCAACTGCTTCGATAGTTTTTGTAGATTTGAACGCTAAGATCATTTTGATATTGAGTAGACTTACAAGCTTAGCTACTTAAGGGATACAAATGAACAACTATGCAGTAACAACCGATAACTTAGAAATCAGATGCTATTGATGTCATTATTCCTCGCCTAAAACCAGCACTATATCAACAAGGCCTGTGTTGTTTGTATCAATTTCTGGGATATTCGTGTGTCGGTATCCCCGGAGCAAGCTATCCATCATAGATCCTCGGACACAGACGCATCCATCACGCGTTTGGTTCACGCTGGCTCGGGCTGTGACGGGCTGCGCATTTATCGTGATGAGGAACATTTTAAGCAAATAGTTATTTCGTGAAAGCAACCCTACTAGGGCAAAAAGAGATACATACGTAGAGTCTCATAAATATATACCACCTTATTTTAAATCGTAATCTACAGTTATTACCGTACTAAAGCTTATGTCATCCCGTTCCAACACGCAATGTCAAAAGGGGCTGGCAAGAAATTCTGATCCGTGACTATTGTTAGTTCGCGGTTTGTAATAAGGGGGAAAGAGTTTCTAGCGACAGTGGCTCAGTGGATAAGAACAATCAAAGAAGGTTGTAGTTTCGAACCTTAATGTCATTATCATCATTTCAGGCAGTAGATTCCCTTTGCTGGACATATACCACCCCCTTCACACATATCGGTCCTGTACCGCGCGCATCCAAGGGACTCCCGCGACCTTCACCAGATCATCGGTCCACCTTGTAGGGGGAATTCCTGTACGTGGCCTCCACTCTAAGCCTACCATGCAAGATTTTATCGAATTTAAAATCTACAAGTAAGTGCGAATTTTTATCATTCGCTCGGCGGTGTGGGAACACATCCTTAGGAGGTCTAAGCATAATACGAAGCAGCGGCTTTGGAATATTATATACATTAAATACTTTTCTTTCGTAAATACATTAGTACATAGAAAGAACCCAGACCAGTACAAACGAACATGTTCATGGACACAACTATTTGTACTTTGCGGGGATCGAACCCTCAATCCTTGGACCAAAGGCAGCGTTCGCTACCACTGTTCCAAACGGGTCGTCGAACACAGACGCATCCATCAGACGCGTATTGACACTAGCTCGGGATGTGACGCTACGTTGTTATCGTGATCCTGAGTTGAGGAAAATTTTAGGTACACACCTATTTAGATATAGCTATATCTAGATAGATATTCGTGCAGTAAAAAGTGCGTCCCTGCGGCCAAACGATCGAAGGTTAGTTGGCCTTCCGGACTCCTGGCGGATGACTGGCAGGAGGTGGCGCAGGATCGACCTAGGAGGAGACTCTTACTATTAGGCCAAGGCTCACTTTGGGTCGCTGCACCAACCTAATTTGTTTTAGTTTCTCTATAGTATATACAAATGGGTATCCAAGTCTGTTACCTACTTATGTTAAAAACACTCATTCATCAATCACTCAATCCATCGTTCTTGTACTTTCAAACTTCACAAAATATCAAATTTCGAATTTTTGTCAAAAATTTAATCAAGTCTAAGTATAATATTCTAGGAGAGCGCTTCCCATTCCATACAACGGTTACCAAGTCCTTGCCTTACCTTTTAAGACAACCCTCATTACGATACACAATTTTCTGGAAAAATATCTACCACGACCCTAAGAGATATTCGATAAATCTGTTGCTAACCTTCGGAAGCCAGGTCGGCCGTGCACGACGTGAAAACATATTTGTAACATAATCTGGGCCCTAATAGAGAACTCCAACCGGCCCATAAAGCATCACCGACACGGGGCCAGAAATGTTGTGTTGCTAATCGACAGGCGCGGACTCAGGGTAGAGCGGGTTCATTGGACAGAACTGAAGCATTTGTAACTTATTCTGGGCCCAAATGGAGAACTGCCACCGGCCCATAAAGCATCGCCGACACAGGGCCAGAAATGTTGTGTTGCTCATCGACAGGGGCGGACTCAAGGTGGAGCGGGTTCATTGGACAGAACTGGAGCATTTGTAACTTAATCTGGGCCCAAATGGAGAACTGCAACCGGCCCATAAGCATCACCAACATAGGGCCAGAAATGTTGTGTTGCTAATCGACAGGCGCAGACTCAGGGTAGAGCGGGTTCATTGGACAGAACTGAAGCACTTGTAACTTATTCTGGGCCCAAATGGAGAACTGCCACCGGCCCATAAAGCATCGCCGACACAGGGCCAGAAATGTTGTGTTGCTCATCGACAGGGGCGGACTCAAGGTGGAGCGGGTTCATTGGACAGAACTGGAGCATTTGTAACTTAATCTGGGCCCAAATGGAGAACTGCAACCGGCCCATAAGCATCACCAACATAGGGCCAGAAATGTTGTGTTGCTAATCGACAGGGGCAGACTCAGGGTAGAGCGGGTTCATTGGACAGAACTGGAGCATTTGTAACTTAATCTGGGCCCAAATGGAGAACTGCAACCGGCCCATAAAGCATCGCCGACACGGGGCCAGAAATGTTGTGTTGCTAATCGATAGAGGCGGACTCAGGGTAGAGCGGGATCATTGGACAGAACTGGAGCATTTGTAATTTAATCTGGGCCCTAATGGAGAACTGCAACCGGCCCATAAAGCATCGCCAACACGGGGGTAGAAATGTTGTGTTGCTAATCGACAGGGGCGGACTCAGCGTACATGACACCATCATCATCATGATGATGAGCGGGGACATAACAGAAATGGAGCATTTATAACTTAGCCTTGGCCTTAATTGGGTACACCAGCTGTCCGATATAGCATCGCGGATACGGGGCCAGTAATGTTATGTTGCTAATGGAAAGAGGGTGGAGCGCGATCTTAGGATAGATTTGCTCCATATCTGTCACCAAATTCACATAATCTGGGTCCTAATAGGAAAGGGGCTTTTAGTACCTAGGTACGAGTACTAGGTAGTCTCATAGTACCAGAAAAGCATCCAGTAACAACGTTCTGATTCATCAGATTTTTTCAATTCAATCATAGAAGTAATCAGCGAGAGGGAGAGAGAGGGGTCACTAAGAGAATTCTGTCCATTCTTCTACGGTTCAAATAGTGTCTGCCCGTCCCTAAATTCGGCCCTGGCTGAAGAAGCTCGGGCGATTGCGCTCAATCGCTGGCCCCGACGTTTTGCCGGAAAAAAATGTTCTTCAAACCTCCCCCCATTCCCCCTTGACCGGGCTCGCTTTACACTTTTTACGTTGTTATTTTTTGCGAATCCTTCGTGTTTTGAGTACGACATTGGGTTTTGTGATGTCGTGATGGTTGGACAGCATTTTTGGGCAGGACACCACATTATGAATACGCGTACTTAAAGATTATCCTTTAGTCCTTGTCTACACTATACTCTTAATATAAAAAAATGAAGGTAGGTATTTTATTGTTATAGTTGTACAGGTCTCTGAAACGGTTTGGTTGCGGGAGTATTGCCCGAACGCTACGACTTAGGGATCTTAATGAGAAGAGTGTACTCTTTTTTAAAAAGGCCGGCAACACATTAGCGAACTCTCTGATTTCGCGGATGTTCATGGGCGGCGATGATTACTTTCCATCAAGTGACTCGCTTGCTCGTATCTCCGCTTTTAGCATAAAAAAAGTAAAAATAGCACGAATGACCCTTTTTTATTATTTAATAATTTTTCCATGAACTTTCCCAACGAAGCCATCTTTGAGAGGTATACACTGAAACTCTATAGATAGCTGTAATAATAACTTCTTAACTCATCTAAAGATGCATCTATGTGTCAATTGGATTTAAGAGGCTATTGACAAAATGGCAGGGCAGTATTATTAATGGAAGACTGATCTAATTTATTAAAGATAGGAGGATTAACGAACAATTGAACGTCCAAATAAACAAACTACATATGTGACGGACATTAACACTTTGTCACGGCCTTATTTTCATACTAACTCTCCAACCCTTTGCATACCAAAACAAAATGTAGTGTTTTACAAAACAAAAGGTTTTTTATTTTTATACATTCGCATTTTCATAAATGAATTTAGAATGGCGAAGTAGGGCACGTCATCCATTACGGAACTCTAAAAACAAGTCGGCTGACAGCCCTGCACTGCACGGCTCGTGGTGACGTGACGGAGAGCGGCTGGTTAAAGCGCGGCAATTCGTTTACTCAATCAAAGTTAGTTTGCTCTGCTAACGCTAGCTGTAGGGTTGTCACACCCGGCCATGACACAATGCCCGATTCCGGTTAAACCGGTACACCAGGGGCCCCTTATTTTGAGGGAGTTAAGGAATGACACGCTCAGAGATCGGAAAGGACGGTCAGCTCGGCGCAACTAGTAGCCGTAGCAATTGAAAATTTACCGATTCTGTCTTCTTTTCATAGTCCTTCTCATCTTAGCATACAATTCCCAGTTGCTTTCGAATCTATCGCTTTGGAGCCCAAGGTACACTTGGACCATGATACAGGATTCGGGAAGTCTGGTAATCATAATGAAGCGACTGCCGTTTGACCTTCGCAACCCTTAGACAGGAGAACCTAATCAACTGGATCACGATGGACACGTTCTTTTGAGATTTTGAGAAACTATCCGAGACGTGCAGGTTTCCTCACGATGCTTAATGATAGAAATATGAACATAGATTTGAAAAATTCAGAGGAGCATGCTTGGACTCGAACCATGAACACCGTAAGGTGTGTTCATATCCATTGCGCTACCATCGCTCAAAGTTAATTAAATAAAAAAAAATGCATATCATACGGCCCCACTCAGACCGCGTGTAGGTAATCCAATTGTGATGATATTAGTGATTAAATTAACGTTGTACTCGGCCCATTCTTGTCCAAGCATGACTCTCCAACGGTACCTAAGTAATCCATTGCTTCTATATCTACCTATACTATTTATAAAGACAAAAAAGCTATCTATTGGTATTAAGTGGAACTAATGTCCCGAAACGAAGTATTACGAATTAAAAATGAGGGCGGGCCACTTGTACCTAATAAAAAGTAACGTTGCCAACCCTATCCTGTCGGCGGGGTGTTGACTGGGGGCAAGTGGGAAGTGTGACATTGTCAACAAAAACGCGTCTGTCGGCGAAGCATTAACGGTGTCAATTTATTCCACAGCGTACTGGAAACCTGCCTAACTAACCCCAGTTCAGCTTTCAATAGCACGTCAAGCTTTAACCTGGTGTAGCTTTGAAAAAAAATCAAAAATATTATTTGTGCCTACTAAATTTGAGGGTTGCTGTGGCGATTGGACTGTATATAAAATGAGCGCTGGCTAGGGGTGCCAATAAAAGCCATTAGCAAAACTCATGTAATTCCTTCAGATGGGGGTCTCATAACCACGACATAAATAAATGAATGAGTCCTTCCGGTCATGACTTACGGTGCCGAGACGTGGACACTCACGGCTGGACTAGTCCACCGGTTCAAAGTCGCTCAAAGAGCTATGGAAAGGGCTATGCTCGGAGTATCTCTGAAGGACCGCATCAGAAATGATGTAATCCGACAGAGAACCAGAGTCACCGACATAGCCCACCGAATTAGCAAACTGAAGTGGCAGTGGGCTGGTCATATTAGCCGCAGAACTGACAGCCGTTGGGGCCGTAAAGTCCTTGAGTGGAGACCGCGACTCGGTAAGCGTAGTGTAGGACGCCCTGCGACAAGATGGGATGATGACATTCGAAGGCTGGCTGGTGTGGGCTGGATGAGAGTGGCCGAAAATCGGGAGAAGTGGCGTGCATTAGGGGAGACCTATGTCCAGCAGTGGACGAGTGTGGGTTGCTGATGAAATAAATGAATAAATAAATAAATAAAGAAAGTATAAAAACATAAACAATATAAAAGAGGCTAGTCCAGCCGTCGATCTTCAACAGATGCCCTCGTTTTCTCTGGGATCCCATCATCAGATCATGACATGATTAGGGGTCCACTCGAGAACCACACTCTTTTGAATACAAAAATAATTTTACAAATAATGTAGGTAATAACAATTTTGAAAAACTATCCAAGACGTGCAGGTTTCCTCAAAATGTTTTCCTTCTCCGCCGAGCTAATCATTGCGCATAGATTTGAAAAATGGGGTGTATCCTCGGATTTGGACCACGACACCCCGTATGGAACACACCGACATACTGACTGACTGATGGTATGACCGACAGTGGATAAGAACGCACCAATCGCTCTTTTGTTCGTTTACTCGCTTTAATGTTAAAAAAACTGGATTATATTTTTAATAAATAATAAATATTTCACAACATCACATACATTGATCTGACTCCGAGATAGGTAGCTCAAGCACCTGTGTTACGGATATCAGAATCAACAGTGGGATTACAAATATATACATATAATACTTTTCTTTTGTAAATACATACTTATAGTACATAAATAACACCCAGACCAATACAAACATAGTGTTCATGCACACATATGTTTGTGCTGTGCGGGGATCGAACCCGCAACCCTTGCACCAGAGGCAGCGTTCACTACCACTGTTCCAAACGGGTCGTCAAATTAGGGACTTTGTTTGATGTTTGGACTTGTGACTCTACACTGGTGTCGCGGGTGTCCATAGGCGATGGCAATCGCTTACCATCAGGTGACCCGTTTGCTCGTGTGCCACCTATCACATAAAAAAAATTCAAATTAATAAAATTCTTCTTTCCATCATCGTTCCAATCTTGGGCAACCAATTAGATGCCTTATTCTGATCAAATTCTCAAACTTTAATAGCAATAAAGCTGTTTTGTTAGTGAACTAATCCCCTCCCCCCTTTCCCCCAGATTAACGACCGATCCGGTATCACAACGGCCTTTATAAATCATCCCTAAGGTTTCCGCTTCAACAAAATGGGACCCAAACTAATAGGTTTCGATATAAACCCTCGAATAGTTTTTTTTATAGGAATTTCGTATTAGGATTTTGGGATTAAGCTCGAGTTTCTCAGAATTGCTTATGTAAAAGGATCCAAAGATATGTTAATATCCCCGAATGAAAAGGAAATAGAGTGTTAGGATGGAAAAAAATTAGGTCGTATAAAATAAATAAATACGATAGACTACTCACACGGATTAGATACAATAAGTACCTAATTCGCAACGTTATTATTGAAAATGTGGAATAAGATAAAAAATCCTAAAAATATTTTTTTTTATGCTAGAGGCGACATTTGAGTCACCTGATGGAAAGTAAACAACCCGCTAATGAACAACTGCGAAATCAGAAAGATCACTAACTAATGTGTTTAAGATTCGTATGGAAAATAAAACATTTTTCTGTCTCTAGAATGGGTTTACAGATATACGACGCGCTTTGTACACATGAGCTTTTTATTGCCAATTTAATAGCGTCGACCGAAAAAAAAGAGTAAATAAATACAACATCTCATACATATCATTGCTGGTTCAGTATTGTGTAACAGATATACGATAACAGAGGAATTACAAATATAATACTCAAATACAACAATACATTTTTCACACCCAGATATTAAACAAACACAAGTGTACATACGAATGGTGGTCTGGGTCCCCAACCTGATGAGAAATGGGGGATGATGGGTCACTGGTAAAGTTTCTGAATGGTGAATTGAAATCTCTCTCAACGGCCTGAAAAGTAAATTAAAAAAGAACATAAAATATCTGCTGTTCTATACAAAATGGAATATTAACTCGGCAGCATGAAACAACAGATTTTTTTTCGTATATAATAATATCTTGTAACCGATTACGTCTGCGGCGGCCGGATATATTTATAGTGCTCAAATTTGTGCACAAACACATGTGCACTCTCTATTCCCTTACCCTCATATACCGATGGGACACCAGTGTGACACGACCGGAGAGGGATCAGCCGCTTATATTGTTGACTTAACATGCTAAAGGGACTTTACTCATGATGCCTGCGGCCTTGAAACGATGTAAAAATAACGTGTATGAGTAGTGTTTGGTAAACTAAAAAAAAGTTTTGTAAGACGTTTGAAAAGCACCCTGTCTATCCAAGTAGGTATTCTCGGTACTCGGTATTGATCAACTTGTTTTTAGCTCAGGGTATAATATTACCACTATGTACCTATTCATTGGTTTCGATCTCCAAGTTGCATGTTATAAATCGTATGAACATTTTGAAATAGAATAGAGCTAGAAATTAGATTTGCTATCGACTATCAGTTTCCAATAGAGCAATCTGTAGAAGCCTAGAGCAATGGCTTGAGAATAGCGGAACGGGTTTTCTTCTTCTCAAACGACTGCTAGTGTTTTTTAAGAGATTGGTGACAAGCAAATGGATCACCATTTGCTTGGTGAACCTCCTTTTTTTGAAGTTGGTTAAAAAACCACTGTGGAACAAATTGGAAAATTTCAAAAGATTATAAAAAATAATATAATATAATATAATAATATTAATAGAGTAGAATAGGCCACCCTCACCCCTACCGAGGTGTCGTAAAAGGCGACTAAGGTAAAGCTGCTGGCATGATCATCAGCACCCAGAGAAGGAAAACTCTGCATATATATCAAAACCCTCGCCAACCCGTCTGCCAAGCGTGGTGAGTATGGCAATTACCCCTCATGTGATTGAGGGAGGCCCGTGCCCCAGCAGTGGGGACTTAAATGGGCTGATGATGATGATGATGATAAAAAATATTTGAATTTAAGGTTATAGAATTTTAATGTGGAAATCTCACATTCCAATACTGTGTTGTTCCAATACTGTTGAAAAGAAGAAGAAAATACATTTTCACTGTAATCATAATTTGTATAAGAATGAATATTGTAATTACCATATTATTTGAAGAGAGAGTTTCTTGTTGATTCTTCTCGGTAGAAATTGACATTCCGAATCTGCGGTAGATTATATAAAAATAAATGTTCTGTATGGACTTATATTGAATAAAGACTTTTTGATTTTGATTTTGACTATGATATTTTCAGGAGCAGACCAAGGCAAAAAAGTACAACGGAAATAAAAGAAAAAAGAAATGACATTTGTTCATTTCTATAGGTAACGCTACTCTAAAAAACATTTTTAATGTGGGTACGATGTTGCTGTAGCTCATACGTCTGTTTTGTTGTCGTGCAATAAAAATATCATCTAAAGACCAATCAAATCAAAAAGCCGGAACAAATGATGTTTTGACACTTTCGCATAGAAAAAAAGAAAAAAAAACGATTTGCAGCGTCCTCCTGGCAATGTCACTGAAGTGCCTTCTGGTCGTGATCGCACTATAACTATCTATCCATCATTCATCATCACATAAGAAAGTGGTGAAAAGTATGTTTCCAATTCTTGAAAAAATAAAAATTGTCTATCCATCATTCATCATCACATAAGAAAGTGGTGAAAAGTATGTTTTCCAATTCTTGAAAAAATAAAAATTGTCTATTATTTGTCTCCGTTCATCGCTTTGAAAAGACCCCAGCTCTAGCATGAGCTTATCTCGATATAAATTTCTCAGAACCGTCGCGCTTCAAACCAATTTTGTCGCGTCGCGTCGGTCTGTGTGTTTGATCGCACTGCTGCGCGACCGTCTCCTGATAAATTGTTGTGTGATGATACCTAATACCTGCTTTTGTGCTTTTACGTGTGAATCAGCAGAAATGTAGTATGTAGTTACTTCTTTGTTGAAATAACGGATTGAGTGCAAGAATTTTAGTTTCAGAGAGACACTGTAATAACACGACAGTAACATTTCTACGCTCATGGTAATGATATGAAATAAATGGAAAATGCATTTGAATTGACAACTTGACAAGCTGATTCGAACTTTTAAGGCGCTCTCATTTTTGAAGATTGGAAGGGGTGAAGTAGGTATCTCGCCCAGCAGGGGAAAGATGCTCCGTCGGGCTGATTGGAGTTTGGTTGGAGTTTCGCGCTTTGTCATCCCATGTAATCATTAATTTGTTACTCATTCAGATCTAATATTATCATCATTCATCATTTCAGCCAATAGACGTCCACTGCTGGACATAGGCCTCCCCCAATGTTCTCCACACATATCGGTCCTGTGCCGCCCGCATCCAATGGATTCCTGCGATCTTCACCAGATTGTCGGCCCACCTTGTGGGGGGCCTGCCACGGCTGTGACTTCTTGTACGTGGCCTCCACTCTAGGACCTTTCCGCCCCAACGGCTGTCTGTTCTCCTCGCTATGTGCCCTGCCCACTTGAGGCATGCAATCCTTTGGGCTATGTCTGTGACCTTAGTTCTCCTGCGGATCTCATCATTTCTGATACGATCACGCAGGGAGACTCCGAGCATAGCACTCTCCATTGCTCTCTGGATAATTTTGAGCCTCCTTAATCGGCACATTGTAAGCGGCCACGTATCGGTTCCGTATGTCATCACTGGTAACACACGCGCAATGAAGACTTTCATCTTGAGACACTGCAGTAGATGGGCAGAAAATATGCTGCGTAGCTTCCCGAACGCTGCCCCGCCGAGTTGGATTCGTCGGTCGACCTCTTTCTGGAAATTGGACTTACCAAGCTGGACTTTTTGTCCGAGGTAGATGTACTTGTCCAAAACTTTCAGTGTAGACATGGGAGTTCAACATAATTTTCGTCTTGTCCATGTTCATTTTCAGACCCACTTGTTGGGAGACTCTACTGAGGTCGTCGAGCATTATGCCTAAGTCTTCCAAGGCTCAGCCATGACTACGATATCATCAGCGAATCGAAGGTGCGTCATGTACTCGCCATTTATATTGATGCTAAGTCCATCCCAGTTTAAACACGTCCTCCAACAGAGTGGTGAACAGTTTCGGCGATATAACGTCGCCCTGTCTCACACCTCGCCGGAGAGGTATGGGTTTTGATTCCTGGTCCTGAAGACGGACTGACATTAAGGCGTTTTCGTACAATGACTGCAACACTTGTATGTATCGGTAGTCTATTCGGCACCTTTGGAGAGACTGTAGCACGGCCCAGGTCTCGACAGAGTCGAAGGCTTTCTCATAGTCCACAAACGCTAAGCATAATGGCAGATTATACTCTTCGGTCTTCTGTATAACCTGCCGCAGCGTATGTATGTGGTCTATGGTGCTAAAGCCTTTTCGGAATCCGGCTTGTTTGGGAGGCTGGAAGTCGTCGAACCTTCGTATGAGACGATTCGTCATAACTCTCGAAAACAGCTTATATATGTGACTCAGCAGCGCGATAGGCCTGTAATTGTTCAATTGGATTTGTCACCCTTTTTGAAGAAAAGCCTCACCACGCCAGAGTGCCACGTTTTGGGTGTCTTTCCCTCGAGGATGACGGAGTTGAAAAGCCTCTGAAGGGCTTTCAGGACAGGTTATCCACCTGCTTTCAGAAGCTCCGCTGTGACTCCATCATCACTCGGTGCCTTGCCGTTCTTAATCTGTTTGAGACCTATGCTAATCTCGTATAGGCTGACGTCGGGGATGTCTTCGGTGTAGTGCCGGTTTAGCCTCTTTAATACGTTCCGTATTAAATCGGCGTATGTCCCGGGTCAGGCACTTGGACATGCGCTTGCTGAGGTGCCGTCGTTGACGAGCTTTATCAGAGGTTTGCAGAACCATGTTTCGCCTTCTCTCCATTAGCTTTAGAGTTGGCTCCGAGATTTTACTGGCCTTTTTCGTACAGCTGGGTCTGAAGACCTTTGCACCCGGCGTAAGGACAGCTTCCACGAGCCAGTCATTATATTTGTCCACATCTGAGCAGCTGTCTAGGCAATCGAAGCGATTTTCCAGTTCGAGTTGAAAGCTCTCGGGGGTTTGAATCTGGATGGCTACAGGGCGGAGCATAGATTTCATCAGTCGAAACCTTTCGGATGTAACGTGTAGTGCCTCTTACCATTCGGTGATCGCATTGTTCATCCAATTGATCACTGAGACATCATTGAATATCCTGGTCTTGGTAGACATGATGAAGTCAATTTCATTTTTTGTAACGCCATCCGGACTTTCCCTTTCCCTAATATTATATTTACTCAATATTGATGTTAAAAATGGCTTCCTACTACTAAGATGTTTTTAAGAATATTTTTCATCACAATAAATAAAAAGGAAATGAGAGGTGATTAAGATTCGGTCCAGTAGTGAATGGATCAAATCTTAATCGCTTCCCCAAACTTACTAATAGGTATACCTATGTAGGTATACATTACGAGTATAAAAGCAAGACCAAAAACAAAAAAATATGAAGATTACCAAAAGCAAAAGCTTTTTTGTAACCATACTTCACTTTCCTTTTAATTAATAACGCCTATAACATAAGAGTCTGGGAGAAATATCTAAGTGCGTGAAGTTGAGGCAAAAAGTTATATGTTACAGAGTTTTATCTGAGAGGCCATGCAGGTAGTGGTGACGTAAAACGACTTACTAACGCGAGTTTTTATTTTAACTGTAGGTACCTACCATCATACGAGGGTAGTTTGCCAATGTCACGTGAGAACGTTTGAAAAAGCCTGCGAGTGAGTGAGGATAAGTACTGGAGGCCTGATCCAGGGGAAAGGGGAGTTTAAAGGTTGATAACCTCACCAACCAACCACACCATAGTCTCACAGAAAACCGGCGGCGTGAAGTAACGCCCGTGCTTTAGTGAGTTAGGACACTGTAGGCCAAATCTGGGGAAGGGATGATTCAAGGTTGGTTGCTTGTGTTTTCACTGGTATTGTGGGTATCCGTGGACGGAGGCATTACAATCAAGTGATTGGTCTGCCACTTATCCAGTTAATACTATCATTACTACGATGGCTCAGCGACCCAAAGTGGATATTGGCCTCCGACACGAGAATTCGCATTCTGTTCTGTTCTCAGTCACCTGTCGCCAATCCGGCCTTTGTAGGTGACCGAGATCTTTTTCTACCTGGTCTATCCATGGATATCCAGGGCTGGGTGCTTCCCGGATGACTGACCCAAGTACGCTATATTTAACATTGAAATGTTTACATGTGTTTAAAAGATCCTACTTCTTCTTAAAAGACAGTCAATGTAATTTGCATTCCTTTCAGTGTAGCTGACGTCTATGGGTCGCGCATCACAAACAATGGTGACCAGCCTGTGTGACCAGCTTATTAAACTATAATACTGACTAGTATAGATTTAAAACTAGTATAGTTAGATAACTATTTTGATAAAATTTTACCTACTATTGTAGTGCCCTAAATGGTTCATTGCGATGCTTATTACTTTGAACATCTATAATGTAAAACCCATGATATAAATAATTTTGACTCTTTTATTCCCATAAAAATATTCGAATTATTTGATAGCACAAAAGTATGGAATTAACTATCGCCAGGACAAGATCGTATTCCTTTTTTTTACATAATAGCGGACAAACGAGCAGACGGCACACCTGATGGAAAGTGATCACCGCCGCCCATGGACATCTGCAACACCTGAGGTATCACATATGCGTTGCCGGCTCTTAAGACAGGAGTAAACCCTTTTCTTGAAGGTCACCAGGTCGTATCGGTTCGGAAACACCACGGATGACAGCTGGTTCCACAGTTTTACTGTGCGTGGTAGGAAATGACGTGAGAAACGCACTGTAGTCGATATAAATCCATCCAGGTGGTGTGACGTGATGTGCGGTGGTGAAAAATTGCAGCCTGAATAAGGTCGAACAGCTCCTCGGAACATTCCCCATTGTAAATACGATAGAAGATCCTTTTTGAAAGGTCGGCAGCGCACGTGTTACTCCTCTGGTGTTGCAGGTGTCCATGGGCGGCAATAACCAATTACCATCAGGTTATCCATCTGCTCGTCTGCCCCCTATCTCATAAAAAAGGCTTTAGTGGCGGATACTCTTTATTCCGGGTATTAATTTTGATGGAACCTACGGAGCTCCATAACATCCCTCCTGGTAAGCTAACTCAAGTTAACCTGATTCGTTATCCCAAGGCACCGCACATCTCTAAGCGTAGGGCCCCGCGCCCTTCGCGGGCCGCACCGGGGGTCCATTTATACGGAGTGTCCGCATTTATCGCCGGCTCACGTCTGTCAGGCGACCAAGGCTTGGGAGACAGCGGGTTGCTTTTTTATTCCACCATCCCCTTTTTACCAACGAGAAAGCAGACGAACTATACTAACTACTATAACTATCTGTCATACTTTCTTGGTGAATATTCCGTATAAAAAGATTGCATATAAAAAGAGCTTTTCCTCTTTCTCGTGATGCGGGAGGCCAGAAAGTGGAACACCCTTCCTGCGTCTGTTTTACCAAATGATTACAACCTTGTCGCACCATCATCCAATTGGATGCCTAGGCCGATAGTTGTATAAACTAAAATCATACGACTGAAACTTTTCGTAAAAACTTGCACACGACGTTACTATTTCATATTTTGACAATATTACAATTCAATTTCACTTATAAGTTCCAAAATATTGATATCAGTTTTCGCTGCTGACGCCATATTTATTTTGATGAATTGTCGAGCCAAATATGTGAGTACACAATAAATATCGTGTTAATCCCCGTATTGATACATTATAGGTACCTTATTTTAATAATACCAAAAGAAATAATCTGCCAAATTATCTTGACGGAAACTTGATGACAAGTTAACGGTATGAATATGTACAGGGATTTAAACACCAGAGGTACATACTCGGATTCGACCCACGACCCCCCGTATGGAAGGCGCGTTCCTATCCACTGAGCTATTATCGCTCCTAAGTCATAATTGGAAATAATCATCTAGCCAACCCAGTTCCCGCTTCATCTGCTAACTTGCAGCGCGTCGCGTTCGTCGCCGGCATACAAATTGGTCCGCGGCGTGTTTGTTGCTAACTTTGTTCTCTTGATACCAATAAATTGCGCGACCAGCGTGGCTCATGATCATTTCATTTGAACTTCTGCTGAGCAATCGAGGTGAAGGGCAACTTCGTGTAATAAGTCTATAAAATATTTGGAAAATTAGACGGAAAGTTTTTGCTGACCTCTTAATTTATATAGTTGGATCAGTACAGGAATGCTGATGGTCATCATTTCGATCGAGATCATCATTTCAGCCAATAGACGTCCAGTGCTGGATATTATCTTTTTTGTTTTCTTTTCTTTTAAATCCTAAAGTATTTGGGAATGTCTTGCAAATCCTTGGAACAGACCGCGCCCGCAACAGTGCTGCCAACGGCACATTTTTCAAACACAAGTTTCCGACATCTTCTTCATCCCTGAGACAGCACACCTCGCGGATGCTTGGTTGACCATGTTAGTCAAGCTTTCCCAAATTATCGCGGTCCTTCGATTATCTCTTTCCGAAACAATATGAGTTATTGACTTGAAATAAACGATTAAATTAAATTTAAATTGCTCAAGCTGACATGGCAGTGTGCTGGCTATTTCAGCTGTTAGTGTGAAGAGTTCTAGACTGGAGGTAAACGCCGCTACTCTTCGCTTTTCTCTGTGGAATCAAAAAGACAAGGTGATTTGCCAGAGATCCAGAGTAATTGACATAGATTACCGGATCAGCAAGATGAAGTGGTAGTCTGCTGGCCATATCCGCCGCTGGATTAAAGAGGTTCTTGATCGGAGCTAAACTATATGCATGTAGGATGCCCTCAGGCACCGCCTCACGTCAGGTGTGAATTTGAGCAAGATGGCTGACAGAACCTGAATGTAAGTAGACGAGGACCCATCAAAGTTTTGAGAGGCGTACGTTCATCTGCAGATTGCCAAAAAAAACTCGAATACGTGAACTATTCCTAAGACTAAAATAATTTCACTCTGTAATGAATTTAAGCGAACCGATTGGAACAGTGGTAGTTAACGCTGCCTCTGATACAAGGGTTGCGGGTTCGATCCCCGGACAGTACAAACATTTGTGTGCATGAACATGTTTGTTTGTATTGGTCTGGGTGTTTGCTATGTATTATAAGTTATGTATTTATAAAAGAAAAGTATTATATGTATATATTTGTAATCCCACTGTTGATTCTGATATCCGTAACACAGGTGCTGGAGCCTATCTCGGAGACAGATCAATGTATGTGATGTTTAAAAAAAAATAGCCTTTATAAAATACTAGTGGCCCGCCCTCACTTCGTTTCGGGACATCAGTTCCATTTTATACCAATAGATGGTGCTAGGTGTCGATAACATCGCGTAAGCATAATAATTAGCATTTCGTGTTTTCGAATTACCTATAAGCGTTGCCGCTGTCTGTAGGATTTACCTCTTTTCAATTAGTAAGGATTTATTTTTTAAAAGTACGTACTCCTTACCAAAAGGCCGGCAACGCTTCAGCGACTCATTTGATCTCTCAGATGGTCATGGGCGGCGGTGCCTCTAGCATAAACATGACTTAAAATGAAAGAATAATTATATTTCACATCCAATTCTAAGCACTGAGTCGTCTACCAATTCGATTGGTACCTGCCATGGGCACAATTTATTCTGTGCCCTAAGTGCACTTTTTGTATTCAACCGATTTGTGTATTCAGTTGCTGAATATCGTTCATTTCTATTTTCGAGTCTCTATTTCACAAACGTTGTTTGCAATTAGAGCATTGTAAAGCTTCGTCCACAGTATGTCACCTTTGTATTGCAGTAAATGGGCCAAAATAGCACTAAATGGATGCACTAAAATGTAGAACGTGCCCGTGGCAAACAGAGGCGAGAGTTATGTATACCATATAGGTACATTATTTCTCCAAAACACAATTATGGTATTGTGAAATGACATCAACATTTTTTTATGTGTTAGGTGGCAGACGAGCAGACGGATCACATCATCATCATCATCATTTCAGCCAATAGACGTCCACTGCTGGACATAGGCCTCCCCCAATGTTCTCAACACAGATCGGTCCTGTAACGCCCGCATCCAATGGATTCCCGCGATCTTCACCAGATCGTCGGTCCACCTTGTGGGGGGTCTGCCACGGCTGCGACTTCCTGAACGTGGCCTCCACTCGAGGACCTTTCTGCCCCAACGGCCGTCTGTTCTCCTCGCTATGTGCCCTGCCCATTGCCACTTGAGGCATGCAATCCTTTGGGCTATGTCTGTAACCTTAGTTCTCCTGCGGATCTCATCATTTCTGATACGATCACGCAGGGAGACTACGAGCATAGCCCTCTCCATTGCTCTCTGGGTGACTTTGAGCCTCCTTAATCGGCACATTGTAAGCGGCCACGTTTCGGTTCCGTATGTCATCACTGGCAACACACACGCATTGAAGACTTTCGTCTTGAGACACTGCGGTAGTGTCACGGATCACATGACGGTAAGCAATTGCCGCCGCCCATGGACACGACACCAGTAGAGTCACAAGTTTCTGACAAGCACCGTGTGCTTGATGGGTGACCGACTCGGGGCGAACAACCCTAAGTAACCTTTAAAGTTAAACATATTTTGTGTTACTACGGATTTTGCAATTGTTGTCATAATTTAATCTAGTGGGTAAAGTACCTACGGCAAATTGGAAAGCAGATTTTTATGTGATAGATAACAAATGAACAGACGTATCACCTGATAGTAAGTGATTGCCGCCGCCCATGGACAGCCGCGACACCAGTGGAGTTACAAGTACGCTGCCAACTTTTAAACACCCCCTTTCCCCCGGATTGGGCGGTACCCTCACTAACACAGCACAATGCTGCTTCACGCCGATTTTCTGTGAGGCCGTGGTAATACTCCGGTCGAGAACGGCCCATTCATGCCGAAGCGTGGCTCACCCACGGTCAAAATGTCATTTATTCATTATGTCTTCTATCTATATTTATAAAAGCAGGTCGTGTTAGTTACACTATCTATAACTCGAGGAGGGCTGAACAGATTTGGGTAAAAATTAATAGAGAGGTAGCTTAGAACAGGGAAAGTTCCTTACTTACATTTTGGTTAGGTTCCTG
Source organism: Marasmia exigua (assembly GCA_019059595.1). Lineage (NCBI taxonomy): Eukaryota > Metazoa > Arthropoda > Insecta > Lepidoptera > Crambidae > Marasmia > Marasmia exigua. Next base: position 19,489,703 of record CM032473.1, read on the forward strand.
TGGAAAACCAAAATGAGTATAGCGAAGGCTAGTTGTAATACAATTCTCGAGATTTTCAAACAATTTTCCTTGAACGAAATTTTCATATGATCATATTTTACCAGGCCAAAAATAATGACTATTAAAAATGTTTGGGAGTGTTTTCTTTATTGAATTTAGGGGTGTCTCGCAGGGGGAAATATTGATGATGGTCTGTCAGTCAGAGGGTGGATGGGATTTCCAAAGTTATTCCAAAGCAAATATAAAGCTTTATAAAATGACGAAAGAGAGCGATGGTAGCTCAGAGGATAATAACGAGCCTGCACTTAGAAGACGTGCACGTAGAAGGTTCGAGTCCAAGGTGGAGAAGATCACCTATGTATATTTCAAGCCTATAAATAAATAAATATTTCACAACATCACATATATTGATCTGACTCCGAGATAGGTAGCTCAAGCACCTGTGTTACCGATATCAGAATCAACAGTGGGATTACAAATATATACATATAATACTTTTCTTTTGTAAATACATACTTATAACGCATAGGAAATACCCAGACCAATACAAACAAAAGCCTATGTGTGTATTTCTACCATTAGCTCAGTGATGAGGGAAAATATTGTGAGGAAACATTGTAAGGAATTGTGGTGATCCGTCTGCTCGTCTACCCTCTATCCCATAAAAAAACCTGCACGTTTCGGATAGTTTCTGAAACGTGTTACCATGATTCAGTTGGTCTGGTTCCCCTGTTAAAGGGTTGCGAAGGTCAGACGGCAGTCGCTTCATTGTAATTACCAGTCTTTCCAAATCCAGGATCATGGTCTAAGCGTACCCCGGAATCTAAAGCGACAGCTTTGGACACAACCGGAAATACTGAGATGAAAAGTGAAGACGAAAATGATATACAACTTTAGCCACATTTAGTTCAGGATATCTTGGAGAGTAGCCACAACAAACGATCTTTATAAAGTCGCTGGTAGTTATTACATGCACATATAAACTCTCATCGTTTATAAAATGACAAAAGTCTGGCCATGGTGGGCCCTTGCTCTAAATAAAAATTGAATTGGCTGTTTGCGTATTAGGAGCCCTTTTACGGAACTCTTATAGATTCGTCATGTCTGTCCGTCTGTCCGTCCGTCCGTATGTCACAGCCACTTTTCTCCGAAACTATAAAAACTGTACTATTGAAAGTTGGTATATAGATGTATTTTGTTAACTGCATTACGATTTTTACACAAAAATTGGAAAAAAAATAAAAATTTGGTTGTCTCCATACATGAAACTGAAACTCATATTTTTTTTTCATCAAACCTATACGTGTGGGGTATCTATGGATTGGATAGGTCTTTAAAAATGATGTTGTGGTTTTAAACATAATTTTTTTCTAAACACAATACTTTGCGCAAGAGGCGCTCCCAAAGTGGTAAATTGTCCATCTAACTTCTATAATAAATGAATTATAAAACTAAAAAATATTTATGATGTACACAAGCATGAAAACTAACAACGAAAATTGGTTTGAACTAGATCTAGTAAGTAGTTTTTTTTAATACGTTATAAACCGTAAGCCGCAATTTACCTTCCATATATCTTACTTGCTGCTACGGAACCCTTCAAGGGCGAGTCCGACTCGCACTTGGCCGGTTTTATAGATTGTAACGAGATTAAGAAAAAAAATTAGAAAGTATTAAATAAAAAGGGTTTTGTGAATTTTCGAGCCAATTTTCGAGAAAAAAAGGGTTTTGTGAATTTTCGAGCTTTTTTCCACACGTCTTTTATGTCACAATCATCTCTTAAGCAAGATTTAAATATTTAGTTTTGTTTTTAAATCTCTTTGTACCATGGCGTGTGTGAAATAAGCTTTAAATATCGCAAATCCTCATTTATTTAAAATGTGAATTTTGATCAATTTTGGTGGCCTCGCCAGTGCTCCTCCGTAAAAGTACTCATAAACAGTAGCCCACATATTCACAAACTTTGTCTTCTAGAATATTAGTGTGTTTCGTGACTCAAAACACAAAAGCTGTGCTTAGCGAGTCGCATTAGCGAGCGTTGGACTTGTGCGCTGTTCGCGCGAGATACGCGGAATTATGCCGAGCTCTGCGCCGATACCGTTCTAACTCTGTTAAACGCATACTCAGAAGGATATGTTTAAGGTCCCAATATTGGAACCATTCGACAATCGTGCCATTTGTGTGAAACAAATGGCGTGACATTAGGAAGGAGTTTGATTGATGTGGAACTGCCCGAGCGGAAGTCACTTGAGCAAATTTATATTTGTGTCTTGCAGTGATCTGTGGGAAGAAGAAGCATAGAAGATTAGAAAGCATGATTGATTGTACACAAAGATACCTAACATGTTGTTTTTTTTTAATTGTTTATTGTATGTGTTGTTCTTTGTGCCAATAAATGTTTTATTCATTCATTCATTCATAACAATAAAACTTGATTTACTTATTTAAGAAAGAAAACTTGCTATTTTACAGTGCTATTACACCGACGTATACACAAGCTAAATTACAATAAAATTAAAATTACTATAATTTTTTACTTAAAAAAGTTACAACACGTTTTAGAAATAATCCTAAATTGTCATTATGGACATAATATGGATAATATGGATTATTGCAAAAATGGTGCCAATGGTTAGTTAGACTTCGCACAGGATACCGTTGCTGGGACGGTAGCGATTTCTGGTTTCATTCACACACAAACGATCAATAAACCTTAGTTAGTTAATAGGGGGTCGGAGTGTGATTGACCAGTAAATCCTTGAAGCTCGCGCAAGTCGCAAGGTTATCTGCAAACGTTATTCTTATTGATCTGTGACAGCGACGTTCGACATCCGACTAATAGATAGACCCAAACAGAATATAAACTTTTTGGATTGCTCGAGTGCACTCCGCACCCCCGCCTCCCGCAAAACCTGGGAGGTCGCCATTGCGGCGGTCGAGCTAAAGTTTCCGTGCATGTTTAAAGAGATTCTAACTCTCGCGCGAGTCCCAAATAGTGTCCCACCGGCAGTATGTTCGGCACAGTTATCAGCAAAGTGAGGAGTTACAGCGGGATCCATTCACGAGCGTTATTCCGCCGCCATGACAACTTTAATGGCAACTAACGCCGCTTCAATAGGGTCGGTTTCAATGGACTTTTGGGAACTGTCACAATGACAAGTTTCGGCACTGGTTCGAGGGAAATAGTTTTTTTTTCTAGTTTAGGTGGCAGCTCAAGCATTTTAGTTATCCTCATTATGAAGTTGGCTGCATGTTAAGCTGCTTATTTTACAGAGCTGTCGCTATGGACCCCTTACGCTTGGACCATGATTCAGAATTTGGGGAGTCTGGTAAAGAGGTAAAAAGTCGAACCCTATAAATAGCAAGGGAACCAGACTAACTGAATCAAAATTACACGTTCCAGAAACTATCTGAAATGTGTACGTTTCCTCACTATGTTTTCCCTCACCAACGAGCTAATGGTAGAAATATGCACATAGATTTGAAAAATTCAGGGGTCAAATCCAAACCACGATTGCGAATGGATGGCATGTTTTTACCAGTGAGCTACGATCGCTCTGTTTATTTTACAGTTTATTGGAGCTAAAAGATAGATGGATGAGCCTAACATCATTGCGAAGACTAAAGCGCATCGACTTCGCTGGCTCGGTCACCTCTAGAATATGGGAGGTACTCTTGTCGCATAACTGGCAGGAGGTGGCGCAGGACCGACCTAGATTGAGGCCAAGGATCAATCAATCAAATCAAATATTTATTTTTCTCTCACATAAGGATACATGATTAAAGGTAAAGAAATACGAGGATCACGTAGGATCGCTGCGTCAACTTAGTTACTTTTATTTACTTGAGTATGGTCCTAAATACTAGGTATGAGATTAGATGAACCATCATAATTGTTTAGGACATTTCTTCTATACATTGATAGCTACTCTTCATATCACTATCTTACTACTTTTTACATCACATATCAGATTGGGTGACCAACGTCGAACACGCGGCCCGCCGCGGTATGATAGGAACGCTGCCGCGCGCAGAAGGTGTAAACTAATCCACGGTGAATTTGGGTTCGCCTGTAGCCAACTCTGAGATACACCTTAATTCACTGAGAAGCTGATCTAGATTCACTTTCCTCCTTGGTATCTGACTTCGCAACCCTTGTTACTTTGGTAACATAATATTGCCTAATAGATCGAAATTCAGTTTGAACTATATTTTCTTCCAACCGATTTCGGGTAAGGCGGCCAATCTGAATGAGCAGCCACGCAGGCTATATTATAGTGCTCAAGTGTGTGCGCGAACACAAGTGCACTCTCATTCCCTTACTCTCATAAAAGTGTAACACGACCGGTGAGGAATCGGGCGCAGGACCAACGGCTTGACGTGCTTTCCGAGGAAAGGTACAAGACCGCCAACTTCCAGACTTCGCGCTGACACTACGAATTTCTTACCGAAAACTTTTGGCCCGACCCGGGGATCGAACCCCAAGCACAGCCTTCGCTTTAAAGTGCGACGCCCTAGCCACTGCGCCAACGAAGAAGTCAACTACACGATAATACTAAAATAAGGAATTTTACTATTTTCAGAGAAAATAAATCAAAAACTCCATCTTTTTTCGACTATCCAATAAGGAAAATGGTAGAAAACAGCAAAATTTTCGACAGTGTTTTATTAGCTCGCCCTCGAGAAACAAAATAAGAGCCGGCGAATCGACTTTAATGAGTTCTTTTAACACTTTATTATTTATTAGTACGGCTCTTGAATAAATAGTGCTTTTTAAGAGAGATAAAAATTCACCATGAATATTACATTTAAGAGCAATCTGATTTTGTAGAACCTACGTACCTACAAATAAATAAAATTGTTTTGAACAAAATAAGAGACAAGTAAAAAAAAATACGCCGTGTGGTCCCCGGCAGAGTAGAATAGGCCACCCTCACTCTTACCGAGGTGTCGTTAAAGGCGACTAAGGGCATGATCATCAGCACCCAGAGGAGGAAAACTCTGCATTTATATCAAAACCCTCGCCAACCCGTCTGCCAAGCGTGGTGAGTATGGCAATTACCCCTCATGTGATTGCGGGAGGCCCGTGCCCCAGCAGTGGGGACTTAAATGGGCTGATTATGACGATGATGATGAAAAAAAAAAATACAAAGTAGGAACCTTTTTATGTCATAAGTGGCAGACGAACAGACGGATCACCTGATGGTAAGTGATTGCCGCCGCCCATGGACACCCGCTACACCAGTGGAGTCACAAGTCCTCGCCAACCTTGAACCTCCTTGGTACCTCCCTTACGCAGCGATACAGCACAGTTCTGCTTCGCGCCGGTTTTCTGATAGGCCGTGGTATCGCTCCGGGCGAGCCGGCCCTTTCATGCCAAAGCGTGGCTCTCCCACGGTCTGAAGCAGTGTCCCCAAAATGCTGGCAGCATTATTATGCGATCATTCCCAGTTGCGTCCAAAATTGTCGCTTCGGAGCCTGGGGTGCACATTGGACCATGGTCCAGGATTTTTTTTTCATGACATATACGACAGACGAGCAGACGGATCACCGGCGTAAAGGTAAGCGATTGCCGTCCGCCCATGGCCACACACAACACTAGTGGGGATCACAAGTGCGCTGCCAACCTTTAAAATCCCCTTACCCTCCGATACCCTCACTCACGCAGCGAAACACAGCACAGTGCTGCTACACGCCGGTTTTCTGTGAGGCCGTGGTATCACTCCGGTCGAGCCAGCCCATTCCTGCCGAAGCGTGGCTCTTCCACGGTTAACAAGGATTCGGGAAGTCTGGTCATTATAATGATGCAACTTCCGTCTGACTTTCGCAACCGTTCTGAATCATTATTTGAAATACTGTAAGTACTTATCTATGATTTCGAGAAACTACCATAAACGTGTAGGTTTACTCACGATCTTTTTCCTCACCGCCAAGTTAATAGTAGAAATATGCACAGATTCTCGAATCACGACCGCTCGTATGAAAGGCGTGTATCCACTGAGTTACCATCGTCCTATCGATGCAACCTGTATGTAACATTAACTCAGTCTCCGAACGTACTTCCTGTTTGCATCCCAAGTTTATTTATTTATTACACGGATCATCTCGTCTGGGAACTTACTCGTAATATCTTGTAGCGAGGTGTATTGAACTGGTAGCAAGGATGTGAGAAAATATTCGATTTTAGACAATCGATACATCGTTTAACATACTTAAAAATATAATTCAATTCAAAAATGTCTTTATTTGCATAGGCTTGTATATATACAGCACTTTCAAATCATATCATACATTAAACAATATTAACTATTTATTTGTAAGTATAATATACATATCAGTATAATATACCACCGGAATCGGAAAGTTGATTCTGTCGAGAAGATCCGGCAAGAAAAACGATTTGGAATTAAAGTCTGATATTTACAGTGACTTGTGATATTTACTTTTGCCGTGTGGTCCCGGTAGAGTAGAAAAGCCTACCCTCACTCTTACCGGGGTGTCGTAAAAGGCGACTAAGGTAATGCTGCTGGCATGATCATCAGTACCCGGAGAAGGAAAACTCTGCATTGATAGCTAAACCCTCGCCAACCCGTCTGCCAAGCGTGGTGAGTATGGCAATTACCCCTCATGTGATTGAGGGAGCCCCGTGCCCCAGCAGTAGGGACTTAAATGGGCTGACGATGATGATGATTTACAGTGAAGCGACTGCCGTCTCATCAACCAACCAGCCAGACCAATCATGGTTACACGTTTCAGAAACAATCCGCACCGTGTGTTCCGGCTTTTTTGATGTCTATGAGCAGCGGTTACCGTTCACCATCAGATGGGCCTCAAGCTCGTTTACCTACTATAAGCAAAAAAAAAACCAAAACGTTTTCATCACGATGTTTTCTCTTACCGCCGAGCTTCGATTCGAAACACTAACCCTGTATGGAAGGCTAGTTCTTACGAGCTGCCCGGTTGGATTTTGCCCCCTGTCACAAAATAATATCGATTTCGTTTGCGCATTGGGTTAAGACTCTGCCTCATACGCCAAAGGTTGTGGGTTCGATCCTCTGGACAGACATTCATGTGATGAAAAAATATGTATGTTCAGTGTCTGGGTGTAATATATGTAATTATAATATATATCTGGTTTCTGAAATCCGTAACCCAAGTGCTTAAGGCGACGGGTAGAACTAACTAGCGACACCAATCGATTTAAATTGTTTGCTACTAAACCGGTTCTATTTCTGAACAATTTCGGAAAGGGAGTCTCTAAGCAAACATTTATACTATTTATTTAATAATTGTGCACTACTTTTTGATCTGTTTTTGCACTCGGAATTTGGATTAACACCATAAGTGGCCGTTTTTGGCGGTAATTCAAATTTCGAGTACAGAAGCAGACCTAAAAGTTAAGTATAAGTATTAAATAAATAGTATAAGGTTTTTTCCGAGAGCCTGCAGCTTCGAAATTGTTAAAAAGATATCAGGTTTAGTTGCTAACAATTTAAATCAATTAGTGTCGCTAGTGTGCCCTACCTTAAGGAAACGGATACCCCTAACTAGCGACGCCAACCGTTTTAAATTATAAGCTACTAAACCGTAACTATTTTAAACAATTTGGGAGTTCCAGTCTCTAAGCAAACATGCATGCCTACTATTTATTTAATAATTGTGCACTTCTTTTTGATCTGTTTTTGCACTCGAAATTTGGATTAATGCCATATTTGGCCGTTTTTGGCGGTAATTTGAATTTCGAGTACAAAAACAGACCAAAAAGTTAAATATGAATATTAACTAAATAGCATAAGTGCTTTCCGTTAGACTGGAGTCAAAATTGTCAAAGAGATATCCGGTTTAGTTCCTAATAATTGAAATCGATTGGCGTCGCTAGTATGCGTAATACGGAAGCGTACCTTAAGCTACTTAATACGGAATAATTCGTACAAAATCTCAATTTATGAGATTTTGTACGAATTTATTATTTATAATCGTTATCGGCAAAAACGTCGATTTTGTGAATATATTGCCACATCTCTAGCTTGCAGTGTTATGGACTTGAAACGGAACTTAGCTGTGTCTGTCGCAAACTTGCGAGGAACTGCATCTAGATTATTTCTGCAAATTCAACTTGTCTGTCACACGAAGCTATTCTGAGTGTAATCCCCTATCTTGAATGTGTAGTTTGGAGCGAATGAAAGCCTCAGCGACGGTGGATTAGTGTGTTCTTGCACTTTAGGGTGGTATTGGCCTCGGTATTGATACCGAGGTTGACCTTTTTGCTATTTCGGTAATCTGATGTTGTTGATTTACTAAAAGTCCAAGATGTTGGAACAAGAGTCATCATCATCATCATCTGCCTGCGCCTTTTCCCATCATCTGGGGTCGGCTCTCCTTGTCCGTTTTCTCCACTCTGGGCGGTTTTGAGCGGTTTCTGGGTTAACGTGTTTTTGGGTTAGGTCTTTTGTGACCGTCGTTAGCCAGATGGTCTTCCGCGTTCGCGCTTTGTCATTGGTATGTCTAGGGCTACCCGCACTATGTGGTCTGGGGGACGTCTGAGAACGTGCCTATACCATCGGAGACACTTTTCCTGTATTTATTCACATATGGGGGCGATTTTGTAGCTACCTCTGATGTCGCACTTTGTCAAGTCTGGTGACGCCCCCTGACCATTTCTGTAGTGTGCAGCTTGGTGAGATGTTGTTTGGTAGCCCAACACTCTGTACCATACAAGATTGCAGGGCGGATACCAGTCTTATAAAGTTTGTCCATGGCCCTTTTATAGGCTTTTTGTCGCACATTACGCCTGTGAGCTGTTTCCACTTGTTCCAGCCTGCCATAGTACCAAAAGCCACATCGCTGTCGATTTTACCATCGCTGCTGATCATAAATCCGAGGTATTTAAATTGCTTTACTGTTGGGATAGGTAGATCCCCAATATAAAGTTTAATTTGGTCGTTATCTGATGCGATGTCGGATCAAGAGTGATGGAATTAAATTGCAATTGGGCAGGACACTTAGCTAGGCGCGGTCATGGCAGGTGGAGTAAAGTCCTGGCCGAATGGTGTCCAAGAACCGGCAGACGAAATCCATGTCAGCATCACTATGGGTCGACGTCACTACCAAAATCGTGAGGGCTGCATGGATCCGAACGGCTCAGGATCGGGTACATTGGCGTCAAAAATAGGAGGCCTATACTCAGCAGTGGGTATTACCAGGCTGATGATGATGATGATGATGTTGCAGATGTCCATGGGCGGCAATAATTGCTTACGATCAGCTGATCCGTCGGCTCGTCAGACTTTTATCTGTGCACATTTTTTTGGGTATTTGTGGCACCTTCATTGTAACTAATTTCTGTAGTACAATGGAATAACTATTTAAGTTTGGGACGAGGACAATTAAATGTATCTGACTGTGTCTCATTTTATTTATCTTTTCTTCAATTGCTATTGAACCAAACCTATTTGACATTAAGGTGGGAATCAAATATTTGTATACATTGATGTGTTGCTGTCCGTACGCAGCCATCAATATACTGTGGTAAAAGATATACAATCGGGCAATTTACACGTTGCAGCTCCCTAACAGCGGCGTATATCATCAGAGACCCTCGAATAGAAGGCCTAGTTTTATTTTATTCCTATCAAAGTTGTAAATGTAGATGCAACATTGTCATGTTAGTTTTTAACCAAAATGACTACTCGGAGCTTATTTTCATCATGTTATCCTATCTGAAAGGAGGTAATTTCTACAGTTACTTGCCTTATAGGTGACTATCTCTGTGGCGCAGTGGCTAGTGGGTCGCACTTTAAAGCGACGGCTGGGTTTGGGGCTCAATGCGCGGGTCGAGCCAAAATTTGTACCTTTTTTTATGTGATAGGTGGCAGACGAGCAGACGCATCACCTGATGGTAAGCGGCTGCCGCCGCCCATGGACAGCCGCGACACCAGTGGAGTCACAAGTGCGCTGCCAACCTTTTAATCCCCCGTTTCCCCGGATTGGGCCTCCAGGACCCAGCGAAACACTAGCACAAAGCTGCTTCACGCCGGTTTTCTGTAAGCCCGTGGTATCACTCCAGTCGAGCCGGCCCATTCATGCCGAAGCGTGGCTCTCCCACTGTCACCTAAGTTTTACCTGTACCTAAGTTTTTCGGTTAAGAAATTCTCAGTGTCAACCCTGTGTTTGAAAGTTGGCAGTCAAGAACACACAGGCCTCGAAAAGCTCGTTAAGCCTGATCCCTCTTCGGTCGTGTTAAACTGGTGTCTTATCGAAATATTATTAACTATGTGGGTATGGAAATAGAAACACGTCAATCACTGTACGCGAGATTTTTTTAATGATACTGCGGACAGGCATTTGACCTCCATCACATCTGATGCTAAAATTGACATTTTGACGACCCGTTTGGAACAGTGGTAGTGAACGCTGCCTTTGGTCCAAGGGTTGCGGGTTCGATCCCCGCACAGTACAAATATTTGTGTGCATGAACATGTCTGTTTGTATTGGTCTGGGTGTTTCCAATGTGTTATAAGTATGTATTTACAAAAAAAAAGTATTATATGTATATATTTTTGTAATCCCACTGTTGATTCTGATATCCGTAACACAGGTGCTTGAGCTACCTATCTCGGAGTCAGATCAATGTATGTGATGTTGTGAAATATTTATTTATTTATTTATTGTTTTAGTATAGTAACTTAGACAAAGATCTTTAAATTTTGTGCAATAAAGTGTATCTATCTATCTAAGTGCCGATCAGGTCTAAGGTAGACCATACTTGTCTGTGAAAAGCCTATTCACTCGCCTTAAATAATTGTATACGTGAATGTTTAGCATGTTAAGGGCAGCTAGTGTTGTGTTATATTTTATGTTTCAAGGCCGATTTATTCAGTTTCTCCAGGACCCTTTTCTTGTACCCTGCAAGGAACTTTTAAATACATCTGATTGCACAATACCACTGCGACATTTATAAGAAGACCTTTTTCCCACTTCCATTTTTCATACTTAAAGTGAAAATCGGCGAGGGTATATTCGAGGCTTCCAGATTATGTAGATTTTAGGGACTTTCCCGTAGTGCGGTATTTAGGGTTTCTTTTCTAGTTTACGCGATGACTTTGAGTTTGAAGGGAATTTATAGGTTTAGGACTGGGTCAACGAATTGTTAAACAGGGGATGGGTCTGCAATGTTGGGATACGTGTCTCCCTGTGAGGGAAGGACAATCTATTTAGGTACCTATATGGTGGATTGAAATATTTTGCATGTTTGGCAAAATATTTGAATTGGTTTAGAACATAGGACTTCTAGGTTTACTGCATAAAAGGTGTCTATTTTATGTTATGAATCAAGAAGTTTCTATGAGTGATATTTTAGTCTATTTAATTTTCATGAAAATCATCTATATTACAAAAATTGTCGCCGCTAGTCTACTGTGGATGAGCCACTCTTCTTACTCATAGAAAATTGACGGAAAGCAAGTTGCCGAGTTGCGAATGAAATGCAATGTGGAAGAGTACAAACAGGGAGTGTGTATCTATAAACATTTACATCCCTTTAACCACGTGCTTTACTAACCATTCTGAACAACATATACCTACTCTACGACTTTTCGGAAAATTTTCTCCCTTTCCCATTCAAAGTGATGAATTAACGTGACCGACTTTAGTAGTGGTAAGTGGGTCGCACTCGAAAAGCGGCTGCGCAAGAGGTCCCGGGTTCAATCCCCGGGTCGGGCCAAAAATGTTTACCAACGTTTTCGTTAAGAAATTCTTATTGTCAGCCCGGAGTCTGGAAGTTGGCGGTTTTGTACCTTCGTGCCTCGGAAAGAACGTGAAGCCGTTGGTCCTGCGCCCAATCCCTCTCCGGTCGTATCAGACTGGTGTCCCATCGGAATATGAGGGTAAGGGAATAGAGAGTGCCTTGTGTATGCGCACACACTTGACCACTATAATACATCCTGCGTACGTGGCTGATCGTTGAGATTGGCCGCCTGTTGGTTAATAATCGGTTGGAGGATATCATTATTATTATATTTTTTAAATGAAAATTTTCAAAAGAGATAGAACAAACATGTTCAGAATGGTTGGTACAATAAGTGGTTAAAGGGATGTAAATATTCACAAATACACACTATTAAAGAAAGAATAATGCATTTAGAGTCTAAGTGCGAAAATATGGACACATTATATTACACGCCCCTCCATCAGATCCGGTACCTATGAGCCGTCATAATCGACTTACGTGAAGACATCTCCATTGATCCCGTATACTCAATTCCCACATCGGGTGGAGTGTTTGCCGATCCGGCGGCAACACATTCAAATGTATGCACATAGGGGCGGTCGGGTGTAAACTATTGGGTGGCCTCGATGCTAACGAGAAAATCAACTCTTTTTGTGCCATGAGGAACTATCACTTTTGAACTAATCCCTAGTTTTCTGCGAAACCAGGAAATAAGAAAAGTCTGGCTTGTTTGGATGAACAAGGCAGCAGGGCCATTTCACTTAGTACTTTTTTCCTTAGTATGGGGAAAAATGTTCAGTGGTTTTTACCCGACTACGGCGAAGCAAAAAGGAGGCTTATGATTTTGACCTGTATGTATGTATGTTCATCTGTTCCCTCATAACTTCTAAACTAGTTATCATATTTGAACACATGAGGTCTTGTTAGAATCGTATTGATTGTCTTCTGGTTATAGGCGACATGACGTCACGTTAAATTGACTACAGCGCCCTCTAGGGGACTTAGAGTAAGGAACTAAAAAAAAATTTGCTGGACGGTACCAAGATTTCTTTCGGAACTCTCACTGCCCGAAATACAGCGCTGGTGCTGCTTCACTCCGGTTTTCTCTGAGGCCGTGGTATCACTCTGGTCGAGCTGGTACGTTCTAGACGTGTTTTACTCTTTACTGAAACGACTCAGTGATCAAACTTAGCCAAATGATACAATGTTCCTTGAATCTCTAATGTTCGCTCCGAATGTATCATTCGAATCAAATGGATCTCGAGTTCGAGCGAACCGAATGATCCGAATGAGCTGAATGATCCGAGTGAGCCGAATGATCCGAATGGGCGGAATGATCCGATGAGCCGAATGATCCGAATGCACTGAATTATCAGAGTGCGCTGAATGATCCGAATGAACGGAATGAATCACGGATCTATCGGAGAGTCGATGTTCCAAATGAAGCGTTTAACTGTTCCGCATCTCTGCACTGATCCAGATGCAAATGTTCCAATCTTTTGAAAAATACGTTTTTGCCAGATCTAGTACGTTCATGCCAACGTCAACGTCAAAATATAACGCGAAAAATCTCTCTTCTATCTCTCTCTCTCTCCTGTTTTTAACCCCCCACGCAAAAACGACGGGGTGTTATAAGTTTGACGTGTCTGTGTGTGTGTGTGTGTCTGTGTGTCTGTCTATGGCATCGTAGCTCCCGAACAAATGAACCGATTTTGATTTTTTTGTTTGAAAGATGAATAAGGAGGGAATGTTCTTAGCTATGTTGGATAAAAATCGATCCAAGATGGCCGCCGTCACAAAGATTTGGATTTTATGTTTTAACACAACTCTCACAATATGGGTATCATATAAAAGAGTAGTAGAATATATTAATTGTGAAAAATTTCAAATCCAAGATGGCCGCCGTCAGAAAATGGCGAGTAACCTATTTGTTGTTCCAACTGCCTCAATATAGGTATCAAATGAAAGAGCTTTAGTTGTGTCGGGGGTTTTTAAATTTTCAATTTTTGTCGGTATTTTCAAACTTGAAATCCTCTGATTAAAATTCCTCACCCGCCGCGTCGCCAAGAACGTTTGGTCTAGTTTACCGATGTGCATACATTTGAATGTTGACCAGTCCGGACGTGATCGTTCCGATGTTACATAAGTCCAGACTTATTTCTTTTCAATGCTTGTTTTAGTATTAATCTTTACTGCACCCCTCCTCCTCCCCATCTTAGCGTGTAATTCCCAGTTGCGTCCAAAGTTTTCGCTCTAGAGCCCGGGGTAACGCTTGGACCGTGATTCATGATTTGGGGAATTTGGTAATTACAATGAAGCGACTGCCGTCTAACCTTCGCAACCCTTTAATAGGGGAACCAGATCAATTGAATCATGGTTCTACGTTTCAGAAACTATTTGAGAACGTGCAGGTTTCCTCACAATGTTTTCCCTCACCGCCGAGCTAATGGTAGAAATACGCTTAAAATAAATATTAAACTTAACTGAACAGATACGAGAATTTCGTGATCTTTGTTCTTTTTTAAATAGACAAGAACTTTTTTATAAAAATACAACAGATTTGAATATTAAAATAGAATAAAATAAAATAATATACTAGTAGCCTATTAGCGGATTATTTAACGGATATACTTATCCATCGGCTCCTCGCAATTCCTAAAACTTAACGGTCACCCCCCGTAAAATACCGTTTTGCGCTGATTGAGTGAGGGTGCCAGAGGCCCAATTAGTGGGGAAGGTAAACGGTAGCCCGCCTGCACTAGCGACGGCAATTGATTTAATTTTTTGTTGATAAATCAATCTATTTTCAACAATCGACGATCGTCGAAGACTCGGAAAACCTGTATACCTACTATTTATTTAATAACCATGTTTAAATGTTTGGTTGTTTGTACTAGAAACTTTGATTCATGCCAAAAGTGGCCGCTTTTGGCGTTATCCAAGTAGTGAACAGTTATTAAATAAATAGTATACAGGTTTGCCGAGTCTCCGACGGTCCACAGCTTACTTTCTTTGGCGCTACAACCCTTTGTGGGTCTTGGCCTCTTCTACTATGGGCTGCCAAGCGCGTCGAACCCTGGCTGTTCGTCTCCAGTTCGTAAACTTTTTCATCGCCTTAAGATCGTCTTCGATGCAATCGCGCCATCTCTTCTTAGGCCCTCCCCTTGGTCTCTTTCTGCTGCGACTTCCAGTCGGTCATTATTTTTGGAACTCTGCCTTTGTCCATTCTCTCAACATGTCCTGCCCATCCGAGACGTTGCGACTTGATGAATCTGACGATCGACGTTCCACAAGTAGTTCATTATTATGTTTGTAGGGGGAGATTTCTTTCTTGTTATTTTTTACTGCTAGCGTTGTTTACGTTCCTACGTTTTCAAACTTACTCGATCGAAAAGTTGATGGACAGAGTTAATAAGGAAACGGGAAAGTTTTAATTAATCGCCATCAGATTACTTTGGGACAAGCACCGTGTGCTTTATGGGTGACCGACTCGGGGCGAACAACCCTAAGTAACCTTTAGAGTTAAATATATTGTGTTACTATGGATTTTCCAATTGTTTTTTTTTATAGAAAGGCCAATCAGGATGACCTCACTCCGCCTGATGGTAAGCGGGCGTGAAATCCAAATATGAGGTTGACAGGCACAAAAGAACCCATTGAGTCTGCCATCCTCACCCGATGGCCTGCTGAGATGCTGCTTCACGCCCCGCCTAAAAGACCCCGGTTTGTATGAAGGAGGAAAATTGTTGTCATAATCCAACCTAGATATATAGGTAAAGTACGGCGATACTAAGGTTTAAGCGGGGTTTAAAGGTTAGCATCGCACTTGTGACTCCATTGGTGTCGCGGGTGTCTATTTCGCTTACCATCAGGGGATCCGTCTGCTCGTCTGCCACCTATCATATAAAAAGAAAGAAAAAGATTAGTTGTTTTTTTATCTGATAGATGGCAGACGAACAGACGGAACACCCGCGACATCGCAATGTTTTGAATTATGATTCTTAATTTAAATTTTATTTCTTAAATTTATACTTTAGATTCTTTTTGGTTTAATCTGAGGCAAATGCCTATCTTTGGGTTTTTCAAATTTGTGTGCACATTTCTAACATTAGCTCGGAAGACATCCTGAGAAAACCTGCACGTTTCGGATAATTTCTCAAAATGTTGTATACCTATACCTACCTGCAATATTTAAGTTAATGATTCTGAACGTGTAACCGTGATCCAGTTGGACTGGTTCCTCTGTTTAAGGTTTACGAAGGTCGGACAGTAGTCGCTTCATTGTTATTAGTAGACTTACCGTATCCTGGATAATGGTTCAACCAAGCGTACCCAGGGCGAAACAGCAGACCAATTACACGCCTAGATGAGGAGGTGGACAGGAGAGTAAATAGTTAAAACGAAAAGGGTAGGTACGTCTAGTGTCTTAAGGCCCGTGTTCAACATTGAAGCTTTTGTTAGGAACGAAACAATTTGAGCAGCTGAACAAAGCAAGCTAGCAATTAAGTCGGGTCTTAAGACTCTTCGACTCCTTGTCATTATCACGTTTTTTATTTGGAGTTACTCAGTTTCAGCTTAGTTCTTATAACGAAAGGCAATAGACTATGGTTGCTAGCAACAATGTAACAAGTTGCCTATAGTAGTAGTTACTATTTATTAAATAACCATGCACAAAGGTTGAGTCCGTTTTTGTACGCGAAAAATTGATTCACGCCAAAAGTAGCCGCTTTTGGCGTGAATCAATTTTTCGCGTGCGCAATGGACACAACATTTGTGCATGGTTATTTAATAAATATTATGAGTTTTTGCCGGAAGGTACCCCCAAATTGTTTAGGATAGACCCGGTTTATTAGCTAAAAAGTAAAATCGATTGGCGTCGCTAGTGTGCCCTACCCGTCACCTTAATATTAAATTAAAATTAAATATCATTTATTTCAACCAAATAGCAATACAATATTTGACATTCATAAATTGTAATAAGTATATAAATGTCAAGTTAAATTAAATTCATAGGGGATTATAAATGTCAAGTTAAATAGAAATTAAGAAAAAAATAAAATAAAATTTCAGTTCCATTAAAGTTGGTTATACAATTAAAATTATCATAAAAATGTTAAGCTACTACATGCCAATTGAATACAAATTCAAAATGAAAATTAAATTGAAATTAACGTATTATAAAAATATAATGTCAAATCTTGTCATTGCAGCACGCGACACCCTTTACCGCTTTTGCCCAGAAAGCTTAGTTCTTATAACAAAGGGCAATAGACTATGGTTGCTAGCATCGTTAACAATGTACTAAGTCATTGCCTTTAATAATGTCGTAACTCGTAAGTAAGAAGGAACGACTTATGATTTACGACGTTGTTTAAAGTGGGGGCTTAAGATATTGTTAAGTGCTACCGTCGATTTTCGGTACAGATATACGGGATACTTGTACGGTACAGAGAATAAAAAAGTTCGTCACGTTAAGGTAAAATTTTCGCTTGCACGGAAAGAATCAGTTATACCAACGTACCGTTTTAAAAAGATCTGCCAACCTTCTTTGAATTTTCTTTACATCAAAAGGAATCAATGTTGCTACAAGCAAATCTAAACTTTCTGATCTAACAGTTAAGCATAAATGTCTGTGCAACAGGTATTATACTAGAGTAATATACTTTGACAAATTCACGAAAGGTAATAAGTGCTCATAGCATATCAACGAATCAATTTAAACGTTAACCTTATTCGTTCTTTGACTGTACATGGGTGTTTTTGAACGGCACCGATCGAGTGGATTCGATGTTGATTTATGTTGATCGATTGTACTATAGTTTTGGTTGATCAACCGTGTGTACACCGTGTGTACCGTGTGTACACCGTGTGTACAAACCGATTACCGAATCTCGATGTGATTAATGATTTCTCAAATAGTGGCTTTAAACAGTTTAAGAAATTATCTAAAACGTGCAGTTTTACTTTAAGATATTTCCTTTCCCCTCCTCGTCTTAACGTGTCATTCGGGTACACTTTAACCATGATTCTTGATTTGGAGACTCTGGTAATTACAATAAAGCGACTCTCGTCTGACCTTTGCAACCACCCGGGGGACCACCAACAGGGGAACCAGACCAACTGAAACATGGTTACGTGTTTCAGAACGTGCAGGTTTCCTCACGATGTTTTTCCTCACCGCCGAGCTAATGGTAGAAATACGCACATCGATTTGAATCTGATCCATTGAGCTGAGGGCAGCTCTATACTTATTTCCTTTCCTTCCGCACATAAAAAACATATATCATTACGGGTGTATATACCTAACCATCACTTTTGTCATTATAAAACCTAATTTAAAATAAAAATTCAACACCACTCATTTTATTTCTATCAAAGACGAACAAAAGTCTTAAAGAACTATTTTTATTCTTTACAGGTAAGCAAACAAGGCATAGGAGGCGATAGCGAAGGCTCCAAATGGGTACGTTTCCGCTTACGTTTTCATCACCTTAATATTATAAAGACAAAAGCTTGTGTGTATATCTTCATGGTTGTTACTTTTCACATGCAAACATGTGGATTAATTTTAATAATATTTAGCACGTAGGAAGCTGACACACTCTATAGAATCACTAAACCACGGGTAACACCGCAGTGCGTAGCTAGTTATTTTACATGTCAATCCCAAAGGTATATACCATCGACTATATATAGCTATCTTCGAGCAACGGCATAACCCACTGAATAAATATAATAAATATTTCACAACATCACATACATTGATCTGACTCCGCGATAGGTAGCTCAAGCACCTGTGTTACGGATATCAGAATCAACAGTGGAATTACAAATATATACATATAATACTTTTCTTTTGTAAATACATACTTATAATACATACATACACCCAGACCAATACTAACAGACATGTTCATACACACAAATGTTTGTACTGTGCGGGGATCGAACCCGCAACTCTTGGACCAAAGGCAGCGTTCACTACCACTGTTCCAAACGGGTCGTCTGAATAGATAGATCCCGCCAGACGAAGTAATTTAAAGTCTCCAGCGCGCCAGACATCTAGACTGCTTTGAATTCAAGAAGGATTTACTCATTGATAACCTTTTGATTTATATCTAAGGGAGAGGTTACACGACACAATTTCATACATGACATACCAAAGCGCTGCACAGTATTTCGCCTAGAACATTCTAGGTGGATAATATTCATGTCATCATTTCCAGGTAATCTTAATTAGAAAACGTAAGCAACACCCCAAACTCGGAATTCCGAGAACCGTTTGTTTGTCAAATTCGTAATCGATGAGTCATAATTAGGGGTCAGAAGTCAGGTAGGTACCTACTTAGTTTAATGCAACCCTTTCAATTAATCAGTTGCAATTTAGCGACACTTTCGTGCACATCTCATAGTGGCTTATAGTAATATTGTGAATGTTTTTGTGATGGATATATTAATATATTTTTGTATAAAAGACTTTTGAAGGTTGGAGACATACAGACATTCACCTCTATTTGGGTTAATTTTTAGATATATTGTAGCAATAACCATACCCTTTAAAAAAAATATTGTGTAGCACACTTTAGTACATGTTTTTTCTTTTTTTTTCAAAATACGTTTACTCCACTTCAAGGGTAGAGTTTTTCGAGGAGTGGGTGAAACACACGATAAATGAAAAGAACTTGGGTGTTTGAAAATAAAAAGTATAAAAAGTTGGTTAACATAGCACCATTGTCCTTTCTGCATGACCCAAACGTTGACTGGTAGAGAATGCCTCTGGGCATTAAGTTCGCCTATTGTATCGTTTTGTGCAATAAAGTTTTTAATAATAAATAAATAAACATAGTGAATATTTATAAAAAAATGTCTACACTCCAAAACTCGTTTACCCCATCGGTTGTCGGTTCTGCGGCTAATATGGCCAGCCCACTGCCACTTAAGCTTGCTAATCCGGTGAGCAATGTCGATAACTTTGGTTCTCTGCCGGATCACCTCATTTCGGATTCGACCTCGGAGAGAGACGCCGAGCATTGCTCGTTCCATAGCCCGCTGAGCCACCTTTAACTTGTGAACCAGTCGTACCGTAAGTGTCCACGTTTCGGCTCCGTATGTCATGACGGGTAGGACGCACTGATTGAAGACTTTCGTCTTTAGGCACTGTGGTATCGACGATACGAATTCATTTCATTTGATTTCATTTTCATTTGAGCCGTGTGGTCCCCGGCAGAGTAGAATAGGCCACCCTCACTCTTACCGAGATGTCGTAAAAGGCGACTAAGGTAAAGCTGCTGGCATGATCATCAGCACCCAGAGAAGGAAAACTCTGCATTTATATCAAAACCCTCGCCAACCCGTCTGCCAAGCGTGGTGAGTATGGCAATTACCCCTCATGTGATTGAGGGAGGACCCGTGCCCCAGCAGTGGGGACTTAAATGGGCTGATGATCATGATTTCATTTTCATTTCATAGCCATTACCAGCAAATATACCTACTTACTCATAATTGTATTGCTGTGATTTTTCTGGCTACTACTCGACTAAAGGATAACAACCCTGTATAGATAATAGATACTTACACCGGTACATCGCCAGACCAGACGGAGTCAATAGACGCTTGAACATTCAGAGCTCAAGTCATTGCAACTCGCTCCAGACGACTTCAGATTTCTTACCGAACAATCCCTCTGTCGACCACTTTTCGATCAATACTTCTAACTACAGACGGAGAATTTCTTCTTTGAAACAAGACGCAATAATATCTTACTACTTTTGTTTCGGCTATATGGCTTTAAAAAGGCCAGCGGCACACCTGTAAGTAAGAAAGTAAGACATTTATTGACCACAAACACGAAAATAATTACAACAAGATGTTAACAATAAGACAGAAAGGAACAAAAAATAAGTATGTCACCTGTGACTCCTCTGGTGTTGCAAGATGTCCATGGGCCAGGCCGCCTGCATGTCTACCCCCTATCTCATAAAAACATAAGTAATAATAAAGTATAAAGTAATATGTCATAGGCGGCAAATGTTCGATAGTAGCTCAGCGGTTCAGAACGCGCTTCTCATACAGCGGGCCGTGTTTGGAATCCGAGCATGCACCTCTGGATTTTTCAAATCTATATGCATATTTTTACCATTAGCTCGGCGGTGAGGGAAAACATCGTGAGGAAATCTGCACGTCTTGGAAAGTTTCCGAAACCTGTAACCATGATTCTGTTAGTCTGGTTCCCCTGTTGTGAGGGTCAGACGGCAGTCGAATTCATTGCATTAACCAGACTCCAAATCCTGAATCCAAGCGTCCCTCGGGCTCCAGAGCCACAGCTTTGGACGCAACCGGGAATTAGATAGATAGAAACATTTATTCACTGAAAAATACGACACACCACATTTTACAGATAAGAAAGGACGCAACAAGTATAATCATATAATATTTAAACAAAGAGAAAAAGAAACAAATACAAACTAAAACAGCAAACACAACATTACAAATATAAAAGAAGACAAACAAAAAAAAATAAAAGAGAAAAAAAAAGTAATAATACGGCTTCTCAAGCCGGGCCGGTGTGTAAGGTATGTCGCGATAGTCAGTGAAAAGTAGCTCACTCAGCTTCGGCCATGGCTTTTGGTAGGAGTACCTTCAGGCCATGGCGCTGGTTTTATGTGACCCTAATGTGACGCACGGACGATATATATGGCACATAAATAGTTTATATGTATATGTACATAAATAGTTTATAAATAAATTAAATATAGTGTTCTGTCTAATAAAGGTGTGCAAATTAATAAACAATAAGATACAAATTAATTTTATGGTGGGATATAAACAAGTATAGTGTAGTGAGAGCGAGATGCTCGCGTGGGTTGGAAAAGGGCCGATGCGACGATTCCCGCAGAGCCCGTTTGTGAACCCCGTTCGCTGTGCAGCGGCATTTGACCTTGGATTCCGGCTTAACGCGTACGCGTTTCAATTGTCCTGTTTACGGATAATAACATGATGTAATAAAATCATAACGCCACACAACAAATAATTGGTGTACAATGTGGACGAATTACACGCTAAGATTTAGATGAGGAGATGAGATAAAAATTTCGGCTACATGGCTTTTTAAAATGCGGGCGGCACACCTGAGGCGCCTCCGGCGTTGCACTTGTCCAATTGTCCATGGGATGCAGTAATTGCCATCGTGATCCGTCTAATTGTCTGCCCATCTGACCACTATCTCATAAAAAAATACACCTTATCCGCAACACCAGTGGAGTCAAAGGTGCCTTAGACTCCACTGGTGTTGCGGACCATAAAATACATGTACCACTCCGTTCAGTCTATTCATGCCAGAGTGTGGCTCTCCCTCAAAAAAGTTTTATTGATATCATTTGATAAGGAAAAACTAAAAATCAATACGGGCTCAGGGTAGATGTCAGGTGCGCAGCTGACGTAGACAAAATAACCGTATAGTCCTTCGATTCTTTATTCTTACAGAATTGTTTTCTTCTGGATGCGATGCCATAACCCTTCAAATGCACATATTCCACACACAATAAAGTTTATGTGGTTATTTCGCATCTGGAAGCGTTCCGCCGCGTTTTTTATTAGGTGCTAAATTCCAAGGATTCCCAATCATATTTTTTGGAGTGTTGGCTTGTTTGACCTAAATGTTTACGCAATTCGGTATACAGGTTGTTCTAAATATAAACACTTTTAAATTTAAAATCTTCATGATCATATAAGTTCATTCAATCCAGCGACTTTCGACTGCAATATTCAAAGAGACGGCCTTGGTCGTAACCGGGACAACACACAGAGACAAGAGAGAATTATTTCGTAATTGTTCAGTTCTTATATTGTACTCAAATAGACATGCATCTTTGAAAAAAGACATTTGTGAGCTTAAACAAACATTTATTTAAAAATATTTCGTTTCAATTTGTAGGCAATAAAACACCTTCAATTAAGTACGAAAGGGTGTGCTGTAAAAAAAAAGGTTTTAATCCCAAAAGTCAGCAGCCCCGACGTCACATTTATAACTCACGCGAGTATATTACCTCAGGATATAGGCAGTAGTAGGAGGCGCAGCTGCAGTACGAAAGAGGTGAGATGAGAAGGGGGGACGACACAAAAACAAACCCTTCGCCCTCCCGAATGAGATTCGAGCGTTTTTGTGCTTCTCGAAACGTCGCTGTGTCTGTTAATGGCTTAAGTGGGATGTGGAGAAACATTTTTGGGAGTGAAAAATGAATTTATTTATTAGGGGCTTTGACTGTTCAGTCCTTTTTAGTTTCTTTAAAACGTTTTATAGGTCTTTAGGATAAAGAATTCAATTCTACTTTGCGGAATCGTGACACGACTAATAATACTTAAAATAATAAAACCTTGGATTACTTATGAAATGGAGTTCTTTCTATTTTCACACCTCATTGTCTGATTGGATGTATTTTTATATCTAGAGATTATGTTCTATATCGTTGAATACGAGCGTTCTGAGGTTTCAAAAAGGTTCAACATATAACATATTAATGTTCGCACGAGGCGTATAAGGCTTAGCTATAAGTCAATGGACCGTTTGTACAGAGCTTTTAGCCATTACACCCCGTCGTATTTGACATAATGAGTTACAATTTGAGTTCCGTTCAGAAACGTGGCTTCTAAAGATTTGCTCCACTTTCACGTTACGAGATTTGTGTCCAAATCCACTTGCAGTTCAGCTACCTATACTACACGTAACTTCGGAATCGCTTCCGCAAAGCATATTGTGGAGTTCGCCGCACGCCACACGAAGGCTGAAAATCTGCATTAGGGAAGCGAGCGAATGGGAATGGAAACGGACGGGAACGAGTTGAAAGACATTCCTCGGGGCCGAGTGCACTTGCTCTTTTGTTTGTGGAGCCCAGTGTGCGGGGGTAGTTTGATAGCCTATGCATATGTGATTTGCTTCGAGTTTTTGAATCAATTGATTTCATCAAACCATGCATGGGTCCAACCGAGTTCGCGGAGCGGTGCTTCCTCACGTTGTGCGTGGGTAGTAGTTTAATGCCAATTTATTATATTTATTATGTTTACTACATATGTCTTTATTGTTATTATTTTATTTATTATACCTACATTATCCTATTTATTTTCATTACTATGTGTTCTTTGTTTTTACATATAGGCTAATATTATCTTACTTTTTGCTATTAATATTGTTTTTTTTTCTTTCTTTGTAATTGTCTTCTTCCTGTTGTATGTATGTGTGCACGTACAGTCGCCCAAGGCTCCGCCTGAAAACCAGCGCTGCAGCGGCTTCGGCCACTACAGCGTATGCTGAGGTTGGGCCTTGTTGGCTACAGAATTTGTCCTATTTGTGTATTTATGTCACTCGTGTTTAAATTTGTGTTCTGTGGTCAATAAAGAAATCTTTATCTTTATCTGAATAGGGTTTGGGTATTAAATCGCGCAGATATGGATTTTAAATACACTTCTATTCCGTACGGCTAAAGCATAGAATTCTCTGTTAGCTGACGATCATTGATCATTTATTAGTTGAATATCTTTGAGCCACAATAGTGAACAGACATCTTCTAGGTAAATGCGTTACATCCTAGACCTCAAAGACGCTTTCCATCAGGCGCGATTGTGGTCACGCGTTAGTCTATAATAATTAGTAAAAAAGTGTTCCCGGAACACTGTAATTTAATAAAAAAATATCAAGACACCGTCAAATAATAATAATAATAATAATAATAATGCCCGTAACTGTACTTTAAACCAGCTTCAGAGCTGAGAAACAGCATGAAACGAATAATAATAATAATAATAATTCTCACAACATGTCATACGTTGACCTGATTTCGTACTAAGTAGCTTAAGCACTTGTGTTACAGATATCAGACAACAGAGGAACACAAATATATACTTAAATACATATATTACACCCAGACACCGAACAAACACAAGTGTTCATCGCACGAATGTTTGTCCAGGGTGGGGATCGAACCCACGACCTTTGGCGTAAGAGGCAGGGTCACTACCAATTGCGCCATCCGGTCAGTCAAATACAATATCCTGGTTGCAAAGTAGTACGTCATTCTATACACAGGGCCCACTTCATTCCCATTGTAGCTTCCCGGTTTTTCAGCCCACATATTGAAGGAATGTTTCTCACATAAAATGAAATAACTGAAATATTTAAGGTATGTAGTTTCAATGTCTTTATTGTATAGCATGACATACAATAAAGACATAACATTGACTGCCTCGTTGGCGCAGTGGGTGCAAGCATGTTAAGCCGTTGGTCCTGCGCCCGATCCCTCTCCAGTCGTGTGACACTGGTGTCTCATCAGAATATGAGGGCAAGGGAATAGAGAGTGCACTTGTGTTTGCGCACACACTTGAGCACTATAATATATCCTGCGTAAGTGGCTGGCCTTTGAGATTAGTCCGCCTTAGCCGAAATCGGTTGGAGGATATTATTAGTATTTAGCGTGACACGCAAAAGTCTAGTCTTTATAAAAAGATCACGTCAATGCTCGGGGCCCCAGGTTAGCGAGTGACGCACAATTATCTATATTACAAGCTTTTACTCTAAATCTATTAACATTTAATCGGTTTAGTGCCATCGAATATAAAAATAACTGTAAGTGCTCGACGGCACTTTAATATTGTAATTAAAAGATTCAATTTTTGCGCCATTCGCGGTTCTAGTGACTCGCAGGGTTCAGGGTTGGTATTCATGGTGGCTGGTTCATATTTTTGTTCTTTTTGCACATTAATAATCCTCCAACTGATTACGTCTACGGCGGCCAATCTTAACGATCAGCCACGTACGCAGGATACTATATATTATAGTGCTCAAGTGTGTGCGTAAACACAAGTGCACTCTCTGTTAAACACGTTACCTTAAGTTCCTAATAATATATATATATTTTCTTGTTTTTTTTTCTCCACAAGTCCCGTAAATTTACTTTGATCGTTTACTGTTCCCCACAGGACAGGCTTGCCTAGTGTGGGGACCAGCAAAATTTTATATGTATGTGCAATTTTTGGTTAATAAATACTTACTTACTTACTATTCCCTTATACCTATTGCGATGGGACACTACTGTGACACGACCGGAGTGGGATCGGGCGCAGGACCAACAGCTTAACGTGCTTTCCGAGGCACGGAACTAAGTCCGCCAACTCTTAGACTTCGGGCTGCCAGAAAGTTTTTATTACCGAAAACTTAGTTAAAAATTATAAGCCCGACCCGGGGATCGAACCCGGGACCTCCCAGTCACATTATTATTATTATTTGCACATTACGCCAAAAATCAATAAGTCAGTCACTCTCACTCACTAAGGCCCATTCAACCAATCTTTATCCAAGAATAATCTATGGTATACCGCTACTATCGTATGATATGGCAGCGCTTTAACACTATTATCTGGCCTCGGTGGAGCAGTGGTTAGTGGGGCGCACTTTAAAAGCGATGGCTGCGTAAGAGGTCCCGGGTTCGATCTCCGGGTCGGGCTAAAAGTTTTTGGTAAGAAATTCTTAGTGTCAGCCCGGAGTCTGAAAGTTGGCGGTCTTGTACCCCCGTGCCTCGGAAAGATCGTTTATCGTTCAGACTTATCTCCACGGCAAATCCGTCGCGCGTCCGTTGCGTATCCGCGGCGTGAACGTTGCGCAGCCGCGACGTATTCGCTGAGTCGTGGCTTCGCTTTGAAAACGCTCGCAATCAGCCAGTGTGGCAACTTCTCTTACGGCCGCACTCAGAGACGTCCTTTAAGCTAATGTTCATTAACTTCAGTATCGGTAGTCTTTATGCGTATCAAAATAAGGTTCAAAATTTTTCTTAAGTAGCCAACTAAATTAATCAATGACTCTGAGTGCGGTAGTTAGAGTATTTATTTACAGTGACGCGTGATGTTTTATTTATGCTCTGGCCTCATTTAGAGTTGATGATTTTTTATGTCGTAAGAGGATAGGTGGCCGAGCAGACTAATGGTAATCGAATGCCGCCACCCATTGACACCAGCAACACCACAGCGCGCTGCCAACTGCTGCAGTCATAAGTATGCTGCCAACTTTCAAACTCTTCTTCTTTTCTTGAGGGGCTTCTGGTGCCCTCACTTCAAGCACATTTTTTAGGTCTTTCTTGGTGTCCAGCCAGCATTGGTTATAGTATCAGTCTATATACTGTCCCACTGCAGGGCAAAGGCCTCCATCATAAAAATCAAGTCATCGCTACTATGATGGAATTAGGCTTTATCACCACGCTTGTCTAATGCGGATTGGTGATCACAAACCCGAACTATGTTAAAAAATTCTAAACATACCTTTGCTCGACCCGGGAATCGAAACCCAGGATCCGAAGATAACGGCCCGGTACTTAAACCACTAGACCAACAGAGAGTAATTGGTTATGATGATGGAAAACACTGGCGAGGAAAAATTGACAATGTACCGGTAATGACGCTTTAACTAAATCTAATATTTCATTAACGCTTAAAATACTTTTTGACTTACTATCCTTGCTGTCAGAGTCTTGACCAACAGAGAGTAATTGGTTATGATGATGGAAAACACTAGCGAGGAAAAATTTACAATGTACCGGTAATGACGCTTTAACTAAATCCAATATTTCATCAACGCTTAAAATACATTTTGTCTTACTATCCTTGCTGTCAGAGTCTTGACCAACAGAGAGTAATTGGTTATGATGATGGAAAACACTAGCGAGGAAAAATTTACAATGTACCGGTAATGACGCTTTAACTAAATCTAATATTTCATCAACGCTTAAAATACATTTTGTCTTACTATCCTTGCTGTCAGAGTCTTGACCAACAGAGAGTAATTATGATGGAAAACACTAGCGAGGAAAAATTGACAATGTACCGGTAATGACGCTTTAACTAAATCTAATATTTCATCAACGCTTAAAATACATTTTGTCTTACTATCCTTGCTGTCAGAGTCTTGACCAACAGAGAGTAATTGGTTATGATGATGGAAAACACTAGCGAGGAAAAATTGACAATGTACCGGTAATGACTCTTTAACTAAATCTAATATTTCATCAACGCTTAAAATGCATTTTGTCTTACTATCCTTGCTGTCAGAGTCTTTTATAAAGTCTTGCAACATTGCAAATTACCTGTTACACCATTACTTATAAACTTCGTCCTGATTTTGTTTAGGTTTGTTTTGCATGAACAACAAGAAATTCGCCGAGAAATTAAGGCTCTACACCGCGATCCTAGCGTCGCCAATCGAGTTTAATTGAATATGGCAATTATGAGAGATTTTTAAAAAGTACATAGTATTTAAATACTTAAAGGAAAGAATTATCAATGTTTGAGACGAATAACAATATTTTTTACAAGCGTTAAACTATGAATATAAGTATAAATTTGACTGACCGGATGGCGCAATTGGTAGTGACCCTGCCTCCTACGCCAAAGGTCGTGGGTTCGACCCCACCCTGGATAAACATTCGTGCGATGAACACTTGTGTTTGTTCAGTGTCTGGGTGTAATATATGTATTTAAGTATATATTTGTGTTCCTCTGTTGCCTGATATCTGTAACACAAGTGCTTAAGCTACTTAGGACGGAATTAGGTCAACGTATGAGATGTTGTGAGAATTATTATTATTATTATTTGTTCCATAACCACGGGGAATTATGTCCCGGACTTTTGGAAGGCGTGCGTGGAACCGAAGCCGTAAATTTGTCTTAAAAAAACTGATAATACTTTTTTTCAAGTATTTAAAGAAATCTCTTATCGGTGAAATCAATATAAATCTATTGCTAGCTCTATCCTCCCCATGTAGAACCTTAATTTGACACATACACCAAACTAGCGCCGCCAATAGATTGTGGTAGGATACTTTTTAAAAAGTACGACGAAATGAATACATAAAGGATTTTTTTGAGGCAATATGGTGTCATTATTTCTTCCTACAAGTAACCATTTTTTTTTAATTGCTAGAAGTGGCCGCCTTAGGCAATAATAAGAATTATGGTTACTTGCGCGAAGAAATATTACACAAGTACAATTACTCAGAAAAATTCTGGATTCACCGTTTGTTTACGCGCCATCTACTGCATACGCAGCGTACCGGCACCGTACCGGGCTATCGACCGCCCGGGACACGCGATGGATCACCGGGGTACGCCGAGTAGCCGCCAGAGGGATCAGACGGAAGACTATATAAGCCCAAGAAGACCTCCATTTCTTTCTCTTTTCTTCACCGATCACTCATCCTTTGTAAATCTTATAGAACAATAAAAATTTTATAATTATAAGCAATTCATTTTTGTACAACGCATTCATTGAAGAACCCAAGACGAATTAGGAAGTAGCTAGAACCCTATCAAGCAGCTATCAAAGGAAATACTCGTAGCCAACACCGTTTAACTTTAAATAAAAAAAAGGTCTCATATTCGGCACAATTCATACAAATTTACTGGCGGCGCTAGTTACATGGATGCGTCACCTTAACGGTCCTTGGCCGTTATCTATTTCGCACCATAATTTAGTTTCTCCGATCACCCGTCACCGAACCCACTTTCCTGTGACAAGGCAGCCCTAGTAGAACGCCCGTCGATTTTATCGGAATAATTAAATATGCAAATGTCGGGAAAGCACTGCGGAACCCGTTCCCTTCCAAATCACCGTGCGCTTTGTGCGGGTAAAACAGCGGTAATGAATCGGTTCCTGCGACGGTTGGCCTGGTTAGCGGGTTTTGTACCTATTGTTATCGTTAAAGGCAGTATTTCACTTTATTTGTTTGAAATTCAACTAAATATTTATTATTTTTAATAATTAGGTATTTCATAATTTACGAACTGTCAGCGGAACAATCGATTGATTATCGATCGAATACAGACCGACCCCTAACGCCCTGTTGGTCTAGTGGCTTAAGTACTAGGCCGTGATCTTGGGGTTTTAGATTCGATTCCCGGGTCGAGCGAAAAGTATGTTTCGATTTTTTCCAACATAGCTCGGGTTTGTGATCACCAATTCGCACTTGGCAAGCGTGGTGATTAAGCTTAACCCCATCATAGTAGCGATAACTTGATTTCTATGATGGAGGCCTTTGCCCTGCAGTGGGAATGTGTATAGGGTGATACTTCACATACAGACCAAGATCAGAAGGGTGATTATGGCGGTAGGAGTCACAAATTCCGCGTGCGTGTGCTAATGCAATTCAAAGGTTTTAAAATTACAATTAAGTATTAGTTAGTATTTTAAGTGATACCACGGCCTCACAGAAAACCGGCGTGAAGGTGCAGTTTGCTTTGTTTTGCTGCGTGAGTGAGGGTAAATAAGAAGGCGGATCACCTGATGATTAAGCAGAATCTGATTACCGCCACCCACCTGTCGCCTACCACGGCAACCTTTAAATCCCCTACCTAAATATTTTACCGCCTGTTAAGATGATGAAGATGGACCCGCTAAATAAATATTTTATTTTTATAAAATACACTACACTACGTTTGCCTCGATCGGTGTGCACTCCAGTACTCTGGAACAAATTTTTTCCATCTGATTTCACGGAAATGGCATCTTATTTCCCGCCAATCGTTATTATCGCTTTAACGAATTTTAATTTCAAAATGGAGCTCCTGTTTTTATGTTTCAAAGATGTCCTACGATTGGGAATGCAATTAAATCGGCGCATGGAAACAGGTCGCCAAGTTCAATAAGATGAGGCCTTTGACATACGATTCATCGCGTTCGCCATTTGGCGAGTTAATAAGCTTTGATTACGGATCAGTAAATGAACACGGAACAAATTTTGGGAATATCGGAAATGAAAATTGGAAAGTAGAGAAAATTAAGGCACTTTTTGTCATTCGGTTTATAGAGACCATGGATCAGGACTGTGTGTACGTTCTAGACGCATATCTATAAATCAAATAAAGTGTAAGTATACCTAACCTACTGAAAGTTAAGTATACTTCCACTATATAAGGTTACAATGAAACTGAAGTAGGTTGGTAAACTATTGCTCTGTCTCTTTCACATGCACCACAATGAAAGGGACAAAGCGGTAGTTTTCGATAGCGAGAAAAGTTTTTCAAACTCATGGTAAGGGCACAGAAGGCACTTCAGTGACATTGACATGGGGGCGCTGTAGGATATTTTTTCTATGGGAAAATGTCAAAAGCACTGATACGTCTTGTAAAGGACGCGTTAGTACCGACTTTCGCCACGTCCCATATAACCGTGGGCGAACATTTTGACATATTGAAGGCCGATTCGACCAACCTTTATTTTTTTTTTTTTTTTATGGGCCTAATCCCGCGCACGGTGCCGGCCGCACGTGTGATTCCGCCAATGTCAAGTGGTTAAGGAGACACGTACATATTTAGATATTGACCGGTTTATGATTTAGATTTCCGATCTATTTTGAGGTCTTCTTTTGTTAGGGCCAGCATCTAAAACAAATAAAAAGCAGCACATATAGACAACACAGCAGCAACATATAGACGACACAGACAACAGCACTAACGAAAGAGACAAAACAACATTTAACAATAATAATATAGGGATGGAAATAATATTATAATTTTATATCATATACACTTATATATTTACATAAATATTTTAAATACTGGGAAACAGGGAGGGTTAATAGATATTGGAAATTTAAAGGGCTCGACCAACCTTATTCTGATACCAAATCTTTGGTATAGCGCTGTCATTATACAATTTTGACGTTATACCATAGATTTATCCACAGATAATGTTTGGTTGAATCGGGCCTTAATCGATTATGAAACTTAATATACGAGTATATTTTATAGTAGAAGAAGGGTTTAAACATTTTTTTAGAATGTGGTCGATTCTCACTCGCATATCTTTTTAGTTTTTAACCCCCGACGCAAAAACGACGTAGTGTTATAAGTATGACGTGTCTGTGTGTGTATGTCTGTGTGTGTATGTCTGTGTGTCTGTCTATGGCATCGGCTCCCGAACAAATGAACCGATTTTGATTTAGATTTTTTTCGTTTGAAAGATGAGTAAGGAGGGAGTGTTCTTAGCTATGTTGGATAAAAATCGATCTAAGATGGCCGCCGTCACAAAGATTTAGATGTTATGTTTTAACACAACTCTCACAATATGGGTCTCATATAAAAGGGCTTGAGTAGCAGAATATATTAATTGTGAAAAATTTCAAATCCAAGATGGCCGCCGTCAAAAAATTACGAATAACCTATTTGTTGTTCCAACTGCTTCAATATAGGTATCAAATGAAAGAGCTTTAGTTGTGTCAGGGGTTTTTTAAATTTTCAATTTAATTTAACTGTACATGTTTAGATAGATGTTATCAAGACACAAAATACAGTATAGGTTACAACCATAGAATTATATAACAAGACTAGAAACCGAACGAGCGAATAAAACTCACCCTGATAGCCATTAAAATAAGTCAGTAGCTCTTTATGGTCAAGGCATCATAAATATCAAAACATAACTTGCCAACTAATTTTATAATCACAGTTAGGTAAATACTTGTAAGAGTTATTCTAGGTACTATTAAAATAGTATATCTTATCTTATCTGTTAGGGGCCATTTTCATGGGGCAACCCTAAGGGATCTTTTGTACCTCCCATATCCTTTGCACTCCTACTCAAGAAAGATTAGTTTCATCAGCATCACGATGTCTTTCGGATTGAAGTGCCTGTAGTCTCCTGGTTTAGGATAAGCGTTACCTAGAAGACACATTCTGCCTCTGGCTAGTGAGTCGCATTCACATAAAAGATGTTCTATGGTTTCCGTCTCCTCCTTGCATGCTCTGCAGTCGCTGTTTGATGTCATGTTCATCTTCATCAGCATTTTGTTCGTTGCATAATGCCCTGTTAACGCTCCTATGAGCATCCTTGTCTGTTGTCTATTGCCTCTGAGAATATATTTTAAAATAGTATAGCTACAATATCCATTTCCCATGTTTTAGGGAAATATGTTGTGACTGGTAACATTAATCAGGATTTTTATGTTGATACTACGTACGTACGGTCAGCATCAAAGTAGCTTAACACTTTAGTACCATGTCAAAGTAACTGTTCTACCTATTATAGTTAGTTTCTTAGGGGTACGTAAAAATGCTACTACGACATGGTACTAAAGTGTTAAGCTACTTTGATGCTGACCGTACAAACTTGAAAAACCAAATTTGTGCTTCAAATTTGAGGTGACAGCAGTAAGGAAACTATCCTTCTAGTCTTGTTATAATTCTATGGTTACAACACAGATTTAGTCGTGCTCTGTGGGTTACTACAATAAAAGTTATTGCAACAAAGCGGTCTCATTGCTTGAAGCAATATCGTTCAAGTATCATTAGTAGAGAGAGCGATGGTAGCTCAATGGATACGAACGCGCCTTCCACGCAGGTGGTCGAGGTTCAAATCCGAGCATGCACCAATTTTTTCAAATCTATGTGCGTATTTCTACCATTACCATCTGCTCGGCGGTGAGGGAACCTCAACACATCGTAGGAAACATCGTGAGGAAAAAACACGTTTCGGAAAAAGTTTCTTAAACGTGTAACCATGATTCAGTTGGTCTGGTTTCTCTTAAAGGGTTGCAAAGGACAGACGGCAGTCGCTTCATTGTAATTACCAGACCCCCCAATCCTGAATCATGGTCTTAGCGTACCCCAGGCTCCAAAGTGACAGCTTTGGACGCAACCGGGAATTACACGCTAAGTGAATATCATTAGTAGTGGGGTATCCATCTAAAGTAAATTATTCTGATATCCTAATTTTTATCCTCATAATGATTTTAGCCTAGCGAGACATAGCGAACATCGCCTTATTTGGCCAGACATGCAACCAAAGTGTTTAACTTCAGATATACATATATGTAGATGCTATAATGCACTAAATACCAGTTGTAATAATATATAATAACTATTATTTATATTATTTATATTTTAGGAATTGTTCGGACTGATAGTTTTTTAGATTTTCGCGTTGCATTATAACTATAATGTATCAATACGGGGATTAACACGATATTTATTATGTGAAACAACATTGTGTACTTACATACTTGGCTCGACGTTTCGGCTACGTTACAGCGGACAGTCCGCTCGTGACCACGGCTGCTGTTACGTAGCCGAAACGTCGAGCCAAATATGTGAGTACACAATGTTGTTCGGACTGATGCCTGCCGCTGTATTTCGTCATCATTGCATTTGACAGTTCCATGCCCATCATTAAGATGGTTGGCGGTAATCAACTGTTTTAAGTCATTCAAATGTATGACGATTTGTATCAATAGTTTTAAGTCATTCAAATGTATGACGATTTGTAAGTGCTGTGTACAAGCCTATGCAAATAAAGAATTATTTGAATTGAATTGAATTGAATTGAATTGAACTGTGCGTTTTTCAAGAGATTTTCTACCTATTACTAAAACCGTTTTCCGCAATACGACCTTCAAGAAAAGACTCATGTTTAAGAAGGCCGGCAGCGCACTTCTGAATCCTATGACTTTGCAGGTGTCCATGGGCGGCAATAATCACTTACCATCAGATGATACGTCAGCTCGTTTGCCCCCTATTACGTACACTTAAAAAATGTAAACATAATCTTGGGGGTTTTATCGCTTATTAACATCCGGACATCCGGACGCCTGGCAACCCTTATCCTTAAAGTGCCCACGCGCATTCATTGTGCTAACACATACACCACGCGGCGGCATAATGCTGCCGTCCAATTACATTAATACATTTTCCCATTCAGGAACTCTGCTCTTACTTTACTAAGAGTAGGTACAATGGAGGTTTCATTAAAATATTATTATATTCAAATGGTTTTGTACTGCGTCTGCTCGTCTGCCCCTGTATCATAAAAAAAACATTGTGAGACAAATATTTGGGTTTTGGATAGTTTTTGAAACATACCGTGGGAGAGCCACGCTTCGGCATGAATGGGCTGGCTCGACCGGAGTGATACCACGGCCTCACAGAAAACCGGCGTGATGTAGCACTGTGCTGTGTGCGGGGGAAAGGCGGGTTTAGAGGTTGACGGCGGCAATCGATTACCATCAGGTGATCCATCTGCTAGTCTGCCACCTATGTTATAAGACTTACATGCTTCGGTAACCAGATACGCGTAAACGTGCATATTATTTCTGCGTGTTCGCTCGAACTGGTAGTGGTGACGTGTCAGTATCGGATAGCCCGCGCTTATACGAGCTTAGAAGCGCGCCAACGCTCGTACGAGTTAAGCTTGTGCTGAAAAGCATGCTTATATGTGCCTACATGCGCTTAACAATTTTTTTGAAATTTAAAAACCTCGACATAAATTTAAAAATTCCATAAATAAATTGAAATTGATAATGACCGACACATTTTTGTGAACTGTGAACATTTTTGGGTTAAATATTGTCGCGTGGGGGGCCGCTCTATATAATTACATATTAGCAAAAATATTCATACGTAGGACATAGATTTAAATTTTTGTCGAGGGTTTTTAAATTTGCCATTTTGGATCAATTTCCATCTAAGATAGCTAAGAACACTCTCGATCAATTCACATTTTAAACAAAATCAGAATCGGTTAATTCGTTCGGGAGCTACGATGCCACGGACAAACACGCACACACACACAGACACCTCAAACTTATAACACCCCGTCGATTTTTCGTCGGAGGTTAAAAATGAGCATATACGCCCGTATAACCCTGAAACCGACGGACGAATCTTGTGCTGCGTAAGTCAACGAACACTTCGATATCAATATCAGCTAGAACAGCCAATGTTTCTGTATGTTTTGTGCTGTGGTCATTTCGCTTATCATAGCACAAACTATGCGATTCAAATTGGCAGTCGAACAAAAAGAGTGCAGTAAAAGAAGAGACAAAGTAACAAATGCATCCAATAACGGAACTTAAGCTCGGGGTGAATATTTAAATTTACTTGGGAATTTAAGCTGTCCCCACAGTGCGTGAGATAGCGGAAAACTGAATAAGTTGTGCGTTTTTTTTTCTTTTTTATTCTAGAGGCGGACAAACGAGCAAGTGGAAACCTAATGGAAAGTAATCGGCGCCGCCCATGAACATCCGCGAAATCAGAGAGACCGTCAATGTGTTGCCGGCTTTTTTAAAAAATAGTAGAGAGATATACTCCTGCGCCAAACCGTTCCACAGAACTGAGGCACTGCGGAACCCGTTCCCTTCCAAATCACCGTGCGCTTTGTGCGGGTAAAACAGCGGTAATGAATCGGTTCCTGCGACGGTTGGCCTGGTTAGCGGGTCTATTCTCGACCACTCGACAGACAGTAAGTCGAATTTAGAGATTTCACACATTCGTCCGATACAGATCTCTATCTCGACTTCAATGTCGAGTGGTCGAGAATAGGCCCTCTGTACGTTTCGAACAGTTTCTCAAACGTGTAATCTGGTGGTTTAATTTGAAGCTGTGCCGTAGCGAACTAGAATATACCTGTCGCATCCAAACAAAGGAGTCGCACAGCGCGTGTGTAAAAGAGGGAAACTCCGATTCGGTCATAACATCTGCTCTAAATTAGGCCCTCATGATTCAGCTGGTCTGGTTCTTTTGTCTAAGGTCGCAAAGGTCAGAAGGCAGTCCCTTCATTGTAATTATTAGACTATCTGAATCCTGGATCATAGTCCAAACGTACCCTGGGCTCCGAAGCGACAGCTTTGGACGCAACTGGGAATTCTACGCTGAGATGATGATGAGGAGCAGGATATTTCCAACACTTCTAGTGCCTTGTATATTTTCCCCTGAATGATTGTATTTTCCCATAAGGCGACGGGTAGAGCACACTAGCGACGCCGATCGATTTTAATTTTTGTCGTAATGTGAAAATAATAATAATAATGTGACTGCCTCGGTGACGCAGTGATTAGTGGGTCGCACTTAAGGTGACGGGTAGGGCACACTAGCGATGCCGATCGATTTTAATTTTTCATCAGCTTTCCCACTGCTCGCACTAATTTTGACCTTGGGAGAGCTACGCTTCAGCATGAATGGGCCGGCTCGACCGGAGTGATAACACGGCCTCACAGAAAACCGGCGCGGCGTGAAGCAGCGCTCTGCTTCGTTTCGCTGCGTGAGTGAGGGTACCGGAGGCCCCGGGGAAAGGGGGGTGTCTACGGGTGGCGGAAATCTGCCACCTATCACATAAAAAAATCCTCTCTCCCCTTCATCGTGGCATTAGTCTAATTCGCTGGTACATCCGTTCGTTCGAACCGGCCGACTTTGATTTAGAGTCCCATTAAGAGAGGCAGGTATGCGATGAGGGAACTTAGTACTGTTGGACTTGCGCTTTTTAAAATAGTCTCCTTTTGTTTTATGACCGACGCTCCCGAGATACCAAACACGGAGCCCAACTTAATGGACTATGAAGATTGTTTTAAAAGATCATGGGTAAGTTTGCGAGAGACTCCACGTCTCGCGCAAATTTACCCATGATGCTTTTGTGGGTGAATAGTTCAATTATCTATAGCATTATTAGAGCTATGGTAATGCGTCTTCTGAATGGGAGGCCATAGGTTTGAATCTGAGCATGCCCCTCTGTATTTTGGAAAACCATGTGCATATTTCTACCAGATGCCTGGCGGTCGCGTCAGCCTGGAATCCAATCAAAATATCATCATCATTTCAGCCAGTAGACGTCCACTGCAGGACATAGGTGTCCCCTAATATTCTCCACACAGATCGGTCCTGTGGATCCCGCATTCAATGGATTCCCGAGACCGTCACCATATTGTCGGTTCGCCTTGTAAGGGTCTTGCCACGGTTGCGACTTCCTGTTATCGAAATATAAAGGTAAGGTTATAGAGAGTAAGGAGATAGTGTCTGCGCGCACACTTAATGTATCCCGCGTACGTGGCTAATCGTGAAGATCGGCCGCCTTATTATGATTACTATATTAACGCTGGGGAGATATAAAACCTCTGGTCCGCTAATGAAGGCTGACTTTTTTGCATGTGACTCTAACTTTTTCTGATTTGCTGCCGGATGGGTTTAATTAATCAGACGCGAACCAACGTTGACTTAGATTTATTATGGTTAATTATTACTTTTTTTGAGAAAAAATGTGATTTTATTGCGAAAATCATATCTTAAAAGAAACAAAGTGTAATGATGAAAGGCAAAGTCTGTTGTCATTTTTTGATGACCTGGTAAGTGGTGATTGGGGCCGAGAGTAGACCACGTCTGTCTATCAACAGCATAATTAAGCTTTTCTGAAAGTTGTATTATACGTGCTCTGATTTTCAAGCAACGTGCCATGCGTGGGCAACTATCACGCCTCACAGCGCGTCAACGACTTTCGTCAGAACAACGCAGAGACGCGACGGCGCATCGTTGTCCTGTAGGTATTTATTCTGTGACGTAGCCCAAGTGGGTGAAGAAGACATAAATTCGAACGTCTGTCTGTACGCATTATTGGAACCCTCTGGGGTCACTGCGACACTGTTAAATAAAAAATTAGTAAACTTTTGTCGCGTCAGTATGTTTATTTGTTATATCATTATATATATGAATACCTACTTAAATTAGAGTGAAAACTCTCTATTTGAATGCGGCCAAATCATAGCGTTCGACGAAAACTTTAGCCCCCAGAGAGTTCCATTTTATAGCCGTACACAAATGAAATGAATTTCGAACTGTTGGTTTTGGTAACGAAAATCTATTATTAATAAAAAAAAAACGTCGTGATAGTTACAGTATGTACCTAAGTAGAGGGATCAGGCGCCGGACTTCCGGGGGGGAGGGAGGTACATGACCGCTAACATCTTCATATAATCATATACTTTATTGTATTAGGTCTTAAATTAAAGAGCTTTCAGTATTTTCATGGGGCCTGTTTGGGCACTACAATATTTGTGGCAAATAATAAATTGTGTTATGCTATTTTGAAAGAATAAATGTAAAAATATTTCGGCCTGACACTGAGAATTTCTTAACAGAAAGAACCCAAGTGCACATTTTTTACCCGATCTGGAGATCGAACCGGGGACGCCAAGCGCAGAGTCTCTGCGCCATCGAGGCATTCAAATTCCATCCCATGCCTGATTAGGGCTGACAGCAAAATAATGTTGAAAATTACCAACAATCCTTATCGCTGCGGTCAGTATACGCTCGATCGTGCGTGCTAAACCTCACTAAACGGTCCACAACAATCAATGTAATTCTATCGGACGACCAAATATTGGCCCTCGGCTGACATTCAGAATTAGTGCAATGAGCCCAAACACAGTCGAATCAAATGAATAATCAAACAATGTGCCAGCAATGTTTCCAGCTTCGCGCTAACTTGCGTATTGTAATAAATAGATACACTTATCGATACCACAGATATTATAATACAAGTTGATACTATACTCTACAGAAAATTCTACATTCTACAGAGAGCGGCAACACTTATAGGTAATTTGAAATCAAGCAGCGCTTGCGCGATGTAATCAAACCCAAGCGCCATCTATTGGTATAAAGTGAAACTAATGTTCCGAAACAAAGTGAGGGCCAGACACTAGTTTCAACCCTTAAGGCGACGGGTAGCACTAACTAGCGACACCAATTGATTTAAATTGTTAGCTACTAAACCGGATCTATTTTAAACTATTTCGGAGCTGGAGTCTTTAAGCAAACATTTATACTATTGTGTTTGGTATAGCAATTCTTTGCAATTTATTCTTAAGTAAATAATACACTTAAAAAATTCACCGTAGGGCTCAGGTGGGACTCGAACCCACAACCTTCCACAGTCCGGGTGGCTGCACTAACCATTTATGCTATCCGAACCCCTTGCTAAGACGACGAATTTTGTAAGTGCTTGAATCGTCATGAGCCGACGATAGTCTCATCAATATTGTAGGTATACTTTACAATATCCAGTGGAAACATTGTTACAAATATATGTATTGTTGGTGAATTTTTTAAGTGTATTATTTACTTAAAAACATTTATACTATTTATTTAATAATTGTGCACCACTTTTTGGTCTGTTTTTGCACTGGAAATTTGGATTAACGCATAAGTGGCCGTTTTTGGCGGTAATTCAAATTTCGAGTACAAAAGCAGACCCAAAAGTTAAGTATAAGTATTAAATAATAGTATAAGTGTTTTCTGAGAGGCTGCAGCTTCGAAATAGTTAAAAAGAGATCCGGTTTAGTTGTTAACAATTTGAATCGATTGGCGACGGTAGTGTGCCCTACCCGTCATCTACATTTACAGTTACAGTTACACATTTACAGTTGCCTGGTTTAGACCAGGCAACTGTAAATGTGGGAGAGCCACGCTTTGGCATGAATGGGCCGGCTCGACCGGAGTGATACCACTCCCTCACAGAAGACCGGCGTGAAGTAGCGCCTGCGCTGTGTTTCGCCGTGTGAGTGAGGTTACCGGAGGCCCAATGGGGGGAAGGGGAAAAGGTTGGCAGCGCACTTGTGACTCCACTGGTGTCAAAAAATGACACACACATAATACTGTCCGATTTATACATAACTAGCGGCCGCCCGCGACTCCGTCCGCGTGGAAAAGTAACTTTTTACCCCCCTTTCAACCCCTTACAACCCCCTTTTCGCAATAAAAAGTAGCCTATGTCCTTTCTCAGGGTCTAGATTATCTGTATACCAAATTTCATTTAAATCCGTTGAGTAGTTTTGGCGTGAAAGAGTAGCAGACAGACAGACAGACAGACAGACAGACAGACAGAGTTACTTTCGCATTTATAATATTAGTATGGATTTTACCATAAAGGGTTGCGAAGGTCTGACAACAGTCGCTCGATGATTTAAATTACCTGACTTCCCGAATCCTGGATCATGTTTCAAGCATACCCGGGCTCCGAAGCGAAAGCCGTAGACGCAGACTTAAGAGTGGTCATGTAGTTGGCCGGACCTTTTCGCTTTTTGGGGCATAGTTAATTAGATACCCCATGCGAGCACATGATCGGAACTAGCTTTTCGTATTCGTATTTGACATACTTAATATTCGTTTTGTCCCGCTTTTGACCAAGAATATTCGGTTTTTACTCGAACCAAATTCCGTTATTACTCAAACAAAATTCCGGTATTTTTCGTTTTTTTCCTATTTATTTAGTTGAGTAAAAACGAAAATATTGTTGGTGCATGCATATTAATGTTTTAAGTTAAAACTTTAGTCATTTAATGAATTCATATCAATATACACTGAACAAAGCCCAGGGTTGCCAGATAGTCCCGAAATCCCGGAAAACTACTTCGAATTTTCCCGATGGGACCACCGCTCGAAATTCTTGAACTTGTCTTTGAACTGTTAAATTGATTTTCGCTGAACTCATTTCTGCCAACAAAAGTAATAAAATCCCGAAAAATGTATAATTGCTCCCGACTTATTTAAGTTTCTACAACCTATTTTTACCCTGAAAAGCAGGTCACCCTAGTTCAGGCAAAATGTTAAATATATGTACTAATATATAATATTTATT
Source organism: Marasmia exigua (assembly GCA_019059595.1). Taxonomy (NCBI): domain Eukaryota; kingdom Metazoa; phylum Arthropoda; class Insecta; order Lepidoptera; family Crambidae; genus Marasmia; species Marasmia exigua. The sequence continues at coordinate 19,530,859 of CM032473.1, forward strand.
GATCAAAGTTGTATTAGACATATTGAAATATATTTTTATTACTTTAAGAAAATTTAATCTAGCAACTTTAATCGGGCCATACAAGTTATGTGTTTTCTTTTATTTAAATGAAATGTGTGCTTTTGCCAATTTGATAAAAAAAAATGACAGAACACCATTATTATAAGACTAAAAGGCATTTAAAGAAAATAATCTACTTTCAGAATTTTATTAACAACTAGGTAAAAAATATGTAAGAAATACGTAAGTCTAACTTAAGTATTATATCCTCGATTATCTAATAAAAGCTGTGGATTTTAATTGAACCATAGTATTAAATGAAATAAATTATTGTGTCGAACAGTTTTTTTTAATATTTGGTATAGATGGACGAACAGACGAATTACCTGATGGTAAGCGATTGCAGCCGCCTATGTACACCCGCGACACCAGTGGAGTCACAAGGGCGCTGCCAATCTTAAAATTCCCCCTTTACCCCGAGAAGGGGCCTCCGGTACCCTCACTCACGCAGCGAAGCACAGCACAGTGCTGCTTCACGCCGGCTTTTCTGTGAGGCCGAGCCGGCCCATTCATACCGAACCGTCGCTCTCCCACAGTATTGCTTTTTTAGCATTATTGCAGAGAAACGAGCAAACGGCTCATCTGATGGTAAGTGATTACCGCCGCCCATGGCCAACTGCAACACATCAGGCATCACAGATGGTACAGATTACATGTGCAAAAATCCAGTTGGTCTCGTTCCCCTGTCTAAGGGTTGCGAAGGTCAGACGGCAGGCACTTTATTATAATTAGTAGACATCCCGAATCCTGGATCATGGTCCAAAAGAACGCAAGTTGTCGTGGTGCCAGGCTCTGAGCTGTGGTCCAATAACACTCACCCACTCATGGACAGATGAGGGAGAGTCCCAGGAGTTTAAGTTGGAATGCCTCTGGCCGGCTCCTCGCTAGGAGAAGCCGTCGCCAGAGGAGATTCCGACATAACGGGTATGTGTAACGAATATCTCCTGGGTCAAAAAAAAAAATGGTCAAAGCGAACTGCGGGCTCCAAAGCGACAGCTTTGAATGCAACTTGATATTACAGGCTAAGATGAAGAGGAAATGTGCCACAAATATTTACTCAGGTTTAACAGATTAAGCATATTTTCGTGTTACAGTTCATTATTTGTAACCTTGTTGTGAAGGAAACTTGAGTAGTCATATTCACTCAAATGTCCCTGAGGTAGTGGCGCTATTTATTTATTTATTTAATTAGAACACTAACATAAAATACATTTTGACAAAACAGAAGGGGTTATATAATGGGGTATAAAGCTTAATGCATTTACAATAACAGGTGCAGACTGCATGCTATAGAAATAAGTTAAGAAGCAACAAAAAATGTATAAAGAAAATAATATTTAGAAACACATTTTACGTAGTGTGGCTGTTAGGCAGCCATTGATTTTTTAAAGTTGCGAATGTCACCCGCATGTCTATGTGGCAGGTCTTTGTATCCCCTCTAATATGGTTGAGTGAAATGATGGCTGACACATACATCATACTTGTGAACAGGTGAGCTTCTAATTTCCTTCATTCTATTTTGTGACCTATCGGTTGACACAGATCCTCTCGGGACATGGGTGCTTCGGGAGGTATCTGTGTATCGTCGCCGGCGCAGAGTCGACTCGGAGATGTCACCATTGTGACTGTACGGAAGACACTGCACAACATACAATGGCAGAATGCTCTGCGTGGGAAAGACCACGAACAACGTTGATCGCGGCTTTGGGAGATGGGGACCTCTCTACCGACCGTCTTAGAGAAGATGGTTAGTATTGAGAGTGCTTGGGTGGCAGCAGCCTCCTTCTGTGAGGAGGTGATGTTGCAGAGCGGGAAAGGGAGCGAGATCCGCTCTCACTCCGGCTTCGTCGCGGACGGGGCGGACGCGCCAGAAGAGGAGCTCGTCACAACAACGCCCCCCTGTCTGGAGGGTCTCGGGTGGTAGGTGCGGGGGCACCGGCTGTCCCATAATGAGACACCACATGGGGAGAATGATGCGCTGCACGTGGGCGCGAATTTTTAAAGTTAAGGAGTGGGTCCTATTATAGTACCCCCCTGAGGCGACCTGCCTATTTGGTCTGGCAGACGTTGGCCGTAGGCGAGGTCAAACGGACTGTTGAGTCACCGTAGGCCTTGCCTATAAATCAACAGCGAGCGTCGGAGGGTTTTTAGTGGGTAAACCTCTGGGAGTCCCACACACCCCGTCAGGTCCCCCGACCTAACGGGAAGGTGCCTAATGCATTTTCCCTTCGTTACCAAAAAAAAAGACTGTGTGACTTGGTATGAGGATAATAAACCATTGTATAAAAAGTTGGCGAATAAAAAGAGTAACTGGCGAGTTTCTTGCCGCATCTTCACGACCAGAAACGACTTTTCGAGCCGGTGGTAGAATCGCATTATGTTTATTTAGTATATATATATATATATATATATATATATATATATATATATATATATATATATATATATATATATATATATATGTGTGTGTGTGTGTGTGTGTATTACCATGTAAATTATACATAAGTACCCATAAATAGTATTAAATTACTTAAATGTATGACGATTTGTGAGTGCCGTGTTGAGTATGAGTTTGTGAGACCTATGCAAATAAAGAATCTTCTGACTTTGATATTCATTACAGCTTGATTGATTTAAAAGTGAATCAGAGGTGGACTTTCCAATATTTGATGTTTGATTATTATCACTACCCACAAATTACAATAATGCGATATTAAATATGGGAAAAACCTCTCGTAATTGTGTGGAATGGCCCGTATTAAAAAAATACCTAATTATCATTGAAAAATATTATTGGGAAAATACTCTTAGGTACATAGCTAATCATAACAAACCACTCATACCTAGTAACTACCACTACATACCTACCATTTGTTATGATTATATCAAGTACCTAGTTGTTTTGATAGATAGATATTCTTTATTGCACAAAAATAAAACACAAGCATGATACAACAACAGCAACAGACAGTACAATAAGGCGGTCTTATCGCTAATTGATATTAAGATTTTTATTTTATTTATTTATTTTTCAAAATCTACAACTCTTAAATTTATATACTACTTACAGCCTATCCTGTTATGCAACATTGGACTCGCGTGCTATATGTCCAAAGAAACCAAAATAAATTATAATAGTAATACATTTCTAATCCAAATTAATATAAGTAATATTCTAAATTCTCAATTAAACCAATTAAAGTCAGTTTAATTGTTTTTAAAATTTTAATAAAATAATTAAATTGGAATTTGATAAATATAAATATAATAAAATGATTAAAGTACCTACAAACATAACATAGCTTTCTAAGACAATCATTGTTACTAACAATACCAACAACACTATGGATTGTATGGTCCGAAATAAACACTTTTTATTTTATTTTATTTTATTTATAAATACAACAGCCAAGGGGCAGCAAAAAAGGGGAAAAGAAAACCACCAATACAATTTGACAGTTGTGTACAGATAGCCACACATCAGGCTACCATGAAGAAGTTCTGACTGTTCCGCATACCTCTATGTGTGGCTGTACGTACCTTGCACGTAATAATGTATTTATACGTGTGTGTGTTTGTGTGTGTGTGTGATATTATGCTCTGAGGTCTTACCATGAGTTTGAAATACTGTCCTCGCTATCCAAAATTATTTCTCTGTCTCTTTCACATGCACCACAATGAAAGGGACAAAGCGATAGTTTTCTATAACGAGAACAGTTTTTGAAACTTATTGTAAGGTACTGAAGTTTTTCAATGAATAGTTATTATTGTTTTATCGTGTAAACTACACATTTATATGTCTTCCTAAAATTATATACTGCGATTGCCGGCGCCCACGGACACCCGTAACCCGAGTAGATTCAAAAGTGTGTTGTTAACTTTTAAACTCCCTTTCCGCCAGATTTGGTTTCTGCCCTTATTAGGCGTTGGGTTGGGTTGGGTATCACTATGATATCACTGAATGCAGCGATACCATGGTGATACCGTGGTATATTTACTAAACGACCCGTTTGGGTCAGTGGTAGTGAACGCTGCCTTCGGTGCAAGGCTTGCGGGTTCGATCCCCGCTTAGTACAAACATTCGTGTGCATGGACATGTCCGTTTGAATGGTTGTTTGGGTGTTTTCTATGAATTATAAATATGTATTTGCAAAATGAAAGTATTAAATGTATACGCCGTTATTTTTCATCGTTTACATCCCGAAAACCGGAAAGTAGGTACCGGGTGGATAATCTATTTTGCATGGAACAGCTGATTTGTTTTTCGCTTATTTTGTTATTAAAAATTTTGTTGGTAAAACGCCCTGATGGTCTTGTGGGTTAAGTACCGGGCTGTGATCTCGGGGTCCTGGGTTCAATTCCCAGGTCGAGCGAAAAGTTTGTTTCGAATTTTTCGAACATAGCTCGGGTTTGTGATCACCAATCCGCATTTGGCAAGCGTGGTGATTAAGCATGATCCCATCACACTAGCGATAACTTGATTTCTATGATGGAGGCCTTTGCCCTGCAGTGGGACAGTTTATAGGCTGATACTTTACATCCCAAAAACCGTAAAGTAGGTACCGGGTGGATAATCTATTTTGAATGGAACAGCTGATTTGGTTTTCGCTTATTTTGTTGATCTAACACGCCAAATGATACACGATGCCTAATATGAGGTTTTCGGGATGTAAGCGCTAAAAAAATAACTGTGTATTTGTAATCCCACTGTTGATTCTGTTATCCGTTACACAGGTGCTTGAGCTACCTATCTCGAAGTCAGATCAATGTATGTGATGTTTTTATTGTGATAGATAGCGGACGAGCAGACGGATCACCTGATGGTAAGCGATTGCCGCCACTCATAAATACCCGCGACATCAGTGGCGACTTCACTGGTGTCAATGGTTTAAACCTCCTTTCCCTCGGATTGGGCCTCCGGTACCCTCGCTCACGCAGCGAAACACAGCACAGTGCTGTTTCACGCCGGCTTTCTGTGAGGCCGTGGTATCATTCGAATCGAGCCGGCCTATTCATGCCAAAACGTGGTGTTGTGAAATATTTTTTATAAGAAAATATTAGATCGGAGCTTATCTATAATAACATAACTAATAATAGAAAAACTAGAACAAAATAAACCTTTTCGTACTTTTGTGTTGTGTGTGTTATTTTCATTATGTACTTAGACCGCAAAGATTATAAAACCCCTTTTGTTACCGCACTAAAATTCTCATTTGCCCAAAAATAACTATTTCATCCCAACGATTTGATTACGTACTAAAAAGTTTTCCCATACAGAGATGGCGTCCCGTTTTATTGACCGACAGCTTTATAGCAGCCAGTAAAGCGATATCGTAGGTTCGAATACAAACGTTCACCTCTAGATTTTTCAAGTTCATATGCGTATTTCTACTTAATTTATTTTTCAAGTTCATATGCGTATTTCTATTTAATTAGACTTTTGATATAGGATACACTTGCTCAGTAATATGAGAATGTCCTGCGTAAAATTCGTTTCTAGATATAAAGCCGACAATTTCGGTGGTCTTACCGACAACTTTCTGGCAAAAGACATTTTGATACTGGTTGATTTCATGTAATGCGACCATTTCATGAACGAGGATAGATTTTATGAAGCAAGCAAATGATTTCGCCGAGACGTATTAGGTACACTTAAATAGACTTTACAACACCATTTAACTATTCGATTATCTCACATACCATACAAATCTCCTGACTTTAATAATATCATCATCAGCCCATTTAAGTCCCCACTGCTGGGGCACGGGCCTCCCTCAATCACATGAGGGGTAATTGCCACACTCACCACACTTTAATAATATTAGTAAAGTTTATTCGTACAACATTCAATATTATAAACGAAACAGTTCGCAACAAACAAAAACTCAAACCAACTACTTGAGAACAGTGTAGTGGCACAGTGAAGACAACGGCAGTGTCACAATGGAAAGCGAAATAGAATAGAATATGCCTTCATTTACTCGACGAAACATGTTACAAAACATCATTATTTTCAGCCAATAGACGTCCACTGCTGGACATAGGCCTCCCTCAATGTTCTCCACACAAGTCGGGCCTGTGCCGCCCGCATCCAATGGATTCCCGCGGTCTTAACCAGATCGCGGTCGAACACCAGGTACGTAATATAGCATACTTGTGCTTGGAGTTTTTTTTGTAAAAGGAACACGATTTTATTTTCCAGATAATGGAAAGAAAGTCACCGATTTTTTTAAGTAGGTAGGATAGGTGGCCGACGAGCACACGGATCATCTGTTTGGTCTATCAACTCAGGGCCTAAACTATTAAGATTAGAAACTTGAAATTTCGCACAGGGCTTCCTTTTATAGGGTAAGGGAGCACTAAGAAAGGATTTTTGTAAATTTACTCCGTAGGGGTATAAAACGGGGGTTCAAAGTTAGTATGAAAAATAGTCTGCCACCTATCACATAAAAAAGTCTATAGTCATCGGGCCTCGATGCCATATTCCAATAAAGAAGAAAAAATTCGTTTCGACACTTCATTTCACTTTGCAAAATGACGTCCCGACACGAAGTCTGGGCAGCTCAGTGGGAGCGAGATGTATCGGCATTGGTTCCTACCTATAAATAAGTCATGTTATACCTTATTATTACTACTATAATATTTAGTTATGGTGACGGGTAGGGCACACTAGTGACGCCAATCAATTTTAATTTTTAGTTACTAAACTGGATCAATTTTAAAAAATATCAAGTTTACAACCTCTCTGCAAACCCTTATACTATTTATTAAATAACCATGCACAAATGTTGGGTCCAACGCGTAAGCGAAAACTTGATTCACACAAAAGCGGCCACTTTTGGCGTGAATCAATTTTTCGCGTACAAAAACGGACCCAACATTTGTGCATGCTTATTTAATAAATAGTATAAGTGTATGCCGAGAGGTTGTTACCCCGAAATTGTTTAAAATAGATCCGGTAGCTAAAAATTAAAATCGATGGACGTCGCTAGTGTGCCCTACCTGTCACCTTAAATAAGCGACACTCATGTGTAACCGTATCAAGGACAAACGGGCGAGGTATTTATGACACTCTTAATTTAAATATTGTTATTGTAATATGTTAAAATAAATGAAAAAAAAAGTAAGGACGGAACATTAGTACAATTATAAGTATTAATGATGCGACAAAACTTTACTCACTGTTTATTTAAGTGTGTCATAGTGACCCCGGAGGGTTCTACTAAGGGTGTGTACAGACGTGCGAATTTATGTCTTCACCCACTCGTGTCGATGATGCCCGTCTTACTTCTGACGAAAGTCGCTGACGTGCTGTGTCAGTTACGTGCCGTGATACTTGTGTCCACGCACGGTGCATTGCGTGACAAATCAGAGCTGCGTGTATAATATAACCTACAGAAAATGCAATGTGTTTCTGTAGTTAGTAATTAGTTACCTACTTGATCTTGCGTGCTTTATAAGTAGTACATTTTAGCTCTTATTCATGACAGATTGATTCTGTTTCATATCGTGTTGACGACAAATTAGATTTTCCCAGCCTAAATAGAAATTTTGCGTCTATTTGAGTAAGAGTAATCTCGATTGATCTAAATTGAGAAACGTGGGAGTATCCTGTTATTCTTGTAAGGATGACTTGCGTGGGCATTTACATGGGCGGCGGCAATTGCTTGCCATCAGGTGATCCGTCTGCTCGTCTGCCACCTAATAATGAATGGTTGAGTTTTTTTTTCATTTATTTTACCATATTACAATAACAGTATTTAAATAAAGAGTGTCATAAAAACCTTGCCGGTTTGTCCTTGACACGGTTACACATGAGTGTCGCTTATTTAACTAAATAAAAATAATAAAGTATAACATAACTTATTTCTAATACTTTATTATCTAGACGACCGCGCGCTGCGAGTCGTTTGCGTAGGTACCTATGCCGACGCATCTCGCTCGCACTTAGCTGCCCAGAGCAGCGCTCATAAAAAAATAATTAGTTACATCTAGCCTTTCGTCCCTATCATCCAGACCCGTCATTTACTAGAGCGATAAATGCGACTGCACGCGCTGGGTTTCCATTCGGATTTCTCAGCCTATGAGTATGTGTGATAGAGAAGGATAGAGACAAAGGAAAGTGTTGCAGTGGACTGCAACAGGCTGATGATGATGATGATAGGAAAGAGCGACGCGGTGTAGATATAGCTAATATAGTGTTCAAGGGACAGCCCCTTAACGGCCAGGTGTTGAAAAATTGTATTGTAGAATAGCCTTATTTAGTCTTGCACCCTCACTTAAAGTTATGCGCTGCAACATTAGTTATTTATTTATTGGATCACCAACATAAGGTACAGCAGAGTATATAATTATTGCAAAGATTTACATACATTCTTAAAACTCACTGTCCCTACAATTAAAGGCAATCAGAACATGCATTTTTATTATAAAGGAAGTGAAATATACAAATACCTATTTACACATAGTAGTTACACTTACTAAAAAGAAAAGAAATCAGTTGCATTTCAATTAAAAACAATTCAAATACATAAATGTGGGAGAGCCACGCTTAGGCATGAATAGGCCGGCTCTACCGGAGTTATACCACAGCCTCACAGAAGACCGGCGTGAAGCAACGCCTGCGCTGTGTTTCGCCGTGTGAGTGAGGTTACCGGAGGCCTAATGGGGGTAAGGGAAAAGGTTGGCAGCGCACTTGTGACTCCACTGGTGTTGCGGGTGTCCATGGGCGGCGGAATTGCTTACCATCAGGTAATCCGTCTGCTCGTCTGCCACCTCTCATATATAAAAAATATATATACTCAAAACAATCTAAGGTACGTCATTCCGCATTAATAATTGATAAAAATTTAGGCAGGCTCAGAAACATGGCATCAAGGTCTGGTCGCATCTCGGTGAGATGGTTATGCAGGCGAGAGAGACGGACTACTGGTGAACCTCTACCCATACTCGTCCTCCAGAATTTGTTCTTGAATAAGCCACAAGGGATATCGCATTACGTATGTCGCTGATGAAATTAATTAATTAAGTTTGTCTAAGTACTGGTTTTACTTAACACGTTTCCGAAACACTTCTGACTGAAGATATTTGAGTGTGTGTTAAATGTACTGTTACACATGCTTATTTTCATGCTACTTCTGAGCAATTGCTACTTAGTAGCATAGACAAACGTGCTACTTATAAGCATGCTAATTTTGAGAATGGTCAAAAATCGCACATCGATCGATTTTTAAGCTACCTGAAGGGCGCGTGTAGGGGATTACTTAAGCACGTGTACAAACAGGTTTACTTATTTTTAAGCATGCTAATAGCATTTGATATCGATAGTAAATGTGGACAGTTCATTATTAGTTTGACGATCCGTTTGGATCGGTGGTAGTGAACGCTGCCTCTAATGGAAGGGTTGTGGATTCGATCCTCGCACAGTACAAACATTTGTGTGCTTGAACTTGTCTGTTTTATTAGTCTGGGTGTTTTCTATGTATTATAAGTATGTATATATTCTCAAAAGAAAAGTATTATACGTAAACACCGTATTTTTTTATCGTTTACATCCCGAAAATATCAATTATCTAAAATCAAATGTTCCGTACAAAGTGCATCCATTGCCGGGTGGATGTATGGAACAGATGTTCTATTTTCGCTTATTTGCTGCGAACTGGCTACCATTGCGCCCGTTTCCCACTCAGTTACGCCAGGGGAGAGCTTAAGGCAGAGACTCGCAAGGCGTGGAGGCGGCAATACGCCAGTGCAACCACCGCCAGCCAAACCAGGTCCCTGTACCCGGAACTGGCCATGCCTTTTGTAGATCATATCTGCACCGTTTTAAGATCACAGATACAAACACCTGCCCATGCGATGACACCGCTATTCAAACACTGGAGCACCTCTTACAAGAATGCCCGAAATTCGGCAAGGATAGGGCCGAATACGAAATGAAGAGCAATTTCCTTAGAGTACCTCCACACAACATCATGGAGGCACTCAAAAAGGAGACCACTGCGGAGCCCTATCCAAAATACGTCATCTCCTTGCACAGCAGAGTTAAGGAGTTCAATACTACATTACCTCGGAACCCCTAATCACATTTAAATGTATATAAATATAGATAACATCAAACATTCGTTTCATAAAGTAGGACCGTATCAAATAGCGGTCCTCATACAAACAACTCAGAGTCTCAAATACATGGTTAAAAAAACATGCTAAATAGACCTATTAAGAGGTTTACGGGATTTAAACGATAAAAAAAATACCGGTGCAGGTATATTTGTAATGCCGCTGTTCTCATATCCGTAACAAAGGTGCTTGAGCTACCTATCTCGGAGTCACATCAATATAAGTGATGTTGTAAAATGTTTATTTATTATTAAACATGCTCATATTTGGTATGCTTTTTAAGTATGCTACAAAAATGCATGCAACAGTCGCTTAAAAAAATGTGACTATTGTTCGATGGGTCTGCGATGGACACCTGACTTTCATGACGATGGGTGAGTTAGTCACAGGCGATCACCGGAGTCCTTGATATGCGGTCATTATGTCGCAGGTGTTCAAGCGCCCTAATGCAGAGGTAAATCATAGCGGGCACATTTAAATAGCAGCGCGATGCGGGTTAACGAGAAGAGGGTATTAAAACCGCGGCTGGCCCTGGACTGAGAAACACTGATCAGGGTTGGCAACTTTTCTTCTACGTATTACAGCAAAAAATATTTGCTGAGCAAATATTTTTTATGTGATAAATTTCAGACGAGCACAAAGATCACCTGACCTGAATGGACACCCACATCACCAGTGGAATAGGTGCTGTAGTTATAAGTGCGTCCAATCTGGATTGGGCCTCCGTAGCCTCACTCATTAGGCGAAACATATCCCAGGTTCTTGCTCAACTCTTTTTTAAAAAGGCTGGCAATTAGCGAACTCTCAGATTTTGCGGATGTTCATAGGCGGCGTTGATTACATTCCATCAGGTTACCCGCTTGCTCGTTTGTATACAACTAATATACGTATTATAACATTCAGCTGTTTTTTTCAACAAGATTTATCATATTTTATTTTGTTGGTATCTTTTTATGACCACAGATAACTTTTCTGACCAATAAATTCTGACGAATTACTACAAAATGTTCTAAATCTATCAAAAGTAAAATTTAGTCTCATATTTATTCGGAAAACATACGATTGGCAACCCTGTGAATTGTTCTACGTACTACATACGGGTTAGGTTACGTTACGATTTTTTCGTTTGGAATGCCTTCCATTTTGTAACCTTATTTGTTTACTCTTAATTTAACAACGCCGAACCATCTGCTTGATTGCTTTTTAAAGAATAGAATAGAATAAGCATTTATTGAAGCTAGGACATTACCATACCATACCACGAGGAGGCGTGGTAGGTAGCGGAGAGGGGAATGAGCACCAACGATCGCCCCGTTGCAGGGGCGAATCGGACGGATTGATCAGCGACTTTGACTTTGTTCAGCTCGCTGACTGACTGATTTCATTCGGCACAACTGACCCTATGCCGTGTGGTCCCCGGCAGAGTAGAAAAGGCCACCCTCACTCTTACCGAGGTGTCGTAAAAGGCGACTAAGGTAAAGCTGCTGGCATGATCTTCAGCACCCAGAGAAGGAAAACTCTGCATTTATATCAAACCCTCGCCAACCCGTCTGCCAAGCGTGGTGAGTATGGCAATTACCCCTCATGTGATTGACAGAGGCCCGTGCCCCAGCAGTAGGGACTTAAATGGGTCGACGATGAAGCATTTATTTGGTAAACACATCACATGATTTTTTCAGAAAAGAGAAAAATAATACAAGATAAAAACACTTTCCGTGATATGCTACGAAAATGGTTGCCACTCAGCAGTATGTCATGACGCTGGTATTCTGTGGGAACCATTGGGGTAGAGAGAGTCACCAGCCAACATTAACAAAAATACCTATTTTACATCAAAGGATATACCTAGATATAACACGGTTAAAAAGAAGAAAGAAATACGATAAAAATAATAAAACAAAATCAGCTCTAAATAAGTAACCTATTGTGCTGCGCGTGCTGCTTTCTTGTATGGATTTGCTGTTTAGATGCGTGCGTGAATGTTTGGTATTAGAAGTACGTGTTTTCGTATGTGTGTGCCTATGTGCTTGTGCGTGTGCGTGTGTGTACGTACATGTTTGTTCGCGTATGAAAGCCTATTAGTTAATTATATACAGTACGACCTACGTATTAGCAACTTGCTCGTTGAAAAGAAATTTCTTTAGGTTGTGTTTAAATAAGAAGCTACATCTGCTTTTTACAAGCTCCATCCGGTAACCGCTGAACAATTTTTCCCATACTAAGGAAAAAGTACTAAGTGAAATGACCCTAACCTTGGTGTCCCATCGAATAATAATAATAACACAATAAATGTTTTGATTGATTGATTTATTGAAAAATCAGGGCAAGGGAAAATTATTCCACATGTATGTGCACTTTTTCCTGCGTTGATTCCTAAGATTGGCAGTCATAGCCAAATTACCGCCTAGAACGTCAATATAACTTGAACGTTTGGCTTCAAGTGTGAGTGTTATTGCAACTTATAGTATAGGTCGGTTTACGAAAGATGACCACAAATGACCTGCGTCTACGCATGTTATCTCATGAAGAAAAAGCTTAAGACAAAAAACATTTTCCATTAAATAAAGAAAGTGTTTAGTTTCAGTCCTTATAATGTGTCATAATGAGAATGAGCCATTTCTTCATGAGATTACGTGCATACACGGCCGTAATTTGTGGTCATCTTTCGTGAATCGACCTGGAGCTCAATTCTCGTGCTCGTGATATTTTTAAAACATGGCGGATATTACCTGAAAACCATACAAAAAAACTTGTTTTGGTGATATATGTCGTATGAAAATAAATATCACGAGCACGAGAATTGGGCTCCTGTACAGGTCAAGATACACGGGAAGAGAAGGCCAGGAAGAAGAAGAATATATTGCCATAAAATCTGAGCCAGTGATATAATAAAAGCACCCGTTCTCTATTTAGAACAGCTCTGTCAAGTTCAAATCGCTAATATGATCGCCAACCTACGTTAGAAGATGGCACTCAAAGAAGAATATACCGGTGGCGTCGCCACTCTGACTAAGGAATTGTGCTAAAAGTGATGTATATATATATATATATATATTATATATATATATATATATATATACACTAGGTACTCAAGGCTGACGTCCGTGGCACTCACTCAGCTGGCCCTACTGAAAATCAGCGTCATGACCTTTTTCAGGGTCATGACATAGGCTGAGTGGGGGCCATTTATGTTGGAGGTCACAACACACAATATATTATTTGCACTGCCTGGTTATTTGTACTCATTATTTTGTTTTTCCTTAGTTTTGTTTTGTTTTTTTTTCTGTATCTATTTTTTTATTTTTTGTTTGTTTGTTCTTTTGTAACTAATGTTGCACTCGTATGTAGTGTTGTGATGTCCAAAATAATATTTTTTTTTTCTTTCTTGATGTTTGTCAAATGCTTAGATGTTTTACATCTCTAAGGTAATTTTGATACTGACTGTACAAGTAAATTAAAAGGCCCACTGTTTTATCGCACATGAGCCCTCAAAACGCGGCTGCCACAGAATTGTCAGTGATATAATGAGAATGAGCCGAGGGTGGAAGAATTTACCGGCACCTATTAATCAAGGGTTTCAACCTGAATACGAACTTACAAAGGGCACGCACAAAAAGTACTAAATACACATTGAAACGTATTGTTTTTCTGTGGAGCTGAATGCATTTATTAATGGATGGGTTTTGACTGATTTATAAAAACATCTGGTTTAGTAAGTGGAGTCAGCCACTTGAGTATGTCGGGCCACGCGCATAGTAGAGGTGGATGTTACCTTCTAAGGCTTGATTCGACCAATCCTTATCCGTGGATAAATCTATGGTGTAATGTCAGATTTGTACAGAATGACAGCGATTTAGTATCGCAAATTGCATTTCATTAAGGTGACACTAACTAAGGGTAGGGCACACTAGCGACGTCAATCGATTTTAATTTTTAGCTACTAAATCGGTTCTATTTTCAAAAATTTTGGGGTTACAATCTTTCTGCAATCACTTATTCTATCTATTAAATAACTATGCACAAATGTTGGGTCCTACGCGTAAGCGAAAAATTTTTCGCGTACAAAAACGGCCCCAACATTTGTGCATGGTTATTTAATAAATAGTATAAGTGTTTGCCGAGAGAGTGTACCCCGGAAATTTTTAAAATGGATCCGGTTTAGTAGCTAAAAAATAAAAATCGATTGGCGTCGCTAGTGTGCCCTACCCGTCACCTTAAAATAAACTGCTAAAAAGGTAAGTTACTTTGTTGAATTCCTTTGTAATATAAAACATTTAACTGTTAACTTACCTACCCTTTTTATTTAATGGTTCAATATACTGAAAGCCTTAACTATGAATTCAATTTTCTTGAATTCAGAATTTTGAGACCTTCATCCATTCATGTCTTCATTTGATAAGATTTTTTTTATGTGATAGGTGGCAGAAGATCAGACGGATCCCCTTGGTAAGCGATTGCCGCCGCCCATGGACACCCGCGACACCAGTAGAGTCAAAGGAGTGTAATCCCCCTTTTCCCTGGATTGGGCCTCCGTTAACCTCACTCACGCAGCGAAACATAGCACAGTGCTGCTTCACGTCGGTTTTCTGTGAGGCCGTGGTAACACTCAAGTCGAGCCGGTCCATTCATGCCGAAGCGTGGCTCTCCTACGGTCAAAGCTTGTTTTGTTGGTTTAAATTAATTTTACGCTTCAATATTCAAAGAGGTTAGGTACCTTAACCATTAATATTAATGTTAAACATTGAAACAATTCCATTATACTCGAAAGAGAAAGAGTCCTTATATGAAAAATAGGTTTAGGATTTTTTATAGAAAAATGTGGACTTGGATGATTTCCCTTTTGCATGTTACTATTCTATCTTCTTTTGATGCTTTATTCTGAATGCATTTTTGTGTTCATTGTCCGTCAGATGAGCCGGCTGCTGTGTTCGTTTATTTTTATCATATTTTTGCTGCACCGTGCTTTTCAAATTTAGTTATTTTAAAATCGAAATAAAGGGTACATTGAAAGCTGACCAAGCTGACTGACCTGTCAACGTAGGAACTATACTATAAGGGCTTAATCACCCTAAGGGTCTTATAATAAATTATTGTTAAACCTATGTTAGCTGAAACGGTGTTATAAAGCAGATTTTTTATTATTTATTTATTTATTCAGGAAAAAAACAGCATCATTATAATAAAAATAGAAAAAATTAAGTATATAACACATTTGCCTTAAATAATTTCTACCACTAGTTATCGCAGGCTATGTTGATTCTACCTGTATACATTCTGTTTTACTATATATAAATTAAACAATACTATACAGCCCGCAAAATATAGCCCGACTAGAATGACAGCTGTGATTTGATCTCTATTTCTATAAACATACAGTTTATCATTCAAAAATATTTTATTTTAACCGTTGACATGAAGAAATGTTTTTGTGACATCAATAGCTCTCATTCCAATCAAGTCACACCCCACGGAGCATACTATGATGAAGTTTAGTGATAGTGGGCCACTAGTACATAGAGGTAATAATTAATATTCTCCTTTCCTTCTGTTCCATATTTAGCTTAATTTGGTTAAATAGAATAGCACAATAATACTTTCATCTTTTCCTTTTCGCTGGTTTTAAATCCTAAAGTATTTGGGAATGTCTTCAAAATCCTTGGAACGGAACGCGCCCGCAATAGTGCTGCCAACGGCACATTTTTCAAACACAATTTTCAGATATCCTCTACCGATCGGCACAGTCGCCGCGCGCGCGCCTCTAAATTCAACTAAAGACAAAACAGTTGCGGAACAATTCTCTGATCTGGACTGATTTTGATGGTGCAGTGACAGCAACAAAAAACCAGCTCCTTTGGATTTTACAGTCTCCACGAGACATCGCACTACGCGGACCTAGCTTGGCTTACTAGGACCCCAATTCTGGGGATTTCGATATGAAAAAAAACATGGCGGATATCACCTGAAAACCATACAAAAAAACTATGTTTTGGTGATAAATATCGTATGATGACAAAATATCACGTCCCAAGAATTGGGCTCCTGGTTAGTCAAGCTTCCCCAAATTCACGCGGTCCTTCGATTACCCATCTATTTACGAAACACATTTAAAACAAAAAACCTTTCATGACACAATTAGGTGAGCTAAACCGCATGCGCCGTTTACTTACTTTCACTGTTGACTTTTTAATTTCTCACTGAACATTAAAATAACCCCGACAGGCCGAGTGCAGTTCCCTATTTTCCCCTGTTATTGTTTCACAGCGCTATAACCCCATAACAACTGAGCGGGTTAAAGTCTTTATTACGCCTGTCTACCCCAAACGTAATTTTTCTGACAGCGATCCCCTCCACGCCTCTTTATTTGGACCGCTAACTAGTGTTGCCAGTTCTTGTAAATTAAGCGGGACGATGGGTGAAAATGATTGGGACAGTTTTAAGTCAGGACAGATTGTATGTAACGACTTAGTGCATCACCCTCACGTCGTTTCGCGACTTAATTCTGTTTTAGTCCAAAACTTAGACAGTAGATGGCACTGGGTATCGAATACATCGCGCAAATGTTTCGGTTTTTCGGGTTAAGTCTAAGCCTTGTATAGATTAGGAATTGTTACTGACGGACTGCAAAAGTTACTATCACCTCTTATGTATTATATTAAAGAACTTAGTTTTTTAGCGGGTAAAAATCTGTAAAACTTTCTCAGATGTTCCCCATCCCCTTGCTGGGTTCCCCAATCCGAGGAAAGTTTGAGTTAGTGATCCATTTTCTCTGGGTAGTAATAATATTTTCTTGCAAATACGTGTGTATCTACCTATGTATGTACATTTAAAACCTTAAGCTAATAAAATGAAAAGATTTTCGTGATGGTTTTAGATAAATAAAATATAACATACAAAATGTAAAACCATTATTGGCTGTAGGTTAAATTTTAATTAAGTTTATATAACTTGTAAATAGCACTAAGAGCTGTGGTTTTTGTAATAAAATAAAATAAAATAAATTTTAGTTTCTTTAAAAAAAAACATTTATTAATCTGCCTAGATTGATGTTTATTTTAAGCGGGGGCTATACCAGAGTGGTAGTGAACAGTCCAGTATCACTGTGACCAGTTTGATCTTTTGAAATATAAATTATTTAGGTAAAATATTATATGTATATTAATGTATTATTACATTTTATCTATTGTCGTATTTTATTTTTGTAGATATATCAAAAGGATTGCACCACCCTTTACCTGAAGGTTGATAGGTAAAGATCGCTCCCTGCGATAAAACCGCCGAATTAAATTAAATTAAATTAACCGAATTGTAGTCTGAATATCTGTATACATAGCTTTTATGCTTTGTTTGTTGTGCAAAAAATACTATTTTATATATTAATCTAAAATCGGGACTGTTGGGTGGGACCTAAAGGTTGGGTCACGTCACTAGACCTCTGAGAATCGGGACATCCCGCTCAGAACGAGCCACCAGGCTCCTATATCCCAGTTTTTATTATATCTCGCGACTATTAATATGAGCTTTTAAGCCTTCAGTTGTTTTTGTTCCTGAAATCCGATGTGGTACAAAATTCAGTTAGCTTGAAGTCTGACTCGATCGAATGGAATCGAAACAGTGTTATGGGATACCAATTAATGGGGTTTCGATAGTATTGCTATTGAAATCTTAGCGATAGTATCGTAGTTCGATATCACTAGTTCTATTCTTGGTATAGGTGTTATCAAATATTGTGTTACTGCTATTAGTGTACTGATTGAGCTGTCTGGCACGTTTACAAGTCATCACTACATATTTAGTATAAACAAACGGACTATTCAACGGATTTTGTAAAGATAGAGTATATCAAGAGGAAGGCTATTTTATGAATAAAAATTAATACATGCATAATTTTATATCCATGCGAAGCCGAGACAGGTCGCTAGTATAATCACGCAAAAATGTGGAGATATATTCCAATAAGTCGAATTTCAATCATTCGAAGCCGTGTGGTCCCCGGCAGAGTAGAATAGGCCACCCTCACTCTTACACCGAGGTGTCGTAAAAGGCGACTAAGGTAAAGCTGCTGGCATGATCATTAGCACCCAGAGAAGGAAAACTCTGCATTTCAAAACCCTCGCCAACCCGTCTGCCAAGCGTGGTGAGTATGGCAATCACCCCTCATGTGATTGAGGGAGGCCCGTGCCCCAGCCGTGGGGACTTAAATGGGCTGATGATGAAGTCGAATTTAATTTTTCCGTTGCATTATGCGTGAAATGATTGAAATAAAGAAATATAAAATTCAATCGGGAGGAAAGTTAAGACTGCAGGAATCCAGCAATTACTTACAACGATGACTCAGCGATCCAAAATGTGTTTTGGCAACCGAAGTCAAGTTTTGCCATTTTATTCGATCCTGTGTTATTTCCGCCCAATCGTGCATATTTTCGTGTGGTCCCGGGCAGAATAGAATAGACCACCCTCACTCTTACCGAGGTGTCGTAAAAGGCGACTAAGGTAAAGCTGCTGGCATGATCATCAGCCTGGGTGCTGGCGCAGAAGGAAAACTCTGCATTTATATCTAAACCCTCGCCAACCCGTCTGCCTAGCGTGGTGAGTATGGCAATTACCCCTCATGTGATTGAGGGAGGCCCGTGCCCCAGCAGTGGGGACTTAAATGGGCTGACGATGATGATGATGACGTGCATATTTAGTGCCTTGAGATCCTTGGCGCCTGAACCGTGAGCAGTGGTATTTCCTAATATGTAGTTTATGACTTATAGGATTGAGCATAAAACTATTTAATAAGTTACCTCAAATTATTATTGACTTGCCCACACATTGTTAATGGTGACATATTTTGTATAACAACTTTATTTTTTTTAAAAGAGTAACTCCTAAGTTTCTTGACCGTGTCCTCTTGGCAGAAAAGTTCTGATTGGTAAAGCATCAGAGTTGATCTCGATATTCATGGGAGGCATGTTCAAGAACATCTAAGATAAAAAATATTCTCTTTCGTTTCTATCAAAGGATCAGAACAGCTCGGCTGCAACATAATAGTGCATAGTTATTTTTGGGCCGACTCAACTCGACTGTTACCCCTTCTTCACAAAAAATTAGCGTGAAGTAGCGCTTGCACTGTATTTTGCCGAGTGAGTTAGGGTATTGGAGGGATACGGGGAAGAAGTTAAATAGTTTGCACGCTCTTGTGCCAACTATTTAACTTCTTCCCCGTTCTTGTGTACATAGCGAGGAGAAAAGACGGCCGTTGGGGCGGAAAGGCCCTCGAGTGGAGGCCACGTACAGGAAGTCGCAGCCGTGGCAGGCCCCCTACAAGGTGGACCGACGATCTGGTGAAGATCGCGGGAATCCATTGGATGCGGGCGGCACAGGACCGATCTGTGTGGAGAACATTGGGGGAGGCCTATGTCCAGCAGTGAACGTCTATTGGCTGAAATGATGATGATGATGACGCTCTTATGACATCACTGGTGTCAGATGATCCTTTACCATCAGGTGATCCGTTATCTTGTCTGCCAACTATCAATGGTTGACATACCTCGTATCCGCGTGAAGTGTTTCACTTCTTCGTTTAATTCCTTCAGTCTGGTTTCCATTCTAAAAAATATAAAATAAATAAATATATATTTCACATCACATACATTGATCTGACTCCGAGATAGGTAGCTCAAGCACCTGTGTTACGGATATCAGAACCAACAGTGGGATTACAAATATATACATATAATACTTTTGTAAATACATACTTATGATAAGTACTGCGTATAGAAAATACCCAGACCAATATAAACAGACATGTTCATGCACCCAAAAGTTTGTACTGTGCGGGGATCGAACCCGAAACCCTTGCACAACCCAACAAACCCTTGGGTCGTCACAAAAAAACACCTTTCCATGCAAATTGCATCAGCTGATTACATGGTTTTTTATGCTAGAAGCGGACAAACGAGCAAACGAGTCACCTGATGGAAAGTAATCAACGCCGCCCATGAACATTCGCGAAATCAGAAAGATCTCTAATGTGTTGCCGGCCTTTTTAAAAAAGAGTAAGCTCTTCTCTTGAAGGTCCTTAAGTCGTAGCCGTCGGGAAATACACCTGCAGCCAAACCGTTACATAGAACTGACGTACATGTATAAGAAGGTGATGTTTATTTGATATTAGACCCTATGTTTCTTGGGGGAAAATCTTTTTTTTTTCATTAGAATACCCTATAGAAGTTTACTCCGGCATGCAAAAAGTCACGGTGTATAATAAATAAAAAAAAAAGTGTAATAGTAATGCGCCAGCCAACGAACATTTTATTTTCATTCGATTCTCGAATCGAATTTATTTCGAACTGTATCGCACTCCCAAATAAACATTATAGTGCGAGGAATTTTTTAAACAATCGCAGCTGAACAGCCCAATGAATTTACATTTGTATCCCAATATTCTTCTGTTATGCTGAAACTTGTTTCGCTCAGTATAAAATGAAATGAACAACGGGTATGGCATGTTCCGTACTTGTTTATTTTTATTGCTCCAGTTTATGGCGTTTTTCGTTTGGTTTATCTTTTTGTTGTCAATCAAAATGAATATCGAGTATTAGTTATTTTTACGATATCGTGAGCGCTCTTTATTATTTTGATGACCTCGTTGGAAATACTTGTACAAACAAAACTGTATCGTGAATGTTGTTCCGGATGTTCATTGTTGAGTAAGTTCTTTTACTCATAGGTTATGAAGTATTAATTTAATTCATCTTAGTTTTGTTGAATGATTTGGTTTAACAGTGTTTCCTGATTATTATGACTTAGACACCTTCAAGCAATACCTAAGCAAAAATCACCATACGCAAACACACTTAAGCAAATATTGTACCCGTATACATTTACTAAACTAAACACACATGTCTTCTTCTCAATCGTGCACTCCTGACGGAGTGGTCGTGATTATGGATTGTCTGTATGTTGGGTAGCGGCTTTAGCGAGACTTCTCCATCTTTCTCTGTTTGTGGCACTGCGTGCACATTCAGTCAAGGAGCACTTTGTAACAGACTTGATACTGTCCGTCCACCTTGTAGGTGATCTGCCACACAAACACACATGAAGACACATATTAAGTCTAGCTGTAACCTGTAATAACTACATATTTATATTGTATTACTTTATAAAATTAGACTAACATTTAAGCTATAATTGAAATCCTAAATAATAAACCTGTGGATGAAGAGCGAGGATATTCCCAGAAATATCTTTGATTTGCTGGCTGCCTCGGTGGCGCAGTGGTTAGTGGGTTCGCACTTTAAAGCGACGGCTGCTCAAGAGGTCCCGGGTTCGATCCCCGGGTCGGGCCTAAAATTTGTACCTAAGTTTTCGGTAAGAAATACTTAGTGTCAGGCCAGAGTCTGGAAGTTGGCGGTCTTGTACCCCCGTGTCTCGGAAAGCACGTTAAGCCGTTGGTCCCGCGCCCAATCCCTCTCCGGTCGTATCACGCTGGTGTCCATCGGAATACGAGTGTAAGGGTTTGCGCACACACTTGAGCACTATAATATATCCTGCGTACGTGGCTGATCGTTGAGATTGGCCGCCGTAGCCGTAATCGGTTGGAGGATATTATATCTTTCATTACTTACCGGGTAGCCCAGTTAACTAATTGTTGTGGATTTTTATGTAAAGTAAAATCAGACTATAACTGTCTCACTGCAGGGCAAGGGCCTCCATCATCGAAATCAAGTCATCACTACTATGATGGGATTAGACTTAATCACCACTCTAGACAAATACATACTGTGCTACAATGCTACGAAATTCGTAGCATCGTGGCGTCGTAGCTTAGATTGGTGGGTTGGCAGTTGTCCCTAATTATAAAGTAAGCTGGAAAAAGCTGACGAGCCAACGCAAACCAGAACGGAACGAGACATTTGGTTCTGAGCCGGGTGGCCATATTTTTCGAACCGTTAGAGCGTGGGCATCATTTGTCAGAGACCGCTAATGCCAGGATTAAACCATTTTATCCGAGTTGATAATAAATATCGCCGTAAATTGAGTTTGTAAAAAAAGGCAAGCGCGAGTGGAACGCCAGTGTAGAAGGTTCCGTATCGTACCGATGTCGGATCGACCCTACAATCATAGGTAAATATCTAACTGCCACACTCAGAGACGTCAAATAAACTTTTATTGTTATTTAAGAAAATACATTAAACATTTATTTCAAGGCGCATAAAGACTCTTTACTAAGTTACTATTCAAGCAGACAGTTAGATAACTATTTTCTTTAAGCATAGAACGGACGGCCGTACTGTGGCACAGGTTCGGTATATCTCTCTTTACGATTCTCAGGTGAAAATCAAATGAAGAAGAGTCAAACAAAGAAAAGTTGACAGATTGTTATAATTACATCAATTAATGATTATTATATTTATTTCATTTCACCCATAAATTCTTAGTATTATTTTGGTGCTTAAAACTATGTTACAGACTATTCCAAAGATTCTATAATGTTCCATTTTCCCTTCTAATTTACGGATCCTCTAAGAACGAAGCTCATTCGGGATTGTTTATCGCCGTTGAAATACGACAGGGAGTTGGTCCTGGTTAAATATTACGGGCGGTGCAGTTTCACCGATAACTCTGACCATGCAACGCCGCACGGACGCGTGGCAGATACGAAATATGGCAGTAAGGATTTTGAGATTTATTTATTTATTGGCACACAAAAAAGCATAACATCAAAATAGAATTAAAATTAACAAATTACATTATTTGATGTCCAAATATTTTCCCAAAAAAGTGTACACCATGACATCAAAAGCAATGAGACTACACATAGAAATGTTTATCTAAAAATGTTAATCAAAACGAAGATACATAGTGATAGTAAAATTGCTATACCCAAAAAAAATCATACTGATCCAGCAGCGGAATTGCAAATAAATAAATAAATATTTCACAACATCACACACATTCAGGTAGCTCAAGCGCCTGTGTTATGGATATCAGAAACAATAAGGGATTAAAAATATAAACATTTAATACTTTTCTTTAGTAAATACATACTTATAATACATAGAAAGGACCCAGACCAATACAATTAGACATGTGTGTGCATGAACAAATGTTTGTATTGTGCGGGGATCGAACCCGCATGCATTGCACCAGAGGCTATCACTGATCCTTGAATTCTGATGGTTGACGATAAGATATTTATATTTTTTTTATCGTTTGCATCTCGAAAACCACATAGTAGGTATCGTGAATGTAGTCCATTGAGCATATTAGATCAACAAAATAAGCAAAAAAAAAATCAGCTGTTCCATACAATATTGCCGGGTGGATATTCTATTTTGTATGTAACGGCTGATTATTTTGTCGCATATTTTGTTGATCTAACATGCTAAATGGACTTCATTCACGATACCTACTATGTGGTTTTCGGGATGTAAACGATAAAGAATAACGGTGTATAGATGTAATCTATTTCACAAAATACACTAATTAAGTACTAAGCATTACAAAAAAAAAAATTTACAATTTCAAGGCACTTTGCTGTCGCTGCCTCTACTGTGGCAATCATAGATTAGTGTTGCATAGCCACTGTCAATCAATTTACATGCAGTATTGGTATTTTAAACCGGTATTGATTGCCGTCGCTCACCGATGGAATTGAATTACTTTGATATGATGATGATAAGTTATGAGGATGCGAGTGAGGAGTGGTAGCTCAGTGGATAAGAACGCGCCTTCCATGACTTTCAAGTCGAGGTTCGAATCCGAAAAACACTACTTGATTTTTTAAATCTATGTGCGCATTCAACCATTAGTTTGGCGATAGAATCGTTGTTTGCATCACATCCAAACCTTATTCAGGATAGTCTCTGAAACGTGTGACTACGATTTATTTAGTCTGGTTCCGCTGTAAAAGCATTGCAAAGATCAGTGACCTTACCATGAGTTTGAAATACTATCCTCGCTAGCCAAAACTATTGCTCTGTCTCTTTCCCATGCATCACAATGAAAGGGACAAAGCGATAGTTTTCGACAGCGAGACCAGTTTTTCAAAGTCGCTTCATTGTTATAATTAACTCCCCAAATTCTGGATCATGGTCTTAGCGTACCCCAGGCTCCGAAGGAACAGCTTTGAACGCAACCGGGAATTGAAATTTGCAAGACGCAACTGAGATACTCCTAAGTGAGGCTTTGATGTCAAGTTTAAATACACTTCATGAGTTAGCAGTGTAAAGAAAGAAAGAAACATTTTAAAGATAAATTTATACAACAATATACTCGTGCATTGATTTGATTCCGTACTTAAGCACTTGTGTTACGGATATCAGATAATAGAGAAATATTATTACAAAACATATAAATATAAATAAATATTTCACAACATCACAAACATTGATCTAACTCCGAGTTAGGTAGCTCAAGCACCTGTGTTACGGATATCAGAATCAACAGTGGGATTAAAAATATATACATATAATACTTTTCTTTTGTAAATACATACTTATAATACATAGCAAACACCCAGACCAATACAAACAAACATGTTCATGCACACAAATGTTTGTACTGAGCGGGGATCGAACCCGCAACCCTTGTATCAGAGGCAGCGTGCACTACCACTGTTCCAATCGGGTCGTCGACATATACTTTTAATACAAATACTACACCTAAGATACTGAACAAACACAAGTGTTCATCACATGAATGTTTGTCCAGGGTAGGGAACTCACAACATTTGGCGTATGAGCCAAGGTCGCGTCAGTAAATAGACCAGCTCGATGTCACTTGATAATGGCGAAATATAAAGAATAAAAAGAAAAGAAAGACTTATCGTTGATATGACATGCTAAATAGACTTTCACGATACCTATTATACGGTTTTCAGGATGTAAACGATAAGAAAAAACGGTGTATTGTGTTTTAATTGATAGAAAGATAGATAGAAACATTTATTCACTGAGAATACGACACACCACACCGTTTTAACCGTGAGAGAGCCACGATTCGGCATGAATGGGCCAACTCGACCAGGGTCATACCACGGCCTCACAGAAAACCGGCGTGAAGTAGCACTGTGCTGTGTTTCGCCGCGTGAGTGAGGGAACCGGAGGCCCAATTCTCTCCATCTGATTCGGGGGAAGGGGGGGTTGAAAGGTTTGCAGCGCACTTGTGACTCCACTGGTGATTTGATCAATAATTTTTCATTTATCGTAACTTCATTACAATCAGTAAAAATCTTTTGGTGGCGCCACCGAACCATAAACGAGCTCTTAACTCATTCCACTTTTTATACAATGTAGATACGAGTAAGCACATAAGAAACGAATACATAGAACAAAAGTCTTAGATATGCCTTCCTCCTTTCTCCCTATCCCTTTCTCCCATTTGGTCCTCCGCTACCCACACTAACTCGGCGGAACATAGCACAAGGGCTGTTCCAACCATTTTTCTGTGTTTATATTCAAAAATAAATATATTCATTCATTCATATATTATAAATGGGAAAGTGTAATGGTTACACATGCTTATTTTAATGCTTTAAGCATGCTACTTGTAGAGCGGGTGGAAGGGGGAGTGTGGCGAAGTACTTTAGCACGTATAAACAGGTTTGTTTATTTTAAGCATGCTAATGCCTAATAGCATGCTTATTGATAGCAAATGTGGACAGTTCATTAAGAATGCTCATATTTGGCATGCTTCAAAAACATGCTACAAATGAGCATGTGTACAGTAGCTTGGGTTAATCTTTGTATGTCTGTTTGTTTGTTGGTTTTTCACAGCAACATGGAGAGATTTTGGAGATTGACGTGACGACGGAGAAAGACGGAGAGTGACGTCATCATCATCCTGCCCTGCTCCCAGGTTTGAAGTCGGGCCAGTATGTTTTTCTCTTCCATACATCCCTGTCATTAGTCACCAAATCATCCACCCCTTTTTCTATCATATCATTCTTTACTCCATTCCATCCATATTATCTCTTTTTCGGACATCCTCTGTTCCTCCATTCACTTCATTCATACTCATCACTCTTTTGGTTACATGCTTTTCCCCTCTTCTCATTACATGGCCATACCAGGAAAGATGGATGACATAGGGCTAGTAATATTTGGCAAACCGAATTCCAGGCAGGCGAAGCGCTACGGGCGACCGCTTGTTGCCAATATTGCCAATTTGCTTTAAAAATCCATGTAAGTTCATATCATCGTGAGGCTGTTACCGTTAATATCGCCACGTACGTTATAGCATTACGTACCTATACGATTAAAGCCGTAGACAAAAGAGAACGTTAACGTCGAACGCCTCATTACGCCCAACACGCGCCCGATGCAGTGCGCTCATTGATAAAGTCCTACGGGATAACGTTATGCTACAGAAAATTTATTTATTTATTATGATAGCACACAAAACAGATTACAATCAATGAGACTTATTTTAGTAGCATGAAATTGTACATAACGAGATTGTAGTCCAAATGAAGTATGCCTAAAAGCTCAAGAGTTAATTAACACAACAATAAACAAATGAAGTTTTAAATTATAAATGAAATATTAAATTAAATTATAAATTATGTCAAATTATAAATTAAATGTCAAATTATAAATTAAATTAATTACAAGTCAAAAGTAAAATATAATTACAAGTCAAATTATCAATTTAATTACAAATTAGGTATTAGATAACAATGACTTATTATTATACAATTGTCGCCGGAACTGTTGCAGTGTTAGATAGAATATGTCCATATCTCTGTGAAAAATGGAACCTTGTCGAGATAAAAGTCGGCATATAGCTGTGATGTGAAATGCATTCAAACGTAGAACTTAAAAAGAAAATACTTAAAAAGGTGTGCCTAGATATCGTACAGGATGACACGCGTGCTAATAAACTGACCACTAGAGATATACAAGACCGTGCGAAGTGGAGGAGTTAAAAATGAAAAGCAGACCTCAGGCTGCGAAGCGACAGTTTCGGGACGAAACCGGGACAAAGCACTAAGATGAGTGTGATGTATAATATAGTCAACATTAGCGCAGCGATATTCAAAGTGTTCTCGGAAAATCTTGTGGGGGATTCTTGAGAGTTAAAAAAATAACATATTGTTGAGGATCGACGGCTGGACCAGCCTCTTTTGTATTGTTTATGTTTTTATACTTTTTTTACTAATTTTGATATATTATTCTTTTGTTTTTATTGTGGCTTGATGTCTTATGTCGGTTAAACGAAAATACATGGCTTTGCTAATATCAGCGACTTTTTATTAGCATCCTTTAAACCAGCGCTTTAAGTTTATATACAGTCCATAGTCAACAACATTAAAAACACGACTGCTTTGTTGGTACAATTGCGAACTGAAAAGTTAAAAATATATATTTTTTATAGTGACACAGTATATTGCCTCTCCTCAGCTTGATGATAAGCAAGAGAAGAGCCCACGTTGCAATTACAACGGAAGCGATGTCAGGCATCACCTCCATTGGGACTGCCATACTGGCCCGCGAGATACTTCTTCACGCTTCGATTGAAGGAATCCATATTGTAGGAAGGAGCAAATAACATGCGCTGGCAACGAGTTCCATTTCTTGATGGTGCGGCAGAAACAGGAACTGCCAAATTTTTTAGTCCCAGATGGAATGTTTCCCACTGAGGTAAACCGAAGCAGACCAGTCCCCGAAGGTGGCACCTGTTCACAAGTGTGACGTATATGTCAGCCATCATTTCACTCAACCATATAAGAGGGAATGCAATGACCCGCCACATAGCGCCACCACCTCAGAGACTTTTGAGTGAGCATGACTTAGGTACAAAGTGTAATGCAATTTTTCTGTCAACAAACAGTTTGTATGTTTTCAGTGGCTGTGAGCAATATACGAATAAAGAGAATGCGAGTTTCCACACTAAAATAAATTGAGTTCTGATGTAGCTTTATTATCATATGCATAAGTGTTCCGTTGGGTATAATTCGTGTGGCGAACATCACTTTACGATATAAAATACTGCGTTTGCTCCGCCTCGAAACATGGACTTATACTTCACATAGTTATAAAAAGCATTCAGTCTTTCAAAGTAGAAAGTTTATCTATTTTTTTCTTTTTTTATGTGATAGCAGGCGAGCAGACGGATCACCTGATTGTAGGTGAATCCCTGTTGAATAATTGAATTTTGTATTACAAGATAGTATTGGGGCACCGACTTCGGTAACATCTTTTTTCGAGTGTACTGTTATAAAATGTTATTTGAAGTGAATAAAGTGTTTAAAAAAATATATTTACTCAATCAATTTTTCGCGCACAAAAACGGACCCAACATTTGTGTATAGTTATTTAATAAATAGTATTAATGTTTGCCGAGAGGTTGTAACCCCGAAATTGTTTAAAATAGATCCGGTTTCATAGCTCAAAATTAAAATCGATTGGCGTCGCTAGTGTGCCCTACCCGTCACCTTAACTGAATGTAAACGTAGTGTCATCCACAGAGAAGTTTGGAGAAAAAGCCTCCTAAAATCCGCTTCCCAACATTCAGACAATCCATAACCACAACCACTCCTTCAGGAGTGTACTACTAAGAAGAAGAATTTTTATTTCTTATTTAGTGTCATCTTATTATAATGTCCATGACATGAATAATATTCATCGTATTACACTCTCAAACCGGTTTGTACAGCCACGACACTGGTATTTACAAAACCTCATTCCAAAACCAGCTTTACAGCATCGGCATAAGAGTTGAGTCTTACACTTTTTATTGCAGGCGACTGTACCCCACACAATGGGCGGCGGGATGTTTTACTCTTACAAAGATCATTAATCAGACGGCTTCGTATTATTTACATGAACAGATTCCAGATGAAAGGTTCCAATTGCTGAAAGTAGGGCGCGGGGAAAACTCGAGAAAAATCCGCAATCTTTCTCCGTGTACCATTTTCGCGTTACTTTTTAACGCTGCCTTTTTATTTTTAATGAGGTAGGTGGCAGACGAGCAGACGGATCACCTGATGGAAATCATTGACACCCGCAACACCAGTGGAGTCATAAGTGCAGCGAAGGAGGAGGAAGGAGGCATGCAGCGAAACACAACACAGATGCTGTTTCACCCCGATTTTTTCGGCCGAGGCCATGATATTTCGGTC
This sequence comes from Marasmia exigua, assembly GCA_019059595.1. Taxonomy (NCBI): domain Eukaryota; kingdom Metazoa; phylum Arthropoda; class Insecta; order Lepidoptera; family Crambidae; genus Marasmia; species Marasmia exigua. Next base: position 19,560,146 of record CM032473.1, read on the forward strand.
AAGCCGGCCCATTCATGCCGAAGCGGGGCTTCTCACGGTAACTATTTGGAAAGGCACATTTTTATAAGTTGACGTTGTTTTTGTTATAATCATGATGGCTTTATTCAAGCAAGTAAGGGCATTGATTGTGGATCAATGGAGAGACGTGCAGGAAGTTTTTTTTTATTTATTCCATTGCAAGTAAATTTAACACTTTGGCAGCGTCTCTTGCGCAAAGTATTGTGTTTAGAAAAAAATTATGTTAAAAACCTCAACATCATTTTTAAAGACCTATCCATAGATACCTCACACGTATAGGTTAGATGAAAAAAAAATTGAGTTTCAGTTTCAAGTATAGACCCTCCAATTTTATTTTTTTTCAATTTTTTATGTAACAATCGTAATGCGGTTAACAAAATACATCTATTTACCAAGTTTCAATAGTAAAGTTCTTACAGTTTCGGAGAAAAGGGGCTGTGACATATGGACGGACACACACACGGACAGACGGACAGACATGACGAATCGGGTTCTGTTTTTTGCCATTTGGCTACGGAACCCTAAAAAAGAATTGAGGAAATTATTTGTAATGTTAGAATGTCTTTTTCAAGTCCCAAAGAACAAAATTAAAACTCCTTTCACTTTACCACACAAGCTTTTAAAGCAAAAATTACCGTTGTTATAAAAGAAAAGTACAGTATAAACAATGCTAATAGCTAAATGTAAAATATATATGAGCAGACCATTATCCTGAGGACAATAAATTGCCGTAGGACACACAAGATTTATTCGTCCGCGGCGCTTTTAAAACCGCCTGAAATGAAAAAAAAAACGGAAACCATGGAGTAGTGTAAAATAAAAACAAAAAGGTAGGAGCCAAGCTCCCGGAACTAATGTTACGTATAATATTTACCACTACCAGAATAATGTAGAATTATTTAGTTACTGAGTGAGTTTATTCGTTTCTTTTCATGTCATGGGTGGCAGATGATACTTAGAGCGATGGTACCTCAGTGGTGCGCCTTCCACAACGGAGGCTCGCGGTTTCGAATGTGAGCATGCATATCAAGGACCCCAATTCTCGTGCTCGAGACATTTATTTTCATACGACATATATCACTAAAACATAGTTTTTTTGTAATGTTTTCAGGTGATATCCGACATGTTTTCTAAATATCAGAGCACGAGAATTGGGGTCCTGGATTTTTCAAATCGATGCGCGAATTTCTACCATTAGCTCGGCGTTGAGGAAACATCGTGGGGAAACCTGCACGGTTCCTTAGTCGGTAAAGCATTTGCCCGGTTAGCAAAAGATCGTGGGTTCGAGTCCCACGCGAAGACTATCGAATTTTTTTAAGTGCATTTTAATTTTGAGTTCAAACTCAAAATTCTAGAGATACCTAGATTGGAACCACGACACGGACCACGGGCCACGACCACGCGTTCTTAATCACCGAGATACCATTGGTCTCAGGTGAAAATAAGTGATGAATTTCAAATTTTGTAATCGGCCAAAAGGATCAAATCGCCTTAGGGAAGTCTGGCGTGGTTGGGTGAGCTCTTTAACAGATTAGTGACGCCACTACCGGTATTTCATTGATTGTAATGAAATTAAGACGATAAACGAAAAAAATATCCAGACATTTTAAATAGAAAAGGATTTGTGATTTTTCAAGCTTATTTTGTATACACCATTTGTGTCACAAACATCTCTAGGAAGATTTAAGTTTTTCCTCCTACTCAGTCGGTCCGCCATTGTTGAGTAGGTACCGTGATTGTCATTTTTTCGTGTCAAGTCATTCGCGACACCAGTGGAGTCTCAAGTGCCCTGGCAACCTTTAAACCCCCCTTTCCCCCGGATTGGGGCTCCGATACCCTAACTCACGCAGCGAAACACAGCACAGATGCTGCATCACTCCGATTTTTTGTGAGGCCATGATATTTCGGTCAAGCCGGCGCATTCATGCCGAAGCGGGGCTTTCCCACGGCAACTATTTGAAAAGGCACATTTTTATAAGTTGACGTTGTTTTTGTTATAATCATGATGGCTTTTTCAAGCAAGTAAGGGCATTGGTTGTGGAGTAATGGACAGACTTGGAGGAGGTCTTTGTTTATTTATTTATTTATTCCATTGGAAGTAAATGATTTGACCAGACTTCCCGAATCCTGAATCATGGTCTAAGCGTACCCCGGGCTCCGTAGTGACAACTTTGGACGCACGCAGCGAAACACAGCACACTGCTTCACGCCGGTTTTCTGTGAGTTTCATGAAGTCTGAGTACGACTTCCTTCCACCTGTTACGGTCTTTTGCGCGGAGGACCGCTGCGCTCATTGGCACTGCGCTGTCAGACACCTGGGCTATCCATCGTATTGGACTCCTTCCTCTTGCACTCCACCTTGCCCGCAACGATAAGTTGCTCCAGATTATCGCCACCTCTGCGAGCTATATGGCTGAGGTACCTTATTATTCACTGCAGGCAAACAGTTGAGTTTGGCGCGAGTTTAAGTTCTTGGTGCCAATTTTTTTAAATCTTGCTAGTGATGATTATGACATGAATGTATGGGTGTGTAACAACAACACAGTCACTGATTCGTAAAACCTTAATTTTATTACAATCAATGAAAAAACAGGTGGCGGCACTTTTAAATTAAATCATCATCGTCATCGTCAGCCCATTTAAGTCCCCACTGCTGGGGCACTGGGCCTCCCTCAATCACATGAGGGGTAATTGCCATACTCACCATGCTTGGCAGACGGGTTGGCGAGGGTTTTGATATAAATGCAGAGTTTTCCTTCTCTGGGTGCTGATGATCATAGCCAGCAGCTTTACCTTAGTCGCCTTTTACGACACCTCAGTAAGAGTGAGGGTGGCCTACTCTACTCTGCCGGGACCACACGGCTAACTAAAATCAGCTCCCGGCAGACACATAAACTATTTATTTAATGATATCACACTACTTATTGGCTCAGTATATCCAGTAGTTTAACTTAAATTAAATGCTGTCCTCTTATTACATATTTTAATTTAGCACACAGCAACAAGTTACCAATGGGACTTATTACTCAGTGACCTTAATTGAGTCCAAATGGGCCCGAAATCACAAAATCAATTAATACATATTTGGAAGCGAGTCAAGCACAGGGAATTAAACACCCTTCAGCGAAGCTTCAGGGGCTTAATTAAACCGAATGAAAATGAAATTACACTTCATTTAATTTGGAAAGAAAACAGATTCTCGGGGAAAATTACTCATCGTCCTTCGGGAAGTGAATTATAAATGTTTCACAATTTTTAATTAATTCGTTTATTTTTCTCTCCACAATACATAGTCAGAATCACAATGATCTTAGCTAACAAACTTACCAAAAATATTTGGGCATTTGATAAAAGACAAATGCATGTTTGACATGTTAGTACCTACACAAGGTGCATTTTGATGTGATTATATGAAGGTGTGATGAACCAATAAATAAATATTTCACAATATCACATACATTTATCAGACTCCGAGGTAGATAGCTCAAGTACCTAACGGATATTAGATTCAACAGTGGGTTTTGTAATCTCACTGTTATAATCTATGTAATACAGACATTTCATATTTTTATTTTGTAAATAATACTTCTTCTTCTTATTTTATTTGTGGCAATCAACTTCTCGACTGAGAATTACTCCTGCCATTATTATGTTTTAGATTTTAGGCATTATTAAGCGGGACAACCGAAGATAATTCGCCAATGTCAAGTAACTTATTGAGAACAAGTAGGTAGTCAACAGTCGAAGTCAGTCAAAGTCACAGTCACTCAATAAAACGCCGGTGTTCTGCGTTTTATCGACCTACGGATTCAGCGGATATCACTCTAAAAGCAATCGCGGGTTTTAAGACTCTATTAGGTCCAAGCAAGTTGTCACGAGACAACGTACTCGACACACAATAGCAGTGTTAAAAACGATACAATCCAACGATTCTTATTATTAGAATCACTTTGCGGCACTTCACTGCACAAATAAACACCAAACTTGCACACTAAAAACCACTAGACACTAATTTAAAACCTTTGAATTGCATCAGCCCACGTGGCTTCTTTTAGCCCTACCCGCCGAATCCTAAATAATACTTATAATAAAAAAAAAACACCAAGGCCAATTCAAACAGACTTTCTCATGCACACAAATGTTTGTAGTGTGCGGACCCGCAACCTGCAACACTTAGACCTTGGCAGCGTTCGCTACCACTATTCCAAAGGGGTCGTCGTGGTAACATTTGTGTGTGTTCAGTGTCAGTGTGTGGGTGCAATATATTGTATTATTGTATAATGTATATTCAATGTCAAAAAAAATCAATTCAATTCAATTCATTTATTCGTAGCAAAAGACATGTTGCGTAGAATATGCTGGTAAAATTTATATGTTACAATAATTAGATACTTACTATTATTATTACAATGTCAAAAATATATATCCATTAATAAATAACTTACAATTATTATTCTTAAAAACTATCGTCAGCTAACAATATGATTAATGAAATATAATGTGAATTTTCAGCCCATTAAAAAATAATTACCCTATAATCGAATTCATAAAACAAAAAAGTATATAATTATATTAAAATATCGACTCTATCTTGTCAAACCAGCTCATCTTGAAAGTATTCTGCCAAAGAATAATAACATTTTCTAAGTAACAACAATTTTATTACAAATATATTATCTCTGTGGTCTAATATACGTAATACAAGTGCTTTAAGCTACTAAGGGCCGATTTCACCGTCGAAATTGAACGCGATCAACGCTTAAACGCGATCAATGCGAGCGAAAACAAAGGAACGGAACTCAGTTTAGCGCGTAGACCGAGTTCAAGTGAATAGATCGCGTTCAATTTCAACGGTGAAATCGGCCCTTAGTACTGAGTCAGGTGAATGTGATGTTTTATTTAATAACTTTTATTTGTTGTTCGAGAACAAATGACAACAAATCAAAGTAAACATATAGTTATTGTGCTAAAAGTGATTTTTGTCAAATGTACAGATTTTTTTGGTAGGTATGAACGCTAAGATTATTTTGATTCTGACAGTACCTTAATTAAATTACCGATTTATCAGATCCACTTCATTGTGAGAAAATGGTGCTTGAAGAAGTTTTTATTAAAAAAACTTTATTGAGTCCCTTAACGATCGTATACCTTCTCAGACAGGTATAAAAATAAAAATCAACCTTTATTTAAAACATAGCAATTTTACAAAAACATTTTACATGTTAATAGCTGCAGTAGTCAGAGACTGTGTCGCAGTTATTAGCGCCCACCTCATATTTGACCAGCGTTTCAAACAGTATTCACAATCATGATTATACTTATTAATTAGGTTAATAATGTAGGTACTAGGTAGGTATATACCTGGCGTATCCAAAAAACAGAGGTCTACAGAGGGTGTAAAAAAGACAGGGATAAAGATTCGGTCGTGAATTCAGTTTAGTAGTGAGTCCTTAGAAACCTCCCTCAGAAAAGTCACTTAAACCGCCTTTGGGACTTAAAACTCGTGTTTCGCTTGCACTAATAAATGATTTGACGACCCGTTTGGAACAGTGGTAGTGAACGCTGCCTTTGGTCCAAGGGTTGCGAGTTCGATCCCCGCACAGTGCAATCATTTGTGTGCATGAACATGTCTGTTTGTATTGGTCTGGGTGTTTTCTATGTATTATAAGTATGTATTTACAAAAGAAAAGTATTATATGTATATATTTGTAATCCCACTGCTGATTCTGATATCCGTAACACAGGTGCTTGAGCTACCTATCTCGGAGTCAGATCAATGTATGTGACGTTGTGAAATATTTATTTATTATTTATTTACATAGGTTTAAAGTTAATAAATTGACTAACACAAAATTCGAACTTTGACAATCAGTAACGGAACAGTACTATTCGCATAATATTCGTTTTTATTTAAAAAAAAAACATCTGAACATCAGACCACATTACAATACCTCGCATTCTCCTCAAAGATGTCACAATGCAAGGTCTTAAATGATCTAATCCCCCCAGCCGATTCCATCACTGGACAACGAGGTGCAACAAGGGCTTTCATCCTTACCATTGTTAACATACGCACCAAACGGTTTGTTACGTACCAAACGGTTCAAATGTACCTACATTCATGTTGCGTACAGCTAAGGAATGGAACTCTCTGCCGGAAGATGTGTTCCCAGAACGCTATGATCATCATCATCATCAGCCCATTTAAGTCCCCACTGCTGGGGCATGGGCCTCCCTCATACACATGAGGGGTAATTGCCATACTCACCACGCTTGGCAGACGGGTTGGCGAGGGTTTTGATATAAATGCAGAGTTTTCCTTCTCTGGGCGCTGATGTTCATACCAGCAGCTTTACCTTAGTCGCCTTTTACGACACCTCGGTAAGAGTGAGGGTGGCCTATTCTACTCTGCCGGGGACCACACGGCGGGGACCAGAACGCTATGATCTGAACTTATTCAAGAAAAGAGTGAATAGGCTGTTACTAGACAGGCATGATCCATCCTCAGCCACATCATCACTTACCATCAGGTGAGATTGTGGCCAAATGTCTGGCTATTCTAATAATAAAAAAAAACATACCTCTTATCCGCATGAAGCGTTTCGTTTCCTGATTTTTAATGCGGACATCTAAGGAGTGGAATTCCTTGCCCAAGTCAATGTTCCTTGATCATGAGAATCTGGAGATTTTTAAGGCAAGAGCGAACAGGCATCTTCTAGGAAAACGCGTAATATCCTAGACCTGAGTGAGTGAGGGTACTCGAGGCCCAATCAGGGGAGATGGACAGTTAAAAGATTGCTGCGCACTTATGACTCCACTAGCGTGGCAGGTGCTTAGACATCCATAGGGGTGGCGGCAATCAGACGATTCGTCTGCTTGTGTACTACCTATCACATAAAATATTGGTAACATGAACATGGTTGTGGGTTTGAAAACATTTTTGTGCGGGGTGTAAGAACCTTAAATTGCCTTCTCGCGTCCATATTATTGATGTGAACTTGGTCCAATGGTCCGGTAAATCATTTCAGAACTGCACTGCTTTTCCAACACGTCCAAAAAATACTCCTTCGCAAAAATAACCTCAAGTTTCGCTAACAAACCCGCAGCAAGTTTGTTAAAGTTACAAATTCCATATTGGAGATATTCGAGGGAATTTCGCAGTGGCTTCGAAAATACTCGCTCCTCGGGACCGTGTGGCGGAATGTCCTGAACTCACGGAGAAATGGCGGCTAGTGACGTCAGAGCCATGGCGGGAGAAATCCGGAGCAAGGTAGGAGCTACGTTCACGAGTGGGTGAGGGCGGCCATGTTTTGTTGAGGACAATTACAGTGCAAAGAACTATGATCAAAAGGCACTGCGGTGATATTGACAGGAGGGCGTTAAGCAACGTTTTTTCTATGCGAAAATGCATGGAACTGGAAGTCAACAAAATGTGTCATTTTCTGAAGAAACGTCACAGAGTGTGAAAAAGATCCAACCGGCCCTGACGCAGATTCTATATATGTGCTGTAGAGATAGAACGTCACCCAGCGTACCCCAGTAAACGGCTTCATTTTTCAAATATGGCTTTCTATGAAAAGGCACAGTCTGTTAGGGTGTATGTCTATACGAAAATCTCAAAACAGCATTTCCTCCGACTTTTGACACGCGATAAATAACCGAAGACCTACTATATGACTACCTTGAGCTAAGATAAGAACTCGCCTTCCATACGGGGGATCATGGTTCGTATGGTAATCCTAGCACACACTTCTGAATTTTACAAATCTATCTAGGTATTTTAACCATCAGCTACGCGGCAAGGGAAACATCGTGAGGAAACCTGCACGGTTTGGACAGTTTCGGAAACGCGTAGGTTACTATGATTCAGTTGGTCTGGTCTCCTGTTAATGGGTTGTAAAAGTCTGATAGCAGTCGCTTCATTGTAAGTATATATAGACTGAACTACCGCTGATTCAGAATGTCGATTTCTACCGAGAATATCCAGCAAGAAACTCAGAAGCTCCACCACCAGTTAAGTGGATGTGTCACCTTTTAAGAGTAGTGGTGTTGTGGGCATTTGGGCAGTGCAAAACTAACCTTATTGAGTTTACGCAAAATACCATTTTATACGAAAATTAGACCTAAAAATAAGAAGGAAAAAAATGGTCTGTTATGGCTCATCTAAGAAGAAAAGTGGTTTTTTTCTCTGGCTATATTAAAACTGGTACAGTCTAATTCAAAATGATCTTAGCGTCCTAATCTATCAAAAATACCTAAGCACTTGACAAAAGACTATGTCATGTATGTCACTATACCCTAAGGCGCATTTTCATTTGTTGTTAATGAACAAATGAAAGTGATATTTACACACCATAATGTTTTTTTATTTTTTTATATGATAAGTGGCAGACGAGCAGATGGATCGCCTGATGGTAAGCGATTGTCACCGCCCGTAGATACCCGCGACACCAGTGGATGCACAAGTACGCTGCCAACCCTTAAACCCCCCCTTTCCCCTGGATTGTGCTTTGTGATTTTTGCCATAAATGTTTACTTACTTACTTATTTTTCCAATGTTCAAATATTTTTGGTAGGTTTGGAGGGATAAGGTCATTTTAATGCTGGTTATACGAGTGAACTTCTTTTGGGCTGCAAATATCAATGAGTGATGATAATCCCATCCTAGCTAGTAAACAGTCCTTTCAAGTAAATGAGTAAGTAAGAAGTTGTCCTTGTAAAATATAAAAATACTTCCACCCTACTTTTACGGCACAATTGTAGTAAACACCTCACAGGGATTCTAACCTTATTGCCAACGATACAAAGTGTAAATTACGAGTGGAAGTCGTTACAGCAGCGGCAAATGATGCTTACAATGTTATTTTAGTAAAACGTCTCTCATTTTTCTAGCTCACGAACCGGTGTTGATGCACTTCACAGTAGGGGTGTTCGGGTGTCACATTCTGGATCTACCGCTAAGAAACTCCTTTTATTATTGCCCCAAAGTTGGTTGTCCGATTCTAAGCATGCACTTTGACTGGGACAGCTACGCTTCCTATGCCACGGCCTCACAGAAAACCGGCGTGCAGCAGCACTGGGCTTTGTTTTCGATGCGTGAGTAAGGGGACCGGAGGCCCAATCCGGGGGTAAGGGGGCTAAAAGGGTAGCAGCGCACTTGTGACTCCTCCTCGTGTCGTGAGTGTCCATGGGTGGCGGCAATCGCTTTTCATGAGGTGATCCGTCTGCTCGTCTGCCACCTATCACATAAAAAGAAATGCACCTGTGGACTTTTCAAATCTATTTGCGTATTTCTACCATTAGCACGGCGTGAGGGAAAACATCGTGAGGAAACCTGCAAGTTTCGGATAGTTTTTGAAACGTTTAACCATGATGTTAAGCCAGTTGGTCTGGCTCGTTCAGATCCGTCACTTAGGAAGCAAATCCAAGCTGGCGTCCACAAAACTCGGTATAAGTATTGTTATAAAAAATCATAATGAAATAAGGTTTATTTTAATGCAATATAGAGGTAAACGAGCAGACGGATCACCTGATGATAAGCTAGATGTGCAATAGCAGTGGAGACAAAAGTACTGTCAAACTCTTCACACCCTTTTACCCCTGATTGGGGCTCCAGTACACAGCACAAGCCTTAGAATATATTGACGGGATTACTACCATGTACCTTATCTTTGAGTTTCCAATATTTGACCGGTTTATCTGCCTTACAGTCTTACCCGCAAAAACTTCAGTTACTCCGTGGCCATGGCGCTTGCAACAGTGCCGAAGCTTATTTTCGCTTCTCTGGGTTTGGGCCTCCGGTACCCTCACTCACGAAACACAGCGTTGGCGCAGTTTTACGTTTTCTGTGAGGCCGTAGTATCACTCCGGTTGAACCGTCTCATTCAAAATTTTGATGTATATTTGGTGGTTTATTTCAGGTATTCGACTATCGGTAATGGTTGTGTTGAGAAGCTGTGTAGCATCCTTGCTTGTCTT